>CM060960.1:22271903-22871903 GCA_030765055.1 Mantis religiosa | reverse complement strand
TGAGAATTGTGGAGATAGGTAGTAACTTCTCACCTTAATTTTTCTTGGAGGCCTCTTATCAGGTTTTAGCGTTTTTTCTTGTGCCTTAAAAATCTAAGACATAGGACCACCGAATTTCTCATCCTAAGGAAGCCTTGCTAATCATTTTTACGCCCCAAAACTGCGCCATCCTGTGCCAGGTTTGAGTCCTCGTCACCATAAATCAGACTCTAATGCTACCCTTTGACCACAGAGAAAGACGTTTTTGGCAACTGACGAAGAGGGGAGAAGAGGGTTTTCGGAATAAATGCACTTCGTGAGCCAAAATCATTCCGAGGAATATATTACATATTTCATTTTAACATACGTTTTTCGGCGGCGTAACACAGTTTATCTAGCGGTTTTTCGTCGTTTAAATGCCCTGCTCATTAAACTCACAGAGCATAAAATGGTTTGAATTGTATCCACTCCGAAACATTCTGGGCGGTGATATCCTTTCCAATTTATCAGCGCTCTTGTAGAGTGGTGTATAATGAAGGCTGCATGTCAGAGGCTGTGGTTGCCTGGCAACAGGATAACAAATGAAGTACGCTAGTGTGCTCTGGAATGCTCCTGCAATAAAGTTGGCTTAGAGTGGCGTGGATTTTAAAGTGTACTTTTCAGTTGGTAGAGTGCGCTCTGTCGCATTTTGCAAAAAACAGAAAAGATGTTATCTTATACATGAAAATGTACAGTTTTAAATGTAATTAAACTAAAAGCGTTAAGTACCCGTGACCCTATTCATAGAGATAACTTTGGTCCAGGCTATCCTCCGACTTATTTGCTCCGCACCAACGGTGATCTAACTTTTCGACATTCATGGACACTAAAAGGTTCTTTGGCGCATGCGCGAGTCCCATTGAATGGTAAACAAACAAGCTACCCACAAGTTTATAAATCTCTATGGTAGTTTCACAGCTGTTTCTTAATATTCAAGAGCACAAGGTTCGTGTTCTGTGAACATGGAGTAAATGAAGATATTCAAGAGCACAACTTTCGTGTTCTGTGAACATGGAGTAAATGAAGTTTTAGACTTAAGACCTAAAGTTTTAGACTGACTTTTCTGCACTTTTTGGAGGAAAAGAATGAAGTAATCTCCGTTTAAAGGAACAATGGAAGAGACAATGTAAAAGTATAATGTTCCGTATATGCATACAAAATATACGGAATAGAAATAAACTTGAAAATGAGTTATGATTATATTAGTGGCTAAAGCCCAATTTAAATCCATAGTATATTCTTAAAAACTTAAATTCATTGATATACAAACAAAACCTACTTTTTGTTTAAAATAAGAGAGAATAATGACTCAAAGAACTAAGGCTACTCTTCAGTACACTTTCTATTGTATAGTCACACGTAGGTCCAGTAGCGAGGTGCGACTTTCAAAGCGGGGGAAGCTCTAAATAATAATTTTCATTAAAAAAAGAGAGAATAATGACTTAAAGGACTAAGCTACTCTTTAGTACTCTTTCTATTGTACAGTCACACGTAGGTCCAGTAGCGAGGTGTGACTTTCAAAGCCAGGGAAGCTCTAAATAATAATGTTCATTAAAATAAGAGAGAATAATGACTGAAAGGACTAAGCTACTCTTCAGTACTCTTTCTATTGTACAGTCACACGTAGGTCCAGTAGCGATGTGTGACTTCCAAAGTGAGGGAAGCTCAAAATAATAATTTTCATTAAAATAAGAGAGAATAATGACTCAAAGGACTAAGCTAATCTTTAGTACTCTTTCTATTGTACAGTCACACGTAGGTCCGGTAGCGAGCTGTGACTTTCAAAGTGTGGGAAGCTCCAAATAATAATTTTCATTAAAATAAAAGAGAATAATGATTCAAAGGACTAAGGCTACTCTTCTATTGTACAGTCACATGTAGGCCCTTCTTGCATTGCAAGAATTGTTATTTGAGAGATTTCTATACGGGATAGCCGGAGGTATATGAAGTTTAAAAGGCTAACAATGTAAATACACTAAAATAATTTGAATCATACGAACGATTGGAGAGTGTTGTTTAATTCCGAAGCAGAGATTTGTTTGGAAAGCGATTTTGAAAGGTTAAATGCGTATGTATGGACCGGTAATGGTTCCTGGGCTAAGCCATTAACATAGCGTGCGCGCGCGTAGGTTGCTCATTTCCTGATGTCCCACATCACCAGATCCATCGGGATTGGTATTGATGTATGCGTTACCCTTGATTGAAACGTCATGCATATATTAGCACTGTTATACACATTTACATGAAACGAGATAATGGTTCCAAAAACGATTATAGCAAGCAATAAAATGAGATAATATACTGTAACCTTTCATTAGAGATGCACTGGTCAGCATCTCATTAACAGTAATGCACTGTAATAAACAGATAAAATTGGCAGCTAAAACCACCATCAATTGTTTATAGTAAACTGCTTCGATAATTAGCTTGCATTGGATTCTTTAGCATGAAAGCAAATGTTTGAAATGTTCAGTATATAAACCTCTTGAACATGGTCTAATGATTTTTCAGTTTACGAGAAAAGATTGGTCAGAACTTGACCAGACCTGGCAAGACTTGACAGTAGTATAAATGTATATTTAATAGGAATGGGAGAAAAACGTACTACAACCAATCAAGATGAAAACACAAACAAGTTTCCTACACAAAGTTACGGTTCTGAATCTTCCTAATTCTAAAGAACACATTTTAATCAAAGAAAACCCACTGACTTTTGAACCAATTAATATTCATTTAGATTTGGAACAAATAATTACAAAATCTGAAACTTCCAAAACTGTACTAAAAGCACTATAGCATCAGAAACTGAACAATAGATACCTACCTGAAGAATGGTTACATATCTACACAGATGGATCTAACTTGGACAACTCAGGAGCAGGAATTAAGTGTGCACTGTTCTCATTCTATCAACCAGCAGGGTACCACACAACAAATTTTGATGCAGAAGTAACGGCTATTCATATTTCCCTCCAACACCTTCTATACAGAATAGATAAATTAAAAAATGCTGTCATACTTTCTGATTCTAAAGCAGCATTATATGCAATAAGTTAATATAAAATGAGGTCAATCCAAATTAAAGAATGTCACAAAATGATCCAACAACTTAAAAAACTACAGAAAAGAATTATATTACAGTGGATACCTGCACATTGTGGAATTGCTGGAAATGAATCAGCTGATTTTATTGCGAAAAATAAACAACATGTTTAATAGCGATGGGCCGATACCACGTTTTCTCGATACTCGATTCTGGATATCGACACACGATATTTTCCACGATATCCGATACTTCGATACTAGATACTGTCATTTGTCTTTCTGGTTTCAATACAAAATACAATGTTGGGATAACTGTACACGATGTTCATTTTTATTCTTTATTTCCCGCACTCCGATTGAGCAAGAATGACGTCATAGTTAACTGGTGAATATCTTGAAATCATAGTGCCCTCCACAGAGAAGAAGCGGTAACTTTTGTGGAACAGTAAGCAAATTAAAGCGCTCTGAGTGTGTTTGTGCTACTAATACAAGCAGCTTCCCCTGGATATAAACACAGAGCACCGCGTCTTCATGATTGAATGCTCTTTTCGTACAGGCGTTAAAATTGTGCGACATGTACATATAATTTAAACCGCTGCATAGAAGAGTCTATCCAGCTTTCAGACAAGTCCCTCGGAGCGTAATGTTGTCAAAAGTGTATCATCAAATTGACATACTTTTGTTTGCAACATAAACGTCTTGAGCTTTATCAGTATATGATATAAATATTTGCCATTCTCACGCTTAATTAAAATGTCTATTAATGTTGGAAAAGATTGGACAGAACTTGACCAGACCTGGCAATAGTATAAATGTATATTTAATAGCGATGGGAGAAAAAATTATTACAACCAATCAATATATTAATATATTATTTATAAATATCGTAATATATATATCTTAATTACTTCATCAATACATTATTATTACCATCCTACTGTCCAGCGTATCTTTTTTTTTCGAATGGAGGAAAAATGCATTTACGCACTAACCCTGGGATTGCAGTGTGGGACTCCTCTGGGGGATTGAACCACCAGCCCTACCCACTAAAAGCCTCCACCGGTGAGAAGTTGGTGTGTGAATCGTGGCAGTACCACTATTGTACCTGCGGATTCTGGCTGAGGATATGAGTCCTTCCTCTTGCGCGCACAGGTACAGCAGACCAAATTTGTATCTCCGCTTGGAAGTCACTAAGGCAACCTGGTTTCGATCCTAGGCGACCGCATATGACATTAGTGGTGGAGAACTTGCCAATGGGGCGGGTTTTTCTCCGGGATCTGATGTTTCCTCCGCCATCTCATTCCACCGGTGCAACATCTTCATCTCATGTAGAGTTTGTCTATTAAACGCGAGTGCAGTTGCCGCTCAAAGGAAACTACCCTCCCGCCCAATAATGACCGTCATAAATCTGTCTCCACACTTCAGAAATGGAACACTGTCGTTGAGGACCAATAGCAACCCTGATTTTCTCGAAGTGACAGTCGCATGTCTACTCCACGTGGAGTCTCAGTTGCCAAAGTTCCAACTTCCAGTTGATCTGTTTCATTACCTGCAGAAATTCGTTGTGTGTCACGATGTGGAGACCGTGGGAGGGAAATGCAGTGGTAAATGCAAATGAAGTAGTAGATAACTTTCAGTCAAGTGAAAATAATCAAAGTGAAGACAATAGTGTGAATAACTGGGCCGAGTTATATTACTGGAAAAACCTCTAAAAACAAAGTAATAACGGGAACTGTTTCTAAGCAAATTCAAGCGCTTGTTTTGAACATATATAAATATGTGGTGACAAATAATCTTGGTAAGGGGTCATGCAATGTACCTGATGATAAATTCTGGGTATTCACAGAAATACAGTAAGAAATATTGTGACAAAAGGAATACCAAAGACGCCGATCAAGTGTGAAAACAAAAGCAAACGTTTCTCTAAAGTAGATAATTTCACATGCGATTTAATTCGTCGAGAAATTTATAGATTCTATGCGAAAGGGAGAGCGCCCACCTTAGACGAATTGGTTGCACATTTACAAGAAATTTGTCATTTTCTTTATGGACACTGCACTTTGCGCGGTCTCCTAAAGGAGAATAAGATAAGGGTTATTATGGAATCCAGTAGAATTATAGCTTGGCGATATATGTCAAAACTAAGGAAGTTTTGGAGTAATAGACATAAGATAATTTCACTTAATTGATGGAAATAAATTATTTCTTTACACTAACCATATATAGGCTAAGGTCTTTGATAGAGTCAACATGAAAAATTCAATGCCATGGCCGGGATTTGGACCACGGATCTCCTAAATGTCAGGACGGCACGCCGGCCATGGCAGCCCAACTGGTCAGAGCGACCGGAAGGAAACCAGGAGATCCGCGGCTCAAATCCCGGCCATGGCACTGAACCCCTCATGTTGTCTTCATCTATCTAAGACCCCAGCCCCCATACGGCCAGTGTAAAGAAATGATTAATTCCTGTCAATTAAATAAAATAACTTTATAGTTATACAAATAAAAATATTTAGTAATTATTTTCCACTTATCTTAAGAAGTTGATGACAATACTTCTATCTTGTTTACGCGAAATTAATTTCATGAGCATTTGACCACATCTTCAGTCAACACACTTCGTTGTCAAGGATACTGTCACCCAATTAGCGGAAAGCACAACCTACGACAGCTGAGAAGGGACCAGAGGCAGCCGAGCCACACCCTCCCATTTATCTCAGTCACTAACTGAGGGGTTGATTAGCGAATGTCACTTGTCGCTGGCCGACTCTTTCCCCTTCCCCTGTCCTCTGGAACATTCGCGGTGGTTCACGGAAACTAGAGACTTCGAGAACGGCGATATTCCTATAAAAAGGGCTGCAGTGAGTGAATTGAGTCAGTCAGTCAGTTCTTGGCAAGCAGCGTAAGAGTGCAGTGCTAGTGTATGGACGAGAAGATTGTGTACGTGCATCGGAGGATTGTACGTAATTGCGAGAGCAAAGTGGAATTGTAACGGACGAACTGGTGAATCGTAATTGTGTGCATTAACTAATTCTGTGTAATTGGCAAGTGTTTAACTGTAAGTCGGTGGAAATAAAGAACATTTTTGAGTGGTGAAATTGGTCTTTTCATTTCACGAACCCACAAAGTCACAGTACCATAATAAAATAATATATTTAGACAAATCCTCGTACGATACCCATGACGTATCGAGAAAGGTGGCAACCTTGCAAAAAGGTCTGGGAGAAGGAGGGCCGGTGTTGTAAAACGATTATAAGGTTCGTCAAAGGCAGCGGCCGATGTACACATGAGTTAACTAAACAGATTGTATCATCAGTGTCACCGCCTGCGGTGCCGTATGTAGTATAAGCGGGTGTTAAACACTACACATTCATTCTTCGTAACGTAGTCAAATCTTGGTGTTGCAACATTTTGTTATTTACTGAAGCTGTTCACAGACACGCAGCAAAACCAGGTAGCGACACATACGCTGGGTTTTTCAAAAATGTTTTTCTACACATATACAGCAAATATCGTACTCTACCTAGAAATTTGATACTGAAACTACATGTTTTTTTTTTACTTTTTTTTTTTTTTAATTTACGTGCTCCAACGTTGTCATATCGGACGTTGAATGAAATGGGTGAAATGATGCTAAATAAGTCCGGGCTCCATGGAGCTTAGAGTTACCCGACATTCGTCTATCAGGATAAGGAAAATCCTCGGCAAAACCTTATCCAGGTAACTCAGCCTGACCGAGATTGGAGCTTGGGACCTCTTGAACGTGAGGCACACGCGCTACCATCTACGCTACCGAGGTGGGTTGAAGTTTTGAAACTACTAAATCCATACAAGAAAAAGAACATTTTAATGCATTTTTAGAAGTGAATGAATGGAACCTATTGGTGTAGGCATTTGTGGTTAAGACAATGACTGATGTTTCATTGAAGTTTGATGCACAATTACACCGAATGATGAGTGTTAGCTATTATTTAAGGCCACTTTGTATTAATAGATAGTAATTAGGATGAATGTGCACTAGCTGACCGCGAGAGTTCTGTATTGATTTGGAGGCGATACAATGAGATGACCACGCCCATCGAGCTATCACAGCGTCATACGCAGTGCCTAACAAACTTTTATTGCCTTCGTTGAAGTTATGAATGGAGACGAGTTTGCCATCGAGCAATGGAGAGAGACAGCCGTGATGTAAGGGTCGAAGCCATGGAAGTTGCCCTAGTTGAGTATTCCTTCCTACCTAGAACCTGTGTTCTTGAAATATACGAGGGCTGTTCAATAAAAAATGATCATAATTTTTTACGGACATAATTTTCCGCACTAATGTTAGCTTAATGTGAAACAAACACGCCGTAGTAGTTTCATTGTTGGTACTCCTGGTTCCCGCCTGTGAAAATCAGGCAAGTTCAGACATGTTGAGTATCGCCTACCGCTGCAATGGAGTAACATGCAGTTAAATTTGATGTTAGAGGAAGATCCGGAGTTTCTTTCAAACGTAATCACTGCTGATGAAACTTGGCTACATCATTATGATCCTGAGAGCAAACAGCAAAGCTCAGTGTGGAGATCTCCTTCATCACCAACCCCCAAAAAAGCAAAAGTAGTTGCTTCTGCTGGGAAAGTTATGGCCATCTCATTCTTTGACATTCATGGAATGGTTTATCAGCATGTTGTACCTGCACACACATCGGTAACTGGACAATACTACAGGGATGTCCTGAAAACATTGCAAGTCCATATCAGACGCAAAAGACTACATTTCCGTGAAGCAGGCTGGATGCTGCACCACGATAATGCGCAGCCGCATATTGTCAATGTTGTTGCTGAATATCTTGCAAAACCCCCCAGGGGCCTACTTCGGTAGGTACGGGTTTGGCGCACCCGGGGTCCCGAGCCAACAGTCTCCCTCGTGTGGGCTCCTCTTGGTGGTTGAGGGAGACGGTCAACAGGCCCACCCACCTGTAGGCCGTGCGTGGAGACCCGTGGAGAAGGTTTTTAGATTCTTGTCTAATTTGGAGTTTATGATTTAGTGAACGAAATTTTTGGTAGGTTTTGATTGATGTTTTTTATGTACGTGTATTTTTAATAGGTTTTGTAACACTTGTATAGGTTTTAGAAAGTTTTATATCTGGCTTTTGCCATGACTAGTTTTTTTTTAAAAGGGCGCTGATGACCGCCGTAGTTGAACGCCCTTATAATCATCATCATCATCATCATCATCATCATCATCATCATCATCATCATATCTTGCAAAAGTCAACGTGAAGTGCATCACTCACCCTCCCTGTAGTCCGGATTTAGCCCCATGTGACTCTTTTCTATTCCCTAACTTGAAGAAACGCCTTCATGGGAGGCATTATCCATCATCAGAAGCAGTGGTGAAGGCTGCGGAGGCGATTTTGAAGGATGTCTCAAAAATGGTTTCCAGCATGTCTCTGAAGACTGGCAGAAACGCTGGGACAAGTGCATCGCATTCGGGGGAGACTATTTTGAGAAGGACCATCAAAATTATGGGGATGAGTAAAGGTGTGACGTCAGAAAAAAAGTTGTGATCTTTCTTTATTGAACAGCCCCCGTATTTGAGTAAGCCTCAAATTATTACATCGTCTTCGTACATAATAGTTGTATTCGAATCAACATACGATATCCAGTTTTCATCGGAAATGCATGTTTTGAGACTACGTGTATACCGCAAGCGTACACACACTTCTATCTGAACGTTCATAATTTTCCATCTTAAGTCTCAATACACTGGCCCACAGAGCTTTGTCTATATCTGATCCCAGCCACTTAAAACAAGAATTACAGCACCTGAGACTTACTTTCCGTCAAAACGGCTACTGCGTATATGACGTTGAAGCCTCGATAACCAAAGCTAGGAAAGGGAAACCTGTAATACAGCAAGCGTCAGATAAGCCTACCGCTACAGCCTGCATCCCGTTTACCGGCAATCTATCCGGCAGAATCAGCAGAATTCTCACCAAATACATCAGGACCATCCTCAAGCCACCTCCGAAGATTAAACATTGAGACCGGTGAAAGACAAACTCGACTACCAAGTTCCGGGAGTGTACCGCATTTCCTGTGAATGTGGGACAACGAATATAAGACAAAACGGAAGAAACATTAATATCAGAATAAACGAACATGAACGGAGCATTCGTTTAATGCAACCTGAGAAGTCTGAGCTGCCAGAGCATTGTTTTGATAACGACCATAGAGTTAATTTTCGGGAGACGACCATCTTGGTAAAATGCAACAGTTACTGGGAACAGAAAATCAAGGAGGCTTTGGCCATTTCCTCCGAGAGGACGAGAGGAGCACACTTAATCGTGATGCTGGATTTCAGTTCAGCTTCTCTTGGAAACCGGCCTTAAAAATGAGAATCGACTTAAGCAGCACAGATCTATTACAGCTTGATAGTCAAGTCAAGTCTAGTTACGTTTCTTTGACCCAGTTAATATTCTATACTCACGTCATCTCATGACCTGGCATTTAATTTACTGAAAACAGTCTTTTGTTCAATAATGCGAATTTTATAGTGTTTTGTCTTTGTTGATATTGGTGTTATATCCAGTGTTTCACTTGTGGTTATAACGTTTAATAAATATCCTCATGAAGGGCGAGATGTCAGATCCCGAAACGTCCATTTCTAATCGTCTTTTCACCTGGCTTGCTTCCCGAGAAGAACGAGCATATTCGTCTCTATGAAAGCTTCAGGTCTTACTTTACGTGAATACACTTTTTTAAAAAGATAAAACGATATGAAGATTAAAGTGTATCTCCAATCTTAACTGGTGCATCACATGTTTTTTTTTTTTTTTTTAGAAAAGTAGGTTTTGATTAAAAGACGTCTTGTCGCACTGTTTAGCCTCCTTGTCTGGAGGACTCATTCTTACCTCCCAGGACAAGTGGTCACCTGCAATCATGGGAATAAACGATATTCAGACATTTATTCGGGTAGCTTTGAAATTATGCTCTATTTACATGACCAAGAGATGAAAAAGGCAAAAGTGATTTCCTGTATGATAAAAGATTTGGAAAATACAGACAAGTAACAAGGAATGTCTCCGAGTTACTTCACTCCACAAAACAAAAAACAAACAAAAAAGTAAATGAATAAATGAACTGGCTTTTTTGATGAGATTTACGTTTTGGGGGTAATAAGACTTTCTAGGATGTCTTACGGCTCCCGAGTTGTACTAAAGTCATTCAGAGTGAAGAGGACTTCCGAGAAGATTCCCAAAATGTTCATTATTTTGTCTGCTTCGGAAATCTGGTTTGCATAAATTGTATTGTATTTATTTATTCACTGCAATTGGGTACTACCCGGTGGCAGAGTTAAGAATAGAGATCAAATTACAAATACTAGATTTACAACAATAACACAATAAACAATACAAACATGATATTATTTTAACTTTAGTCACTTAAAACATATCTAATTACTTCTCTATTTACATATTATATACCATTATACTTCAAAAGTTAAACTATAAACCATCTAGATTTTTCTAAATTTCTTCAGCGACAAGGGACAGCCCTGAAAGACTGTAAATACTTGAAATTGACAATCAGCTGTCTTCGAGGCTGACTTGGTGTTTTGCTATACGAAAACAAATGAAAGAAATCACTGCGGTACACTTCAATCGTCGATTGTCACAATAACCAACAAACAACTGCCGCTTCTAGCACTTTGCTGGTATTTATACCTCCCTTCCGAGAGCTTCTCGCGGCCGCAACAATGGGCAGAACGTTCCAGAGTCTCTGTGTGTCTTTCTCTCTCTTGGCAAGCGTCCAGCTCCGGCCTGTCGCAGCAGCACAACAATGTCACACGGTGACAGTATATACTTTTCATTTGTTATGCCATATTTTGATCGAAATAATTAGAGCCATTTTTGAGAAAATCTAAACATTTGAACATGTTAAGTGTAGTATGGGACAGTAGAATTATCTTGTAAATCTTAGTGTCACATCCTTGGTTCGATTCCCGTGGCCGGGCTACCTGACCCATGGGTCTACCTGCACTACTCTCCCTACTTATATAGTAGAAAAAGTATTCAAATACTGAGTATTTTGCTCAATTTACGGCCTAACATTGTTGAGTTCAATAAGTTTACAAGAGATTCATTGCAGCTTGAGACAGATTATAAAGTGAAACACTTCGTCTCGTCCCACACGACGATGTAGAGAATAGGCAGATCGCTGAGTTGCTAATGACAAGACATTTCCCATGGGAGGAGCCCAGCTCTTTAAACTGCTCTATTCAGAGGTAACATAAAGTAGATAGCATCATCATCCTGGCTGTTCGCGTCGGAAGCTATCTGTCTCATCTCCAAAACCAAGCGAACGTTTCTGGTTTGCTTCCTTTCTCCGTCCTTTCAGGAAGCCTGTTGAAATTCTGTTGGAGTGAAGCTATCGAGGCGCCTCTATTGGAAGTGAATGCCTTAATCATCTCAACGATTCTTTTTTAAGCGTGAATGGCTCTAATCAAATGAGTTCGGTCGTAGCCAGGCGGTTACCAACTTTACGCAACTCCACTCAAGCGTAAAGGAAGGTACCTCGTGCATTTTTATTGTAATTTTTAAATATGTTTATTACTTTCTATACTAAGTACATGCTAGATAGAAATGATAATGCCTTTTATCCAAAAATAATATTTGATATTTATTTATTTGTACAGTATCCATTACAAATTCAATACAATAACTGTAACATAGAACATGCTGTATTATACCTCCTGTACAAATAAATACAATTGCTGACCCTAAGATTTACTCGCTGACTCAGGTTCCCTGGTCATAAGCCTTTGGTTTTCCTGAGCAGCTTGGTGTCATTTCGTCGTGACCTTCGCTTCTTTTGCCCTAATCCACTTTTCTCTCATCCTATATAAGAAATCTCCTATACATCTATTTTTCTTTTCTCCCATCCCCGTTAGCATGCATACCGTCAATATATCTTTACTTACACTGACCCATTTCTTATCCCACATTTTTCTCCTGCAATTTGTTAGTTCCTTACATTCTATCAGGTAATGAGCCATGCTATGCCTTCTCTTCCAATTTTGCCACATTAAACTATATATTTTTCCCTACCCCATTCTGTCTTTAATTGCATATAAAATTTCAAAGATTTCTTTTCTTCTATACTTTCCCGTATCTCTTGCCTATCTATGTCTTTAAGTCTAGTTCTTACTTCCTTCCTTTGTCTCCTCGTTTCTCCATAGAACTCCCATGTCTATCTTCCGACCACCAACTATTTGAATTTTTAATGATTTTCTGTTGCTTCATGCACAGATTCAATAATTCCCCTTTCTGCCCTTTAATACACTTATACCAGAATGTCAATATTCTCTATTATTCCCCTCCTTTTTTTATTTATTTTTTTTTTTTTTTTTTTTACTTGTTCCATTTATACCCCGCCTTTAACTACAATGGTCATATCGGCGGCCGTTCTCCTTTGGAATATATCGAAGATGTTAACTCGTATTCGTTAGGTTTTTTCTTCTTTTTTTTTAATCATTACATCACACTTCCAGACTCTGGGGAAGATGGGGAATTATCTTGTGTGCTCAAACATTACCTTTTTTATTTATTCTTCTAAAAATTGTTCTTAAAACCGCTTAATCTTTTGTGTAATTCATGTCGAAATCGAGGTAAACATCTGCAGAAATGGTTTCTGTACATTTTCTTTGCAAGTACAATGGCAGTAGGCGTAAGTGATCGTCAAATTGTTTTAACAATTGGTCGCTACGTGATGGCCTTAAATTCCATTCTGTTTGTATAGCCAAGAAAAACAAAGGAATAACTCTCTAACTCATTTGAGAAAAGTATAAGTATTTAAAAGTTCAGATCAATCCCAAAGAATAATTAAAAAATGACTAACTCTATAATAAAGTTTGTGCTCTAATCAGATCTTCAATTTCACATCCAGTTTGTCCATCTTTTATGCTTTACCGTTATGCAGAATGAAGAGGACTTCAAAAGCTGTTCTCAGATATTATATTTTAAATTAATGTGTGTATATATACGAATGAATATAGCCGCTTTGAAATTCTCTTTAATATAATTTTATACAGCATTAAATATTGCATAATTTTGTGATTAGGCAGTGCAGGAACCACTGGTGTGCGAACCTCGAAAGTTGTTACTGCACCGACCACAAAAACAAAAACATTACTCCTTGCTCTTTATCAGTGATCCTAACCTCGCTTTCAGGTAATGAGGCAAAGGGCAGTTACTTCTGAAAAATATAATAACTCGGACAGTTGCAAGGTTTCTTATTTTGCTATGATCTTAATTGTGGAGTGCTTTCAACCAGTTACTGTAATATCAACAGCTTCCTTTTCAGTTACAAATGCTTTATTTAGTATTATTAGACACAGTAAAATAAAAAGCTTGTCTCGTTGCATAAGGCTTTTAGTTTTGATTAACTTTATCTACAATTCATTCATGATGTTCTCTGCTCTGTTTATCATGTAATGCTTCCATCCTCAATCTCACTAACATTAACTTGCCTTTAAAGGTTTAAGTTGCATATGTCCACCTGATTATTTGTCGTCATGGAGTTTTATAAGGGAATGTTGGAACATGTTAAACACACATAAACAAATAACTAAAGGTAACGGATAGCTTGTTTATTGCGGTTTCCTAAGCCAAAGAAATTCTTAATAGTAACAAGCTACCGTGGAGTATGTCGGTATGTTTACAAACTACAGCAGGCAGCACGGTGTGTCACCTACCTGCGAACTTCGATAGCATGAGGCACGCGGCGTTGTTCCTGTAACTGCCTAATTCACACTAATTCTGGACCGTTTTTTATGCAGCTCTATATTGGCGGTAAATACCGTCTATTTGTGTCACACAGAAGCTGAGGAACTACTACTTTACGAGGCTGGACCCAAAAGAAACCGGACTCCGAGGGCGCTGCCACTCCTAGACGTAGTGCAGGGTTCTCACGCTAGATGGTGTTAGTAGAGACCTTCATGAAACAGCTGTGCAGACGACGTCATTGTAGAGCTAAACGTGCAAGTGTGGTATTGTGTTTCTCTGACTGTTGGCGGGTTACCTCTGCGAAGTCGTTATGGCAACTTTAAAAGAACAAAGAGTATGTGTCAAATTTTGTTTCCTGCTTATAAAACTACAACGGAGACACTCCAAATGCTTCAGGAAGCTTTCCAGGAGGAGCCTATGAGCTGCACAGAGGTTTTCGAGTGGTCTGGGCGCTTTAAACGTGGTGAGATGTGTGTTGAAGACCAAGCTCGTTCTGGACGCCCTTCAACATCGCAAAATGACGAGAACATTGAAAAGGTCCGCCGAAAGATCAACGAGGATCGTCGCCAAACGATCGACCAAATTTCAGCAGCGACAAGAATCAGTTGGAGCTCGTGCCAGCGGATTTTGAGGGAGGATTTGCACATGAGACGTGTTGCTGCTAAATTTGTTCCGCGCCTTCTCACACAGGAGCACAAAACCATCCGCAGGAATGTGTGTCAGGACTTGAAAACAGAGACGGCACGTGATCCAAACTTCTTGAACAAAGTCATTACAGGCGACGAGAGTTGGTGTTACGGGTATGACCCAGAAACCAAGCAAGCCTCAAGCCAGTGGAGGACACCCAACTCTCTCAGACCAAAAAAGCAAGGCAAGTGAGGTCAAATGTGAAGACGATTATCATTGTCTTTTTTGATGTTCTTGGAATTGTGCACAAGGAATTCGTACCCCCTGGCTAGACTGTTAACCAGCACTTTTACTTGGATGCTTTAAGGCGTCTGCGAGAGGATGTGAGGAGGAAACGACCGGAACTTTGGCGATCAGGTGACTGGTTTCTGCACCACGACAACGCTCCAGCACACACGGCCTTACGAGTGACCCAATATTTGGGATCTCAAAGGTGGTCTGTGGTTCCCCACGCTCCGTATTCGCCGGACCTAGCCCCATGCTACTTTTTCCTATTTCCACGAATGATAAAAGCGCTAAAAGGGGAGCGTTATGATGATGTGGAGGCGGTAAAAACAGCTTCGCAAAGGGCACTGGACAATATCAGACTTGAAGAGTTCCAAACATGCTTCCGGTGGCTGCCCCACCTGACTCATGGGATTTTTCGGGGGTTTTCCCGGGTCGCTAGGGGAATACTGGATAGGTTAATTACATCACCCGAATTTCCTGTCCCTCCATTTCATCTCCATTATCATTTCATGGTCTCCTTCAGGGTGGAAGTGTCGGCAGATGACCTTGCATGGCAGCATGATTTGCTCCTGGTAAACACTTCCTCCGTTGGGACGGTCTCTGGTCTCCGGATCGGTCCGGTGGACCATTTCAGTACCACGCTGGGTTGGATGCCGGTTGTATTGGCCTGCCGGGGAGTTTCCAACTGCTGAAAGTGTGAGTATCCTACCCTATGTACTGTCGTTCAGTTATTTTGAAATACTTAATCATTTTTCGAAGTAGTAAGGTGATATCAAATGGTATGGGATTTGAAAGTTATCACATGACCTGCATTTGTTTTCAAATCTGTCTTTTGTTTTAGCCTACAACGGTATTTATCATAAACAGATACAAGAATAAAGTCTTGTAACAGTGTGTAGAAAGGTATGTGTTTACAGAGATGGAAGTTCAAACCTACATTTGATAAGCCTAGCACACAACGTAAAGGGTTAAGATATCAAGGCTGGAGTTACCTTGGCCAGCAAGCGGGAAGTGGTTTCAGCGATATCACACCATCTTCCTGGTCAACACAAACTGCTGTGCCATGTTGAGGGAAAAACTCTTCCGTGTTATTCGGCTGTTAGGACAAACAACTGAAGTACCAAATCATAATTTTATAATACCATAAACATCAACTGGAAAAGTGTTTACAACAATGCATAACTCAGTTTATGTAAGGTGGTGATTAACTCCGACCAAGCAGATTCTTATTGCTACTTATTTGTTGTAGGTACAAGGGGAGAAATACAAATATTTTTAGAATGCCTTTATATGTGAGGGTTTAGTAATGCTGTTCGTTTTGAAGGTTCACAAAAATGCTGTTGGCATACATTGACATACAACAATGATTTTACGACATGCACATCTTTTTGATATTGATATTTGATATTTATTTGTATAGTTTCTATTACAGTTTCATTATAAAGACTTCAGTATGCAACAATCACTATTATATCTACGCTACCGAGTCGGGCCTGACCAACTATTTGTGTTAAAGCCTACTGTATTGCCAAATTCACCTTGCACTTATAAGAAAATTATAAATAAAGTAATTACTACAAATGTTCTCGAATAACACGAAGTAGATAGAGGAATTTCCAGCAGAACTTCTAAAAAAGGCGATGCTTTGAAAGTTTTGTCCTCTGCCTTAGAACCAATAAACATTTTATCACAGTTTTTGTTGTTATCGGCGGTGGAGGAAAATAATATGACATAATCATAATCGCATCTCCAAGTACCTTTCTAAAACCGACAGTCTAGAAAACAGAATGAATGAGGGGATGTTAAAACAGCATTCTCTGAGTGTGTGAGATAAAAAAAGGCTAAAAGTTATTACCACAGTAACGGTATTGCTTATGGATGAAACGGGAGTAACAAGTTTTTTAATCAGGACCAAACGAAAGCTTTCGAGCACCAAAGAAGCCGTAAACAAAGACCTGGGATGAACTAATTAACTCTCATCTAGAAGTTGTAACGAGAAGCCAGAGCAGAACGCCGTGTTGCCATAGAAACTATGCAAGCGGATTATCGTCGAGATAAAATGAAAGGGCTGTGAAAGCTACCTGGCCTCGGTGCGAGGGTTTTGTTAAACATATATACTGTGATTAAGACAACTAAAACATTTACGTATTTTGGCTTAAGTTTAATGTGAAGTTTACCTGTAAACGTACATATTGATTTCACTTTGGCAAGTCCACTCAGGGTCATCCACGTTTATTATCATTTTATCTTTGTTTTTCTTCCTTCCTATAGTTTGTAGAAGATTGCCACTGCATATTTGCTATCTTTTTTTCTATTTATACGGTTAAATAAGTTCATTCTGTAGGGCTGTCCAAAATTATGTCGCGAGCCCATTGTTGATCGAGGCGGCGCGGCGAGGCATTCAAAGGGAAGGGCAGTGTAGTGTGTAGATAAAAGCTCGCCGAAACGGCAGGGTAAAGGAGACGGATTTCTCAAGAGTTCGCCTTTGTTCTTGATTGTTGGAAAA
The DNA here is from genome assembly GCA_030765055.1 of Mantis religiosa. Lineage (NCBI taxonomy): Eukaryota > Metazoa > Arthropoda > Insecta > Mantodea > Mantidae > Mantis > Mantis religiosa. The sequence goes on along the minus strand of CM060960.1, from coordinate 22,854,650 downwards.
CATTCCAGTAATCTATAAAAAAGGAAGCCCGCCAGTCATTAATTGAACTTGCGTGCTTGAACAGCTGTGTTGTGGTCGTTGACCTTGCAAGTTGTATTGTGTATGTGACGCAGTTCTGGCTGCTGTGTACGAAGTGTGTTTCTACGGAAATAAAGTGCAATTTTTGGTGTTTGTACCCTCATGAACCTACAGAGTCACAATTTCGTTCCTGTAGCACCTGTCACCCAGCTAAACTTGTACGAAGTTGACGTGCAATATCTGCTTAGATCTTTTTAGTATTATTTTTTCTCTCTTTGCAGAGTCTTGATAGATATTCGTGGAATTTTTTGAGCAACTGGTGTGTTGTGAGGGTCCAAGGCCAGACTCCCGTTTGGGTCGGCCACTCTGGTTATGGATTTTCACGGGCAGTTGTTCGCGTATTCTTGTCCCATCATTCCGTGGAGGGGATCCGTTCCCTTAAGCTGCTGTGGTGCGAGCGCTGTGGACTCCTAGCACTCGTGGTACCTTTGACGTTACTTGAGGAATCTCGGGCCATACATTGGAGCCCCTCTCGTAGGGGAGTTGTTCGGATTGGGTTGGACTCCAGGGACCAGTGGTTCCCGATACACGTGGGAGATCGGGTACGTCTTGGGACGGGGTTGAGGGAAGCCATATATTCCCGGTTACTGACTTGCATAGCTAGTAGGTGTGCTAGACCACCAGGCGGCCCTACCGAGGTTAATCGTTAGCCTTCCCCTTTAGGGTTGGCGCACGTAAATGGCGTATTCACTTCCATCCCGTCTTGTGTCCATCGGACCAGATGTAGGGACTTGTTAGTCTCTAGGTCTTGCCCTATGGAAAGCCCCACGGAGTCGCCGGGCGCCCTTTTGGGACAGCTCGGTAGCTCCCTGGTCGTTACGGGGGGTCAGTCTTCACTCTGGTAGATACCCTCGAGTGTATATACATACACACACGCGCGCGCGCACGCGCTCACACACACAGCCCGCCTCGGTAGCGTAGATAGCATGTCTGCCTCACGTTCAAGAGGTCCCGAGTTCGAATCTCGGTCAGGGTGAGTTACCTGGATAAGGTTTTTCCGGGGTTTTGCCTTATCCTTAAAGACGAATGTCAGGTAATTCTAAGCTCCATTTGAGCATCATTTCATCCATTGTCACTCATCGTCCGATATGACTTAACGTTGGGGGAGGTAACAAAAAGCAAACACACACATACATACATATATATATACGTCCGTCATGCTGGCAGGCTGTATATAGGTTTTTGCTGCGTGCCTACTCGTTAAGGGTATTACCGCAGGTAGGGTTCCCCCCCCCCAGGAATTTGTCAGATGGTATTTGGCTATTAGGTCGAATTTTGTTGTGAAGTAGCACTAATGTTCCTCGGGGTGTAAGGAAAGGATGCAAAGCCTTATGCACCCTGGTATTTAGTTTAATAAGTTTTGATCTGGCTTGAAGTTTTGATGCCAAACAGCTTGGAAGGATTATGTGGAGCTCAGCTGTAGCTGCTGTAAGGACTAGCTCCGTTATCTTGAGTGCCGCAAGGCATGCCTAAATCAGCGTCTAGTGGGTTGCTTATTGGAAATTTCTTCTCCGCCCTGTCAGCTGGTATGAGTCACTTATGATGCTCAGATTCTCTCCTGAGCACTACAGGGAGTCTTTTCTGAGTAGCCGGATCTTGTGATAGGTTCATCAGACTTCTGCGCGTCTTTGTGATCTGTCTGCCAGCGACCTGTAGCCTTCCTTTACTTCATCCATTTCTCTTGAAGGGGCGTTAGTTGCAAAGAAGAAAAAAGTCAGACTATGTTGGAGTTGTCCCTCTCTATTTTCTTGTAGTCAAAAAGTAGTAAACATCTCATAATTTAACAAGTGGTAAATGATACAATTTTGGATCGGGTGGGATTAAAGGGGAAAACTGAGAAACTGAATGCATTTTGTCCCATATCAGCAACACTTGTAAGCCTGAAACCAAACATTTCCCTTCTGTTACAAAATGTCCCCAGACTCTTTTAGAGGAGAACAAAGGAGTGACGTCATGGGAAAGGAGGAGAAATTGCCTGCCCAACCTGTTACGTGGACCCCTGGGGCATTTTTTGCGCCGAGATAACGCGAGATGGCATTTAAAATTCTTTTCTAGTTGGTAGCAGCGAAAATTGCAAGAATTCTCCAGTATCATCTTGACCCATTCTAATGAATATAACATGAACCGTAGTAGGTAGGTATGTGATATTGCACGTTGTATCTCAGCTGTTTAATGATGACTTATACTTCCGGGGAATCACCTCTTGGGGTAGATGGGGTTTCAAATCCATCATAGCAAGGAAATAAGAATGCTCAATTTATTCTCGGGCAACAAGCCAGGTGAAAAGTGGATTAGATATCTATCTAATATATATCTAAATTATCTAATGTATCTAATACCTATATTAGATAGATACCGGCAATCTCTCCAGCAGAATCACCAAATACAACATCAGAACCATTCAAAAGCTACCTCTGAAGATTAAACATCTGTTGAGACCAGTGAAACACAAACTGGACTTCCAAGTTCCTGGAGTGTACCGCATTCCCTGTGAATGTGGGACACCGTATATAGGACAAGCCGGAAGGACCATCGCTACCAGAATAATCAAACATGAACGGAGCCTTCGTTTAATGCAACCGGAGAAGTCTGGGCTGGCAGAGCATTGTTTTGATAACGACCATAGAGCCAGTTTTCTGGAGACGACCATCTTGGCAATATGCAACAGTTACTGGGAGCAGAGAATTAGGGAGGCTTTGACGATTTCCTCTGAAAGCAGCACGCTTAATCGTGATGCTAAATTTCATTTCGGCTCCTCTTGGTATACGGCCTTAAAATGGAAATCCGCCGAATTAAGAAGCAAAGATCAACAGAGCTTGATAATCAAGTTATAGTATAGCAACGCAAAGAAAATCCCTGTAAGGAATGTGCTGTGGGACGAGGACAGCGAACGTATGTGGCAGAGAACGCTTGCTATACAAGGAGCAGACCGTTGAAAAACATGCGCCAGCAGCAGCACGAAGGTGTCGTTGAAGGTGAACCCTGATCCATGGAGCAGGGGCCTTCGACATGTTGCCATCCCGGGACACTGTCCCTTACTGGCATTTTGTGGGGATTAAGTTATCGGGCGGTGGGTAGATTGTTAGATTTTGTTCTGGGGTGTTTCTTTTATGTTTGATGTGAAAGAGAAGAGATAGAAAGATAGAAATGGTATATGATGGGGATGTTGGAATTAATGGTAAGCCTAGAGTGGTTCGTGGGTGTTTGTAGGTAGCCCCGGGGTCTATATCATATTCCCCGAGACCCCTGATAAGATGGTTGAAACTGGATGGTAGGTTGGAATAGAACTTGTGCGAAAGGGTTAAGATGTAATTTGTGAGAGTGGGAAATGAGAGGCATTGTGTATGTTGGTGTTGGGGATGTACCAATCAGCACCTGTAGCAATTCGGAGAAAGCTGTTTTGCAGGACCTGGAGTTTGTTTAAGGGTATGTATGACTGAAATTTTCAAATTCTGAACTAATAATGCTAGCTTTTTCAAATTTACACCATAGGTGTAGTATAACGTAAACATGTTACAACCTAAATTTAAACCATTTTTCTCCAGCAGTTTAGAAATTATGATAAATTTTGTATGTTTTTTGTCACGTCACTAAAAAAGTCCCTTGCGACAAAATATTTTGAATTTTGGTCTAATATTTTAACCCTATGTTCATAATACACAGACTTTTTTAAATTGCTCTGGGTTTTTCTGTGTCTCCTTTAGTTTAGGTCACAACAATTTTTTAATTTACAAATATTCTTTTTTGTCTAAAAAACTGTAAGTATTGTGTTTGAAAATTAAAAATATATGCTTATATACATTTCACAATAAAACCTACGGCAATTTCCATTCCTCATGATATTCTGAACCTGTGTAGGAAATTTCATGAATGTAGTACAAAAACTGCATCGCAAGGAGCATTTTACAGGAAGAAAAATGCTGAAAATATGAACATTGAGAAAACAGCGATTAAAGATTTGATTGCATAAATCACATTAAAATCCACCAGGCTGATAGGTTGGACCCTCAGATTTCTTTTTCTTCTCCTCTGTTGCTGCTTTTTCCACCTTTTTCTTCTTTAGATGTTGCTTTTCTTCTGCACTACTTCGCTTCTTGCTTTGCAGGATACGAGTCTGATCTCGCTGCACTGAAGTCTTCCTTGCTGAGTCTACTACACTTTCACCTCTGATATTTTGCTGCAGCTCCAATGACTTAAGACTACCCATGTTAAACTCACTGATGCTTTTAATAACAGCAAGATCCAATTTTTGTTTTGATATGAAAACTTCCTTTGGGCACTTATTCCATATGACATGATGCAAACATTCATTGGCATTCTGTGTTTTTCCTGTTTTGCACCTCTCTAGTAATGTTGTAGAAGCCAGCCTCTGATATATTGGCAACATTTTAGGAACTATTTTGTCTTCTAAAGCCTTATTTTTCTTTTCTTGAATTGAAAATTTAAGAACAGAAAACAGACAAAGAATGTGGATGTAGACAAAAGAGGGCGTGACTCTGACAGAGTTTAAAGGCCACCGACATTTAAATAAGCATTTAAAAATGGCGTTCGGAGGCAAATTATGCATTTTTCACATTCGGGAATGTCTAAATTATTTTATAGAAATGAAATAAAAAAGTCGTTATTTTTACGATTTTCATGAAATTTCAGTCATACATACCCTTAAGTGTGAAGATGCTGCAGCACCCCAGACTTGACATATAAGTTATTGCCGGTCTCAATATTTGTTGATATATGAGAATCTTATTTCTGAGACTCATAGGTGACTTTTTGTTGTATAACGGGTATAACATACCCATTCGTTTTGTGATTTTTGACACAACAGATACAATGTGTGTCTTCCATGTGAGACGCATGTCAAGCTGGACTCCAAGATATTGGGCCTGATTACTCCATGGAATGTCTTCTCCTGCTATATGGAGTTCTGGAACGTCTTGAATTTGGCGACGGCTGAAGACGCCATGTGAGAAACCAGGTGGAAATCATGTAGGCATAGCGCTGAAGACGTTGTACAGCCGTGAGGTGTCGACAAGAGGCTGTGGAAAACATGCGCCCTATTCACTCCGTACATTAAAGCCGAGAAGATTCATTCACAAAAGTAGAAGCCGTCAGAATGTTTTTGAATTGTCTGTAACTGTACTGACATGAGGTGTCATAAACCTGTCCAGGGAGGGTGTGGGGACCTTCGGCCAACCCCCTGCGTCTCGCCCCTCGGAGACTTTCTCTCCTGTGGAGGAGTATAAGTACTTTCGTTTCTTTGACACAATTTTCTATACTCACGCCATCTCCTGACCTGGCATTTAATTTACTGAAAACAGTCTTTTGTTTAGTAAAGCGCATTTTGATAGTGTTTTGTCTTTGTTTATAGTTGTGTTATATCGTGTTTCATTTATGGTTATAACATTTAATAAATATCCTGATGATGGGAGCGATGCACAGTCCGGAAACGTTGATATTTAATCATCTTTTTACCTGGCTGGCGGCCCGAGAAGAAAGTGAGCATATTTGTCGCCAGGAAAGCTTCAGGTCTTATTTTAGGAAATAAAGATATTTGCCAAGTAATGATCGAAAAATATTGGGGCATGCAGAGAAAATTCCTTTTACATGGATTACTAAAACAAATGAGATACGTCCTTACTCGCAGATGCCACTTAATTACGACTTTATCAATTGAAGCAGCGATCTAAGAGAATTAATTTGTAAGCTATTCAGACGTGTGTTCTGAAGTACGTTCTCTGCTCTAACAATTACAGGATGGTGTGGTCTCCTGAAAGCTTTTAGAGTGTGGTGACTACCGGGTTTATTGAATTGCTTCTGGATCGATACAACTCTGCAAGGGCAAGCGACGAACCGGGTACATTTACTATAGCTCATAATTCACTTGTATAACCCAGCGAAACACATGATCTATTTATACATAAGTGTAAGTTGTAAATGAATTTAAAAGTTAATCTTGAAATTCTGGACTAAATAAAGGACGGTTGTACCTAAGTGTTACTTAAAAAAATAAGACATAATTTTCCAAATCTTTACTGCCATTCATTGCAATACATCTCAAAGTCCTTCTCCACATAAGCACTGCAGTTATCCAAATACTTGCAAAGGGAGACCAGATTTTGTACAGCTTGTGTAAAACGTCGTAACGCTCCTTCGCAAGAGAGCGGAAATGAGAAGTGGAGAGAGTGGTGGGGTAGTGGAAACTAGAAGTGTTATCACACACACACACACACACACACACACACACACACACACACACACACACACACACACACAATCTTAATAACAAAATTATAGAACAAGTAGACATCATGATATACTTAGGCGTTCATATCGACAAACAGTTCAAGTTTGATTATCATATTGACAAAGTGCATGAAAGCCTAATTCACACTTTATCTAAATCAGCAAAACTAACCTGGGGACTTGGAAGCAAAGCACTAGAAACAATATACAGAGGAGCTATAGAACCTATACTGACGTATGGAGCACCCTTATGGGCATCTGCATTAAACAGCCCGAAGAATCTGAGAAAAATTTAGAGAATCCAAAGGTTGTTTAACATAAAAATCACGAAGGCATACAGGACAATTTTATTTGACGCATCTTGTGTCATTGCTGGCATCCAACCCATTGATATCACAATTGAAGGGAAAGTCAAACTGTACAACTTCTTGCACAATAAACAAGACTATGACGCATCCCTGCCCCCCAGCGACTGGAACCACCCTGCAGAAGTACCTGAAGTTAAAGAAGCTGATGCTGAAGACTCTATATTCAAAATATACACGGATGGAAGCAAAATAGGAGAGCAAGTGGGTGCAGCAGTTGTAATATTCAAACAAGGGACTTCAATTCGAGAGTTAAAATACAAGCTAGACAGAAGATGTACTAATAACCAGGCAGAACAACTGGTCATATTGAAAGCGCTACAAGAACTTCAAAACTTTAACAACACACCGGAGGAAGAGAAGACTGTAGCGATATATTCAGACAGTACAGTAACCCTAGCCATTCTGCGGAATAATAATAAACATAACTCCATAGCTGAGAAAACCCTTAATATATGTAATACCTTACAAAGAGAAAAATGGAGAGTACATTTCAGTTGGGTGAAAGCCCATGTAGGTATATGTGGAAATGAGTTAGCAGACAAACTAGCGAAATCCGCTGCTCTAGATGGAGATCTGCCCAATAGCTACAGTTTGATACCTAAATCTGTAATTATTTCTGAAATACAAGAAACAGGACATCAGGTCTGGCAGAATAGGTGGAATGCCACGGACAAAGGGGCACTCAGCAAATTATTTTTTCCAACAATAAAAGATAGACTGAAGAGAAAGCTTCCTTTATCGCCAATTTTCACAGCAATAATTTCCGGCCACGGAAAAACCAAAGCTTATTTACACCGATTCCATATAGCAGACGGTCCAAAATGCACATGTAAGAGCTGCCAACAAATCGTAAACCATTTAATATACGAATGTGTAGACAAAAGTCAACAAAGAGCCAATCTAATACAAGATGTAACTCTAAATGGAAGCAAGTGGTCAGTAACTAACGAGAGTCTTGTAAAATACCACTTAAAATCATTCTGTAAATACATAAATTCAATTAACCTGTAAAGATATGTAAATATGTATAACTTGCGAAATCAACTGTTAAAAGATGTAATGTAATATTAACATGTAAATATGTACAATTTGTAAAATCAAATGTTGGAAAAATGTAATGTAATGCATGTAATACTACTATGTAGTAGGGCATGCTGATTGTTATCAATAAAGAAAACAAAAAACACCACACACACACACACACACACACACACACACACACACACACACACACACACACACAGACACAGACACAGACACAGACACACAGACAGAGAGAGAAGGCATTGTTCTTATATCATTAAGAACACCAGAAGTTGCGAGTGGAGAGCGCTAGATGTTTTGGGGCGTAAATTCATTGTTAGACTTCCTTTGGAAGGGAAGTAAAGCTTGTTGTCCCATTTCCTAGATTTGCGGCACATTAAGAGGCCTCTGAGCAAAATTAAGGATCTTTCACACTCAATATAGAATGGGACGTTGAGAACCACGGCATGTAAGAAGCGTATACAAATTAAATACGTCGCTAATTCCTTGGAATTGCCGAACAAGGTAGTGCGTGTTATTCGCATTTGGGAGGTCATGACTTCGATTCTCGAGGCTGACATACCGGACCAGTGTTATTTTTTTACTTCCCCTCAACTGCATTAGGGTTAGGATTTCACTGCAAAGGGGATTCGGTAAGTAGGCCGTCATGCTGGGTTCCAGTGTTCCTATACCCCAAAGAGGGGGCATCTCCGGGAAGAAGGATGAGGCGAAGGAGACAGGGCGGCCGACCCAAGGAGCCACAACAGTAGAGGGCAGGGTCCTTACAGTTTACTTGGATAGAGACCTTCCCCGACAGGCCAGGACAACGAACTCGCTCCCCTTCAGCGGGACGGCAGCGAGCCCAGTAGCCGAGTCCCAAAGGTCACTGACTGGCGGTCCCGAAGTGGTCCCAGCAGAGGAGTGGAGACCGGCAACCGACCTACCGGAAGAGGAAGCAGTTTTCCTCAGAGGATATCATCCCGCCATGCGCCCGCCTCTGTAGCGTGGTGGTAGAGTGTCTGCCTCACGTTCAAGAGGTCCCGAGTTCGAATCTCTGTCAGGGCGAGTTACCTGGATAGGGTTTTCCGGGGTTTTCCCTTATCCAGAAAGGCGAATGTCGGGTAACTCTAAGCTCTATGGACCTCGGACTCATTTGAGCATCATTTCACCCATTCATCGTCCAATATGACTTAACGTTGGAGGACTTAAAATTACCAAAAAAAAAAAAATAAAAAAAAAATCCCGCCATGCACCGCCGAGACACCCGCCGACACTTCTACCCTGAAAGAGACCACCAGATGAGATACATGCATGGATAATGAAGATGGAACGGAGGGACAGGAAATTCGGGGGATGTAATTAGCCTACCTAGCATTCGTCTAGCGACCCGGGAACCCCCCCCCCCCCGAAAAACCCATTGGTCAGGAGGGTCGGCCACGAGAATCGAACCCGGGTCTCACATGCCTGAACTGCATTACCTTCTATTTCACTGCATTCCCATTTCATTACACCCTTTATGTACTTGGTTGTTTCATGGTTATAAGTTTCGGGGAGAAATCTTCTCCGGAAGGGTACGGGTTCCTAGTAGGAGCATGCGGGTTGGAGAGAAACTAGCTCTACCAGCTACCACTGGAGAGTATTAGTGGCAGCTGTACCTTCTGCTCTGTCGTGTCTCCTGATCTGTCTGCCCTTGTCTTCTTTCACCTCACCTGGGCTTCCAGGAGATGCCCAGTTAGGAATACTAGTACAAAATATACACTGAAAGAGTAGTGGTAAGACCTTCCTCGCAGGACGTCAAACGTTGGTCCCTTGCAGTTAGCAGCATCACTGCTCATTATCACAAACGTCACAAGCTCATTCGTAGAAGAGCTCTTTTCCCGCAACAGAACCTCTTTCGTTGACTATCTCACTCTCGACTTCATACTCGCCCAGCATGAGATAACTCTCCAAAATACATGTTGAAGGTTTCCAGGACGTTTGGGATGGAGAAACACCGAGAAGATTCTAGTTACCCATCTGTTGATAGAGCGCTGCTTATCTGTTTAAAGTTCATACTCCCCGGCGCTTATCTCCTAATAATCGGAACTGTACTGCCACAATAAGTCCTGTGTGTAATAAGTAATCGTTTAAAACGATAACACAGCGGTTTTGACTTCTCAATAGCAGGAATTAGAATGAAATATTTGCTATAAAACGTAAAATGTCTGCGGGAATTGCAGCACAAGCAATTCTCGGTAGTAGGAAGTATCTATAATTGTAATGGCTGTAAATGTTAATAGTTTATTATTGTTAGTATTACTAACATAATTTTCCTTTTCTTTTCAGTTTTGGAAAACGGACTGGGGGAAGCGCTCGTCGACCCAACGAGTGCTTCGTGCTGGAGCCGTCCGAGATGATAGTGGTAAGTTATTTTGTTACAAATTAGATATTCTCTACAGTTCTTAGACGAGAAAAATGTTACCTCTAAGCGAAAGGAGTTTTATCTGCTCAAAGTTGACAGTTTAACACTCGTATAGTGTTACCAATGGTAACGTAGTTGTGCTGTACATAACGTGATCATGGAGTAAAAAAAAAAAAAAAAAAAAAAAAAAAAAAAAAAAAAAAAAAAAAAAAAAAAAAAAAAAGTCTTAAAACTGGAGAAAACTATGGTCTCTTTGGTTCAGATGTTTTGATCCAGAAGTGATATATTACTACTAATAAATAAAACCAAAACTTTGTTTAAAAGTTGGCGAGTTATCAGGTATACCTATAATGTTTGAACTATTTATTTGTTTTCACGTTTACTTACAATTACGTATTCTGTCAGGGTTATTTTATCTATATTTTATCCCACTGAGATTTCATGGAGATAAACCGCCTTCAGGACCCTTAAAAATTAAATAAAATCTGTTTTAGAAGAAGTCGTGTGGGTAACAAAAAGTCGATTAAATACCAAATTTGATATTTCAATTCAGCATCTTCCAACGATGCGACACGATATAATATCACCTAACCTGAAATTAAATTTTACATGGAAGAACTTTCAGAAACATATTTACTATCTCAAACATGGCCTTAACCATTTTAATTAAAACACTGCGTATTTAAGACATTTTCGTGGTATGTACAGTTACCTAGGAATTCCTCAGAAGTTTTCTTATCCGTGATGAGTTTTACACAACTGGTAAACTGTAATTATAGACAAGTTTTAAGATATAAAAAATGTAGAGCTCATTAAATCATACAATTTGCGTCCAAGACATTTTTCCTTGTGGTACATACCGTGTCCAGAATATTCCTCCTTTTTTGTTTTCTACTTTTCACAGTTAGAAAATCAAAGCCACAAAGCAATTAGTTCTTTTAAAGATTTAACTATCGCTTAAAGCGCCTGTTGTTTTGCCATATTCCCTTTGCACATACAAGAAAATTGACAGTAGGAAAATGTTGGCAGTTGTTTATCTTGACTGACATTAAGTAAATGCAGGAACACGCATTTCGAAGAATAATTTGTCCAGGAATAGAGAAGGCCATGGACGTGCAACGCATCAAATTTCATGTTCTTAGTACTTAATCCCAGTTAAATTACCAAAAAGGCAACATTGCTTGTGTGTTACGGAAAAAATTCATAAATTGGAATATACACAAGATCAGATACTTCTGCTTTCAAAATGTTAGACATTCATTGCTTGCATTCTGATCATCTGCGAACGGTTTTCTGAAAAGTGACAAAGGAACCTGTGGAACACATCTTGGATCCCAGGAAGCGATTTTCCAGAAATGGTGCCAGAGCTAAGACTTGTTTCAATTGTTAGGGATGCTGTAAACTTGTGGAATGACACTTGGCTAACATCTGTTGAACAGCCACCCTAACAGAAAGGGGCTGCGTTTTACAGCTTGTCAACAGAAAACCACCTTCTGCTTGGGGAGTGGTGTAACTTTCTTACTTTACAGCAGTTTGTTGGACTCCGGCCCCTTCCATTCCATTTGTACGAAATTGACACTGGACATTTTTAGATAATCAAACGAGTGTATTTTTTTTAATGTTAAAATATTTTCCTTTAATACCAATACATTTTACATTCCATGAAAGCAGTCCTTAAGGAAATGTGACTTTTCCTGAGACATTTCGGAAACCAGATATTTAGAAGTAAGTTTTTGCTATGTTTCCGCATATATGTGGAGGCATGTTCATCCCGTTTTATAGTTCTTTGTCTAAATAAAGCTTACTTTACACCCCAAATAGTTAAAACTCGAGAGCTGTTACAGCCATTTATTTTCAATATATATTTTTGGTCTTAATGGATATTTTCCTCGATGTACCATTTTTTTTCCCTTTCCAAGTCGATGTATTTTATACATTTTATATACCAAGTTCGCTATTTAACCAGCGTTTTGTTTTTGAGTCATTCTCTCATACATATAAGTCCTAAAATTACGGTTTTTGGGTTTTTGGATGTCGAGACAAATTTTTCTGGTGAAATTTCTGCATTTTTTTGTATTTAGCCGTGTAGGTTTGCTGTCGTTGGATGCCACATAATTTGACGCAATCTCAAAAAGTTTGTCGTGTCGATTGGTGTACAAAAATACTCTAGAAATACAATGGCGGTGCCTCATAAGACGTATATGATTGTAACAGGATCTATGCGTATGAGCCGGAAGGTAAACAGCAGTCGACTGTTTTAGGATGAATGGTGTTTCAGATCGTCTGCTTTTTCATCAAAACCGGCCATGTGACAACAGTGCCTTTAGAGGAACGTAAAACGGTCAGTACCAAATGGTACACAACCATGTGTTTACCGGAAGTCGTCGGTGAAGTAAGGAAAACCAACAAGAACCGTAGGATCGTTCTCCATCGAGACAATGTTAGCGCACACACATCTAACAACAGAGTATTTGAAGACTTAAAAAATCGAATTGGTGGGTCATCCGCCATATAGTTCTGATTTAGCAGTCTATGACTTCTTTTTGTTCCCGTATATCAAGAATAAATTGCGTAGACAACTATTTTTGTCGTTAGAGGAAGCCGTTGATGCCTTAAAAAAGCATGTTTTGGAGATGTCTCAAGAGGACTGGAATACATGATTTGACTTAATGGTTCAAGCGGATGCAAAAGTGTAATTGATAGGAGAATATTTTGAAAAACATAAAGCGGTTTTCAGAAGTTCCTTTGTTTTAATTGTTAGGCTATAAATATAAATAGCGCCCATCGTACAATGCTTTTTGTGTTTACTTTATCGTGCAAAAAGAAAAAAGAATAAATAAAACAAAAGAAGATCGAGACATGTTCATAATCCACGACCCATAATGAGGATATGTACACGTTAGCAGTGGCTGTGATGCAACAATCAAAAGGTGACACGGACGCTGGTTTGTTCAGTTACGACCGTTGCTGACAGTGTTGATGTAGCAGGGACAGACGCGATTCCCCTCCAGCTTTACTTGTAGGCGTGACATCTGCACGACTTCTCATCTAATCTAATTTAAACTATCAGTAACTTGCTGTCTCCGGGGCGAAAGGCGATGGAGCGAAGGATTTTCTTGCCAAAGTTTTTATCACCGACTCGCTCAGAGGAATGAGGAAGGCCGGCATCCTTCCATAAACACTGCTAGATAACGAAAAAAATCGAAGAGGAGCCAGAGGGGCTGCAGGGAAAAATTACTTCCGCTTTAATTGTTAGTAGCATATTATATTTTCATTAAAGTCACCTCGTGGAAAATTTAGCGATGCAGTTTTCAAACAACGCACAGGAGACACTTTTGCAAGTAGTTTACTGAAACACCAACAGATGGCATGGAATATTTACTGATAATATTTAGATACACTGTCTATATAATGATACCTTAATAGATAAAAAATGCAAGCTAGCAACAGTAAAGGTACAAATACTACATAAAATATAATTATATGTAAACAAAGTTCAATTATCTTTTAAGAAAATTGATGAAAATTTCCCAGAATTGAGCTGAAACCATTCTATTTGCATAGCCAAGAGATATATCAGATTGGAAAAATATGAGAAAGCGGCGGGAATATGATAACGTATTCGAATTGTTAAGGAGACAATGTTACTTAAATATTTGAGGATAAGATTCAGTAAAATAATATAAATGAGGAACGATATAATCGAACATTAAATGTGTCCTTACGAGAAAGCTGCATAGGATCAATACATATATTTTCTGTTTATCCTCTTATGAGGGACTTAAAATATTTAAAAATTAGCGCTTGCTGTCAAGGAGCAAATCTTTTGTCAGATGGAATAACGAGGATGAATGACTACTGCGAAGTTGGTATGAGTGTGAGGAAGGATATACTTAATACAAAAATGGGTCCAAAATGCTTAAAAGGAAAGGCGATTGGAGCGGTTGGTGAAATGAATGGCGAGAGAACTTGAAAAAAAGACCTCTCAGAGGTTGCTTTTCCAAGACAAATCCCACGTACTGTCCAGATCGAACCCGCACCTCCACGGCGTCTATCCTAGCTAACAATTACATTATTTAAATAAAAAGATAAGTTTAGAAGAGGACGTCACATGGTATTGTGTATATATGTTGCAAAGAACGAGTGAGATGCATTTCCAGGCACCGTATTCATTGTTATCCACATCATTATTTGTTTCTTTTATTAATAAACTGAACCCAAAGTCCCCCTCCTTTCAGAAATCTGGTGTGTAGCTGTAAATTTATTATTTCAAGCGATGAAGGAATCTGGCAAACAAAGGCCGGTTTGCTCCAGGTTCCCCTGCAGATGGTTGTCATGGAAACTGGAGGCGACGCAGAGCAAGGTCCGGCAGCTAATTTCCTTATGCCCCCTCCCCATTCTAGTCCCCTGGCGCCACTTCCGATGTGCATTAATGCCCTTGACAGCGATTGTTCAACCGCGAATCTGACATCCAGCGAACCACACCCGGAGCTGCCTTTAAAACTGGATGGGTCAAGGTGGGCAAAGTGCATTTGCCTTCCGAAATAGCCTGCATGTATTGAAGATAATGCGTGTACGTATTTTTAGATTTTATGTAGTAAACTTTCTGATGCCGCTGGAATTCCAGCCGATTGTCATTGTAGATAGAATCTACAGTGATTAATATCTTCTAAGGATGTGACACCAAGACTTTTAAGAAAATCTTCTGATGCCAAATTGCTTTTTAGAGGAAAACTTTTATTGTGCTAGAGGAAGAATACCTTATACAAAAATTACCTGGTCTTCCAGGTTGGGGGTTGATACATTACGCCAGTTGTCTAATCGTTAACATGTATCACTGCTAAAATGTCCAAATGTACATATCTTTGCCAGAGTTTGCCAAAATCAGCAGTTGCCACGCATTTTTGGGAAAAAAACCACAACATAAATCCAGAACCAAAACTACTAAAACATACAACAGGAAAAGAAGAACTGTCCACATGGGAACAAATCTTTATTTCAAAAAATAGGAGCAAAGTATTCAATTTCGACATCCCCCAGAAAGATTTGTTCAGCAAGTTCCTCGAACCGCCACCAGAGGAGACCGATGACAAAATATTGCCAGCTACACCAATGAGAACCAGTCGATGTCCGGCTGAAGATAGAGGGAAGGCCTCTGAAACTAGTTCCGTGAAAATTTAAAAGTAAGTGTTGTTTAGTGTCATTAATCGACTCCCAATTAATTTAATTTATACAACAACACTGTTTTCAACACTTCCATGAAAGGATTTAAGAGAGTTATGACTTCAGTAATGTTAAAAGAATGCTCTCCAGTACGAAATTGCTCTAAAAACTAAAGAAATCATGTTAAACATCATAGCTATATAGAAAGTACGAAGGACTTAGAAAAAATCGCCGCGTCACATATTAGAAAGAAGAGCTCGCTGCACGGAAACGAAACGTTCAAACATCCTGCTTAATTAGACGTTAAAAGCTATTCATTAAATGAATTTCCAGACGAATTATTAAAGAAAGCATTGCGTTAGTTGTACATAAAGCATTTTGAGTATTGACTGGACAGTTGTGAGCACGGCATATCGATATCTGTTGAACCACCTAAGTCGCCACGAAGAATATCAATCACTCCGTACTTCCTGGAAGCATAGCAAGCTGGGTAACAGGAAGTGTTGCTCCTTTAGATCTAAATTGAAATGACGACGTCTTGCAGCGAGCTGACAACGGCGCTATTGTCCGATTTGGCAAACAAAGATCTGCGGAGAAATGTGCTGCCTTTCAATAAACACTCTATGCATTAACATTTTGTTTTAACTGGGTTACTATGTTTGTTTTCATTATTTCAAAACAGAAAGGAGAAAGATGCCTTGCAGCTGTATTTCCCTACTTGCCAACTTCTGGGGTATGTCCGTGAAATTTACGGACTTACTCCTTTTACTTACTCCTCCCTCTTCTACGAGATTACAGATCCCACTGGAAGGCCAGGGAGACTCAGTCCGTGGGATAAAAAGGTATACAAGAGTATATCCTCTGTCCCATTGACACTTACAACCCCTAAACAGCCCAGTGGGGCAGGAAATTCGGGACATTCCCAGCATTTACCTAGTGATCCTGGGTCAGAAAGGTCGCTCCTGAGAATCGAACCCATGATCTTCCGAATGCAAGTCGCCACCTCACTCGATTATGAAAGAGGACCTACAGTATCCCGTATTTGAAATTTACGAGCATGCCATTACAATGCAGCTCACCAGTAATTATGAGCGGTAAAAGGCACACCTACCTGAAGTAATGGCTGACTAATTACACACAACTTACTGCACTGGGGTTTGGAAAGTGATGTTAATCCAATGTTGTGCAAGAAGGGGTCGTTCTGTTTGACTGATGGGGCATAGTGGGGTTGACAGCGAGGGGTGAATCCAGCACTAATTAAATTTCTCTACAGCAGATGTTCTTGGCGCCAACATCCCCGCGAATTACGTCAGCATTAAAGTTTTTACTATCCCACATGCCCTTTAATTGCACTGTTGGAATAGAGAAGATCTTCAAGACAACGTCATGTGGTTTAACTCTTGAAAAGGATCCTGAAATTCTTTAATACTGTGGGTTATGTAAACGAGCGGTTTGAATTCAAAAATATTGTGAGGAGTACCATATGAAGCCATGGGGTAACTATGTAAACGTTTTAGGATTAAAATACGAAATAATTGAATGTTTTTGTGAAGACAGAAACATTTGTAAACTGAGATTTTATGCAATCGGTTGACAGCTGAATGGTGGTTATTGCTACGAACTGACTGCTTTGATGTGTGAACAAGAGAACATCGTGTAGGGTGCTGCGGAAGTGAGGAAGTTTCGAACTTACTATATCAGCCTATAATTAGAAGCGATAAATGTAACATTGAAGTTTTTCTGAAGGCAAAAAAGTCAAACCAAGGATAGTAATTCGTTAAATGAAGGCAACAGGTTCAAATGTGCATGCATATAGCTATTTACTGAAGTTTTGTTTGTTGACAAGAAATGGGTTTTCCGCCTCCGTAGCGTAGCTGGCAGGGTGTCTACCTCACGTTCAAGAGGCTTCACGGTAAGGGTGAGTTACTGCTATGTGAAAAATGACGTTTTGAGTGATAATAAACTATTTTAAGAACAATTTTTCTCCATGTTTGGACTGTATGATATACGACATTATTAAGGCTACAGTCTGATTTTTAAAAGAAGATACGTGAAGGTCATGTGTTTTTCAAATGGGTGCTTGCAGTGTTGCCCAGCGAAACATAAACAGGGGTTATCTCACCTTAACAAAAATATGCACAGTTAATCTGTATTAGCCTACTTTAAAAACAAAAATAAGTTGTTCCCACATTCACTGAGTTGTAGGGTCTTCACATGTGCGTTTTTTAAAATAATTTCTGCCCTATGTAACTAATATTCCATACTTATTATTGGTATGTATCGTAAGTTGAATTTCCCGCACAGTGTGGCAAGTATTTCTCCATAGAACACATATACGCGATGCACGTTCTAAAACCTAACAATCTTCAATTATATTTATTGATATAAATACACGAAAAATACATAATACATAAATACTATAAATATATAGTGCAAAAAATAATGTGCAACACACACATGGTGAGCACATAATGGAATCTCGAAAATTGAAAAAACTTGGTGCAACCTTTCCTTTAAATAAAATAAAATCAGTACTTCCTCGAAATTAATAATGAACTACAAGTCTATGTCTAGTGTATGGTGAAGTGAACAAACTTGTCTTTGCTTAAATTGTTCAAATGTTAAAAAAGAATTGTGAATGTGCTGTACTGTTAGGTAAGAAATTCTTTTTCGATGAAGTGCGGACTACCTGCAATATTTGTTGCTCTAAGTATGCCCCAGTATCTTCTGTTATAATGAAGAAAGCTTCCCTGTAATCTGTAAAAGTTGACAATAGACAGCCCTTCAAGTTTAAAAGGTACAAAAGGTATTTGTAATTCAGTGATGAAGTCTGCAGAATCAAATGTAGTAATCCTTTGTTCTTTTGGTCATTTTAAATAAATATTAAGGTCTGCTCAAGTTGTTCTCGGAAGCAAGCCAGGGGAAAAGACGATTAGAAATCAACGTTTCGAGAGTGTGCATTTCTTCCATCATCAGGATATTTATTAAATGTTATAACCGCAAATGAAATACTGGATATAACACAACTATAAACAAAGACAAAACACTATCAAAATTCGCATTACTGAACAAAAGACTGTTTTCAGTAAATTAAATACCATGTCAGGAGAGGGCGTGAGTATAGAAAATTATTTGGATCAAAGAAACGTAACTACTTAACCTGATTATCAATCTGTATTGATCTTGGCTTCTTAAGTCGGCGGATTTGCATTTTTAAAGTCGGTTTCCAAGAGGACCTGAACTAAAATCCAGCACCACGATTAAGCGTGCTGCTTTCGGAGGAAATGGCCAAAGACACGTTAATTCTCCGCGCCCAGTAACTGTTGCATTTTGCCAAGATGGTCGTCTCCTGAAAATTGGCTCTATGGTCGTTATCAAAACAATGCCCTGCCAGCCCAGACTTTTTAATTTACGTTCTCCAACGTTAAGTCATATCGTACGATGAATGGATTGGGTGAGATGATGCTCAAATGAGCCCAGGGTCCATAGAGCTTAGAGTTACCCGACATTCGTCTTTCAGAATAAGGGAAAACCCGGGAAAAACCTTATACAAGTAACTCACCCTGACCGAGGTTCGAACTCGGGATCTCTTGAACGTGAGGCAGACATGCTACCATCACGCAACCGAGACGGGCTGCTCCGTTCATGTTCATTTATTCTGGTAGTGATGGTCCTTCCGGTTTGTCCTATATACGGTGTCCCACATTCACAGGGAATGCTGTACACTCCCGGAACTTGGAGGTCCAGTTTGTCTTTCACCGGTCTCAACAGATCTTCGGGGGTGGCTTGTGGATGTGCTTGTCTCCTGACCTGGCATTTAATTTACTGAAAACAGTCTTTTGTTCAGTAATGCCAATTTTGATAGTGTTTTGTCTTTGTTTATATTAGTGTTATATCCAGTTAGTCATTTATGGTTATAACATTTACTAAATATCCTGATGATGGGTGAGATGCACACTCCCGAAACGTCGATTTCTAATCGTCTTTTCACCTGGCTTGCATCCCGAGAACAACTTGAGCATATTCGTCGCCAGGAAAGCTTCAGGTCTTGTTTTATATATTAATGTAATTTTTAATATTCTTTAGTTGATCATAATCCGGGCTCTAAATGTTAATTTAACAATTCGGGATGTTCATAAGCCTGGAATTTTAAGAATGAAACACGTTGAGTAAACGTTATCCCCTAGAACGCTTGACCAGGTTCCCAGTGCCAACATTCCGCATGTATACGATTATGTGCGTATTTTTAGCAAAGGTTTCTTTGGTGGCTGAAAAAGAAACTAAACAAAGTAGTAACAGGATTTTTTCAACAACAATGGGAAACGGAGTTCCTAGCGATATGGGAGTGGAGAAAAGAATAGACTATTGTGTTCTGAGATAGCAGTAGAATCATGTACTTCACTTCGACGAATCATATGTTTGTTCATTGGCTAATGAGGAAAGAATAGACCTCATTTCACATAAACAGGCTAACGGTGCACAAAACAGATAACTTCTTTATTTCGTTTGGTAGCCTCCAAATACAGAGGTAAAGAAGTCTTTGCGTTCAGGGGATACATCACATGGGTTCTGGGTTCTATTCTACCTCAGAGCTGTATGGGCTTCTGCTCTCAAAAATGGTACGAGGGCTGTTCAATAAAGAATGATCATAATTTGTTTACGGTCATAATTTTTCGTACTAAAATTCAAACTTATTATTATATTCTGTTAGCTTAATGTGGAACAAACACGCTGCAGTAGTTTCATTGTTGGTACTCCTGGTTCACGCTTGTGAGAACCAGGCAAGTTCAGACATGTTCAGTATTGCCAACCACTGCAATGTTCCTTGGAACAATATGCGGCTTTGAAATTCTGCTTTCGTCTCAACAAATCTTCAGTTGATGCCTATACAATGTTACAGGAGGCCTATGGAGAGTATGTTCCTCCCTACAGCACAGCTCGAAGGTGGTTTAAAATGTTGAAGTGACATCAATTTCAAAGGAAGGTGGACCCGGTGCTCCAGTTACTGCTCTTACGGAAGAAACCATCAACACTGCTGCTGCCATTGTAAGAGAGGATCGACGAATTACCTTAAGATCAGTTTCTGAAACACTGAACCACATTGGGTGACACATTTCCTTGAAGCAGGCTGGATGCTGCACAACGAAAATGTGCGGCCGCATATTGCCAATGTTGCTGAATATTGGAGCGGTTCCCCTCCTTGTGGTTTCGATTTATATCACACGATGCGGTGACATATCTGAAGTTGGATTCGCCCCTTTGTGAGGTCTACACACGTAAAAGTTTCGCGGTCCCTGGCTGTGGCGACGCATGTAGAAGCCAAGCCTTACCTTGATGTAGAAGCGATGAACCTTTCGTCTAAAAGCCGTGAAGATGATGTTTTCGAAGATTTCTGTAAATCCTTCTCCGGCAGCTGCGGCGAGCGATGAGATGTGAAACTTCTCAGGCGTGGTATTGACACAAAAGGGCAACTATGGAATAAAATCCTTACTATATTATAATTTTCTCCTTTTATTTATAAATGATGCAACGGTTTTTTACTTAAATTGTTTATCGTAGCGTCGCGTATTCAGTGTATATTTTAAACGTTTACTAAACGTTCATAAATGATGAACTCCAATAATTTCTTTTAGTTACAAGAAGTCTTTTACCGAAAACGCGTCTACCCTCTTCGAGAGTTAAAGCCAGAAGAAAAAAATTTAAGAATAAAATCATTGTTTTTTTTTTCTGTTTTTGTTGCTAAACCACCGCAATACTTAATTCTGATTGGTCCTACGTCACAGTTTGGGATTTCAATAAACCTAAGTATTTGTTGCATCATCTATATGGCCTGCTTGGTTATTAACTTAAGTTGAATTACAGATGGCCATGTTTACCTAATATGTCCATGTGTGCAATATCAGCTTCAATATCGTGCAAAAATCAACGTGAAGGGCATCCCTCACCCTCCCTATAGTCCGGATTTAGCTCTATGTGACTTTTTTCTATTATCTAACTTGAAGAAACGCCTTCGTGGGAGGCATTATCCATCATCAGAAGCAGTGGTTAAGGCTGCGGAGGCGATTTTGAAGGATCTCTCAAAAAAGTTTCCAGCATGTCTTTGAAGACTGGCAGAAACGATGGGACAAGAGCATCGCATTCAGGGGAGACTATTTTGAGAAGGGCCATAAAAATTATGAGGATGAGTAAAGGTATGTTGTCAAAAAAAATATATATATTGATCATTCTTTATTGAACAGCCCTCTTATTTTTTCTACCCCTTTACCAAGAGGGATTACTCTGTAACGGTAACATCAGTTCCTCGCATTCGGTTAGTCAGCGTTTAATTCCCGTCAGCGGATCACTTTTGACGGTGGTTTCCCCTTTTCACATGGTTAATGGTTGGTTGCTTTTCTAATCCCATGGATTCCTTGCTTTCTCTTTCTTTGTAATCGTTCAGATTTGGTTGTTAACGCACTGAATCGGGTATGTGCGGGCAGAAGTTCCGGATGCTTGCGCTGTGTAAACTTTCTTCTTTTATCTTACTTGAAACAGCTGTGTGACCGTGCCACTTAGGTCGCTTTATTGAGCTCTCTGAGTGGTGATGAGGGTGATTCAGTCCCTATCTGACAGGAACTAGTAATAATAATGATAAAGATAATGATAATAATAACAATAATAATAGTAACAATAACTCACAGTGACATTCAGTCTATAAGCAATATTTATCTAACATAAATGTTTTTTCTCAGTTAGTGTCTCTGAACATTCTTGGACACTCAGGAACTTGACCGGAAACATTACGTATTGTTTGTCTTATCCCAAAGCAGTGCGAGGCACCGTCCTGTAGCGACAGTGTTTTTTCTTGGAATTCGCGATCGTGATTGTAACAAAAGACTGCAGGATTTAGCCTCGGCCTTTGCAAACCTGAGCTGGCATAATTTATCCAACCGTGAGAAAAGAGAAAGCGACTTTGATATTAGGTCCAAAACTGGAAAATTTGAACATTGATCGTAAGTGGGGATAGGTACCAGACAGTGAAAAATTAATATTTGTTCACGTGATTTTTCAAACTCCAAAAAATACCTAGAGTTGGGGAAATTGAAAGCAATGGCTGAAAGTAGGTTTTTCTTGTAAGAACACTTTGGTCCTGTGATCTACATGAGACGGACGCGTATTGGGCGTCGTCTAACAAATCCGCTTCCACGCTATGCACCATAGACAGAGTATAATACTTAACAATCGTTCCATTTTTTTTTTGTAATTTACGTCCTCAAACGTTAAGTCATATCGGAAGATGGATGCTCAATTGAGTCCGGTGTCCATGGAGCTTACAGTTACCCGAGATTCGTCTGTCAGGATAAGGGAAAACCCCAGAAAAAACCTTATCCAAGTAACTCGCCCTAACCGAGATTCGGGACCTCTTGAACGTGAGGCAGACATGCTACCACCACGCTACCGAGGCGGGCCAATCGTTCCAGTGAGAATTGGTGCAGAGGTTAATATATAAGGGATGCTATATATATTTCAGCTACGCTGCGCTATTGTTTCTACACAATATTGACGCGGGCCACAGTAACACTGAACACGGCAACCACGCGGACGACAACTTCACGGTGGCGAGCAAAGGAGTCTAAGAACAACAGTAAACTTTCAGCTACAAAATTCAGGAGTCTTCTTCATTCAACCCATAACGAGTCAGGACGCACCCACTCCCTGAAGCTCAGATGTGAGTACTCACCAAGAGCTATATCACAAGTCACCTCGAACCGTTTCCAATCTCCCTTTCCTTTATCTCCGCACGCCATTAATCCTTAATTGTGAGGCGTTGAGCACAAGGGAGAGTGGGTGGGTGTAGTGTTTAACGCCCGCTTTTACTACATACGGCACCGCAGGCAGTGACACTGATGATACATGAGATGAAGATGGAGCACCGGTGGAATGAGATGGCGGGGAAAACTGGAGATCCCGGAGAAAACCCGCTCCAGCGCCTTGTTGTCCACCACAAATCTCACTTTGCGGTCGCCTGGGATCGAACCCGGGTCGCCTTGGTGAGAGCCAAGTGGTCTAACCACTGAGCCACGGCGCGGCACGCACAAGGAAGAGCTCGACGTGGTTCGCTATGGGTCGGACCGCCTCAAGGAACGTTGGTGGTACATGGATTTGTAAAACTGTTAGTGACTTCTTCACATCTCGTGGGCTCTGCTCTGTCCCTGCCCTCTGGCGGCCTGTGGTCTGCCTTTGCCTAATCTCTTCTCTACAGGGGTGGTAGCCCTCAATAGATTCATGCTGTGTCTCAGTGAGTGATGTGTTGCTTCCTATTACATTCACATCATTTATTTTCTCTCATCTTTCTACCGTGAAGCCTTTCACAAGATGCGAATTGTATTACTCTTACAAGTTCCCACATATCACCACCAGACGACGTTACCCAGCCACGATTGTTTTCCCAAAGTTTCAGTTGTCTCTAATTTTAATTTCTCCTGCCACTTCATGATTTATCATATTATTGGTGTTTCATTTCCCATTGGTCATCGGGAAATTGTGCAGTTTGTTTTATATTCCTAGAATATAATAATATTGGATATTCTTTCTCGGTCTGTTGGATTTTAAACAAATGAGAGTAAACTTTTCCCCTGTAGGCGATACCTAGCCTGTGTTGGTCCCTGGGTCAAACTTCGACGGAAACAACCCTTTTGTTCCTTTGCTTCCAGTGATCGTTATTTTCTGGCTATGCTTGTCATAGGCAGCGAAGCATGAACACAGATGGAAGAGAAACGGATAACTTCATGTTACCTTTGTTGTGGGATACGCTAGTGTTGTTTACAATACACGAGACTGGGTCCGTTGTAGCATGGATATTCAAAATTGTGAGCAATCAGGAATCTGGGATGGGAAACAGTCTACTGAGAATCAGCCCAGGCGGTTCGTCTGTGGCCTGGCCCGGGAGTCCTCGATTCGATTTCCGTGGCCGACCTTTTCACTTTGTCCCGTAATAATTATATGACATTCTGAATTTCAGTTCTGAACTTTTTGAACGGTCTTATCCCAATACGTAGATCTTCATTTAGTTAGCTCTACCTCGGATCATGACTACAGATGGGAAAGATAGAGAGATTAGCTGAAACAATCTAAGAGAGTGAACTACGCTGCCACGCCCTCCATTTTATCCAATAACTTCTTATAATGGGATTCGAGAACGGAGAGAGAGAGAGAGAGGGGGGGGGGAGAGAAAGCGGAAAAGGACGACAGAGAGAGCCGCTCATGTATGCGGCTTAACCTAGAGCACAATGCGAAATGAAAATTAAATTTGAATTTCAAATGGACTTTTCTTTTTCTCACAATACCTCAAAAGCCTAGGTACTCCCAACCTGTATCCTCTACAGTATGTCTCTCGTTACAATATTTTGCGTGGAAACTGACGGTAAAGGTAATCTCGGAGTGCAAATAATCTGGGAAATAATTCCAAGGTAGGGAATACCGCCTGACAGGTTATGCAACTTCTCCAGCTCACTTGTTGAGCGGATTGCCTGACCGAGTTACTGCAGGCAGTAGGATTATAAACGCTCTATTCTCGCCTGCTTGCAGAGATACGATCACAGAGTCTGCACCCTTTACGTCTTCCATTGAAGTGTTTATTGCTTTATTTCGGTAGTACACCCTTTTTATTTTCTCTATTGCTTTTCTGTAATAGTGGAAATACTACATTTCACGTAGTGTTGCTTTGAACATATTCATATTTATTACAACTTAATACAGTGTTTGAACACAAGCCATGTCATTTGTAATACATACTCTCTGTTAAAAGTAAACGATTAAAAATTTCAAAAAAATTGTCATTCATCTTCTCTCTCTTATATACACACACGCGCGCGCCCACACACACACACACACACACACACACACACACACACACATGTTGATGATGATGATGATGATGATGATGATGATGATGATGATGATGATGATGGGTATAGGGGCCCTCAACTACAGCGGTTATCAGCGCCCTTATAAAAACTACTCATGGCAAAAGCCAGATATAAAAAGTTTCTAAAAACTATACTAATGTAAATAAACCTATTAAAACTACATGTACATAGAAAGCGGAAAACCCAAAAAAACCTACTAAAAATTATGTTCGCTATATCCTAAAGTCTAAAAAGAATCTAAAAACCTTCTCCACTACTGTGTTATTGTCCGCTACCATTTCTGCAAAGCTGACCGGCAGCTGCAGAGACGTCCTAAGGGCTGCTAGGTGAAAACACTCTAGCAGCACGTGTCGTACAGATAACGCTTCTTTGCAAACCGGACACAGTGGAGAAGGCTCCTTTTTAAATAGAAAACTATGAGTAAAAAAACAGTGCCCAATGCGCAACCGAGTCAAACTCACCTCCTTGCGACGAGATGACCGACAGGAGGTAACCCAGGGAATCGGAAGTTCTTTGACAGATCTAAGTGTATTATTGCGGAGAGCGAACCACTCTTCCTGCCAGCAGGTTTGCACAGCTCTCCGCAATACGGCCCTAAAATCTTCCGATGTCACACATGGTACTCGAACCCTGGGCTTCATGGTAGCCGTTTTGGCTACTGAATCCGCCATTTCATTCCCCCGCAAGCCTACGTGACCAGGGATCCATGCACACACCACGCTAACGCCAGAAGCGTGTAAAACGTGGAGGACATCCTGTATACGCTGCACAATAGGATTTTAGTTGTACAGCTGCCGTAGGCTTTGAAGTGCACTGAGGGAATCACTCAGGATTAAGCAGTCTCCCAACTTTCCTCGACGTTCGTGTAAACACATACACGTATATATATAATCATGGAAGTTCTCAAGTAAATATTAATCTATACTGTAATAGGCTCTGCTTAGCAAGAATTGTCAGTTTAGATTTAAACTTGGATGCTGACACAGTATTTTTAGGCTTTCCGGAAGCTTACTAAGTAGTTTTGGTTCAAAAAGTTTTAGCCTGTGACCTTTAACTATATAGTTATTCTTTCACCTTGTTTCATATGTGTGGACATCGGAATTTTTGGAGGTTATATTCCTGTTATGTACAAAAGGTATTGTTTGCAGAATAAATATTCAGGGAAGAGTAAATATGTTTAATTTTTTAAAATACGGCCTGCATGAACTCGTATGTGTTATGTTTGCCAGGTATCTGATAGCTCTTTTCTGTAGGAGAAAAATTCTATTAAAGTTTAATTTAGAAGTGTGTCCTCACAATTCTATGCCATAAGAAATGTGTAAATACACTAACTTACTGGTATCTACTGAGAGAAAATTGGCTAAATATCGCAACACAAAAAGTCCTGAGCTTAATTTACTTTCTAGTTTTTCAATGTGGTTGTTCCAAGTTAACTTGTCATCAAGGATTAAACCTAAAATATTTACACTTTTTACACACTGGACTAGACTATTGCGTATATTAAGCTGAGGTTCGAAAGGACGTCTCTTAAAATCAAATAGAATTAATTCGCTTTCTTGGGCATTAGTACACAACCTGGTATTAAAATACTGTACCACGACATTAGAGATCAATTTTGCATCGATTTCTAGATTTAGTAAGTTGCTGCTGCTGAAACCCAGTGTGGCATCGTCTGCATATCAACTTGAAGCTACATTACCCTGTACCACAGTTTTTATGTCGTAACTATGCAGAATAAACAATAAAGGTCAAAAAATAGACCCCTGGGGCACTGTACCTCTACAGGTTTTGAAATAAAGTCACTTTTTTACATTTCAGTTGGACATATTGTGTTCAGCGTAACTAAAAACTGAAGCGTCTGTTAAATGTCAAAATTTAAGGGGCCAAATAGAGCTTCAAAGTGAAAAAGCAGTAATGTTCTTTCTGCATTCAATTAATCTATTTCAACGTTAAGTCATATCGGACAATTAATGAAATGTGGGAAATGATACTCAATTTTAGTTAATTGATGGGAATGAATCATTTCTCCACACTAGCCCTACATAGGCTAAGATTTTTTATGGATAGAGTCAACTTGAAAAATTCATGGCCGGGATTTGGACCACGGATCTCCTGGTTTCCGTCCAGTCGCTCTTAACCTTTGAGCTACCATGGCCAATGTGCCGTCCTGACATTAAATTCTCCATTGACTCTCGGATGCGAGAGCCCCTAGTGGTCTACCGGGGAAATATAGAAATTTACCTTAACATTATACTATAACGAGTACAAAATTAATTATTTAGAAAAATCTCTGGTCTTAATGCTACGGGGGCTGTGGAATAAACAATGATAACTTTTAGTTAATTGATGGAAATTAATCATTTCTCCACACTAGCCGTATATAGGCTAAGATGTTTGATGGATAGAGTCAACATGAAAAATTCAATGTAAGTCGCCACAAACGGTGTATCTCGGATGCGAGAGCCCCTAGTGGTCTACCGGGGAAATATACGAGTCAACTGAAGAATTTAATGTCAGGAAGGCACGTTGGCCATGGTAGCTCAAAGGTTAAGAGCGACTGGACGGAAACCAGGAGATCCGTGGTTCAAATCCCGGCCATGGCATTGAATTTTTCATGTTGACTCTATCCATCAATGATAACTTTGTTTACGTTTACTCATCCTCATAATTTTGATGGTCCTTCTCAAAATAGTCTCCCCTGAATACGATACACTTGTCCCAGCGTTTCTGCCAGTCTTCAAAGACATGCTGGAGACCATTTTTGAGACATCCTTCAAAATCGCCTCCGCAGCCTTCACCACTGCTTCTGATGATGGATAATGCCTCCCACGAAGACGTTTCTTCAAGTTAGGGAATAGAAAAAAGTCACATGAGGCTAAATCCGGACTATAGGGAGGGTGAGGTATACACTTCACGTTGATTTTTGCAAGATATTCAGCAACAACATTGGCAATATGCGGCCGCGCATTATCGTGTTGTAGCATCCAGCCTGCTTCACGGAAATCTTTTCTCTTGCGCCTGATATGGACTTGCAATGTTTTCAGGACATCCCTGTAGTATTGTCCAGTTACTGATGTGTGTGCAGCTACAACATGCTGATAAACCATTCCATGAATATCAAAGAATGAGATGACCATAACTTTACTAGCAGAGGTAACCACTTTTGCTTTTTGGGGGTTAGTCATGAAGGAGATTTCCACACTGAGCTTTGGTGTTTGCTCTCAGGATCAGAATGATGTAGCCAAGTTTCATCAGCAGTGATTACGTTTCAAGGAAACTCCGGATCTTCCTCTAACACCAACTTTAACTGCGTGTTACCTCCATTGCAGCGGTAGGCGATAATGAATATGTCTGAACTTGCCTAGTTCTCACAGGCGGGAACCAGGAGTGCCAACAACAATGAAACTACTACGGCGTGTTTGTTTCATATTAATCTAACAGAATATAATAAGATTGTATTTTAATGGGAAAAATTATGACCGTAAAAATTTTATGATCATTCATTATTGAACAGCCCTCGTACTTATACTTAGAAAGACGCTATTCGTTTTGTCACGTTAGGCCATGCATATTTATTTGTGTAACATGAAATAGAAGAGCGAGAGATGTTAATTAAAGTTTGTTCAAAGGTGAGTGAAGGAACTGAAGTGAATGGAACGCATAAGATTTTCTTCACATGCATTCATGAGGTCGTCAGGAATGTGTACTTTTCGTGTCTTTATTTATTAAATGTTGGTGAAGGTTCTGGCATGATGTATGCTGGACCTAGCATAACTCATGTGTTGTTTTGTGCGCAGTAGAAACAAAACACGTGTAGGGTTAAGCGACGCAGTTGACACCCGCTTTTCATTTGTCGTCTTGTCTCGAACCAATTGCCCCTCCTTAACTCCATTCAGCGAAATGAGGGCTTGTTCAGGACAGCTGTTAGATATGTCCGGCGCCGGAAACGTTTGCGTAACTTTCCGTAACTGTCTCTAAATGAAGCCTGATAGTTATGACTTCTCGGTTTTGAGTACCGTGGACTAGCTGGACTACTTGACGGAGAGGATTCGGCACGGAGACCCTGAGGGGCTCTATTGTACTTACACCCACAATTGGGAGCACCCCCGGGAGGAAGGATGAGGTGAGAGGAGAAAAAGGACAGCCTTCCCAAGGAGCCTCGACACAGGGCTCCTACATTTTACTTATCCTTGTTTCACATAAGCTTGCCCCGTATCTCTAAACGTCACGTGACCTTATCACCTCTCATTGGCTGCTATTGTGGTATAGACAGTTGTACGGTAAAAATTAGTTCGTTATTTAACATGGTGATATATCTTGATATGTTGGAAGAGAATTGTCAAATTTATATTTTCGAAACTGATTTAAATATATTACGCAACAGAGTTGATTTATCTGAAATGCATGCTAATTCTTAAACGAAGTAAAGAGGAGGTTCCTTTGCTCTCAAGCACATGGCACGATAGCACTTGATTTAGCGGTAGTGATGACCTATTTGTTTATATGACTTTTATCACTGACCTTGTTTTGAACCAGATTAGTCATATCGCCATTCGAAGGTGTGCTATGCCGAGTACGAGAGCTAAATTATTTTATTGATCGTTTATTGCGCGTGTACTTATTATATGTATAATGGCAGAGTCTACCGCCAGTTTTTAGCTGAAGTATTGCAAGGGAAAACCTTTACAAAGCGGCGAAAAAAGAATTGTGGTGCATGTGTTTAATGCACTCACAGAGAGGAATCCGTCTTTGTCATTGAGAGAAGTCGAACAGCTGTGCTCTGAGCTTACAGGTGTAAGTGTCAGATCCGTAAGAACATCGTGACATGAAATTGAGACAACAGGAAAACGTACCACTCCAAGGGCGATATTGCTGTGTGGCGAAGACGTTAAATAAGGACAATCAGACTGTCAAGTCGCAAAATATACTACCTTGACGAGACTTGGGTGAATGATGGACACACAAGTATGGCGTGACACGACTTTTAAGACTGAAAGACAAGCATTTTTGCAAGGTATGTGTGCTGGTTTAAAAAATCCTAGTGGAAAAGGCCGAAGGCTTTTCATTATAAACTTGTTTCAGTTTCGTTGCTCGTTTGTTCACTTTCAACTTACTCAGTTTTATTGTAAACTTGTATTGTTGCATGCCTTCATATTCTTATTTGTATGATTTTATCTATCTTCCTGGCAATTATGACATTTACTGCAGTTTTAATTGTGAGTGGAAGGCACCGGCTATGGCCTATGGCGCGAAAGCATTAGCCAATTAGGGCGACGGGGAACGTAGTTGCACGTGGATATGAAACGGAGATTAGATGGAAACTCCCCCGTCAGGCCAGCACAGAGGACATCCCACCTTTCTGTAGTTCAGAAACAATCCCACCACGAGACCCGTGTTTTTATATAGTCTTTAACATCTATGTTTTGCATTGCACACGGCTTGTTTAACAGTATTCAAATGCGTACATTAGGCAGTCGTGGGAAAGAGGGCGCAATGGGGAACAACTTCAGAGAGGGCCAAATTATAACAACGTAGTAGCTGGAATTTTAAGTATCGGCGTTTTAAATTCTTCTTAGTAGAATATGATACAGGCAAGAAGGCCAAGTTCTTCCTTGGAAGATTCCTAGCAAGACTAGCGCATTGTCGTATTGAGCGAGCTGCCTGTGACCATGCCATTGTTTCCCTTTTGCGCTGTTGTAGACAGACATCTGTATTGAATTTCTCGCCGTGGAAGGCGAAAAAGATGAACTGCATTCCAGCAGCTATGGCGCCAGCTAACTCAGCTAGTATCATAATAACAAGCTGCATAGGCTGCCACGGTATTCAGCATCAATGGCAGCGTTTGGTGTGTTAAAACGTTTATTTCTCTCTCTACTACGTAAGTAGGGTACGTAATGTATTCCACCTAAATCGCTGATACCGACATTTAACCGGAAATGTTTCGAGACTCCCTCAATTAAAAGAAAAGTTACAAGGGCTGTTCAATAAAATATGATCATTATCTTTTTAGGGTCATAATTTTTCGCACTAAAATTCAATCTTATTATATTCTGTTAACTTAATGTGAAACAAACACGCCGTAGTAGTTTCATTGCTGGTACTCCTGGTTCCCGCCTGTGAGAACCAGGCAAGTTGAGACAATTTCAGTATCGCCTACCGCTGCAGTGGAGGTAACACGCAGTTAAAGTTGATGTTAGAGGAAGATATGGAGTTCTTTCAAACGTAATCACTGCTGATGAAACTTGGCTACATCATTTTGATCCTGAGAGCAAACAACAAAGCTCAGTGTGGAAATATCCTTCATCACCAACCCCAAAAAAAGCAAAAGTGGTTGCTTCTGCTGGGAAAGTTATGGTCATCTCATTCTTTGATATTCATGGAATGGTTTATCAGCATGTTGTACCTGCACACAAATCAGTAACTAGACAATACTACAGGGATGTCCTGAAGACATTGCAAGTTCATATCAGGAGCAAAAGACCACATTTCCGTGAAGCAGGTTGGATGCTGCACCACGATAATGCGCGGCCGCATATTGCCAATGTTGTTGCTGAATACTTTTCAAATATCAACGTGAAGTGCATCTCTTACCCTCCCTATAGTCCAGATTTAGCCCCATGTGACTTGTTTCTATTCCCTAACTTGAAGAAACGCCTTCGTGGGAGGCATTATCCATCATCAGAAGCAGTGGTGAAGGCTGCGGAGGCGATTTTGAAGGATATCTCAAAAATGGTTTCCAGCATGTCTTTGAAGACTGGCAGAAACGCTGGGACAAGTGCATCGCATTCAGGGGAGACCATTTTGAGCAGGACCATCAAAATTATGAGGAGTGCGTTAAAAAAAGTGATCATTCTTTATTGAATAGTCCTTTTATTTTTAGAAAGACGCCCCTGTAAGTGTGTTTCTTCCATCCTTCCGAGAGCTGCATAAAGTAGAAGCGGAAAATTGGTTACACATCGTATTTAAGTTAAGCATTTTTCAAGGGTGTGACATGAAGATTTTCAAAAAAAATCTCATCTCAAACTATCGTTTTCATGGAACTTGTTTTGAAAATGTTTGATTTTATCAAAAATTAATCTTTAATATTGTAACGTAACTCTTGGAACTCAGTTTCGTCTGTGGCCTGCGTTCGGGAGGACCAAGTTCGACTCCCTTGGCCGACCTACCTGACCCATAGATTTTTCTGCGGTGTTCCTGGGTCGCTAGGCGAACGGTGGATAGGTTAATTACAGCCCCCGACGTTGGTGTCCCTCTATTTCATCTCCATTATCGTTTCATATCATTTCTCATCTGGTGGTCCCTTTCAGGATAGAAGTCTCGGCGGTGTAAGGTCGGCTGATATGTTTTGAGTTAACCACTTCCTCCGACCCGACTATTGAGATCGTCTTCGAATCACAGTATTAGAGAATCTATATAAACTCGAGAATATCTACCACGGCAGTCAACACAGAGTGAAGACTGACCCCCCGTCCCTCTAATGACCAGGGAGCCACCGAGCTGTCCCAAAAGGGCGCCCGGCCTCCCCGTGGGGCTTTCCATAGGGCAAGACCTAGAGACTAACAAATCCCCCCCCCCTCTATCTGATCCTGTGGATGGAAGTGGATACGCCACTTAGGCGCGCCAAAACTAAAGGGGAAGGCTACCGATTAGACCACGGTAGGGCTGCCTGGTGATCTAGCACACCTTCTAATAGCTATGCAGGCTATTACGCGGGAATATATGCGTGCGGAGACGTACCCGATCTCCCACGGGTATCAGGAACCACTGCCCCCTCGAGTCCAACCAAATCCAAACAACTCCCATTCAGGGATGGGCTCGATTGTTCGGCCCGAGATTCCTCTAGTAGCGTCAGAGGTACCACGAATGCTAGGGGTCCGCTGTGGCCGCACCACGGTATCTGAATGGGACGGATCCCCTCCCCCTACGGGAGAATGCCGTAGACATCCCCTTCCAGGGGAGGTTCCCATTAAATGTAAGGACCCTTCCCTCTACACAGTAGTGGCTCCTTAGGACAGCCACCCTTTGTCTACCCTCGCTTCATCTTTCCTCCCGTGGATTCCCCTCTTGGAGGCATAAGGTAAAATAGACCAAGACTGGTCGCAGTGCTGAAGTCTCCGGAAAAAGACCAAAGTAGGTCTGAGGCTGCCAACCCGACTGTCGGCCTCACGCACACATACGCAAGACAGAGGTGGGCGATCATCCAACCGATACGGGTTGGAGATGTGGTCAGCATCTGTACATCCCCAGCCGGAAAATTTGCGTTCTAGACCAGGGTTCGCCACCTGGCGTAGCTCCTCAATTTTGCTGACGATATTGAGTGAGCACTGATGTGAAATGAACGTTTTGTGTATAGATAACCATTTTAAGAAGTTTGAATTTCCAAATATTTTTACTTTTCTCAATATATATAAACAGAAACGTGCAGAATTCCGCGATACTGCGGACAATTCGACAGCTGCTTAAGCTTGAGTGAACGGTTCCGCGAGCTCATTCAATACTGAATATTTCTGTATTTACGCAGTCGTCACGTGAAGGTTCTATATGTGTGAGGAAAGCTTTCTTTTATGTGACAAACAGTAAATTTATGTGAAGTTTTATGTTATCAGCAAAAGTGTGTGAATTGCATACTTAATTCGTTTAGTTCCTGTGGTGTGGACCAGCTCTACTATCCACCAACGCAAAGTAAGTCCCTGAAAGGAATGCGCCCCCTGGCATAGTGGCAGGGAATGTATGTGACAGAGAACGCATGCTACACAAGGAGCAGAACCGTTAAAATGCAAGCGCCCTAGTCACTCTGTGCACTAAAACCGAGAAAATTCATTCACAAAGGTAGAAGCCATCAGAATGTTTGTGAATGGTCTGTAAGTGAACTGACCTTGCGTGTCATAAACTACCGAGGGATGGCGTGGGAACCATTTCCAGCCCCCCTGCATCTCATTCCCCGGAGACATTTTTTTCTGTGGTATACTATAGGATAAATTGAAACGTCTGAGTGGAGAGGAGAAGCAGGAAATATCTGCTTGGAGTGTGACCAGTCCTGCAGTGCAAGGAGCGTGTGACTGTACAATAGAAAGAGTACTGAAGAGTAGCCTTAGCTCTTGGAATCATTTTCTCTCTTATTTTAATGAAAATTATTACTTGGAGCTTCCCTCGCTTAGAAAGTCACACCTCGCCACTGTTTATAATGTCTTGATATGGAAAAGAGAATGAAATAGCAAAGCCATCACATGGGGCTTAGTTCTTAAAAGATTTGAGCATCGTTGAAAGCTTACTGCGTTCCCCGTTTGCCTTAATATAAATACCTTTTTTATTTAGGGTATCTCAAAGACGTATTGCCGAATAAATCTTATCTTTTTTTGGGGTAGAATGCAACACCTTTTCTATCGCTATATACGAGGTAGACAAAGTATCATATACGATGGAGGTGCGCGCCTCGGTAGCTTGGTGGTAGCGTGTCTGCCTCACATTCAAGGTCCCGAGTTCGAATCTCGTTCAGGGTAATTTACCTGGATAAGGTTTTTCCGGGGTTTTCCTCATCCTGAAAGACGGATGTTGGGTAACTGTGGGGTAACGCCGTGGCTCAGTGGTTAGACCGCTTGGCTCTCACCAAGGCGGCCCGGGTTCGATCCCAGGCGACCGCAAAGTGAGGTTTGTGATGGACAACACGGCGCTGGGGCGGGTTTTCTCCGGGACCTCCGGTTCCCGCGCCATCTCATTCCACAGGTGCTCCATCTTCATCTCATATACCATAAGTGTCACCGCCTGCGGTGCCGTATGTAGTAAAAGCGGGCGTTAAACACTAAACATTTCATTTTCTAAGCTCTATGGACCCTGGGCTCATTTGAGCATCATTTCACCCATGCGGTTCAACGTCCGATATACGATTTACGTTAGAGAACGTAAAAAAAATGAAGGTGTTAAACATTTCCGTAAAGTTTGGATGAAATAGGACCTTGCTTGTTTTAAAAACATTGTTTAAGATTTTTCAGGCATTTGGGAGCTCTAGTCAAATGGTAGATAATTGTAAATGGATTAGTCGTATACGTTGGAATTGGTTCAGTGTCATAAAAAAATATAATAGAGCATTTTTAATAAGAATAGTTCTTGCTTTTCTTCAGGAGCTCTCGCTTCCAGGAAAGCCCAACATTACATCAGTACCGTCATAATCCATTATCTTTTATTGGTTTTATAAATTGATGCAGTTGTTAGAAAAAGCCGGGATGTCAATTACGAATACCGCTATTTGCACACAGTACAGGACCAAAAAAAAAAAAAAAAAAAAAAAAAAAACTGATAACGTGTGCCATTATGTGAGCAAAACAATTGCCTGCTTAATGCGCATTGGAAAACAATGGTGTCATTAGGTCACGCCTGTAGTTTATTTCAATTTGTTTTAATGGTACCGATTTAACGAGCTTCATTGGTGGCTCTGTTATCATTTCGGTACAGAGTTGGGGTGAGCAAAGGTGAAAGATTTATCTGCAAGGCGTGTCCGTAAAATAAGGTCTCCAGTTTTATTTAATATAGAATGTCAATGTTACATTGTTGGAAAGGTGGAACTTACAGCTATTTTTCAGCGTAATCACCATTGCGACTGATGCACTTTTGTATGCGCTGTGGCAGTTTTTGTATACCCTTGTCATAGCACTCTCCCGCCAAGTTGCGCAGGTAGCGCTCAACCTCGTTTTTCAAATGATCGGCTTTATTGCGATAATGCAAATGTTCGGTCAATCGTAGTCATACTGACTTCAGGGATAAGATCGCACAGCTCGTCAACTGTCACACGCCGATCTTTAAGCATTTCTTGCTCCACTTTTGCAATTGTTTCGGCTGAAACCGTAGGCCGACCAGAAAGCTATTCGTCATGGACGTCTGTACGTCCGTCTTTGAATTCTCTGACCCACTTTCGCACGTTTTGACGTCTCGCGTAATAGCGTTCCTCATGGTTCCAGGGCCATGTACACCTTATTTTACGAACACCTCTCTTACTCATGTACAAACTCTTCTTAAATTTTTTCTTAAGCTGGTGACAGTATGACGACTTGGAAATTCTGTTATGTTTACCTTGAATTAAATTTCACGGCGTAACAATTCGATACTGGGTCAAGGCGTACTGCTCGACCGCTGCATCCACCACCTCCTCCTCTGCCATGACTGCGGTCTTCACAATCTGGAGGTGTTAGTTTTCCTATAAATAGTTCCTAAAATGATCTCCAGGGTCCTTGCAAGAAGAGGTGTCCCAGTGGCAGAGAAAATTCATGCCGGTACCGAGAATCGAGCGCGGTCTCCTGATTGGTAAGCCGGTGCACTACGCTAAGGAGACGATCCTGGTCGGTAGAGCACCTGCCTGCTGTGCTGGGGGGTCTGGGGTTCGATTCCCGGCTTCCCGGCGGTGGGGGTAAGGATTTTTCTCCAACCAAGATAATTCCTCATCTTCTTCAGAGTCTGGAAGTATGAATGAGAGTGCGTGATCTTATGATTAAAAGCTAGTTTTGTAGATCGATCAAAATTTTTAACTGATTAACCATATTGCTTTAATCGATTAATCGAGATATTATATTCAAAAATTAGGTTAAGGATTATATAAAGTAATTTAATACTCTGTACATTTAATTATTAATGAAACCTTTAAATATTAGATTCAAAATTTGTGTTTTCATCAAGTGCACATGCTTTATACAGGATGTTACAAAAAGGTACGGCCAAACTTTCAGGAAACATTCCTCACACACAAAGAAAGAAAATATGTTATGTGGACATGTGACCGGAAACGCTAAATTTCCATGTTAGAGCTCATTTTAGTATTTCTCTTAAAATGTAAATTGAAATCATTCGTGCAGACAAATGTCAAAATACCCATTGTGTTTCATGCACGATGGAGCTCCTGCACATTTCAGTCGAAGTGTCCGTACGCTTCTCAACAACAGATTCGGTGACAAATAGATTGGTAGAGGCGGACCAATTCCATGGCCTCCACGCTCTCCTGACCTCAACCCTCTTGACTTTCATTTATGGGGGCATTTGAAAGCTCTTGTCTACACAACCCAGGTACCAAATGTAGAGACTCTTCGTGCTCGTATTGTGGACGGCTGTGATACAATACGCCATTCTCCAGGGCTGCATCAGCGCATCAGGGATTCCATGCGACGGAGAATGGATGCATGTAACCTCGCTAACGGAGGACATTTTGAACATTTCCTGTAATAAAGTGTGTGAGGTCACGCTGGTACGTTCTGTTGTCGTGTGTTTCCATTCCATGATTAATGTGATTTGAAGAGAAGTAATAAAATGAGCTCTAACATGGAAATTAAGCGTTTCTGGTCACATGTCCACATAACATATTTTCTTTCTTTGTGTGTGAGGAATGTTTCCTGAAAGTTTGGCCGTACCTTTTTGTAACATTCTGTATATGTGTCGAATTAGATCTCCAATATTTTTGTAAGTAAATATTTAGTAACGTACTGTATCAATATCTACTAAGATTTGTGAGACTGACATATGCCATATATCAGTTGTATACGATATATTGTCACACACAAACTGTAAGGAAAGAAACCTCTCTGTCAGCATCTGTATGTAGTTATGTACCTCTTAGAATATTTCACAACAGAAGTGTTATTTAGACTCTCTCAAGGTTTAGAGTGATTTCTTTAACTATCAGGAGTTATATTATCTCAAACTTCAAAGAACATTACGTGTCTAGTGTAAGTTTGATATGTTGGAAAGGCTCTTTAGGTGGAAGCAATACATGAAAACAAAGAGGGCCAAATTTGGCTAAAAGTGTTTTGATTAATGTTAATTGTAATCGATTAAATTTAGTCGACTCGATTAATGGATTAAAACTTTCAATCTTTAATATAAAATAAAGAATGAATCGGTTAATCGATTAAGTCACGCAGCATTAATTAAAACCCAACGAATACAAGTTAACACCTTCGTTATGTTCCAAAGGAGAACGTCCGCCGATATAACCATCGGAGTATGACCATTGGTATGAATGGACTAGAGCTTTAAAAACAACTGAATTATGACTTGCTATTTGAGATAGAGTATTTTAAAATTCAAACCGTTAACAAGCAATATCTCGGAAATAGTGAACACACATAGGTCGCCCTAGTGTAGGCAGTAAGAGTGTCGCCTCACGTTCATGAGGTACCGAGTTTTAATCGCGATCAGAGTGAGTTATCTGGATAGTGTTTTCACTTATCCTGAAAGTTGAATGTCCGGTAATTAAGCTCTATGGATCCTGGGATCATTTGAGCATATCACCCATTCTATTCATCGATATAACTTAATGTTGGAGGACATATATTTCGTAATGGGATCTTACTGAGAAAGCGAAGGTTTTAAAAACAAATGAAAAGAGGATTTTGGTATAGTTGGACTTTCTTGAAAATATTCTTTAATAATATCAGTAACTTTTCGTGGTTTTATTGTGCTATATATAGACATGCAAACACACTGTCTCTCTCGCTCTCTCGCATACACACATACACATATACACAGAGAGAGCGAGAAACACGCATCTAAAGGGACATTTGCGAAAACGCTTTTATCGAATCATGGGACCTCACAACATGCATTTCGCTGCTTATAGTTTGCATTAGAAAGACTGGCGTATATTGGTAGAACTATGTCGTCAAATAACCACAAGGCAGATAACTTGTTAGTTTTCTTCAACGTTCCATTTCTCATTGTTTGTTAGGTGCATTGGGCTGCCATTAACGCCACACAAAGCAGTCCTATTGTGTTTTGTTTCCAAGCACGTATCTCCACTATATCTACTGTTGTATCTTCGCAGCTGGGATTGTACCCGCGGGAGTAACCAGAAGCGTTCTTGCCGTCCGAAACAAGCCCCCGAGTCTCGGAAAAAAAAAGCGGATTCCCAATTCTTGTGACACTCACGAGGCGTTGAGAACGGCTATACTCTTTTCAGCGACTGCGTGATAGGATCTCGTCTCTTAAGGGCCTCTGATTATTCAGTTCAGTAATAATTCTGCTAGAAAAAACTGCTCTAGTAAGTTCTTTGTCCACGTCGTGCGAATCGAGAAGGCTTGGTCAGGCGGTAACGTTTCAGATTCGCGCTCGTGAGGTCCAAGGTTCAATTCGGTCTTTTCAGTGTCAGCGATGAGAGAGTGTGGCCTTGCCAGGTGGGGACTTTTGAACTGTAACGTCGCTTTCAGAAAATCAACTACCTGCAGCATCACTGCACCGACTGCAAATGATAGGGTTAGATGAGTGCGACCAAAGATAACAACCGGCATGAGATTGAGGGCAAAAACAGAAACCGTGGAGTAGCCGTACTTCCATAAAGTCACTGGTAATGGCGGCGATTCCAGTAGGCGAGCTGTTCAGCCGTCGAAAGTCCGTGTGTTATTGGTTACAGATAAGTAAAGTACTGTACGGGACCAAGCTCTGCGTGGTTGCAGGATGCGGGGAAGTCGGTTAAGGAAGATAAGCTAGTGACGTGTGGCAATACTTGCATAAACAAAAATAATCACGTAAGATTGTTATTGTTTCTTACACAAGCGAAGCAGACGATGATTAAGATGACATCACAGAGCTTCCCCAATCTCCTTAGAGTAGCGCACCAACTTCACACCTACCACTTCTACTGAGTTATAAGGGACCCCTTTCTAAGCTAAGCTACTTTAAATGCAGGAAATATTTTAAGTACGGCTATACAGATGTATTATTTTATTTTGAAAAGTGCAGAGCGATGCGCAGTGGTATCTGGACGAGTCCACCTCAGAAAGGTTGCAACTGGAGGGGAGGGCAGGTCAGTTGCGTACCAGTTGCGAGCAACTAAACACGTGCAGAGCTACTCGGTAACACTACAGCTTGTTTCAAAATGTGCTTGTCTCCTGTTTCCAAGAGAGCATTTATAAATGACGCCTCCTAGCACCACATTAGGAAATAAAGTGCTACATTTAAAAACATGACACGTAATAACCAATATCCATAGATTTATAAAAAGGAAACAATGGTCTGGGTCAGCTATAAAAATCTGGGAAGGGTATCTGAGGCAACAGTTGTGTCTGAAAGCAGTTTAGGAGAGTTATTAAGGAAAGAAAAGCCATTGGTGCTAGTGCAACAACGTTCTTCTCTATGCCCAGTATACAAAGATTAGGAACATGCACAAAATCTAATTTGGATGTTTTAATTCAGAAGTAGTTAGGCGAACTATGAATAATTTTAAAGCACAGATAAACAAAGACCAACTTTGAAGAAAGTGCTTATGAAGCTAAAAATTCCACTGACTTCCAAGGCAGTGTCTGAACATTAAGAAGAGTTCTTTTGAAGCTAGGATTATTTGAAGGAAAAAAAAAAAAAAACACTAAGCGTGACAGACAAATTTTAATCAAACATCGCACCATACGTGCAGAAAGGCTTAAGTATTTACGAAATATTCGGAGATATCGAAGTGAAGTTTATATGGATGAAACATATAAATACAGCACATACTGGACCATATGCCTGGAGTGAAATTCGTTACAGGGACTCTGTAGCGATATTGAAAGGCCGACAGTTGTTTATCATGCCTGCTGGAGGAGAACAGTGGTTTGTTCCAAATGCCTATGATAAGGCATAAGGTGATAAGGTTTTTCCGGGGTTTTCCCTTATCCTGAAAGATGAATATCGGGTAACTCTGAGCTCTATGGACCCTGCGCTCATTTGAGCATCATTTCACCCATTTCATTCATCGTCCGATATGACTTATCGTTGGAGAACGTAAATTACAATAAATAAGTGCCTACATATATGCTGATAGCTCTGACAAAGAACAATGAAGACCTGTTCATAGATTGCTACACTCCGGGGAAGGACCTGAAGACTACCGCTGCTTCTTTAGTCTGTACGTTGGGAATATCCGAATAACGCTTCATTCCAAACAGATGTTGAAAAAAAATTGAAGTGGAAAAGCCGTACATTTGAAGAACGCACAGGAACTTGACGATGTGTTTTGAAGCACTCTATTGCCCATAAACTGCGTTGTTATTTTTCTGTGTGGAAACGTTTCGGGGCAACGCACATAACCACTTGTCTGCGGTGAAGTGTCTACAGAGGATGGGGAAATGAAAGGAAAACATTGGCGGGGGTGGGGGGAGGGTCTAAATGGAATCAAAAGGGAGAGCAGCTTCTGTAACCATAGCAACACGCCCAGCAAGCACATTACAGCGGTTCGCTTTCAGAGCACATCTTCCCATGCACCTCTTGTCAGTCTGTAGATCTCGCCTAGTCCACATTGTCCCATTGTGTCCTTTGTGTTCTTTTCTGGCCTTAATGTGATATTCTAGGATTTTATTTATAAATATTGTCTTTTATATGAAGCTGTCAATCTGTCGATTCACGAAATTAAAAATATAGGAATATAATAATGATTAAATCATTATAGAATCATTGTGTATTGTACTACTTGAAAACAAAGAATTAGAAAAGTAAATTCATGTGAAAATGCTCGTACTTCCACTGAACCTGTAGCTGTTGCAACGCTTATTACGTCACGGCTTTGACGCTAGAGCGTTCTTACTGATCAGCGACTGTCAGCTGATGACTCACCGTATAAATGTCCCATAACCTGGCAATTTCTCAAGGACCGTAGATACCAAGTGATCTTTGGACCTCAATTGCGTGGGACAATCGATGTCAAATACCCCTACACACGTTATGCACTCATTCTTTTGTTTCTGCATTTTTTCTGGATTTATTTTATTTTGATCCATGAAGGAGAAGATATTTGCAATTATTTCCCTGCTGTTACTATGTAATGCTTTAACAGTTAAGTTTGAAAATGTAGGAACCAAAGTTACTATTGTTGTGCACGCATTGCTGCGGCGAGGCGGCGCGGCCGACAAGTACAAAGAGTACACAGTGCAGTGCGCGGATAAAAAGAGCTTGCCGAAACGGAGGGGGGGATTTCTGGAGAGTTCGTCTTTCTTCTAGCGCCGTCTTGATTGTTTGAGAACAGTCCACAAATTTCCGGAATAGTGAGTAAGCTATAAAAGGAAGCCGCCCTCTGCCACTGGGAGTTGATGCTATATGCCTGCGAGACAGACAGCAGACAGCTGGATAGCATGGCTTCAACGTGCACAGAATAGAGGACTGCGGTCTATCTATTCTGTGGGACGTTATTTCCCTACCAGGTTGCTCCACGAAGCATCGGGTCTTCCATACGTGGAGGATGAAATTAGGCGCCGGGCTTCAAAATTATACGCAAGTTTACCATCTCACAGAAGCGCCCTTGTCAGATCATTGAGAAATTATGACCTCACTAGACGCCGATCTAGACTGCACCGGGTCCCCCGTATGGCATGTGGGCACCCTAGATAACCCAGGAGCTAACCCTATCAGCAGCTAAAGCTGAGCTCCTCATAATTCTTCCAAGCTGTTTGGCATCTAAATTTCTC
This sequence comes from Mantis religiosa, assembly GCA_030765055.1. NCBI lineage: Eukaryota > Metazoa > Arthropoda > Insecta > Mantodea > Mantidae > Mantis > Mantis religiosa. The sequence goes on along the minus strand of CM060960.1, from coordinate 22,812,058 downwards.
CCCAACTAAAATCTAAAAATTTAAAACAAAAAAAAAAAAAAAAATTGGGTGCTAAGTACTGCATCCTCCCCTTCAACCCAAAGGTACCTTGGTAACCTCAAAATTAACTCCCAATCAAAAACCTACATCACCTGCATCCTACATAATTCAATACAAATCCTACCTGCGGTAAAACCCTTAATGGGTTGGCACGCAGCAAAAACCTTCTGGCTGTATACAGCCAGCAGCACGAGCGAGCGAATGAGAGTCAGTCGGTAATTGAACGCGTGCGGGTAAGCGGCTGTGTTTTGTTGAGCTTGTATGTTGTATTGTGTATGTGTACGAAGCGTATTTCTACGGAAATAAAGTACATTTTTTTTTTTTTTTTGTGTTTGTAACTTGGACGAGCGAGCGAGCACTGGGAGTCAGTCGGTAATTGGACGCGTGAGCGCGAATAGCTGTATTTGGAAGTAAGCTCTGTGGTCGATGACCTTGCAAGTTGTATTCTGTATGTGACGTAATTCTGCTACTATAAGGGTTGACCAAAGTGTGTTTATATGGAAATAAAGCGCAATTTTTAGTGTTTGCAACCCGGACTTTTAATTTCACGAACCCACAAAGTCACACTGTATAGGTTAGGATAGAATTTTACGGAGGCGTTTCGGCACGTTGACGAGACTGATCTTTTGTACCTATGCCCAAGAGGGGCATCCCCGGGAGAAAACAGACGCAGGGAGGCCCTCCCCAAGGAGTCACGATAGTGCAGAGGGCATGGTAACTAACACCAGCTTGGAACTCCTCGGCTGTCCGGCACAACCAGCATCCCATCCTACTGGCCCCGAAACAGGCCACCACTCAGTTTTTGAGACCGAAGGCCGGCATGCCAGAGTTCGGAAAACTCCTGGCAGACTTGCACAACCGGCATCCCGCAGACTGCGTCCCTGAAGCGGCCCACAAGGGCATCTCGGAGATCAGAGACTGTCCCAACGGAGGACGAGGGTGTTTACCAGTAGCATATCATACTGCCATGCGCCGCCGAGACTCCCACCGACATTTCTACCCTGAAAGACACCACCAGATGAGAGATGATGTGAATGAGAACGGAGATGAAATGGAGGGACAGGGAATTCGGAGGATATAATTAACCTACCCAGCATTCGCCTAGCAACCAGGGGAAATCCCGAAAAAACCCATGGGTCAGGTAGCTCGGCCACGGGAATGGAACCCGGGCCTCTCGAAACTTCTTGAGCCATCGCGCTCAGTGGGGCAGCCAGTACATAACAAAATGTAAAACACACACTTTGTCCTTCTTTGAGGGGCAGTTAACTATTTCCGATTTTCCTTGTGGTTCCAAGTTTAAAATACTTTGTCAATGACAGTAGGTCCCTCGTAAATGTACGAGTGTTCCCAATGAAAGAGGAAGCAAATGGACAACTAAAGTTTGGCAGTTTCTCACTGTGTAATGTTGGGCGATTACTTTGTACTTGTCGTGTATAACTGAAGTAACTGAAAGAAGGATGTGTTTCTAGTATTTAGATATCACTCTAGAAGATTTATTTTTGCCTTTGCACTAAACAGATGCTATACGATTGTCAAAGTAGATGCATAAAATAAAATTAAAACTTGTTAAGGTCAGTTTGTACCATTTTTTGAGAAGTGAGACATAAGAATGTTATATACGCCAAAATTATTCGGTGCTTTTCATATTTTTCTATCTTTTATGGGTGCATAATTTAATTTCAGTCTACAACATTTCATTTAAATCAAACTAGCCATTATATTGTTAACGATGATTTCTCGGAAACAGTTCGCCTTGAGAACCTGCAAAATGGAAGCCACTGTTAGCTAATATAAATTCACAGTAATTCCAAGATTAGTTCTACCCACAACATTTCCATGACGAAATAGATCCGTTACACAGGAACAAATTGAGTAATGCAGCACGAAACTTCAGCAGTACCTACTGCGTGATTTCTAGTACTGATTAAAACATTTGAAGAACATCAGGCTTTCAGAAACAATTGAAGGGCTGAGTAGTATAGCGGTGAACTCGCAACCTTGGGATCAGAATGCCAGGACCTAAGTAAACTTTTATAATCAGTAGCGGTTTTATCATCATCATCATCATCATCATCATCATCATCATCATCATCATCATCATCATCATTATTATTATTATTATTATTATTATTATTATTATTATTATTATTATTATTATTATTATTATTATTGCTGGGTAGACTTCTTAAAGGCAGGATTATACGTTATTATGTTTATCGCACCTGCCTCCTGTGGTCGGTGGAGGGGAACGTTGTCAGTGTTAATTAGCAGGTAAACCTGACCTTTGCTTTCACCAGGCTAAACTAATCCGGTATAGACTTTTGTTACGGTTGCCTCTCCAACCCCTTCGTCCATCGGAATACCTTTGCACTATTGTGTACATAAGCACCATCATTGACCCAAGGGAGAAGGTCGACGGGGATCGAACCTGTTATCACTGTGGTGGCATAGGCCCCTTTTCCACCAGGATGCTACCCAATATTCGTGAATGCAGTTGCCAATGTTGACAATCTTGTTCTGGTAAACTCATCCCTCCCTCATTCAATAGTGTATTTGCTTTGCCGTATTCTGTCCCTTGTTTACCTTTCTGTCCACTCCCTCCACAGCGATTGCTCTTTCAACTGTCAGGAAATGACGTTCAGAAAATTGCGTGATGGATGGGCTTCTTAAAACTTGATTGTGACTGTGTATAGAGCACGATAAGGACATGGCATGACTGCACTCGGTGTTCTGTGTATTCCATATGAAGTAAAAAGAGATAGGCAATTAAATTTCGCTGGAAAAGAACAACCTACACAGACAGTATATTATGAATCAGGAAATTGAACTGTCACAAAGACTGCAGTTACTCAAAATGTCTAGCATCACAACTAAAAACGGAATATTTGAAGTTAAACATCTAGCAAAAATATTGGATAAAGAAGCTAGAGATTTTATTTTTTATTGGAGTTAAAGCATTTATGAAACTTGATGAAAATCTGGTGCAAATGTAAAAAAATAATTTTTACTGCATTTATGTGACCTAATTTTGACGTCTTTGAGACATTAATGTAACGCACATTCCAATTATAGATGTCGTATTTCTCAAAACTTATTTTTCTTCAGTGTTTTTCATTTCTTTAAATGCAGTTGTTAAAACTATTGAGTAATTTTCAGCAAACCTTCATAAATAATTCTGTAATATGTAAACATACTGGCAAGACTTCATTTGAATTTTAAAAATCTCCAATGTTGGGCTGTGCTCTTTAAGCCCGCCGGGTGAGTTACCCGAATAAGGTTTTTCTAGGGTTTTCCCTTATCCTGATAGACAAATGTCAGGTAACTCTAAGCTCAATGGACTCATTTGAGCATCATTTGAACCATTTCACTCACCGTCCGATATGACAACGTTTTATATATAAAATATAGATGAGTTTTAGGTTTTTCAAAGGTGCATTGTGTTACATATTCCCTTTAAATATGCACAAAAACTTGCATTCAAACTTTGTATGCACGTGACATCCCATGGAAAATTCCTAAAAATGGATACGTTTCTATATTTGTGCTTTTCATGGCCTTGGCCATATTCTATGTTGAAATTACTGCCGGCTGCTACAGTGACAGCTACGAGATGCTTTTCTCCGGGTGTGAATGGGTGGTGTGAGGATAACAACAGCAGTTAAGTTGACTAAAGCATTCCATGGAGGCTAATAAATGAGCTACTGGAAGCAAACCGCCAGCTGTTTAAGCTTTAAGAATTAAACTCACTCACTCTCTCTCTCTCTCTCTCTCTCTCTCTCTCTCTCTCTCTCTCTCTCTCTCTCTCTCTCTCTCTCTCTCTCTCTCTCTTAATTTAATTTTGTGTCTGGTCCAGTCCAAAACATGCAGGAAATTAATTACAGCCAACTGAAAAATTCAATGCCCCGGCCGGGATTTGAACCACGGATCTCCTGGTTTCCGTCCAAACGCTCTAACCCCTTGAGCAACCATGGCCGACGTGCCGCCCTGACATTAAATTCTCCAATTGACTCATATTTTCCCGGTAGACCACGGTGGTTCCGTGGTTCAAATCCCGGCCTTGGCATTGAATTTTTCAATTGGCTCTAATTAATTAAAATCGCCCACATACCGGAGTAAAGTATTTAAAAGGATTAATTCCTCTATATAAATTTACATTAAGAATATGCAGGAAATATTTTCACCCGGCGGTCTCTCACGTAATATATATATTTAAATAATTTTCATTCACATACCGCGTGAAGTTTACAGAACTTCTGTTGAAGAAAAGCAATGTATGAGTTTCCAATCATTGTTCAAAATATTAGTTACATGCTTTTATACATAGAACGTTACAGATAACATGCAGAGAACAGGCTATCACATTTACAGCATTTTATAAAATATGAAGTATCGCTGTTTAAAATCCGTATCAAGTAGTAGAAGCATCGTCCCTCAGTGAAATGTTTTTTAGAACGCATATCCAACATAACAAGGACAATGCAGTTTCAGAGAATTCTCCGGGTGCCCTTGATGTATCCAGTTCATTGTAAAACTTCGCCTGCTCATTGAGCCCAAAACAGTGTGTGACGTCATCGCCACGGATGCTCGTGTACGTGGGATGCTCGATGTACTAAGATGCGAAAGGAAAACATGGCGGCGGTGGCCGCCGGAACCGGAAGCAGCGATGTGTCAAGACGACATTATGACCGATAAGACTCCCAACAGGACATGTTTCTGCCCGACAAAGTGTTTCAGTTATCCTCTAACTTGTGCAGCGTAATGTTCATTTGTTGGTGTAGTGTATTAACGTGTGCAACAATGTGTAGGAAGCAGAGCATTTGGGTGCGTGCCGACGTTGAATTCGCCTTTCATTTGTTAGTTTGTAACTCTGCTTTTAAGTCGATTTGCGAGTGTTTCGAGAGGAATTTGTTAATGTTTTAAAGTGAGGTATAAAAAAGTTGAACAGGTTATTTTTGGTTATTTAGAGGAGGTTGAGATTAATGTCCTTTAACCTGGTAAATCATATCGGAGCATGAATGAACCAGATGCTTAAATGAAACCGTTGTCCGTAGAGCTTGACATATGTCGTTTCAGGATAAGGGGAAACCCCGGTGATACTTAGCCGGGTAACTCGCTCTAACTGACATTTTAGCGCAGGCCCTTTCGAATGTGTTTGTGTACATCACAGAGGTGGACATTTAAATATTTAAAAATCTTAAAATGCACATGTTAGGAGTAATTTTAAGGTGTGGCACATAGCTCCTTGATGTTCTTATAGATGAACTGTTTAATTGAGACAGCAATCTTATTTGCTCAATTTCTTCTCGGGCAGCAAGCCAGGGGAAAAGACGATTAGAAATCGACGTTTCGGGATTGTGCATCTCTCCCATTATCAGGATATTTATAAAATGTTATAACCACAAATGAAACATTGGATATAACAAAATATAAGCAAAGACAAAACACTATCAAAATTCGCATTACTGAACAAAAGACTGTTTTCGGCAAATTAAATGCCAGGTCAGGAGATGGCGTGAGTATAGAAAATTAATTGGGTCAAAGAAACGTAACTACTGAACTTGATTATCAAACTGTATAGATTTTTGCTTAAGCCGACGGATTTCCATTTTAAGGCGGGTTTCCAAAAGGAGCTGAACTGAAATCCAACATCACGATTAAGCGTGCTCTTTTCAGAGGAAATGGCCGAAGCCTCCTTAATTCTCCGCTCCCAGTAACTGCGGCAATATGAGAAATTGAGCATATTCGTCGCCAGGAAAGCTTCAGGTCTTATTTAGGAATCTTATTTGCTGAATTGACCTAGTTTTCTCTGTACCTGCTTCAACAAATATTCTCATAACAGCATATTTCACTATCTACTTTATATAAATGGAGATCAACGTTTGTAGAACTGGTTGTGTTATATCTATATTTTCTTCTTTTTCTTTTGAATGTACGTCCTCCAACGTTAAGTCATATTGGACGCTGAATGAAATGGCTGTGATGATACTTAAATGAGCCTTGGGTCCGTAGAGCTTACAGTTACCTGACATGTCTCTTTCAGGATAAAGACTAAAAGACTATTTAGCACAGCAGGACTCATATGGGACAGACAAAGAAGTAGACTTGACCCCGAAAGAGTGAAAGTCCTAGTATTTTTGAACAAAATCTTATAAAAGTGAGCTATTTTGCTATTAAATATCTATGTAGATACGTAAAATATGAAGCTATTAACAGTGAAGCAAACAAATGTATACAAATTAAAACTTAAAACTTCACTTATCTTATAAGAAATGATGATACTTTTCTTATAAATTGTTCGGGATCGCGATTTCATGTAAAACTTTTACACATCTTCAGCCGGAAACAAAGCTGTTGCTATCGTTACGAACGCTAGATGTTAATATGTTCTTGTTAGTACTACCAAAATCTGAAAATAAAACAAATTTAAAAACAGAATCGACTGCCGGTATTTCAAAATACACTACGCGATGTTTGTGTTTTAGAATAAATATATTTTCCTAAACCATTAAATCTATCGGGACATTTAATTGTTTTAATAATTTAACTTCTGGATTTATTTCATGGTTAAATGAACAAAAATGATCTGCTATGGCCGATTTATCAGTTTGTTTATACTTAATGTTACAAAAATGTTCTTTCATTCTGATTTCTAAATTACGTTTTGTCTTTCCAATATAAACTTTATCACAATCGAAACAATTAAACTGATAAATACCAGGCTTTTTATTATTAGGAATTTTATCTTTTTTAGAGAAATGCGATACATTTTTAACACCATATTACCAAACTTTTTCCATTTTAGGGGTTGTAACTCTTTTATTGTGTAATCGGGATTACTTCAACTGTTTATACTGGTTCCCATGCCGATTTCTTACTTATTTATTGCTTCTTCCCATCTTGAAAACATCACTAGTAATTCAAAACAGACTAAACAAAGCATAGAAGAATTAACATCAGATACACAGATTAATAGAAAAAACAAGGACATCCTTTCCTAATAAGGGTGTGCTCTGTAATATATCTTCAATAAGGTTACAACCAAGGAGATAACAGTTACAAATGGCTAATAGGGGGCGTCGCACACTGTGCAGTCTTTTCAAAATGAGTCTATTTAGGACTTTTAAAATTATGTGATAGGAAAGTAAATACCGTTATTCACTTCTATAAACATCAGGGAAGATTATTTTGGCAGTAACTCATTTTATGGAATTTCACCCGAGAATACCTTTCTAGCTCCCCTTATTATGAGATAAAGAATGTCGGGTAACTAAGCATTTTGGATCCCAGATCTATTTGAGCATCATTTCAGCCATTTCATTCGTATGGTTTAGCCCGGTTAAAGGATGGTAATTATCAAGTAGAAAAACGAAAGCTATTTTTGTGGTAATTAATGTAATACTGGGAACGTTTTGTGTCAGAAAATTACCTTCAGTTATGCCACGAGTGCCGCTAATTTAATTGAAATTAATGGCAAAAGGCAGGAGTTTCAAGGCGCAATTAAATTACCTAAGAAAAATGATACTGTAGATACTGTAAGATAATTAGAATTTGAGGAATAACTTTTTTTAGTTTTTTTTAGTATAATCAGTGAAGTGGTTTAGCTGTTTCATCTCGTATTGTGGGTAATTATATAGATCCTTTTCCGCACCTTTTATACTTTAAATTTACAGACCGCCGTGTCACAGTGTTCATCAGCGACTATTAGAGAACAGGATAATTCATGACAATAGGCTTCCAACATATCTAATCAAATCAAAGCACAGATTATAGGAATGAAAAGTCGAATGTGTTGCACTTGTTTTAGTTTCTCTACTCACTGTTGTTCAGATTATATGTACAAACACAATTTATTCTATCTACTTGCCCGCCTCTGTACTGTGTGGGTAGCATGTCTGCCTATTCAGGAGGTCTCGGGTTTAAATCTCTGTGAGAGTGAGTTATCTGAATAACGATTTTTCCGGGGTGTAATTTTAACAAAGCAAACTCTTCAATTTGAACAACCTTGCACAAGTTAATTTTCCAACGGAGGTTAAGTCAGAAGACGTGTTCATCAGTGGTAACGTGAAAGTGGAAGCTATTTAATTCTTAGCTTCTTTGTTCTAAGCTAGTAATAACCTCCGGCGCAGGAAATGGTGCTTCCGAAGGAAGTAAAGCGCAGCAAGGAATTATCGAGTTTCCAAAGAAATACAATTCTTCCACATGGTTGATTTCATATTGGGGTTAAATATAGCCCACACGTAAATGAATAAGAATGGAAACGGTATTTCCGCAATGGAAAATTACGAGTTCTTACACTAAAATCATAACATTCTCAATATAAGCCAAAATTAAGGCATAGTGTGAACACTGCAATGATTATATGAACGCATTAACGGCTGCAGTTCTCTTAAAGTATTTTAATACACAATTCTTAAGGGCAAAGGCGATATTAGCATTTCTGGTGTAAATAGTTTTTTTCATTTATGATTTATTACGTCTCGAAGAATAAGAGCACTGTTTTAGAAATTTTTGTTAGGGTTATAGTTAAAATATAGTAATAGTAATTTATTTCCTTTTACATCAACAAATGGAAATACAAAATGAAGATTACAATTATAAAATCCATACTGAAATATGCCATATATTCCTAAATCCCGAAAATCCTATCATGTTATCATGTTGCCCACCATTGAAAAATAACTCAGTCCCCGTACACCTAACCCTAGGTTTTTGTGTATTGGAGGCAATCTGCTCCTTTTTACACTTTCTGCCATTTCACCTATCCCACTCTACATGTTTCTCTTAATTGTTCTTAGCCATCTCTCTTTAACTTTCCCTAAATAATTCCCTATATTTCTCCTGTTCTTTTCCCCTTTTACTGACAACATTTTTCTAATTACTACTTCACCCCCAAACTGTCCCATTTAGGTAGCCAAGCCTGCTCTCTCCATATCTTTGTTTGACTACAATTTAATATACAATGGAAATCTGCATTCTCTTCTCCACACAATGGACATTTATCTAGCTCCCTCTCTTGACCTATACCTTTCAAGTTTCTCACTCCTGTTCTCGCCCAAGCAAAACCTTCTTGTCCTAACTTACTACATATATCTATATATCCTTCCCTCCCCCAGGTTGTTTTTATTTCTCTATATAATCTCAGTGAGCTTTTGTCACTTGTATTGGCAAAAATGTCTTGTCTGTCAATATCTTCTAATCTTAGCTTAACTTCTTTCCAGAAGCCTCTATACCCATACTCTGCATTTATCCAAGAATGACCCATACCTATCTGCTTCAACAAGTCATACATTTTATGTGCCCAAGACCCACCCCAGTTACTTCTTTTTTGAATATGAAAACATTAGTTAAAATATATGTACATTATTGTTATCTGACATTTCAAAATTCAGAAATATTCGCTTTATTTCTATTTCAGTTTTAATACGGTTCAAGAAAATACGCATTTGCTTCAAGTGGTTATAACCTTAGATTTGCGATTGTTAGTGATAGATTTCTTTTCTTTTTCTTTTTTTCCCCCCCTTTTTAATGTACGTTTTTCAACGTTCAGTCTTGGATAAAATGCACAAATGAGTTGAGGGTCAATAGAGTTTAGTGTTACCCGACATTCATCTTTAAGGTGAAACCACGGAGAAAACCTTAACCACATAAACTCGCCCTGACAGATTTGAACTCGGGACCTTTGGAATCTGAGGTAGAAACGATACCACCATGTTACAGGGAAAGACAACATTTTTTGGGGGGAGGGGGCGGCGTCGGGAAGAACCCATTTGGCCATCGGGGGGGGGGGTTGTTTTCTCTAGTGGCGCACATACACACGATACACGTAGACATACACAACACAATACACCCATGCCCGAGTCGTGACTTGAACCCACGACCCTTTGCGTGACGGAATAACACAAGGTTTGGATGGGGGACTTTGTAGCTCGATCTATAGAGAATTGTTTCTGCCTGTGTCCCCAAGGAGGAAGGAATGAGGTAAGAGGAATCCGGACTCTGAGATCTCCGATCCGGAGGATGAGCTTTACAGAAAGAAATTCTGTGCCATGCAACCCGCCGACAGCAAAACAGGACGAAGGTGAAGTGCGTGGATTGGGATCCTTTTCAGCATTTGCCTGGGGAAGGCAGAAAAAAACGCATGTATTAGAAAGGTCGATCACGGGAATGGAACCCCGATCTCGTAAATGCGGGTCAGAGGCGTATCCAACCACCCAAAACTATGCCACTGGATTGTTGTAAACAATCTTATGGTGTTCACATAAATACAATATCTGCTTGGGATGAAATGTTTGTTTTGCTAAGAATGATTAAATAGTTAATTCACAGTCATGATAAGCATGATTATGTAATAAAATAAGAAGCAATCATTGTATTTCATTAATTCAAATATGAAGATTTTTCTTTTAAGTGATTTAATTTTGCTTTTAAAGTCGTGTTTGGTTTGACCTAAAAATAATTGCTACAACAACAAACATTTCCTAAAATAAATTAAACTATAGCAAAACTTTAAGTAATCGTGTATTATTACATGGTAGAGCGTTGAGACCTTCACTGACGAGTGCTGCATTCACTTGTTATCTTGTTTACTATAATTTGTTCGCTGTAAGAATAAAGTAAATGTCAAAGAAGCACGTGGCTGAAATGAAGTTATTTATGATATTTCACCTGGCGATGTATGACACGTTGCTGTCCATGATTGCATCTGGATAAAGTGTAACTGACTCTTCGTGTATGTACGATAGGCTTGTGTAAACACTTGTGTTATTTCACATTGTTTCCGATACGCTTCCACGCTTTGCCATGTAGTTGGTACTGAGGATATTTTCCCGCCAAAACCGTTCTACCGGATTGAGGTTTTCCTTAATTATCGTATCTGACAAATGCGGGGAGTAACCATAAACATGGGTCTGGAACGTTTCCTTCCTCAGTTTTTATTTTACTCCGTACATGTGTCACCGTCTGTGGTGCCGTAGATCCATACTTAAAATCCTCATGCTTGTATCTACGTGTGGCTAATCAAGATAAACCTTTTGTCGAAAGCATTTATTATATATTTCGTTGCAGATACAGTGCTAATAGAAGAAGCTATAGTCAAATTTATAAGAGCTTGTAGTTATGTGATGACATTGATGTTTCATTCTCTTTACATGGCCAGGGCATAAGAAGTCTAGTGTTTAGCTATATGACTTTTTGTACTCTTGTACAAACGATTCTCACAAATACTTATTCCTCTGTCTCCTTAAGTTTTTTATTGCGTCCTCCAACGATAAGTGATATCGGAAGCTGCATGTTAATCGAAATAAACATTATTTTATTGCTAATTTGCTTGTAGGTGCACGGGGAATAGAGGATTGTGGTAGTCTTTAAGAGACAGTCAATTTTTTTTAAGAGCTAGTCGCTATTTTTTATTATGTCCAGAGATCTTAGAGTTATTCTATATGTATCTTTCAGTACAAGGGAAAACATCGGAAGAAAACCTTCTCAAATAACTCACCCTGACCGAGATTCAAATTCGGGACCTCTTGAACGTACGAGAGACATGCTACCGCCTGCGATACAGAGACAGGCCTGGTCACTATCTTATGTCTTTGAAATTCCATTCTCTTTGCATAGACAGGAAATAAAAAAATGAATATCTTATGTCTTTAAAATTCCATTCTCTTTGCATAGCCAGGAAATAAAAAAATGAATAACGGCTTCTAATTTGACAAAAATATAAGTATTGGAAAATTCAAACAAATAACAATGAATAACTCCCAAATAGTTCAGTTCACAAAAGATGTATCTGACATAAATTCTAAGGTCTGGATTTTTTCTAAGGGCTTCCGAGTTATGCGTCATCCAGAGTAAATGAGTACATTTCCAGAATGTATAGACATTTCAAGATATACATTTCATTTGTCAGCAAAGTATTTTAGGCGTACGGTATTTCATTCAAATTCGTTCAGAACCATTTTTGAGAAAAAAAAAAAATAATTTAATTAAAACTATACATGTAAAGAGTAGACTGGGATGAGAGATAGTTTGGTAGTTAATTTATTTTTCGTTTTTGAACTATGCTGTTCACACACCGTTTTCTAATAACGTACGAGGGCTGTTCAATAAAGAATGATCACAATAATTTTTTTGACCACGTACCTTTACTCATCCTTATAATTTTGATGGTCCTTCCCAAAATAGTCTCCCCTGAATGCGATGCACTTGTCCCAGCGCTTCTGCCAGTCTTCAAAGACATGCTGGAAACAATTTTTGAGAGATCCTTCAAAATCGCCTCCGCAGCCTTCACCACTGCTTCTGATGATGGATAATGCCTCCCACGAAGACGTTTCTTCAAGTTAGGTAATAAAAGAGTCTCATGGGGAGGGTGAGGGATTCACATCACGTTGATTTTTGCAAGATATTCATCAACAACATTGGCAATATGCGGCCGCGCACTATCGTGGTGCAGCATCCAGCCTGCTTCACGGAAATGTAGTCTTTTGCGCCTGATATGGACTTGTAATGTTTTCAGGATATCCCTGTAGTATTGTCCAGTTACTGATGTGCGTGCACGTACAACATGATGATAAACCATTTCATGAATATCAAAGAATGAGATGATCATAACTTTCCCAGCAGAAGCAACCACTTTTACTTTTTGGAGGGTTGGTGATGAAGGAAATTTCCACACTGAGCTTTGCTGTTTGCTCTCAGGATCAAAATGATGTAGCCAAGTTTCATCAGCAGTTATTATGTTTGAAAGAAACTGCGGATCTTCCTCTAACATCAACTTTAACTGCAGGTTACCTCGATTGCAGCGGTAGGCGATATTGAACATGTCTGAACTTGCCTGGTTCTTACATGCGGGAACCAGGAGTACCAACAATGAAACTACTATGGCGTGTTTGTTTCACATTAAGCTGACAGAGTATAATATGATAGAATTTTAGTGCGAAAAATTATGACCGTAATAAAATTATGATCATTCCTTATTGAACAGACCTCGTATTTTTATTCAGATAGGCCAAAACATCACATTGTAGAATTTTTGGGTGGAATGCAATACTCTATTGTACGTGGTGCCATGGTGACCTTAATAATAACAGGGAACCAGTGAAATATTTCTGTCCTGGAATGACATTTGTAAAGCTTGTAAATAGAAGCGACGTCACAAGGAAGTCTTGAACGTACGGGAAATAAGGTCTTTTCCCTGTTTGTTTTATCAGATATCCTGGAATACGCCAAATGTCACGAAACAAACTGTTACTCTATTGCTGACGCAGGTTTCCATGCTCACCTCATTACGCCTTGTTTTAAGAGACATTCGTTTGGTTTTCCGGAAATACCAACCCTCACTTGTCTAGTGCAATCTGTTTCGGTTCGACTAAGGATCTAGGAAGCCTATTTCATGCATTTTGTTCACTACTGGTGCTTGAAACAATCTGTAAAAATAGCGTGATTGAATGTTCTGAAAATTATAAATATAAAAGGATCTGTGCAAGTTCTAATGCTGCATAATACACACATTATATTATTATAATACACTGATTAAGTTCATTATTAAAATACACAAGTTTACTAAAATAAATACTTATTTATTTAGATAAAATGACAAGGCTCTCGCATTATAAGTACTCTCAAATGGCTTCCTTGCTTATAGTTTTACTTGTGATTTAATTGAGCTTTCAAAATTAAGCTTCTGTCATTAAATAATTATTTCGAGACCGAAGCATTAAGCATTCTTTAACCTCATTTAAATTACCGAAAAATGTCAGTTTTCTGGTATTCTTGAAGATAAAATGTATTTCTTTTAGCAAGGAGATAATTTTACTGAAAGGCAGATGCATCGTAGTGGTATAACGCACCCATGTGCTTTGTAGTGTAATGTGCAGTGGTGACAAGTGAAAATGTGGAAACACGTGCTAGACACAAAGAGGAAAAAAGGCAGCAGGACACAAGATGCAACTATAGAGCCCCAAATTAGGATGAGAAGGAGGGTCAGGATCCATTCGCGTTCCTGGCCCAGGTCGTCTGCAGATTTAGAGGTAACAAAGGCTTTCGATACTATTTCCCGTGATATTTTGTAGAAATGTTAGGGCTTTGACAGTGTTTAGTCGAAACTGTGTTAAGTTCATATCTTAGTGATAAGGACGTTTGATATTTTTTGCCATTAATCTGTATTTTTGGGACTTTTCTCGGTATTTGTCTGTTGCAAGGGATGTTCAGCAAGGTGCTTTTTTTGGACCTATCTCATTTATTGTTGTAAACAAGGGCCAAGGTAAATATAAACATTTATCTATTCGTTGATGATTTAGCTGTAATACTTACTGGAAATAATTTTGACTGTATTAAAAATGAAATAAACTTTGCAGCACAGTTAGTGATTGGTGGACAATTATTCCTCGTCAGAATCTGAATAAAACTGAAACTCTACAGATCAGTTCAGATACAGAACTTCAGGTCAATGTAACATTCCTGAGTATTTTCTTACAAAATAATTTAAAGCGGGAGACTCGCATAGAATGAATGGTTTGTTTACTATTTCATAGTTACAGTGGATACCATGCAAAACATCCTTCATACTTTATGAATCTAAGATCTACTCATATTGGAGTCTATTACACTTAGCCATTTAGTTTTTAAATTTACTTCCTCCAACGTTACGTCATATCGACGATGAATGGAATGGGTGAAATGATGCTCAATGAACCCGGGGTTCATAGAGCTTAGAGTTACCTGACATTCGTCTTTTAGGTTACGGGAAAACTCCGGAAAAAACCTTATCCAGGTAACTCACCCTGACCGAGATTCGAACTCGGTACCTCTTGAGCGTGAGGCAGACATGCTACCACCACGCTACCGAGGCGGGCTGAGCCATTTGGTGATATGTATAATGGACACCCCACCTTTTTATTTATTGTAGTTTTCCTTGTCGTTCTTGACTACCGAGATCCCATTTTCTCTTACACGTCCTATATATTGCCCAATATATTTAACTTTTTTTTTGTTCCTGTAACAGTCAACATTTTAATTTACAATAATTTCTTCGTGTAATTGGTAATTCTTCATTTGTTATATTTTACTTCAGGTATACTTACTTTCCAATCATTTAACCCGTCAAATTACAATAAACAATGGAACGTTTCCATTTGCTCCAAGTGCACATCACAGCCTTTATCATTATCTTCTCTTAATAACTTTTAGAAACAATGCTCCCGATTTCACCCAGTTTACTGCAGTAATCCACGCATTTCTCTTTCCTCAATTCTTTTTTTCTTCTAATTATTCTATATAGGTAGTGTTAGAGAAATCTTCTCTCTTAATAGCCCAAATATCCTGTATCTTCATCTGTTTAACTTCTTTCCAAACTCCTACTCTATTTTGAACAGTTCCCCAATATCAACAAGACATAGCATAACAACATATAAAAGTACAAATAAAACGAATTACCAAAAATATATATTTGTGTCAAGCAGTAATGGGAGGGTAGCACTATTTCTCGATACTCGATAGAGACACTATAAAAAGTTGCTAGATAACAACTTTCTCACTTAATTATGTTCTTTGCAGCAGTTTTATATGTATAAACGCCTGTAATCAATTTTGCTCATTTTCAGATGTCACAAATATTTTGAGAGCTACGAGAGCTTCGTGCATTGTTTTCGCAATAGGTTCTGTAAACGCCACTCGGTGTATGCTGCTATAAATTTGTTGATTGTACGACTTACTACACGTGAAAATATCTTTCTGCATATTTCACACACAGCTCAGTTATTGTTATTATTGTGAATGATGACGCCTCTTCATATAATTCAATATCTTGCAAAGAGGCAACCCAAAGATCTTTAGAAAATGTTCCCGTCCCTGATTACCCAGTAAGTCGAAAAGAAATATTGATATTCGTTTATTTTCTCAACAGTTGCTCTTCATTTTGTTTAAAATACCGCATGATTAAAATCGCTACATGGCAAATAAAAATTACATATTGAATTTTGAGGGAATAGCTTGGGAAGGCTCCACATGTAGGTGTCTCTTAAAAATGCTAAGAACATTTTGTACCCCAAGTATTTCCGAGTATCCTTTAATATTAATTTGTATTTTTCAAAACTTCATAATTTTTATGTTGCTATTCACTTGTTTCCCGCAATTTTGAACTAAAACTTCGGGATTTCAAAGTCTGCATAGAGTAAGCCACTAGTAAACATGTGACTATCGATTGCGTTTCCTCTATCCTTCTGTCACCTAGAAAGAAACATGTAAGGAAAGTATTCAACAATTGTTTACCTCGAATACTAGGGGTTCTCATACATTACGAGATACGCACCATATCTGGGAAATGTTTCTAGCAGTTATGTAAAAGTAGCTGGTTAGAGTAAGTGACGTAGATGTAATAGAGAATTGTTTATAAACAGGTTGAGCCGTTTAATGAAGGAGATCGGTTTCTTAAGAATATCATTTTCATCTCCGCGGTGTGGTGGTTGACAGTTGATGTAACGGTCTGTAACCGGCCAGAGCGTACCCACTAAGGATTTGGACAAATGTTCAATCGAGGTCCGGTTTCACTAACCGATGTTAATACTCAAACTTGTTTACTAATATTTAGAGGCCATTAAGAGATTTGATTACTTGAGAGTAAGGCTAAGTTGTGATGGTATGTAGAATGAATAGAAAAAGCTGGCATTAGCAAAAGGTAAAATGGCCATGGGTATTGTAAGAGCATGTTTAAGAAAATTGCCTGACATTAATGTCAAATGGTTTGAAAGGATTCATACTGCGATGGTAGAAAACAAAATGCTATGTGGAGTAGATGAAGCATAGATAGAGGTGGACGTTATTAATAGATCCTTTTGCAAATTGGTTTGCCGATAGCATCACCTAACACGGCAGCACAAGTAGTGTTAGGAAAACATGTCAAAATTGTCTCAAGGGTAATGAAATATTTGTAAAGCGTTGCTAACTTGGAGGAAAGCAATATTATTAAGGAATGTTTTCTTATTCAAATGAGAAGCAAGTGGGAAGGATCTTCGACACAAAAGGTAAGGGAATTGATGGAACAGATAGGTAAGGGGCATATTTGGAAGAATGGGGAGTATTGTTATACAGGCTTTTGGAAACAAGTAGAATTAAGAGTAGAAGATACTGATAGTTAGGTTATTTTTACTAGTACAAGAGAGAAAGGCTCTTTGAGGATATATAGGGAATTAAAAATAATGTGGGGGAGGGAAAAACACATAGATGTGTGTAATAAGCTAGTGCTAGGACAAGAGTTAGGAATTTGATAGGTATTAGACATAAGGAAAAATGAAAATGCCCAATGTGTGGAGATGATGATACAGACTGGCACGGTGTAGTATATAATTCAAAGGCATGGAGAGAACAATCTTAAAGAGGGGGAGAGGTACTACTAATCAGGAAGATACTATCTGCAAAATGAGAAAATTATGTAAGAAATGTAGGTGATTATTTGGGGAAAGTCAAAGAGAAATGGTAAAAAAATGACTAAGAACAATTAAGGTTAGAAAATGGGGAATAAGGATGAAAGAGAATAGAGGGTCATCAATACACGGAAAACCAGGGGTTGTTTGTATTGAGACCGGAATTTAGGGCAAGCAGGTAGGAAGCGTATATTGGATGTGAACTATGTATACCTATGTTTGTTCTGAATGCGTTTCCTTTGTCCAAGCATTGCAGTGATCGTGATGACAATTGAAAAGCTAGGTGGAGAGAAACTAGTTTTTACCGTTCGAAAAGTTAATTGTAGAACTGGTTACTAAGAATAGAAGAATTATCCGGCCAATAAAAGTAAAGGGGACCGATTTAAATTAAAAGGGCTGCAGACTTAAATAAAATCCGCAATGAATTTAATTGCAACGCAGGCGTTTCTCCGTGGTCCAATAAGCAACTGCGGTAGTTTAATGCTATCATAAAACGCAGTGCCATAAAGGCCAGGTGTAAAGACTGTTTAGAACGTATTAAAGCTGATGGTGCACACTACATTGAAACTAAAGTGAGCGTAGATGTTTGCTGCTTGAAGCATTTGCTTTCTGAAAGCTTTGAAATAAAGTCACACACGATAGATTTATCGCCCATCTTTGACGGAGAAAAACGCCAGTAGCATAAACTCCCGAGAGTAATTAACACTTGTAGCATAGAAGTAATAGTCATGTTTTGTTCTAATCTCTCGCGTATTTCTTCTAGTATCCTACTTTGGTCCGTCTATTACTTTAAAAGAGCTCAACTTTCAACATTTTCAAATCAGCAACTCCGCATCAACACCTTGAAGTAAGACAGCCATTTCCCAATTGGTAACATTTGTTATATGCCATATACAAGGATAATTAGTTGTCCTCCGTGGTCTAGGGCAACATGCTAGCCTCTTGGTTCCGGGGTCTGGTGCTTCAAATTTGTCAAAATCTCTTCCACGTAGAAAATGGGCCATGGATCGAAAAAGACGATAATCTGATGTTGCGAGATAAGAGCTGTATGCTGCACGTAGTAGCAGTTCCATTCCTCCTAATTCCTGAAGTTTTTCCATGGTTGTTCGTGCAATATGGGGTGTTGCATTGTTCTGTTGCAGTAGAACTCTTATTTCGGTTAACTAATGTTGGGTATCTTGGTCTCAAAATTTCATGAACTTGTTTAAGTTGTTGAGAATTAAGATCCGCACCAATCGGCCGCCCGTTTGGAACAAACTCCCAGTGAATCACACCTTAAATTCCACCAGACATACATTACTTGGGACCGAACTGATTTTGTGTGTGTGTGTGTGTGTGTGTGTGTGTGTGTGTGTGTGTGTGTGTGTGTGTGTGTGTGTGTGTGTGTGTGTGTAAATGATGATTTTGCAAGTTGGCGAGATCGTCACTGTTTCGAGGCATCAGGGTTTTGGTAATATATCCATTTTCATCACAAATGTCAATCCACTCTACGTTCAGCCGGTTGAGGTGTCAGTTCATGTGGTACAGATCTACATCTTCTGTATGATTTTCCAAGTGTCTTAATGTGGCGATGTATGGTATCTTTTGATGCACCAAGTTCTTCTGAAAGCTTACGGGTACTTTTTTGCGGATTTTCTCGCAAAACTTGGCGTTCATCCTCAGTATTCCATATTGTAGGTCTTCCAGAACGTGGTAAATCTTTAGTGTTTTCGTATCCATTGTTGAAACATTGGAATCATTGCTGTGCCACACGCTCACTAACGACACCTTCTCCTTCCACTTCACATATTCTTCGAGCTGCGACAGCGACTTTATGTTGAAACTTTGTTATCTCCATTTTGTGTTTTTTATTAACAATTGAAGACTGATACATGTACGCAACACTAGCCATGGCATCCTGTAAATTGCAGTGTCAAACCAAAGTAACCCAATAAATTTCCAAAACACCAACATCAAAAGACCGACATTACTTATGAGACAACCTAATATTAATAAACAAGCATATAAATATAACCATTGCATTGCTATTTATGTATATGGTGTTCCCGAATCTAGGACCACGTCTTGAATTGTACTCGATGCAGCGATAATATTGGCACCTACAGACCAAATCCCACTTTATGAATCTCAACCTCTGTGAACAGAAAGCTCACCGAGAATTGCAGTATTGGCTGTAATTGTAATCTTGAGTGACTGACAGCTGTGAAACTTATGGCAGAGTGATTTGTTGGCGTTAAGGAAAGTATTCTGGATACATCAGGTCTATTTGGAAAGATACACTGAAAAATTCAATGCCATAGCCGGAGTTTTTCAATCTGATTGTACCCTTCAAAACCTTATACTGCACACGCGGCTATTGTTAAAGAACAACGAGTTTCCAAAGAGGTCATACTTAAATTCACGAATGTTGAATTTTGGAGATATGGGTAACTTTACTTAGGGCTGAGAATTACTGGTTGTTGACGGTTGTCCGGCTGTTAATGATTCATACCATTAAAATGGTTTCTAAACAAGGTGTGAAATTGGTTTTCGTAATCCTTTTGGATCACCTTGAGTTCGTTGCCCCACAGCACAGCATTAAAGCAAATTCGGATAAAAGTATAACATCATTATTAACAAATGACGGTCCATATATCATCTTAGGTTATAATCACAAATTAGGTGACGTTTCTTCGTACAGCTTCAGATAAAAGAGGCCATACCTGTCAGTAGTATTCCTCGAATGAAGAATTGCGTCGATTGATAGCAGCTGTGTATGGCTTTTCCTCAGACCTTACGCAATGCTGAAAACTCAACGGCGAAAATCGCGAAGTAGCAAAGCTCGCTTTTGCCTCCGCTCAAGTTTTGTATCGCCAGACACGAGTTCCGTTGTTTCTTACGCTCTGCTTGTGTATGTTGACTCTATTCAGTGTTCTGAACATTTTGTAAAGCCATGAAACACAGAAGTTAAAAAAAAAAAAGTAAAAAAAAAAAAAAAACAAAAAAAAAACATAGAAGTTATACAGAGACATTATACGCGAATAACTCCCATCTTTACTATCCAGGCCTCCGTTCAGGGTTCCGAAATGCTTGAAGTTATGAGCACACGAACGACTGTGATGTGAAGTGCTGGATGGATGGGAGAGGACCACTGTACTTGAAGATGAAGACTTAACTAAACATGTAAATATCCAGTCACGTAGAGCATAAAATAAATGTGTATTATTGTCCAGTCCATGTCTGTACCTAAAATAATTGTCTAACATAATAGTACTTGAAGTAAATAATAATAAGTACAAGTTGTAACATTCTGAAATAACCCTTTTTCATATGCACAAACTATATCAAAAATACATTTATTTCTGAATCATCGGTCTCATAAACGGTCTCATGAACGGTCTCACAAAAATTACCAACTTAAATATAAAAATCTTTGCATGGAATAGCTAGGTACCTTTGCAAGCACTGAAAGAAAAAAACATACATTTCTCCTTAAAATAAATGTGAATTTACACAAGCTTCATTTTTATGTCACTGGACGGGACAAGTGTATTATGAAAGAATGGCACATCAAATAAATCAACTTACATAGATTCGTATTCATGGCTGAAATCCAGTAAAACAAATTTATGGCGGACATCTGCAAAGTCAGGGTTTTCCTCCAGGACATTTCTGAATTAGGCTTTCGCTCAAACAATAACAATTGTACATGCTTAAGCTTTCACGGCTGGCGTTAATCTAATAGAACGTTGTTTCCGAGGTTGAAGGCCGTGGTCTAGACATGAAAACAGGTCTGACGTTTCGCCCGTAACTCAGTCGGGTATCTTCAAAGATTCTAAGTCTTGTCAACACTCTGTCTCTGAAGATACCCGACGGACTTATGGGCGAAACGTCAGATATTTTTTCATGTCTAGACCACGGCCCTCAACCCCAGAAACAACATTCTATTGAATAACAATTGTATTTGCAGAAGCCATACAGATTTAGGGAAATATTTATGAAGTATTTAATGAATAGAAAATGTTCTGTTAATCGTTCCAAAATGAGAGATTTTACAACAGATCCGGTGCTGCATTCCTCTGAATAAAACGTGTTCACTAAATCTGACTTATAGAGCATTATGTTGGCAATGACCTCTTTTATGCAACAGTGCTACCCTACCCCATGGGCTGAGTCATCAACTCAACTCTGTAGGTTCCCAACAGCTGTCTCTACGATCCAAATCCGAGGCCAGCTTATTGCTCTATGAATGTCATTGAAAATGTCCATGAAATATCTTTCAAAATCAGCCATAATTTTAATATTCAGTCACTCAAATACTATTCATACTTTGAATGCACTGACATGTGGTGCATGCATTACTCCGTATCTCTCAGGTTGCTGGTATAACTCATGATAACTATGATGACAGTACCATAGCACCTCACCTAAGCAGTTAGAAGAATAATAAGCAATCACCTGCAAGCACCACTAAACACTTCTTTGAACAAATTCGTGGTTTTCTCTCTTAGTTCATAAATTATTGTTGATTTTTCTGCCATTTAAATTGTGACATTTTAATTATAAACAAATATTAGTAATTTCATTATTCTACACATACAATGCATTCCTTGAGAATGGGATACTATAAAACAGGATGTAGGAACATACATAAATTGTCATGCTCTCCAGACACACTTCTAAATTTATTGAAAAATCGGCATCATTGTAAGACCTACATGATAGTCCATTAAAACTTTACCAATTATTACTGCTATACTCTGACTGAACTTCCAGTTTGGACATTTGCACAAAACAAATTCACATATATGTGTGTTATGTATATACAGATTGATACATTTGGGTAGACAAAACCATCAAGTAAGAATTGTTGCTGTTTATTGTTCAGTGTATTACTGATAGCCTGGACAAGAAGGCAAGCTAAAGGAATGTGCAACATAATCACTTTAGCTGTCTGCTCAGGGTGAATACTCGCCTTCCAAATATGACAAGGATGGAAGACTCATTTAAAATATACACGTGTCACATAGTTCGCTTATACATAATACCTATTGCTGCAACAAACATTAGATCTGGCAGCATGAGTGACTCATATGTACTCTCGTTCACTCATTTCCTAGTAAACAGATCTGGTACTGGAGCAGATCAAGAGTTCAAGCTCCTCTGCCCATCACACCCCTCTAGCCTTCTCGTCGCCGGTATACACAGTAGTCCTTCTTGACTGTGCAAGTTATCTTTTGTGGCATTAAGATGATCAAGGACGGCTGTTGCCCAGTGAGGTGTTTTAACAGCTAATTTTTTGACAAACAGAATATTTATAATGTTAATGATTCCATCATTCTCGTAGAATTTTAACTAAAAGCTCCGCTAATAATTATGTTCTCATTCCTCTCATGTGAGAAGATTTTATACAAACTGGTATTTTATCTGAATTGGGATTTGATAAATATTTAACAATTTTGTCCCAAACTGTAACTATGCCACAGGCTGTAATAACTAAATTTTCAATGTTGTAGTTAATAAATCTTGCGTTGAACCATGCACATTTACCGGTTTTGTCTCTATGTGATCTAATTACTTTATATTGGCACTCAAATGTATGACCCTTTTTAAACCAAGTTTCTGTTATTCATAAAAGCATCTCTATCTTGGTTAAGAAAACTTTTAATTTAATATAATTTTGAGTCGAACTAATACTCAGTGCTCCATTTATTGCTAGTATTTACGTAGAACGCGTTTCGTTAGGATCTTCCTAACATCGTCCGCTGTTGTCGACTAATGGAGGTTGGTTTGGTGAACTCATTGGAGGCAACGGGTGCATCTCTGTCAGTATCTTGATGAACTTGAAGTTTGAAGTATATTCCTTACACATTGTAATACACTTTTAATTTGTCTTATTTATTATTTAGGCTTCTTATATTCCATGACCTGTCTTTATATTTACTTCCATATTGCTTTTTGTATTGGCTGTATATAATGTGTCTCATATGTTAAAATTTCAAGTATATATGCTATTAAACTGTATACGTCTGGACTAGGTCAATGTTCATAGTTCTTTGTGGCTACAAGTGAACTCGCTGAATGCAAATCTAATGTAATCTTACTATCCAAATTATGAACTTGCATTTATTTGGATTTGGAGACTGGCAGTTTATTCTTTCAACCTTCCCTTGGTCGTGCAGAGCGTGGTAGGCCCTTATAATGCACACTCTATTTGTATTTTATTTTAGCTGATGTATTTAGTATGATTATACTAATGAAAGTCATGTGTAATTAACCTAAATAAAGTCAAAAAATAGAGAAAAGAAAATATTAAAATAAAAAGAATTACATAAATATAGTGTGGGCCTACCAGGCCCTGCACGACCAACAGTGGTCTACCAAGTCACAATCCTAAGTGAGGGTTAATAGAGGAAACTACAATGTCACTGTCTTCTACAGCTATCTGGTTATGTTGACTTATTTCTGCACCTATTTTATTATCTATCATCTTATTTATTCTGAACCTTATTTCCATTTGGATATAACAGTTTATATCACTTAGGTATCTTATTGGTCTCTAAACTACAGGTTCTTCTTGTTTTATGCCCTAAAGTCTTGCCACATTCTCTTTTGATATTGTCTTACTACTGAGTTGCTTCCCTACATTGTTATTTTCTAATGAGTTTTAATTGTTATGAAGCCACTGAGCATATACAGAACTTAGAAAGACCTACTTTAGAAAAGTTTGAACCACCATATCCTCAAAATGTTTCTTTCGCTTGAAAAGGATATCAATTCTGAACCTCTGAGATAATATTCTGATTAACTTCACTTTCTGCAAGATTTCTAATGCAAATTGGCACTTTGGGCAAACCCTAGAATCAGCTTGTGATGATTTCTACAATTTATATAGTAGGTGATACTTGTAATATTCAGAAAAGCTGTAAAAAATATCCTACTGAAAGTAATGTCACACACAACAGATGAGTTTCTAAGAAGTAAAATTAAATAATAAATATTAATTTTTTTTTGGTAAAAATTTACATTAAACTATTATGTGACCTAAGGTGCCTTATTCTTAATTACTATTTGTATTATTATTCTGTTGATTACTACTGCATTACTTTAATCGCTATTGTATTATTTAACTACTATTGTATTATTTAATTACTATTGTATTATTCATAATTGTATTACTCATAAGAAATGTATTATTCTTATGGGTACAAATTTGACGAAGCCATGAATATTGTATATTCCTAAGGTGAATAAAACTATCTATCTATCTATTCCTGTCCCAGAAGCATAATTTTTAATGACAGTCATCTCATTTATTATGTTTGGCTTCTTTGTTGCAAAATTTGTAAGTATCTAGACATCAAACAAGGGCTTTTTTTCAAAATCAATGATCTCGAAAAAAATTGATAAATTAAAATTCTCCTAGGTAGCATTTGTGCCCTGTGAGTAATCAGTACTGTCCAAATGAATCTTATCATTTGCCTGTTCTCTCCACTGACAATCTTCCATATGAACCTAAATACATGTAAGATTTCATAATTACCATATTTTCTTTTAATTTCTCCTCGGATAGTTATGTATCAATATCTCTAATTGTACTCTTCACCATATAATTATAGTGATATTTTTAACATTGTATTTGAAATCAGCCTGGATTTAAACATTCATTAATATTCAATAAATTACAATAATTAGCGACTAAACTTATCTTTGGTATTAATATCATAACAGCGTAGTTTCTCAAATCCATCACTCCTGGAAAATCCTCGGCCAGGATATTATTTCCAGTGTATAACCTGGCTGAGAGTACAAATGATGGATTTGCAAAACTAGTCCTGTTATATGTATTAATATCAAAGATAGGTGAATTTTAGTCATTATAATTTATTGCATTATATTTGTTTTAGTGGTAATAGCTTCAGTTTCTTAGTTGTATTAATTAGTATGTTTATAGTGGTTAAATTAAAATGTTGCTTTATTTCCTTCCCATTTTAATTTCTTTTTCTTTGAAAGTATTTAAAAAAAATACCTACCCAACTTCTAAAGATCAATTTCTGTATTGGGAACCCAGAAGATAGTTTTTCAATAGTTTGAGCAGTAGGTTAAACGAATAAATAAATTATAATTGAATCCTATTTTCTTTTTTAATCAATACAACTATGGAACCTACATGTGAGACAATCGATTAAACTTTTCTAGTTGTATAACTTATTAGTTTTTCAATAAATCAAATAAAAATACACAAATCCTTAAAACAGCACAAATTTAAGCTTGAAAATAAAATTGTACCAAGTGAAAGGCAAATAAAGAACGGAGCACTATTAAAAACACCACTTTCGGAAAGGAAGTCAGGGCACTTTTAATTTAAAAAAGTTGGAAATTCGCTATTCAGGTGTTTAACGCAGGTCGGCAATATTGGCTTTGTATAAAGAAAGTTAATGTGCGGTAATGTTACTTTCATATCCTTCAATAAGAAAAAAAATTGTATTTCAGTCTCTAAAGACTTATGTTTAAAACAGCATTAGATTATTTAAATTCCATTAGTTCATATTTTGTGCTGCAATAATTTAAGTTCGTTTCGTTGGTGAACACCATAACGTTGGCCCTACTGCTAAGATAAAGCTGATGTTGCTCTGTTTGCATATTGTGTACGGAAGTTGTTATTCGATATGAATTTTGACTCTTTTAATGAAAAATCTTTAGTATTTGTAATGTTTAGTGTTATAAAATTGAAGTCGTGTACAGCATGTTACAGAATGTAGCGTGTGAGATAGGAATAATTTCGAGAAGGAAGAGAAAGGTCCGCCAGAAAGTGAAGTGTACGTGTGAAATATTTTAGGGCTGTTAGAATGAATTACTTAATGGGTGTACAGTATTTTTGCATAATGTTCGATGAACATTAGATGATGTGAATCATGATGACAGCTTATGTGGGTGACTGAAATTCGAAAGAACATGGGAACATAACCTCACATTTTGTAGAGCTAAATGGTTGGGCAAGATGTGTTTAATGAGAGGCAGAATCCTTCGCAGTATGTATTAAGAGGAACAATCAAATCCCTGTGCAAATGTTTGAGGTAACAGTGACCTTCCTAATTATTCTTAAGCATACATATAAATTTTTCAGAAATTTGACCTAATTGTCATTCCATGTTTTGATTTCAGATCGACTATCCTGAGGTGCAAACTGGCAGAGGGGGAGGGGGCGGTATAACAGTAACATCAGGCAACATGGACCGAGGTGGTGGTGGAGGTGTCAACTTAGTCTTTGGAGACACAGTATGTATAATCTAAGTTTAATTTATAACAGAAAGAAATCTTTGTGTGAAAGTGCTATTTAGGAGCTTATTTTGGTAAGAAACAAAATCCTAATAGAGTGTACTAGCCGTGAATTAAGTGAAAGTGTAGGTTAAGTTATGTTAAATTAGTCATGTTTCGTATATTTAACATGGTGCACAATCTTATTTTTAATGCTTCAGAAAGTAAAGCCTATTAACTCATTTCTGCTACAAGTAAATATACAAATATGCATAACATGTTCAGTTATAAAGTAGGAAATTTGTACTCTGTTAATAAAAAATTAATTGGAACATGTTTTTAAATATGCTGATTTGCCTTTTTAAATGGAAAACTATAGTAAAATGTTAAAAATCCTGGGAATTAAGTACTTACGGATTGTAAGTAACTATTGGGGTAAGGGATCTTGAATGAGAGCTCCTCTTTGGTGTGCCAAGAAGTTATGTATCAGCTATAGAATTTGTCATATATTTAAGCAAATATATACAGTTTGTAATAACTATACGGAAGAAAATATTCCAATTTATTCATAAAATATGCTTATACAATTAGAGCATAGGAAAGTTTGATTACAAAGATAACAGAATACAATTTATTTGATTTCAGTTCTCCCCAGCATTGACGGGCCGGCCTGAGTTGTATGTTAAATCTAACCGATCTTCACATTCGTCTGACACTAGTTCTGCATACAGCGGTTCGGACACAATGGCTAGTGTACAGAGCTCGTTAGAAGCAGATGAGGTGGATCTCTCTGGTCTTATTGAGTCCATTGTGGATTCGGATGGAGACGAAGATATCACTGATAGCATGGATGTAAGTAATTACGACTTGCATAATTTTAATAGTAATATTATAATAATAGCAATAAAGTGTGTGAAATTAATTTATTTAGTGAATAGAAAATTAGAGGTAGAAGGTTGATCCATATTTTATGATCAAAGTATTAAATTTTAACTTGGTAATATCCTAGATTCTTGGCTGGTAACTTAAAGGTTCTTACAGAAGTTGATTGTAACACTAAAGTGAGAATGAATATAAAATATATTCATATTTTATTTCAACATATTTTGTTCTTTTGCAGAGTCTGACAGTAAGAGATACTGTGCGAGAATGCCTGGAAAAAGATCCTTCGGAAAGAACAGAAGACGATGTTGAAATTTTACTAGAATTCACCCAACATTTGAAAGCATTTACCAATATGACGCTTGCTGTGCGGCGGGCCCTCTGCAACGTTATGGTATTTGCTGTTGTTGAGAAGGCAGGCACCATTGTCATGAATGATGGGGAGGAGCTGGACTCGTGGTCTGTCCTGATCAATGGGCTTGTTGAAGTTGAACATGCAAATGGAGAAATTGAACAACTCCAAGTAAGTGAAACTGTAGGCATTTTTTGTGAATGTATTAGGGCTCAGTTATTGAATGCCTAACAGAACCATAATATATTTTTAAAATATTTTTGTTTTACACAATATTTGTTATATTTCTATTACTTCATTGTAAAGCTTAGTTTTTATGTATGAGGGCGAGTCAGTAAAGACTGAAAAAGTCATTTTTACACATAAAATACATTAGTCTTAGTTCAGAATGATGTGATGTTTTTCAAAGTATTTTCCTTTGAATTGAATGCACTTTGCCCAATACTTCTGCCAGTCCTGGATGACGTGCTGGAAGCCATCTTTTGGCATCTTCTTTATAACTGCCTCAGCCTTCTTCATGATGGCCTCCAAAGTAGCAAAACACTTCTCCGCCCGCCTCAGTAGCGCAGATGGTAGCCTGTCTGCCTCATGTTCAAGAGGTCCCGAGTTCGAATCTCGGTCAGGGCGAGTTACCTGGATAAGGTTTTTTCCCGGGTTTACCTTATCCTAAAAGACAAATGTCAGGTAACTCTAAGCTCCATGGACCCTGGGATCATTTGAGCATCATTTCACCCATTTCATTCATCGTCTGATGTGACATTACGTTGGAGGATGTAAAAAAAAACTTCTCCCTTAGTTCCTTTCGGAAAGAGTTGTAATGCTGAATGCATCCCCTAGCTTCTCAACCAGACGTTGCAGTTCCGTACACATTTCCACCTGCATCAACTTATGTTCAGCAGTCAATCTTGGCACCCACCTCACACAAACACGTATAATGCTGATGATTATGCAGAATTGAAAAAGCACTGCCATGGGAAATCTGTAACATGTCTGCAGGTCTGTTAATTGTTATTTGTCTGTCTTCGTAAACAATGATGCCAGCTGTATTAATCATGGTTTTGTTTATTGCTGTTGCTGGTGTACCTGGCTGTCTTTGCTTTCTTATTGGGCCGCGCCATGACTGAGTGGTTAGACCGCTTGGCTCTCACCAAGGTGGCCTGGGTTCGATCCCAGGTAACTGCAAAATGGGATTTATGGTGGACAACACAGTGCTGGGGCTGGTTTTTTCCAGATTGTCCAGTTTCCCCTGCCATCTCATTCCACCGGTGCTCCATCTTCATCCCATGTTTCATCAGTGTCACCTCTTGCAGTGCCGTAAGTAGTAAAAGCGGGTGTTAAACACCACACATTTCATTTGCTCTCTTATTGAAACATGATTCCTTGAACTATCGAAGTGCTGTGGACTGTTGCAGAACATCTTTATTGATTCGCCCTCATATTGCGCAAGGTGATGTTTATATCATTTTTAATTTGGCTATACATTTTTTAGTGCCAGTGTAATAGTTTCTTATATCATAGTGACCACTACTTCAGTCTTGCTTCTTATATAATGGTCTATCCTCATTACATTAAATTGTTTAGAATATTATAAAAATGCTTTGCTGTTAATTAATGGAAATTAATTGTTCTTCCACGCTAGCCATGTGTAGGGCAAGGTTTGCATAGGTAGAGTCAGACTGAAAAATTCAATGTCATAGCCATCGATCTGGTCTCCATTTGGCTACTTACCATGACAACATGTCAATATGACATTAATTCTCCAACAGACTTGTTTTTTTATTCTCTGTAAACCACTAGAAGTTCTCATATCCAATGAGATAGGTACCTTTGGTAGTGATTTACTATGCTGTGAGTACTTAAGTCCCAGGCTTCATAGTTAGATCCCTATCTGGTAAATTGATGGAAATTCATTTGACTCTACCTAAGTAAACCTTGACCTTTATAAATAATATAGAGTAATAAATAGTAAATTTTTAAATAATTATTTTTGAATAGAATTTTATCTAGGATTAAAGCTTGGCTGGAAGAACAGAAATTTGCAGTGATTAATTTCCATCAATTAACTAAAATAATAAGAGTTAAATGAAGCATGGGATTCAAGTACTCACAATAATAAGAAGCCACAAAAGGTGTATCTCGAATGCGAGAGCCCCTAGTGGTTTACCAGGGAAATATACGAGTCAAATGGAGAATTTAATGTCATGACAGCAAGTTGACCATGGTAGCTCAATGGGTTAGAGCGACTGGACAGAAACCCGGAGATCCGTGGTTCAAATCCTGTCCGTGGCATTGAATTTTTCATGTTGACTATCAAAAACCTTAGCCTATATATGGCTGGTGTAAAGAAATGATCAATCACATATCCATGTTTAGAAAATTAACTTTGAGTTCGCTGTTGATATGATCATCAATATGCATTCCTCTTTTCATACCATGACATTGCAATCCAAAATCTTGTATGTTTTGCTTCTTGTTCTTGTGTCATTGTAAATTAGTGTTAAATGCAAAGGTTATGAAGTTAACCACAAGCTCGTTTAACAGAAGCTTAAAAGTATGCAGACGTAACATTAAATTACAACTTAAGTATAGCTTATATAAAACCTTCTCTTTCAGGTATTCTTTGTAGAGAAAACGTTAACATTGTCTGAATCTCTTGCAGGTGGGTGATAGTTTTGGTATACTGCCAACGATGGACAAGCTTTACCATCGGGGTGTTATGCGAACAAGATTTGATGATTGTCAATTTGTCTGCATTACACAGACAGACTATTACCGCATTCAGCATCAGGGTGAAGAAAATATTAGGCGTCATGAGGAAGGTGGACAAGTTGTATTGGTTACAGAACAACGTGGATCACATGAAGGTGGAGGCCGTCGTGGTCATGTTGTTATAAGAGTAAGTAACTTCATTTGAGTTATCAAAATTTTTTGCATAATTGTAGTAAATGCGCTCAAAAAATGTACATTATCACATATGTAATATTCTGTATTTGGTAACAATTACGAAACCTTGCAGAAAACCTAGAAACTTTATAGAAAACATGTTTCTATAGAAAAGATGAATTTCTGCTTATTCAATGAAACTGGCACAAAGTTATTCAGAGAGGTTTTAAGCAATGATTAGAATCAGTTAATCAGTCTAGCCTTAGAACAGGACATGATTTAACAAATATTATGTTCCTTTGCATTAGTCTCTTGTGTCGGCTATGAAGAACAAACACACACAAATGACATATAGGCTCATGTCTATGTTTATAATGCAGTAAAATGGTGAGCTGTTCTAATAATAATAATAAAAAACACTGAAATAAAAGCTGAGTTGAAAGTAAATACATGATAATTAAAATAAAATTCAAACATCTGTAATATATGATAGAGACAACATGAAAATTTCAATGCCAGGGCCGGGATTTGAACTACAGTTAAGTGCAGGGGATCTATCCAAAAGTCCGAAGACCCTGGCCTCCTTCTACCCGGGAGTGATGGAAAACTCCTGGACTCTTTCCATAGGGCAATACCTTGTTTCCTAAAAAGCCCTCCCATTGACAACATCAAGACGAATGGAAGTGGATACTCCACTTACACGCGTCAACCCCGTAGGGAAGATTACCGAAAAACCTCGTTGGGGTCGCCTGGTGATCTAGCACACCTTCTACTAGCTCTGCAGGCTAGTACCCGGGACTTATGAGGCAACCCTCTACCCACTCCGGGCGGCCGAGGCCTGGCCGGAGGTACCTGATCTCTTGCGGGTGTCGGGAATACACTGTCCCCTCGATTCCAACCCAATCCGAACAACTCCCAATCAGGGAGGGGCTCAAATGTTCGGCCCGAGGTTCCTCTAGTAATGTCAGAGGTACCACAACTGCTAAGGGTCTGCAGCGCTTGCACCACAGCAGCTGAAAGGGACGGATCCCTACTGCTATGGGAGATTTGAACCATAGATCTCGTGGTTTCCATCCAGTTGCTCTTACACATTGAGCTACCATGGCCAGCTTAGCATGCACATGACACAGTATCCTCTTCAACTATAATTATAGTCATATTTCTCTTATCAAACCTAAATTCAATTTCTAGCAGTAATTTATGAAAGATGGATTCCTATAAATATCCGAAATATTGACAACTGGACTAGTTATGTAACCATTATGTAAGAAGTATATTTAATCTTTTTGTTGAAATTAATAGCTGTGATTTGTTTCAGGGGTCACCGGAGAGATTAATGCTGCAGCTCATAGAAGAGAATTCAGTTATAGATCCTACATATGTTGAAGATTTCCTTCTTACACATCGGACGTTTATTGACAGTTCATTGCATGTAGCTGACCAGTTACTTAAGTGGTAAGTTAGTTGTCCATAAATTCTTAAGTATCCCATGAAAAGTGTTTTTACAAGAGTGCATAATTTATATAAAAACGGTTGGTTCTAAGTGTGTAGTCAAGCACACTGTGTAAGATTCTCCAGTTACTGCTTTTTAAGAATTAAATTCATGATTAAAGGCCGATTTCAGCAAGCAGTGTTAATTTATAAAACAATTGAAGCTACTAACAGTGAAGCAATCCAAGTATTGTGAATACACTACAACACTTAGTAACATAGATACTGAACATGAAAAATTCAATGCCACGGCCGGGATTTGAACCACAGGTCTCATGGTTTCCATCCAGTCGCTCATACCCATTGAGCTATCATGGCCAACTTGCCGTCAGGACATTAAATTCTCCATTTGACTCGTATATTTCCCCTGTAAAACACTAGGGGCTCTCGCATTCCAGATACATCATTGACATTTTCATTTTGACTATCAAAAACCTTAGCCTACATACGACTAGTGTGAAGAAATAATTAATTTCCATCAATTAACTAAAACTTAGCAACATATTTCACTTATCTGAATTAAAATTCTCAGCTCTTCTTTCTAATATGCGACACATTTTTTTTTTTTTTCTTTCAATTCCTTTGGGCTGCACCGTGGCTCAGTGGTTAGACCGCTTGGCTCTCAGCAAGGCGGCCCAGGTTTGATCCCAGGCGACCACAAAGTGAGATTTGTGGTGGACAACACGACGCTGGTGCGGGTTTTCTCCGTGATCTCCGGTTTCCCCTGCCATTTCATTCCACCGGTGTTTCCCATCTTCATCTCATGTATCATCAATGTCATCGCCTGCAGTGCCGTATGTAGTAAAAGCGGGCGTTAAACATTACACATTTCATTTCTAATTCCTTGATGCTTTTTGATGTTTTGATATACAACCATGATTTTTAATATAATTTCTTTTAGTGCAATTTCATGTTGGTGGGCATTCTTTTAACGGTATTAATTTTTTATTTACTTACTGTATAATGTAGCCATACTGAAGAATTCAGTGCAGCCAAACTATGCTTGTTTCTCCACTGAAAGCAATGCTGCCAACAGTCTTACTTGTCCCGAAATTACACTATCTAGCAGACTAAATGTATGAGTACGCGGACTGTATCAGACTGGTTCGGCTACTGCCGCAAAGTGTGCATGATGTCAAATGACACCAAGTATACTGCAAGGGGGAAAATTGGCGGTCCCGGTCACGTCATTCAAATCAACGAATGCAAAATTGGACAATGCAAGTTTCATTGTGGGCGCTGCAATTAGACTGTAGAGTGTATTTGCATCCCTCCTGTTGTTGGGGCATATTGTCATCTGCAACTTATTCGTTTCCACGTCGCTCATTCCCAAGATCCATTTGTCCTCTACGACGCGCTACAAGTTTTACATATCTTTCTCATGTTGGCTGCAATGCCAGAACCGGCTGTTGGTCTGCTTGCGCATGTATATATGTGCACCTTTGCGTCACACAAATGAATTTTTCTCAAAATTCTCTAATCACGACCTTATCGGTCCTGAGTTCGAATCTCGGTCAGGATGAGTTACCTGGGTAAGTTTTTTCCGGGGTTTTCCCTTATCCTGAAAGACAAATGTTGGGTAACTCTAAGCTCTATGGACCCCGGACTCATTTGAGCATCATTTCACCCATTTCATTCTTCGTCCGATATGACTTAACGTTGGAGGACGTAGATTACAACAACTAAAAAACCGACCTTATCCCATCTTCAGCAAGCATACTACTGGGGCCAACACAAACTTATTAACAAAATCTATTGGCAGGATTTCGAAATTCATCAGGCAATTTTTATTTTTCAGAATAAATATTTTCTCCCAAACCATTAAATCTACATGTCCATTCAACTGTTTTTACAATTTAACTTCTGGATTTATTTCATGTTTAAATGACCAAAAATAACCTGCCACTGCTGACCTATCAATCTGTTTGTCTTTAATATTTCTGAAATGTTCCTTCACCGTGTATTCTAAATTGTTTGATCCTACCAATGTAAATTTGATCCCACTCGAAATAAACACATTAGCAATGCTTTAATTAATGGTTTTTTTGTACACAAAAGAATAGAAAAATTTAAATATCAAAAACATGTCATGGGTATTTCTATCCTCAAAAAAGGAAATGCTACAAACTTAATGTTAATCATTATTTAGGTCAGTTTATCATTACCACAGTCATAATATTAAAATGGTTCCAGAATTCTTGAAAAGTTATTATGAAATTGAAATTGAGTTTTATTTATCAATGCACTTTAACCACTTTGGTTCTCAGTGTTCCATTCTATATTGGGCGTGAAAGATCATTAATTTTGCTCTGAGGCTTCTTTAGTTTCCTGAAGCTGTATGCCCGCCTTGGTAGCATAGATGGTAGCGAGTCTGCCTCACGTTCAAGAGGTCCCGAGTTGGAATCTTGGTCACGGTGAGCTACCTGGATAAGGTTTTTTCTGGTATTTTCCCTTATTCTGAAAGACGAATGTCAGGTAACTCTAAGCTCTATAGACCCTGGGCTCATTTGAGCATCATTTCACCCATTCCATTCATCGTCCGATATGACTTAACGTTGGAGGATGTAAATTACAAAAAAGAGAGAGAGAAAGAGAGAGAGAGAGAGAGAGCAGTATAGCCATGATAGCTATTTATCGTTCTGCACTTTTTATTTGCAGAGATGTTACCCTCACGTCTAACATGCTTTGATTTACTTATTCAAGGGCATCCTTTCTGTTTTAGTTATTTGTCTTCCCTTTCTTGAAACTTTTGAATCTGGCTTCCAATCCTGTTGACTGGATTTAAACTTTGATCATCAGCTTTGTGTATGTGCATACGTGCATGTAATCATACTTAACTTTTCCAGCATTTGAAACCATGACCCTGTCTCTGAATTTAAGTTGCAAAAATATTTTGTTCTTACAGGGCCATAACCAGAACTTGAAACATACAGGGTGGCACACGATAAGTCACCTGATTTGTTTCATGAATAACATATTTGTTGTTGACAAGATTTGTCATTTATTGATGTAGAAGTAAAGAATACAGCTTAGAAATACAACCTAATGAGTCACATGTTCAATATGACTGCCATTTTGTTGTACAACTTCAAGTCACACACGTGCATTTGTGACGACTCTTCAACACAAATCTTCCGGAATGGCGCAGCATAACTCCACAGTGATGCCTCCACTAAGCTGCGCTGCATTTTTGGATTTTCTGAGGATTGTTTGCAGAGATTCATGTGCCCAGAATCGAACATTCTATTTGTTCACAACACCATTAACATAAAAATAAGCTTCTACAGAAAACCAAGTGTTGTGTAGCATTGCCTCTTTGTCTTGCTTGGTTGCTCAGCTCTCAGCTCCTTATTTCTCGCAGTAAGCTTATGCGTCACTGTCATCTTGTATAGATACAAGCGAAGCTGGGATTGAGTAATTCTTTGTACAGATTGACGTGAAATTCTCAACTCGGCACTACGAGTCAAAGCCACTTGAACTGCTTCAATGTTTTGTGGCAAACGTACGGTACATGCATGTGGCCGCTTACTCTGAAAAACATCCAGTGCCTGCAAATTTGTGATGTAATCTGCGTATTTTCTGTAGGCTGTGACCCCACCTTGTACCAAATGAGCACGAAACCTTCTGTGTCAGTGTAACACCGTTCGTCGCTGTGAACAGTAACATAATCTTCGTGTTTCGTATTACGGTCAACCATCCTTTGTCCGCCATCGCGGCAAACTGAAATAGCAACTCAAGACGGAAGCGATGAACTTGTAACGACATCTGGAGTAATTTCCATGAACTGCACGAAGTTGAGCACATAATTTGAAAGCTATTGCCCAATAGTATACTTGTAGTTTCAAAATTCAATCGGGTGACTTATCGTGCTCCACATGAGATCTTTGACTTTCCCTGCTGACCAATTGAGCTACCATGCCAAGTCACCAAATATAACTTCAAATATATCGAGATTTAACTGTATTGGAACACCACAGTGAAGCGAAATAATTATTCATTTTTAGATGAGTCGTATTTAGTACACATCTGCTTCACTTTCGTATTTTTTTTTTTAAAGAAAAGTTTTTTATTTATTAAGTTTTCCAATATAGGAGATGATTTTTTCTTAATTATATTTTTGTCCATGGTTTCCAAGCCTTCTACTGCTAATTCTATATCTGCAATGAATTCATCCGGGTTGCTCGAGTATGTGAAGCATGTGCTCGAGTATGTGCTCGAAAGTGAAGCAGATGTGTAATAAATACGACTCATCTAAAAATTAATAACCTCAAATTCTTTGCTGACTCATTTTTTCAGTAAACCACAATGGCAATGTACAATTTTGCAAATACTTGAAAGTAAATTTAAAGCCCTTAAATTCATAGTTAACCATAATATGCTCAATTAATTATATATAGTTTTAAGTAAGATGTGAAGAATCTGAAGAGTAACTAGCAAAACTAGTAAGATGTTATACTATTTAGTAAGAAAGTATTATGTAAACAGGTTCAATGATCCGGCAGTGCGAGACAAAGTGACACGTGTTGTACTGTTGTGGGTAAACAACCATTTCACGGACTTCGAGACAGATCCAGTTATGATGGAATTTCTAGAAAAATTTGAAATGGGCCTGGAAAAGGAGAACATGCAGGGACAGCTGAGGTTACTCAATATTGCTTGTGCGGCAAAGGCTAGAGTGCGCAATGTAACACTTGCTAGGCCGTCTCGTGATGAGGTGCTCCACTTCTCCATTCTTGGTGGTCATGAAAGAGGCTTTGGAATTTTCATATCGAAGGTAAGTGATTAATTTCTATGTGGTCCCATACAAGAGGCATGCTTTTCTATATTATGGATAAAGACTAGTCAACCTAAAATTGTTATCCGTGGAATCGAACCTCTTTTACTAAGTATTCTCTAGAATTATTGCAAAATGGAATCCCCATTGTATTTTACATATAATCTGTATACATTTACTGCATTGAATATCTTACACAATCTAAATTTGTCACAAAATTAATATGCTTTTTGGACAAGGGAGATCTTTTACAGGTGTTAGGAAGTTGCCAAGTAAGAATGAACAATGTTTTTGAAGTGTTTGCTTCTGTTGTTGAGGAAAGCAAATATGTTTCAACTATGTCCTAATAAGTAAGGTATGA
Source organism: Mantis religiosa (assembly GCA_030765055.1). NCBI lineage: Eukaryota > Metazoa > Arthropoda > Insecta > Mantodea > Mantidae > Mantis > Mantis religiosa. The sequence continues at coordinate 22,774,625 of CM060960.1, read as the reverse complement.
AGTGATTCTGGTGTTTAACCCTCTTGCTGCATATCGATTAAATTGACAGTGCACACTCAGTGTTTAAATGCCAACCTCAGATGTGTTAGCAGCAATGAAAAGTACCAGCGTGCTACGTATGGTAATGTTAGCTTTTAGAAAAAAATTCATAACATATAATTTTAAAGAAAAATTAAAAATGTAAAAAGTGAATTTTGTCAGTTAATTTCTTTTGAATACTCTATTAACTAATAGAATCATCAGATAGCAAAAATACATCTGGCATATGCTTAATTACTTACAAGTATTAATTTTTTTATTGTAATCTGAAATGAAATTTTACATATTTCTTTTGAAATAACATGTATGATATTTAGCACTACAAAAATGTACTCGATTACAAATAAAATAATTATAAACATATCTTAATAACTGTGTTAAGTTACATAGAAAATATGCAAAATTAACTGACTAGTATCGAAGATTCAGGGTGGCTTGCATCAAGAATATATATACTCTTCATAACACAAGTATTACATTATACTGCAAATTTAAGAATTCTTTGTTTACCTATATAAACATAAAACTAATTCTGAATATCGCATCTGGGTTCAGAAATTCAAGTATAAATCGTTAATTAAAAAGCTAAATATAATTTTGAGTCTAACTAATACTCAATGTTCCACTTATTGCTAGTATTTACCTAGAACGCGTTTCGTTAGGATCTTCCTAACATCATCAGCTGTTGTTAACTAATGGACGTTGGTTTGGTGAACTCATTGGAGGTGATAGGTGTGTCTCTGTTGGTATCTTGATGAACTTGAAGTTTGGGTTTTCTTCAAAGGTAGTGTCGAAATTAAACAATTTTCTTTCATGTTTCTTTATGAAGATTTTTTCCCCATGTGGTTAATGTTGCTGGATTTTGGACACTTTTTAATAAGTGTATTTCTCGTTCTATATCATGATTCTTGTTCCAAAAGTGGTACACTATCGTCAATTTATCTATTTCTTTGTTCCTGATGTTCCTAAAATGCTATTTAAGCCTAATGTTCAAGTTCCTTTTTGTTTTAAAGAGCATTTTAGGATCATCAGGAACAAAGAAATAGATAAATTGGTGGTAGTGTACCATTTTTGGAAGGAGAATCATAATATAGAATGAGAAATCCACTTATTAAAATATATCCAAGGTCCAGCTGCATTAAACACGTGGGAAAAAAATCTTCATAAAGAAATATGAAAGGAAATTGTTTAAATTCGACACTACCTTTGAAGAAAACCCAAACTTAAAGTTCATCAAGATACCGACAGAGATGCACCTGGCGCCTCCAAGGAGTTCACTAAACCAACGTCCATTAGTGGACAACAGCTGATAATGTTAGAAAGATCCTAACGAAATTGTGTTCTAGGTAAATACTAGCAATAAGTGGAGCATAGAGTATTACTTTGACTCAAAATTATATTAATTTTGTGCTTCATTGTATCATAGTCCTTACATATTGGAATAAAAATCTAAACTTTACTTCATAAAGATAAGCATCTCTAGCCACTTTCCTCACCGTCAGAGTATTTGTATTGATATCACACGTATCCTAATATGAAAAATTTTGTCATCTCTCTCTGGCATGAAAACCTCATGAGAATAACTTGCCATGTTATTTTACAGGTTACAAATAACACTTAGTGGGGCATAGTCAAACTATATTAGTGAGGATTGAAAGTACTGTCCTTCAAATAATAAAAGATCCCTTTTAATGACCAAGAAACGCTTCGTTCTCTTTTCATTGTCATAAAAGGCATCCCTATATGATGTTTCAAAAATAGGTTTACAGCTTCACATTGTGTTGACTAGATCAACAATGGCATTAGGGCAGACACTCTCTTAAGAGGCATGGCAGCAAGAGGATTAATCTGATGCAATTTTTATTTATTGACATAAATACATCACTGTGCACATTTTCCAGGTAAAAGAAGTGTATACATAAAATTTCTTCTTAATGAAATTTGTCCCTTAGGTTGACAAAAAGTCCAAAGCTGAAGATGTAGGACTGAAGCGGGGAGACCAAATTCTCAAGGTGAACAATCAGAGCTTTGAACACATGAATCATGCAAAAGCTTTGGAACTTCTCCGTAGTACGACACATCTCAGCATCACTGTCAAATCTAATTTGCTTGGTAAGTTTTATCAGTATAATACTTAAGATTAATCCTTGCATATGTTAAAAGTTCTTTATTTCCTAGTTTGATGTTTTTACATATTTTGTGCATATTATGAGGAGCACGTAATTTTTGTTAACTTTGGACTTTATCACGATGACTTCATGATAAGTTCAAGTTGAAGTCTCTTATCCATTAGTACATGATATCAATTTTATGGCCAACCTGGAAGCCATATTGCTAGCACTGGGCATTACGATAGTATTCTCTATAGAGCTTAGAGTTACTCGACATTCGTCTTTCAGGTTAAGGGAAAGCCCTGGAAAATACCTTATCTGGGTAACTCACCCTGACCAAGATTCGAACTCGGGACCTGTTGAACGTGAGGCTACCGAAGTGGGCATTTTAATAATGGTGATGCCCAAATTAACTTAGTTATTTTTAGTCTGTTTTCACACTACATATATTTTGATTTTTTGAGGCACTGGTTTCGGGAGCTGTGCTTCCATTTACAGCTCAAAGGCTCAACTGTCATCTGTTGTTGCCTGTGGCCTTTACTCTGGGGGTGGAACTTTGATCTCTTTTATCATATTAACACATGGTGGGGTTTCAAAATTTATTACTTGGTCTTGATATTTCCATATTAAGAGGGTTTTTTTTGGCAACAATTTATGTTATACAAATATAACAATTTGCAACAAAAGCCTCTCTTAACTTAAGAAAATGGTGTTAATTCTTCTTTCTTATTGATATCGATTTCATGAACTCTTGTCTCTTCAGTTAAGGAAAACCACAGGAGAAAACAAATTCATTGTTAAGAAAGTTACTATGTTCTTCTGCTTTTCAGTATTACTATGTTTTTATGTTTTTTCAGTATTACCAAAATCTGAAAACGAAACAAACTTAAGAACAGAATCAACTGCTGGTATTTCAAAATTCAGTATGCAATGTTTATTTTTTAAAATAAATATCTTTTTCCAAACCATTAAATCTATCAGGACATTTAATTGTTTTAATAATTTAACTTCAGGATTTATATTATGGTTAAATGACCAAAAATGATCTGCTACCACCGATTTATCAGTTTGTTTATACTTAATGTTATGAAAATGTTCTTTCGTTCTGATTTCCAAATTACGTTTGATATTACCAATGTAAACTCAATCACAATCTAAACAATCAAATTGATAAATACCAGATTTTTTACTATTAGGAATTTCATCTGTTTTATAGACACGTAGTAAATTTTTAATACTATATTTGTTTTGAGGAAACAAAGTTATACCAAACTCTTTAAAAACTTTTTGAAATTGTTTATTAAACCATGGATGGTAAGTAAATTTTTTAAAATTATAATCATCATTTATTTTTTTAAGGGTAGAAATATCATTAACAGTTTTTTGAGCTACAATTTTTTATGGTTTATCACACCTTTTAATAATTTTGTATTTGAATCTAGGTTGTTTTTTTTTTTTTTTATAAAAGTGAAATGCTACAACTGACCTGTCTTCCTGTTTCAATTTGATATTTTAAAATGTAGAATATTTCACAATGCTTGCAACTTATTTGGTATATTCTGGATTGATTCATTGGTGGTGTTTCCTCTTTTGTTTTTTAATTTAATAATTTTAATACTCAGAAATATTTGTAGATGCCAAGATGATATTTTGTTTTTAAAGGTCTTTTTTAATATATTAAATGTGTGAGTGGTATGTGAATCCACTAAATATGCTGTTTCTTTTTTCATGGTGAAAGTGTTTTCTTGTGGTTTAATGAGTTCTATCAATTGTTACAATAAAATATAATAATTGCAACAAATTTCACTTATCTATTTGAGAAATTATGTTTTTCAGTGGAATTTATAATTTTTCAAACAGATAAATGAAGTTTGTCACAATTATTAAATCTTACTGTAATATTTGTGTTGCTTCACTATAAGTAGCATCAGTTTTTTACAAAATAAGGTTTATCAGTTATTATATTTTATTGCAGCATTCAAGGAAATGCTTCAGACTCCAGAGAATTCACCGCGTAATAAAATGAAAAAGTCAGACGTCATTCCACTGATCCAGGCAGATCCTCGTGCAAGAGTGGATGCCATGGGTTGTTTTGAAATAAACAGCAGTAACCCATTCATGATGTCTCTCAATGCTTCACCAAGCAAAGAAAATGGCAGTCACACTGGTAGTAAGAAGGTCTTCAAAACGCTTGGTACTCTACGCTGGATGATTGATAAAATCAACCGATTGCCCAAAAATCCTATAAAGTAAGATTTCTTTTGGTGTTTTGTTAAATTATGTAGAAACGTTTGTGTGTACATGCATACGTTAGGGTCTTCAGAACCTTTATTTCTGATAATATTTGATTGTAGAATTATAGGTAGAATGGAAATACCACTTCTGGCTACTTAATTAAGTTCTAGAAAAGCTAAAAACTAACTTATAAATGAGAAAGAGTAATAGTAATGAAACTTAAAACTATTAAGGCCATGTTCATAGTTATCATTTTGGTCTAGACTATCTTCTGACTATTGGTCCGGAACAAAGTTGGTCTAACATTTTGGTATTCATAGACGATAAAAAGCCTCAGACCAAGTAAAGCCCTGGACCAGCACGGAGCAAATGTTACGCGACGTAGAAGGGTTCTTCTGCGCATGCGTGAGTCCCATAGAGTGCTAAACAAACCACAGTGTACCTACAAGTTTATAAATCTCTGTGGTAGTTTCACGGCTGTTTCTTAATCAGTCTTATGCTAGCTGCTGCTGTTTGAGGTTAGGTAACAAAATTTGGTGTGCTGTGAATACGGATAATATGAGGAAGCATGGTATCAGTTGGTCAGAGGAAGACCAATGTTTTCTCTAGTAAAAAAGAAAAAAAAATTATAGAAAATAAATCTGTGTCGACGAATACAAATATGAGATAGATAGGAGGCACGGAGGGAAATTTATAATGAGTTTGCTGATAATGCAGCTTATTGATGCCTGACTAATATTATGCAGGTCAGCAGTGTTGTCTCGATATCCTCCTCTTCCATAATACCGAAGTGCTGTTAGGATTTGAGTGTCAATTGAGATACTCAGGCCTCGGTTATCGTCCCTGACGTACAGGTTACGACGAATAATTTCTATCAGCTTTCTGGCATTCGCTTCAATAAACTTGTATATGCTTTTGAAGTTTAGGTCATACTTTGCAGTAATTTCTATTCTTAGTAGATATGTTTTCCTCCATCTTATTTCACAAATTCTACGCACCATAGCTACATTCATCACTTCATTGTCATCCATATTGCAAAGATAGTCCACCTTTAATCCACCCCTTGGAGGCAGACCAAAATTTGAGCTAGACCAACATGTTTGGTCCTCGGATTATCGCTAATCCTGGTTTATGAATAAGAAAATCGATGGCCCACCATTAGTCCGCCGGAAGTAGCAAGTTGGTCCGGACCAAGTCTGACTATGAATATGACCCTTTGTCATGCAACACAAATATCAGTATAAAATAGTTTGTAGCATCTTCTTAATTGATCTTATTTGCTAGATGGTGGTTTGCTATTGTATTGCTCTACCTAGCCACAAGAACCAAAACAACAAAATAGAATCAACAAAGAGGTTGAAGATGTGATTGATTGTTTGCAAAAGATGTCTTTCTAATTGAAATTAAATTTTAAAATAAATAAGTAGCATTGTATGAAAATATTTATTGTATTATAATATAAAAAAGATTCTTGCAAAAATATATGAAAATAAAATTTATATTCCATGATTCTGTGTTGCTTCAGTTAGATTCATGTGGTCCTGGCTTTTAAAATTTTAGTTTTTCTTTTCTAGTATGGCTGGTTTATAAGTCCGCATATATTTTACGTTCTTCATTTGACCTTTAAATTGGATTGGTTGAGACGATTTGTCTTATTTTGGATTTTATTAGGATATGTTGGGATAGGATAGGTTGGGTATAGTCATATGGTTTCTTCTTAATCAAACTTTCATTATTTTTCATGTATGTTAATATTTTCTTAAACTGTCGAAATGTTAAGCATCTCTGCAGAACAATTCCAATGTTTCCAATCTAATAAGTTATATAGAATCAATGGCTTTTTAACATGTCCGAATGGTTTAGTTAAGTACAGCTGCTCGTCTCCACCAACTCAGAATTCAATTAGTAAATTAGTTTGCACATATAGTTCAGGGTAGTATGGTTAGTTAGGAATGTGTTTCAAAAGCAAGAACAAGAAACATCATGAAGACATATCTTAGTTTGTAATCATTTTGCATTAAATTTTCTCTAGTGTGAAGTTTGTTTGCTTACAGTGATGGAATGTCTGGAAATGACAGCTCGTATTCTTCGCAGCCATATCATAGTCGTAGCAATCCTGACCTCATGAGCATTTGTTACGAGGATCCTCGTGGTTCATCGGATGTTCCAGAGCATGTATTAAAGGTAAATATCAATTTTGATTCACTGGCCTTTTCATTCGTTATTTACCCATTGTGTGCCAAGATCTGATCTAACCTACAGAGTTGGTTTTTACATTCAAATAATTTACAGTTTGTAGAACAGATGTCTTAAATGTGTAGTCTTAAGCTAATCTGGGATATTCCAATGTGTAAGGACTATGATACAATGAAGCACAAAATTAATATAATTTTGAGTCAAGCTAATACTCAATGCTCCACTTATTGCTAGTACTTTCCTAGAATGCGTTTCGTTAGGATCTTCCTAATATCAGCTGTTGTCGACAAATGAATGTTGGTTTGGTGAATTCCTTGGAGGCGATAGGTGCATCTCTGTGTGTATCTTGATGAATTTGAAGTTTGGGTTTTCTTCAAAGGTAGTGTCAAAAGAAAACCCAAACTTCATCAAGATACAGACAGAAACGCACCTATCGCCTCCATGGAATTCACCAAACCAACATCTATTAGTTGACAGCAGCTGATGATGTTAGGAAGATCCTAACGAAACATTCTAGGTAAATACTAGCAATAAATGGAGCATTGAGTACTAGTTCGACTCAAAATTATATTAATCTGTGATATTTAAATTGCATATTGCAGCATTTTTTTTTTTTTTATTAATTCTTTTTGTGGGTTCATGTGTCAGCCAATATTTTGATAGCAAACTCAGGATGATCTGTGGTTTTTGAAGGTAAACTTTTGGAGGAGGAAATTCTGAGTTCAGATAAATACTGCATTTACATAAAATGGAAACTGGATTCTTTTCCTGCTTGAAAATTTGAGAATGTTTCTCTCTTAAAGGTATACAAACCAGATCAGACCTACAAATACCTGCTAGTGAACAAAGAAACAACTGCACATGAAGTGGTGATGCTAGCACTGCAAGAATTTGGTATAACAGACCCTAGCTCTAATTTCTCGCTGTGTGAGGTCTCAGTGGCTGAGGGGGGTATCATCAAGCAGAGCAGATTGCCTGATCAGCTACAGAATCTTGCAGAACGCATCGGCCTTAGCAGTCGGTAAGTTGAACATCCAAGTTTATATTTCTATCAACTTGTTTAAACACTACTTTTAGGAATATTGAATAATGTGATTTCTTATAAAAGGCAAGAATTAAAACTACTACTTTAAAGTTGTTAATATTTATTATAAATCCTGCTCCATACATGAAGAGTGTCAGTGACTAAACAATTCTGTGACACTTACTCCTGATAATATTGTGGGAACATAAATCCATTTAAAATACGTAATTTTCTTTAAATGTGGTAAAATTGGGAAAGAGAAGGGTATATTATCCATCATAAGAGCAGATAAATGGAATTCGCAGGAATGAGAAGGGAAAAATGTTTTTTAAGAGGGATAAGAAAAATTTTAAAAGAAATCTAGAGTTGTTTAGTAGAAGAGAAAGTATAGTGAATTGTCTAGATAGCCTGAAGAATTAACACAATGAAGAGAAAAAGTGTGATAGAAAAAGGGAAACAAATTGAATTTTAATAGGAAAGGAGGAAAAGAAAACCAGAAACATGGACATTTTAAAGTAAGCAAAAGAAAAATGGCGAGGGAAGCAAGAATAAAAGAAAGGAAAGATGAAGAAAATAGGGAGAGGAAATAATATTGTCGCAAGCGCATTGTTGATTCGAGGCGGTGCAGACAATGAGAACAAAGAGACTGATTTCTAGAGAGTTCGTCTTTCTTCCCCCCACCGTTTCGGCGAGCTTTTATTTCTGCACTGCACTGCCCGTCTCTTTGATCTCGTTGCCCGCACTGCCTCGAATCAACAATGCGCTTGCAACAGTATAAAAGATTAAGGTGGTTCTAAGGGCTACTCACTGTATCTCAAAGGCCTGGGCACCAGGCAAGCTCAAGTTACACTTAATGATAAAGTAATTTATATATAGTATAATTTTAAAAAAGCCCTTTCAGTGTTTTATCTGTAATTGTAATTTTTCTTGCTTGAAATTTTTTTAACCCATAACTTTTGCATCAATTACAATTTTTCTACCATAAATTACTGTGGAAAATGGTGTGTTTCGATGGTAGACCAAACTTGGATACTTTCTATACTAAAAAGTTGTTGATATTCTGTTTTTAATACCAGTTACATTTTCTTGATGCCATTTCCTTAGGTTTTTAGTCCTCTGTTAGCAGTTATGTGCAGCAGTATAAGGAATTTATACTTTGTTACTATTTGTTGGAATCTTGAAACAGTCACATTTATTTACATTCACTTTCCTTTCAATTATGTTCTAACAGTTAAAAGTGAAGGTAAGTGTAAATAAGTGTGAAATACTCTAGAAATAAAGAATACTTACTCGTACTGTTTAATGCTTTTCAGGTACTACTTGAAAACCAATGGCACAACAGAAACGCTTGTGCCAGATGAGATGGCTCCAGAATTGGTACAGGAAAGTCAAGTAAATTTCCTGAATCTGAATGCTGTAGAGGTTGCTATACAACTGACTCTGCAAGATTTCAGCATCTTTCGTCAGATCGAGAGCACAGAATATGTGGATGACCTATTTGAATTGAAGAGTCGTTACGGCACTCCAATGCTGTCACAGTTTGCAGAGGTGTGTAATCATTTTAGATAATTATATATAGTGTAATTTTAGCATTTCCAAAATATATTTATTATTAATTTTATCAATCTCCGCAGATAAAAGGAAGATCAAGGTTCAGATCCATAGTCAGTACTTGAGTTACACTCATATTTAACTCTTTCATTGCTTAAATTTGTGTACCCAATTCACCCACACTTTGGTTGTTATAGGAATTTACAAGGGTAATATTAGTATCAAGTCATGAGGCACAAACTGTAAGGCTAATGAATAACCATGTACTTTCTTCTATATAGGTTAAAAAGTTCCATCTTTTCCAGGACAAGTATTAACTCTGAACACTAGATTTGGTTATGAATTTTGCATGACTTCATTATGTCGTCCACATGGTATTGTGTATTTCTTGGTGTTCATTTGCAGATTAACCATAAGTTTCCCCGTGCAAAGAACATGTGACACAACTTGGAGAAATGTTTTGGAAAATAAGTTGAAAGATGTCAGTGTTTCAAACAGCATAAATTTATTAAGTTAATTGATGGAATTAATAATAATGGTTTAACGATGAAGCCTGTAACTCAAGTACTTAAAATAGTAAGTCACCACAAATGGTGTGTATCTCGAATATGAGAACTCCTAGTGGTTTACCAGGAAACATACAAGTCATATTTAATGTCAGGATGGACATTGGCCATAGTAGCTCAATGGTTAAGAGCAACTGAACAGAGATTGGGAGATCTGTGGTTCAAATCCCGGACATGGCACTGAATTTTTCAGTCTGATTCTATCTAAGCATAAGTTTACTTGGAAATTTTCATAAAAGAATTCAGTTTGCATGAATTTTAATACCATTATACTTCATATTTACTTAATGTTTATAAAGACAAAGCCTAAGGGGTCATTTACTGCATCCTGTAATGTTTTAATTATTATTTCATAATATTTCAGCTAATGAGGGTGGTTCAGTAAGCAATGAAGATGCCAGTATTTTCAAACACAAATTATTTATTTCTCAACATTGTCCCCTTTTAGTTATATGTACTTCACCCAACGCTCCTGCTGTTTTTTTAACCCCTCAAAAGTAAGAACTGTCAAGCTGTGCAAAGTACACCTCTTGTCTCCAGGATGACCTCATTTGATCTAAATTTTGTTCTTGGAAGCCATTGCTTCATGTTTGGGAACAGGAGAATATGGGGGTGTGGCAAAAATTCATAATGTAATTCTTGCAGTTTGGAGCGGCAACTCAGATGAATGTGCTAAGGTATTATTGTGGTGAAGCAGAGATTACTTCATCATATGGGGCTGAGTCTCCTTCAATTTCTAGTCAAATTGAGCCAACTCAATGTAGTATGCTCTAGTAATCGTTTTTGCTTTTTCCTAGAAGTCAATGAGTATGATACCCTTTGCATCCCAAAAAAACAACACCATCACTTTTCCAGCTGATAGGACAGTCTTTGTCCTTTTGGAGCAGGTTCTCCAGAAGCAACCCATTGTTTTGATTGTTGCTTGGTTTCCGGAGTGTAATGATGAATCCAGGTCTCATCGACAGTAAAAGCGCAATGCAAAAAGTCCTTTGGATTTTGCTTAAACAGCTCCAAACACAGCTTCAAATACGTGAAATATGAAGCTATTAACAATGAAGCAAACAAATATATACAAATATAACAATTTGTAACTTAAAACTTCACTAGTCTTATAAGAAATGATGATAATTCTTATAAGATAAGTGAAGTTTTAAGTTACAAATTATTATATTTGTGTATACAGCTTCAATGTTGAAAGCTGTGCCCACTTGTTGTCCACTGTAACCAAATGCGTCACCCATCGGGCCAACAGCTTTCTCATAATTGTTGTACGGAATGTAATACTTTTTCTATTACTGTTAGTATATAGTAGTGGAAGAAAAAATTGAGTAGGTCAGTGTAACTTATGGTGGAAACCTGATAACCAATAACTGCATGTGAAGAAAAATGAAAATCATAGTCATTGTTACATAATATGTAGAAACTAGATTTTCTGATTTTTTAATATTTCCCATATAGTTAGGTGACCAATGTTCATTAAGTCATCTTTACCACATAAAAAGCACTTTGGGGAAGTCGTTAATCCAGTCTTGTGCAAAGGTCCACTCAGATAATTATGGCCTGTGATTAATCTGAACATTGCAACAGATGATTTTCTAGATAGATCTATAATTGTGTTAGGTTTATTTTGAGGGTCAATCAAGTTCTCCAGAGGAAGCAAGATATTTGTCATAATTCTTTGTAAAAATGTTTTCAAATAATCTTTTATCTATTTCATTGGGGATATGTTGTTTCTAGTCCCTAAATACTAGAAGAGATGATTTTATTATCAAATTCTGATCATTAGACACAGACATAGAGCAGTGGCAGCAAACCATTATATCTTCAGCAAACTGTATAATTGTTAATTTAAAAATTTTACATCTCCAATAGAATGAAGTTTGCGGTCTTGTAGGCCGTGGTCATTTGATGAATTATCATTGTCATATTGACATTTTGCCCATAACTCTGTTGAACGTCTTCATACGATTACGTATTGTTGTTTCTGTTTCGACAACTACTTTTATCCATGTAATGCTATAAGCCCTCCGGGTGGTTAAAGTCTTCACAAAGGTTAATCTATGTAAACTAGCATATGTAAACTAGCCAAGAGTAACCTTTTCTGAAGGTGGGTGAAACATGAGATGATAATTCATTGAATGGACCCCTTAGTCTACAAGCCTGGAAACTACATATGTTCTACTGGATCATCACTGGCCGTGAAAGCCTAAGGAAGTATATTTAATTTTATATTCCCACTTTAATTCTTAACATTAATTTTAGAAAGGTAGCCTGAACTGATTTTAAACAGTGAAAATTGTCAATGGATTGATGGCACTTTGGTTTCAATTACATGTTTGTAAGTCTGTAATTGCGTTTTACTGAAAATGTGTGGTAATAACTTCCACTGTTTGAAGATTGGAAAGAAAGAAACTAAAGCAATTAAAGGATTTAATTTACAAATGACTTTTAAAGGAAAAATAAAAAATGTATGCTGCAATCTGAGAGGCCAAACATCTTTCTTTTGCAGCTGGTGAACCGAGAAATGTTTTGGGTGGTTACAGAAGTTTGTTCTGAGCCTAATCTAGTCAGAAGATCAAAAATCATCAAGCAGTTCATCAAAGTTGCAAGTAAGTGATAAGTTTATAAATAAAGTTTAACTTTTTTTAAATCTGGTCACTAAATACTTTAAATATGTGAGAAGTGGATCAGTTATGATATAATTTTCTTATACTAGCTTGTCAGCTAGTCTAATTAATTCACTGTAAAGTAATTTTAAGCCCCTGTAATAGGCTGTATGTAAAAAAGATCTAATTGAGGGTTGTGATGCTGGATGTCCCCTTCATTACATACCTGGATCATCTACCTCTTTATCTTATGTAAGCAAGGCTTAACGTAATATAACCTTAATTAAAACCAATTGATTTGAAGATTTCAAGTATAAGTTATTAATGTCCCTGTGCATCCAAGACCACCAGTGTTTGGAAATGAAAACTGTTTTAGAATCTGAAGATAGAGTTCTTATTAGTCATTGTGAGAATCTCATAATGGTCAGTATTCTTGACTTAAATTGAAGTTAAAATAGCACAGGATTTCAATTTTATCTATTGACCATAATGAGTCATCTCTGAAACTGAATGATTATTCGTAACACTATTTGTAGTCTGTTTATTGGCACTTGTCACTTACTTTTCTTATATTATTGAGGGACTAGTTTCAAAGGCTATTGCCTCCATTTTCAACCTCTCTCCAACTAGCATCTGTTGTTGAATTATATTTCCATTTTTTACCAAAAGTGTTTTTGATGCTTTTAGGACAGTGCAAAGATTGCAAGAACTTCAACTCTATGTTTGCCATTATATCTGGGTTGGGTCATGGAGCTGTGTCAAGGTTACGACTCTCATGGGAAAAGTTGCCTAGCAAGTACCAGAAGTTATTCCAGGATCTTCAGTTTCTCATGGATCCATCACGGAACATGAGCAAATATCGTCAACTCATCAGCTCAGAGCAGTCTCAACCTCCTATAGTAAGTTTAGTTTTTTCTTCAGAACAGTGACATATTGTGTTTCTGACAGCAAATTATTTAGAAATGGAGTTCTCTCTATTTTCGTAAAGTAGATGAAAAATAAGCATTTATGAGAATTTGTAGTAGATTGAGAAGAAAAAGTTACATAATGTAAAATCTGATTTTTATTTGTTTCATGTTAAGTTAAAATTGATTTTGTATTAAAATCACCTATTAAGCATACATAATAATTCATTGAAACCTGTAAGAACATGCAACCAACTTTTCCTACATACAGTATTGTAAATATCAATTTCAAATTGACAAACTGAATTTGAGCATACATGCAAGTACAGGGTTTAAAATGTGTGTTACAGATACCATTTTACCCAGTTGTTAAGAAGGATTTGACATTTATACACCTTGGAAATGATTCAAGGATTGAGAACTTGGTTAATTTTGAAAAACTGCGGATGATTGCCAAGGAAGTAAGAGCTCTTACAAACATGTGCTCTTCACCATATGACCTGCTTACTATGATGCAGTTGGGTATGTAGAATTTTTTTCTGCATATGGTAATAAGGAAAATAAGTTAATCTGCCTTTTCTTTATGCTCACTTGACATGACCGTAAGTTATGAAAAATAAACTCCAGTTCATTCCCCAATATAAAAGTCTAATAGTACATTTGTTTTTAATATCATGCATGCAGTGAAAGTAGAGATAGACCACAAGCAAACTGCGGTCGGTGTACGCATGCGCGAGGAGAGCCTTCTCACCTTCTACACCAATCAAGCATCACGTGATTCCCACCCCTCCCTTCCTGCATGCGACAGCAAACAACATGAAATGCGTGTATTTTAATGCTATTTTGATTTTCAAAGTTAACAGAAAATAATTACCTCGGACATGACCTCACAATTGATCAATAAATAGAATCATAGTTTCTTTAAACCCTGAGGAACAAAGCAATAATTCAGCAAAAAATGCAAAGAGTGAATTTAACAGTGAATGCAAAAGCGAGTTAAATAGATAACCAGTGCAGCTTGCGCGATGTAGGAGGTGCAACCTAAAATAACGATAGAGGACTTAAGCTAGAGGACTCCAGTGGTGGTAAGCCATGCCTCCAGCTGCATTTTGTTCGTGGTCCAGTTATAATATTGCTTGGTGTAACTTACAGTTAAAATTATATATGCTGGAATTCATATTAGTGGTGTGCACTAACCATTTAAATAATTGCCTTGTCCCTGATGGTGTTTTGATGATATACTTAGGTAGAGGTTCATGCAGTCACCAACAGGGACTAGGTGACCACTAATGTGTATTGTTTCACAGTAATATTTATTGTTTAATGTGTATTGCCGCTTTTACTACATGCGGCACTGCAGGCGATGGCACTGATTATAAATGAAATTAAAATGGAGCACCAGTGGAATGAGATGGCAGGGGAAACTGCAGATTCTGGGGAAAACCTGCCCCAGTGCTGTATTGTCCACCACAGATCTCACTTTGCGGTCACCTGGGATCGAACCCGGGCTGGTTTGGTGACAGCCAAGTGGTCTAACCGCTCGACCATGTTGCTACTGGGGACCACTGGAATGAATGATGTAGGCTGTTGGCTAGGAGCTAAGGATGGAAACAAATAACTCCATAAACATGTTTTCTTTATTAAATAAGTAGTGTTAAAATGATTCAAATCGTTTTACTTAATTGAGGTTATTAATTCAGAAATGTATTGAAAGTAAGCATTGAGGCATATTTTCACTGATTATTTTGGTGTGCAATGGCTATTTTTAATTTTTATAAATGATAATTTGAAAAGATAAATTGGAATTAACACTGTGAAGTAAGGTAATAATTAAAATCATACAGTGAGCCAATTGAGACACATTGCAAAGACATTTTTTATAGCTGGCATGTGACGTCATGTTGTGCAGTAGTTTATGGTTGAGTCCACTTGTCTATTTGTAAGGCAAAAGAAGTGTCAGGGTAGTCATCTATCATCTAACCCACCAGCTTTATCAGCAGTCTGCTGTTGGAAGCAGAGATCTTTACTGCCACCATTGATCTGCATGATGTCACTCACGCAGATCCGATCAAGTTCACATGCCAACTCTAAAAAATACCTCTGTACCTGGTTTGTGAAATACAGAGTGTCTCCATCGACTTATATGCTTTTAGTTTATGAATGATGCTTAAAATTACTATTTATATTTTAAATTACCGGAAATATCCATTTCTGCCAGCAGTTTGATGATTTATCTCAACATTTAACCTTACGTTTCACTTGACTAATAGCTTTGTGTTTCTTTGAAGGTATTTAAAAAATATTACAACAGACACAGTTAATTATTACTGTCAGAACTATATACTAGTAAATACTGTACAAAGTACTGTTGAAGTACCACAGTTTGTAATAATGATTTTGTGTTAACAGATTGTCTTTCATGTCACATTCATGTTGCTTTATTACTATTTATAGAGAGAATCTCACTGTAAAGAAATAATTTTTTCAGTTCATCAATATGATTTTCTTTATTCTCAATAACCAACATATACAAAACTAGTAATAAAACACAAAGCCATACACAAGAAAGATAAAATTTTATTGTATTATTATTCCAAGATTCAGTATCAGTGAGATCAAGAATATTATATGTTTCTTATTTTGTGAAAAACAATTATTCATGTTAACTTTAAAGAGAGTCGATTAAAGACACTAGACAACACTTACTTTTAAATTTTTTCGGAACGTGTTTCTGAGGCTTTGCCTCTATCATCAGCCGGCTCTCGACTGGTTCTCGTTGGTGTAGCTGACGATATTTTGTCACAGGTCTCCTCTGGTGGCGGTTCAAGTAACTTGCTGAACAAATCTTTCTGGGGGATGCCGAAATTGAATACTTTGTTCCTATTTTTGGAAATGAAGATTTGTTCCCATGTGGATAGTTCTTGTTTTCCTGATGTATGTTTTAGTAGTTTTGGTTCTGGATTTATGTTGTGTTTTTTTCCCCAAAAATGTGTGGCAACTGCTGATTTTTCTAATTGTTTATATTTTATGCTTCTAAAGTGTTAATTTATCATAACACTGTTTTCAACACTTCCAAGAAAGGAATTATTCATGTGTTGGCAATATTCTGGCTACCATGAATATCATTAACAAAGATATAGCTGATCCTGTGAGCTTCAGTAGATATTAACATAAAATTAAGCAATAAATTGCATGAAACAAGGAGTGAAATAATCTAAGCGGGGCAGTAATTTTTGCCTTGTGTCAAAGATTATCAACTGTCCAAATAATCATAACACTACTTTCAACACTTCCAAGAAAGGAACTGTACCAAGTTTGGTAAATTAGTTTAGCAGTGTATAAGTTAATAAGGAAGATACATACTGTCACCATATGGCATTGTTGGGCCAGCCAGAGCTGCGCAAGTGGTCAGGAGAGCTGGATGCTTGCCAAGAGAAAGAAACTCAGAGAGGCTCCGGAATTTTCTGTTGTTCTCTTACCCCCGCGATTGCTTTTGGAAGGTGTACGCCATTCTAGAAACAATGACTGGAGGTACAGATGTATTATTATATCTTGACAGATGGAGAGCGATGTACACTGGTATCTGGATGAGTCCAATTCAGAACGGTTGCAACTGGAGGGGAGGGCAGGTCAGTTGCGTATCAGTTGTGAGCAAGTAAACAAATGCAGAGCTTGCAATTCCTTTCTTGGAAGTGTTGAAAACAGTGTTGTTATGATAAATTAACTTTAAAGAGAGTCGATTAATGACACTAAACAACACTTACAGTAAGTGTTGTTTAGTGTCATTAATCGACTCTCTTTAAAGTTAATAAATGCAGAGCTACTCTGTGTAATACTACAGCTTGTTTCAAAATGTGCGTGTCTCCTGGTTCCAAGAGCTAGCAGCACATTAGGAAATAAAGTGCTACATTTAAAAACACGAGAAATAATATCCAATGTTTATAGATTTATAAAAAAGGAACAATGATCTGGGTCTGCTATAAAAATCTGAGAAAGGGCATTTGAGGCAACAGTTGTGTCTGAAAGCAGTTTATGTGAGTTATTAAGGAAAGAAAAACCATTGGTGTTAGTGCAAAACCCGTTCTCCATGCCCAGTAAGCAAAGATTAAGAACATGCATAAAATAAAATCTAAGTTGTATGTTTTAATTCAGATGTAGTTAGGTGAACTATGAATCATTTTTAAAACACAGAAAAACAAAGACTATCTCTGAAGAAAGTGCTTACTAAGCTTCAAAATTCTCCTGACTTCCAAGGCAGTGTCTGAACATTAGGAGGAGTTCTTTTAAAGCTAGGATTTATATGGGGCAGGAAAAAAAAACTATGCTTGACAGACAAATTTTAATCGAACATCGTACCATACGCGCAAAAAGGCTTAAGTATTTACTAAATATTCAGAGATACCTCAGTGAAGTTTATATAGTTTATATGGATGAAACTTATATCAATTCAACACATACTAGACCATATGCCTGGAGTAAAATTCGTTACAGGGACTCTGCAGTGATGTCAAAAGGCCAACATTTGGTTATCATACCTGCAGGAGGAGAACAGGCTTTTGTTCCAAACACCTATGTACTATTTAAGGTCCAACAAAAGCGTGAGATTACTACCATAGTAAGAGTTACAATTTAGTTTATAAGAGCTACAGTACTGGCTTTGAGAGTGACATTTGTTTTTAGACAGTTTGTGCACGGCGTGTGACATATTGTGGCGATAGGTGCACTATCCCCACCACGGCCACTCATCCCTACTGTGCATGATTTCTTTCAAGATAAAATAATACATCTATATAAATACCGGAAAAGTGTTAGAAGCGTCAGTTGTGAAATGGTCAGCATATACTTGTGTGATTAGTGGAGTTGTGTGATGGTTATTGTGACAGTGGACTTTCAAAGTGTACTATGATTTCTTTCATTTGTTTACGTGTGGCGGAGCAGTGAGTCGACCTTGAAGACAATTTCATGTCTTTTTATTGCAATAAAGAGTGTTCTAAATTGCTGCGAACCAGACTTTTGATTCTACGTAATCCTCGTAGTCACAATACACATACATCAACTTTTATTTCTATTAAGATAATGAAATAGAATTAATAAGTTTTATGTAAATTTGAGTTTTATTAATTATATATGTTGCTTATTCATTACAGCCGGTCAGCCTCCATCAACAGCAATGGTTGTGTTGAATGAGCAGTTAACGGAAAGGAGCGGTCAACCAAATGTAGCAACTGTAAAGCGGCGGAAAAAGTCTACAGCACAGCCAAATCCTAAAAAGATGTTTGAGGAGGTAAGCATTTACTGTATTGCTGCAAGAAATAGTGGATAAATTATGGGAATAAATCTCAGGGTATAACTGCTGACAACATCAATTTGAAATGTAGAGCAGAGTCTGTGTAATGATAGATACTAAATTGTACACAATTAGTATGTGCTGCATGACCACAGGAATGGCTAGTAATTTGTAATTTTGTTTCTCACCTCTCTGCCCATCCTCTTTCTCCCTCTGCCATTCCATTTATAGTCTTAAGTTTCTGTATTAATTGAAGAGCTTGGCTTCTAACAGAGTTGAGCTACACTACTGTAAAAATAAAATCAAAACTCAAAACATACTGGAAGGAAATTTTTATTTTTTTATTTAATTGATGAAGATCTGTAACTCAGCTTTTATTTTAAGATCTGCTTTAAATGAACTACTTGGAATCATTACCATCCAAGTTAAATACATTTAGTTATGTAGCATGAAATGAAAGTGAAGTAGACGAATTCAATTCATTTCTTGTCTGATTACATTATATTCATGATGTTAGAACTGTCAATGTAATTGTACATTAGTTTTGGATTAATTCTTTTTTTCTACTGTGTATAATCTACGACTAACACTGCCCAAAACTTCCTCAGAAATACTCTAATTCTCAGAAATCAAGGCATCAGCCATCCTACATTCTTATTAGCAATGGTCATTCTGGGATGACCAGAGCATTCCTCATCTGGGACTGACATACATCTGCTTACAAACACATCCACCTGTTTATACACTCTTCTCTCATAGTGCAGTTATCTCTCTCTACCTTCCCAACTTTCTATCATGGATAGATAGTCAACATGAAAAATTCAATGCCACGGCCGGAATTTGAACCACGGATCTCCATCAATTAATTAAAGCACAAATTTGCCTAATGTAAAAACTTTCTTCATCACGATACGACTTTACATTGAGATTTAGCTTAAAACATGTCTGAATTGTTAAACAAGCCTGTCTAATGCATTTCATCTTGATTAGAATATTATTTATTTGAAACTTATAGGTACAGCATTGCAAATTTGTGCTTTAGTTAATTGATGGAGATCCGTGGTTCAAATCCTGGCTGTGGCATTGAGTTTTTCATGTTGACTGTCAGAAACCTTAGCCTACATACAGCTAGTGTGGAGAAATGATTAATTTCCATCAATTAACTAAAATAATAAGAGTTAAATGATGAAGCCTGGGACCTAAGTACTTACAATAGTAAGTCGCCACAAACTGTGTATCTCGGATGCAAGAGGCCCTAGTGGTCTACCGGGGAATTATATGAGTCAAATGGAGAATTTTATGTCAGAACGGCACGTTGGCCATGGTAGCTCAAAGGGTAAGAGCCACTTGATGGAAACCAGGAGATCCGTGATTCAAATCCCGGCCATAGCATTGAATTTTTCATGTTGACTCTATCTGCTAGAGATTATATGTTTAAAGTATTTAAATGGATCCATAGATTTGCTTGGGGGGGGGGGGGGGACATTTTGAAGAATAAGTATGGTTATGAATTTTGAAAGAGTAACTGCAAAAATAAAAGAACGCCAGCACGAGCGAGCGATTTAATAAAAGCTGAGAATGCAATTGATGGAATTATGAAACTAGTCCTAAAGATTCTGTAATTGATTTATAATAGTCCCAAAGAATATAAATTAAGTTTTGTTATAAATATTTATTAAAATGATAATCTAAATTCAAATTGTTTTCAGGCCCAAATGGTAAGAAGAGTGAAGGCTTACCTGAATCATATGCGTGTCATAACAGATGAAGAGCAGTTGCATCAACTGTCACTAAAGTGCGAGCCATCAGGAAGTGCGCCAAACTCAGTACCAGTGAGAAAACGCCACCCTTCCCCTACATTATCCACCACAAGCAGTACTAGTAGTGCAAGTGAGGGTAAGAAGGGGATAGGTGGTACCAAGTTTGGTGAGTTGGCATGCTTTACTTGTGTTCTCATGTATGCCTATGAGGATTTTACTGAAAGGCTATTGTATATGCTGACAGGCATGTTCATTGCATGGTCCAATTTTGGTTCTACTAGTGGTCTTATTTGTCTGCTTCAATAACGTTTTTCCAAATTGCATTTAAAGGCAAACACTAAGTTTGTTTATATAAGGAAGAAGCTAGAAACAGTGATGTATTAAAATGTATTTACTTAAGATGAGTCGGTACTAGTAACACAATATCTCTTTTTTTAATCTATGTTAGTAAGTTTTGGGAACATGTGTTTCCATCTTCAGAACATATCCGACTGACCCATGCTGTTGTTTCTGTTATGTTGGTTGTCTATAATGGTGGCATCATGTGGCAGTGAAATGTAATTCCAGAGGGTACTTGGTGGTGGTAAATCGAAATTCATTAACTGTCGTTTATGTTTCAAAATGAAGAATTTTTTCCGTGTGTCCAATTTTGCTGCATGACTGCTTGGTTTGATAAGTGTAGTGTTCAGTTTGAAGTTATGGTTGGTCGTCCAGAAATGGTGTGAAACAGTAGTCAAAACATCAAACCAAACTTTACGCTAATCAAACCAACCAGTCATGCAGCAGAAGTGGACACATGTTAAAAGATCATTTTGAAACACACATAACAGTAAATTATGAATGAATGAATTTTTAGAGGGTACTAAGTACCCTCTGGAAGTACATTTCACCACCATATGATGTCACCATTGTAGACAACCATCACAACAAAAACAACACGGGTCAGTCAGACAAGTTCTGAAAACAGGAGCACATGTTAAGAGATTTTCAAAAGTGAAGTTAGTGTTACTAGTGCCTACTCATCTTAAGTAAATAGTTTATTATTAATAATTTGAAAGCTGAGTCAACAGTAGAAATGTGAACGTGACATACTTTTGTTAACTTTACATGTTTTGAGAGGCATTTGTTTCTATCGTCAGAAGTTGTCAGAATTTTGTAGTGATGTTCACCTTGTTGGTAGTGGTGGTATGTTGTAGTGACAAATCTTATTTTTTGATAGGGCTTGATGGCAAATCAAAATTTGATTGTTGAGATTGTGTATATTTGCCTTATTTGCATGGCTCTATGGCAATGTATCTATGAGAACAAAAAAAAAAAAAAAAAAAAAAAAAAAAAAATACAACTTTCTTCCTATTGCTTTGATTTTTATATTATGTGCTCAACTTCTGCACACAAATTTTGAATGAGCTGTGTTAAACATCGAGATAAGTTTTTTATTAATAATAATTTACCACTTTTACATGCTTAATAGGAATACTCTTCTCCCAAGGGAATGTACTGTCCTGAAGAAGACATTACATTATGCATATTTAATTATGTTGTGAAGAAAGGGAAGTGACAGTGAAAAGTTGAACTAGAGTGAACTGAAGTGAGTGTTATGCTTTTCAAGTGAGAAGAGTTCTGGACCGCAGCCAATGAGATGCATTTGCATGCTGAGCATTGCCACTTCATTACCCCCATTCTTTTCATATTTCCCTCTCTCTCACAGATTATCCTGCCTGGGGACTAGTTGTAAGGGAACCCAAACTAAATTTTATAATATGCAGTTGAAATCAAAATTCAAACATGGATATTTGCATAAAATGTATATGTTTCAAATGTAATAATTATACTCCATGAATTTTCTATTTTTCTAATTCAATGGAACTGCCAGTCGCTCATCCATGTAGCTGTGAATGTCACTTATGTGAAGAGACAAGTGTGGTTTTCAAGTCTTCATCGTCTGAGTCTTCCAAATTTATGATGATAGGCTCCAAAATCTCATTATGCAGTATTTCTTTATAAAAATTGTCTTACAGGTTTTCTGATGTCTCAGTCTTGTAGTGTTACTTTGTCAATTTCTTCGTAATAACTTGTTCAACGTCAATCAGTTTAAAAGTATTGTTTCTGTTTTCAACTCCCTGTTTTATTTGAATCCACGCTAACTCAGTTTGATTGTGTTGGCAGTGTAACAAGAAAAGGTAGATCATCTTGTCCCATTTTAATTGCAAGTTGATCCTGGCAATACACTTTTTCATGGTTTTTAAATGGATGAACTGAATAATACTGATTTGAACTCTATAAATGCAGCAATCATAAACCTATCACATTCTGCAGATAACAGCATTCTAAAGACTAACAGAAAGTGTACTGTTTGTTGTCTCTCAAATTTAAGAAACACTTTTGCTTGTTCAAAGTAATTCTTTTAGCACAACTTGTCAATATTTGTAGATAGAAGAATTTTCCAGGCTCTGGAGCTGTGGTTTGCTGGAATTGGTAGATCCAGATATTTTGTTTACGCTGCGATGAACATTTTCAGTGGCATGGTCTGAGTCTTCTGGGTGAAGGTTCAGTCACAACCTTGTACATATATGTACATGATTGATTTGGAAAACTACTGCTTGGCTGTCACCAAGGTGGCCCATGTTTGATTCCAGGTGACCATAAAGTGAGATTTGTGGTGGACAACAGGCACTAGGACAGGTGTTCTCCGAATCCTCCAGGTTCGCCGTCAGCATTCCACCAATTGCTCCATCATCTTTCCTATCATTTGTCTCGCTCTCATACTATCATCCACTTCCTTCAGCTTCAGACCAGGCATTGGATTGATCACCTATCCTGGTTCTCTATCGGATCCAAAGCTTCGGTTCCTCACACCCGACCTTAAAACAGAGGAACAAGAATCTCCTAACACCACAATAGTGATACAACTAGGGAAGTTAAAGAAGATGTTTTGGAAAACTAGTCTTGCTAAAAACTCATAATTATAAAAGATAAGTGAAGTTTTAGTCACTAATATTTCTTATAATATGTTACTTAGCCAATCTCAACTTCTATATTGAATATAACGTTATTAAAGTCAAATACTTCAAAAGATGTGAGAAAGGCATCATCTACCAATCTAGACAAACAAATTTCAATTTTCCATCACTCTGAAAATATACATTTCACAACACAAAATGAAACCCCTACCAACAACACACCCACCAGTATGAACCTATCAACTTCTAAGTTAGTAAAAGTAAGTAATGTCAATATTTTCGCTGCTGACTCATTTTAAAAGTTAATAATTTAAACAATTTGTTTCTAGCTTTTATATATTTTTCTTCGTACTGGAACCATAATGTGTACTTTTATGTCCGGTAAGCAGTTGTTTAAAAACTGTGAATTGTGCACAAACAATGACATTGGTAGAACCATTTTTAAGAAGTTCTATAATCTTCAGCTTGGGACTGAATAAAGTAGTTATGCTTATGTTTTTCTTATTCTTTGCCGAATGACATGCTGCTTTAAAATTGAAATGAAAATAGAAGAATGAAAGCTGAGCATGTTACTAAAGTCCCAGTAAAGCTTACTAGAATTAGGTTTTACATATAAAAACAAAGAAAAATGAATTGCAAAAGGCAACCACAGATAATGGTCTAAATGTAGGAAATCCCAGACAGATAAAACAAACTACAAGTAAATGTAAAATCCAAAAGTGTGTAAACAACGTTCTACTTTTGTTTTGTTTTCCATATGCGCCTTTTAGTTAAATTTGCAGTCTAATTTCCCAACTGCAAGCATCACTTTGGTTAAAATCACTGTCTGAACAAAGAGATACTCTGGCAACATTGAATAATGTCAGTTGGAAAATTTAATGTCATGTTGGCACATTGGCCATAGTAGCTCAATGGTTTAGAGCGGCTGGAGGGAGACCAGAAGATCCATGGTTCGAATCCCAGCTATGGCATTGAATTTTTTCAGTCTGGCTCTACCCTTTCATTGTGCGTCATACACACGGCTAGTGTGAAAAAACAATTTCCACTAATACAATTTTCTTTATTTACCATTTTCTTTTTAATAGTATTATTATAAACATGTTAAGTTTACAGATATATCTCTATGATTACTTTTTTGAGTTTTTCTTCCTAGAACATTGTACGTTTTAGCATTTTTATTTTTATTTAAAGTTGGATTCTAGTGAACTGATTCAGGATTTGGGGAACTCTACAGAAATATTACTAAAGGCTGCATTTAAAGGCAACTTATTTAATGAAATTATTTTGAAGACAGCTCCATATTTATCAAAATAATTGAGCATTTAAAACGTCACAAAAAGTACTACAGAAGTTAATTTGTATCGCATTGAAGGCAAGGTTTTAACATTGGATTTACTAAGAAGTAAAACTGAATTTTCCTCTCTGAAGTAATTAACTGTTGAATCTTTACTCTCAGTTTTTGTTTTTAATATTCGTTAAGCAAAGAAATGTACTGGAAGATAGCTTTATATGTACATTACAGGGGCAGCTTCACCACAAGCGGTGCGAAAGATAATGGCATTAAGTGAGCCTACTAAAACAAGGCCTCATCAGCCAAGACACCCACCTCAGCCTACACTGCCACTACCAGTTCTCGCTCACACAGGGGCACTTTCACCTTCCCCATCCCCAGGTTCACATCGTCGAGTAGGCAGTGGGGCTGTACCCTCTACTAGAGAGCATCCTGTTGGAGCTGGTGGCAGAGCACTCCATGAGCGTTCCCATTCAGACACACCAACACTTCCCTTACCATCAGTAGACCTGAATGCCGAGAGTAGCAGTGTTACGTCACTGAGCAACCTGCCTCTTCGCAAGACTGCAAACTCAGGTATGTGGCTACACTACTTGGTTTTCATTGTAAAGGTGCATTTCCACTGGCGGCATGTTTGTCTGAATCTTGCGTGGAATTGTATACTACTTGTTCCTTATACATGTATAGATGCATTATTATACATTGGCCTGGAACTATTTACAGCTTTTCCGGAAAAGAACTATATTGAAATTTTACTGTATTGGAACACCACAGCAAAGCGAAACATAATTAAATTAGAGATGAGTCATATTTTTTACACATATGAAGATAGCACTAAAGTACTAAAATACGTACAAAAACATTGGGAATTCGACATCTGGAAGAAATTATACATAGAAAAGCATAAAAACCAACAAATAAACTTCGAAATGCTGCCAGAAGACAACGCCACATTTAAATTCATCACAAAATCAACAAACAGGTAGCAGCAGCAACTCCAGAACTATCCACATCACTGGATCAAGCTTTAGTCACAATAGAGCTGATGATGCAAACAATAGTTTGCAAATCATGTCCTCAATATAGGTTCATAAGTGAAGCTTATGAGTAAAAAATACGACTCATCTATAATTTAAGAATAACTGTTGAAATAGGTCAACTACTTTTTTTAAAACTTTTTTTCCCTACAATTATATTTATTTATAGACTACTTTCTGAAAACATTTTTTTGTCAATTTTGCGGTCAGTCAGTGTTCTGTGATTTAATGCTACTTGGAGTTATGCTGCCCTCTGTCTATTAATCGGAATAATACAAAATCATTTAAGGTATAATGCAGGGGTTATATGAGGCTCATTAGATAACTATTGAGTCACAACATTGGCCATCTCTTGTTGCTGGGTCAGAATAGCTGAATCATTGGAATTTTAATGACAGCAGGTAAAGCTCTGTTGCATTCTCCATTCGCCTCATTTTATATTTAAAATCTGGAAAAGTGGATAATCTTGTAAGTGCAATGGAGTTTCAAAGAGTATTTTTGTGTACAATTTCAAAAGTGACTTAACTTAGTATTTGAGGAAGGCTTTCAGGAATCTTTCTACTTCACTTGCTCCTGTGTTTAGCTGGTTTGGAGAATTTAAGATGGGATGACAACAGTCTTTTAAAAGGTGAAGAGAAGAGTGGTAGATAAACAATAGTAGTGACTCAGGAAAATGTCACCGCTCTGAAAACACTGATTAGGAAAGATTGTAGAGTAATCTACAAAAACATTAAGCTGGCATTAAGGATTACTTCACCAAGCGTTTTAATCGTTCTTAGAGTACCTTCATGGAAAACAAATTTCTTCAAGGTGGTGCACCATAGTTCAAAGCACAGAAATTCCTTAGGGTAGAATGATGTCAAGAATTACTGCAAAAATTTAACTGCAGAACACCTCGCCATGTTTGTTATTACTACCGGTTACAAAACATGAATCTATCAATTGGATTCTGAAAGAAAATTCTATTTCTATTTGGGTGTTTCCAGATTACCAAACTACCTGTCAAAGTTGAGAATTCAAGGAGTGTAGGGAAGAAAATGATTGTTTCTTTCTTCTTCATTAGTGATCAAGTGACAACCATTAGGGCTCAAAAATCAGAAAACTGTTGCTGCAAAACAGTACATATAAGTTGGCTCCTGAAAGTGTTTAAGAAAATGCAAGAAAGATGTTCAAAGACAGGGCATTTTGTTACACCTTGACATTGTATCAGACACACCACTAAAGTATCAGTGGAGTTGTTCGCAAGAAACTGAAGCAAAATGATTGATTCATCCATATTAGAAGCTTAACCTAGCACCATTGATTTCTTTCTGTTCCCTTCTGAAGAATCAACTGAGGTTGCCAATTTTCTGTCTCCAAAGATGCAATTTCAGAATACAAAGAAGACTTCTCTGCAGTGCTGGATATTTGAGTGGTTTAGATGGTTCCAGAAGTGTTTCAAAGATGGGAGTTTTATACAGTGCCAGGGAGAATATTTTGAGAAAGAAACAAAACATTTTTATAAATATTCAGTTATTGTCTCAGTATACTTATACAATGACCCTTGTATTCTCTTATAGGGACTATCTCCATAAACATCTTGTTATTGTGCTAGGCCATAAACATTTTTCAAATGCTGCATAGGTTAGATGAAATTT
Source organism: Mantis religiosa (assembly GCA_030765055.1). Lineage (NCBI taxonomy): Eukaryota > Metazoa > Arthropoda > Insecta > Mantodea > Mantidae > Mantis > Mantis religiosa. The sequence goes on along the minus strand of CM060960.1, from coordinate 22,747,420 downwards.
CACCAAGACAATGACAACTATACGTCAGTGGGAGAATTAATTTTAGACAGTGTAGAAACTCTCTAAATTGGCTAGTTAACTTTGAGTTTTTAATATCTTGACACAATTTAGTACAGTAAGTAGATTTTGAATTTTTACTTATGGATGCTTTTTAACTGCTGTGGTTCTCCTTCAAATGCCCGTGATGCCCTTTTACATGCCATAAATCTCTGATATGGGACCAACTCCATCCATAGAATTTCAATAGAGATTCGGAACTTCAGTTGAGTACAGCTTGGGCTCCAGCAGTAAAATATACTTGCACTAAAAGACCCTGACCAGGTGAAAGACAACATAGAAAACACTAGACTGGAGAATCCCTATCCAAATAACAGAGCTTGCAGAAAACGTGAACCAGCTGGACCAATAACAGATCTGTATGCAGTGGCATGACACAAGTCCCGTCCACATGGGAAATCTCTGTATATATGGGGATGATATGATTCCATATGAATATGAAAAATAAGGATCGCTTAATGAACTTTGAAATCCCACCAGTAGATAATTTGACAAAGAAGTTCATAGTTCCACCACCAGAGAGAGCAGACAACAACAGATGCCAGTTGGAAAGAGATTGAAAATGGAGGCGAATGCCTTTGAAACTAGTCTCTCATAAATATAAACAAGTAAGTGACGAGTATTAATAAACCAACCACAAATAGTTTCCGAGATTAATTTTGATGTCACTATTACTAAATTCCTCCAAACTCATATAATTGAAACATGCACAAAAGATAAGATCCATACAAATATTTGCCAGTGGAAACACATCTTAAGCCTGCTGAAATAGTAGTCACATGGCCTGTCATGGGAAAAACTGTGGCTTTACTTGTGCTCTGAATAAATGAATCTTGCTGTATGAACACACATTTAATAAGACAGTTGTTGGAGTCAGTTGAGGGTAACTATTACATCACTTACATACAAGTACTAGGAACACTTGTGAAGCAGCTTCACTTCCTGTAAAGTAATGTAAAATAAGACCTGAAGCTTGCCCGGCAACGAATATGCTCCCTTTCTTCTCGGGCAGCAAGCCAGGTGAAAAGACGATTAGATATCGTTTCAGGAATGTGGTTTATATTTGTGTTATATCCAGTGTTTCATTTGTGGTTATAACATTTTATAAATATCCTGATATGGGAGAGATGGACATTCCCGAAACGTTGATATCTATTATGGGTGCATTATAAGTTGGTGATTGACAGTTGAAGGAGTGGGGAAAGAGAGGGGATAGCACCGTTGCCACTTTACCGTCCCTCTCCACGTACTAGGCAATGAAGGTGACGGGAAGAGGGGAGGTGGAGGTTCGGTTGCAGTCCGTTGCAGTAATGCACACGCACATATTCCTAGAAATTTGCATACTGCAGTATTAATCGTAAGATTGCCGTAAGACTGTCTACACGTTTAAGTGAGCAGTTACCTAAGTACAGCATACGAAATCTTCGGAAGCTCACCCAGGTTTCATCAATCCATACAATATTCTCAAAATCACAAGAAATAATTTCTCGTAGGAACCTACAGCGCCAGGCACATATGTCCGGTTTCTCCAGTAAGATCTTACGTCCATTTAGGTTTTTATAGCCTAATCCTAAGGTTTTAACTATTTTTCGAAGTGAGGTCTTGCCACCTGTAAAAAAATCATCCATTTGTAGAGATGAGTGCAGTTTTTAAAGTGTAGGATATTGCTTCCTGGTATAATACGCATAAATATGGCAGCGAATGGCATCTTGTTGAAATGGATCCAGGTTAGTGACCAGGTTATATCGCTTCCTCTTCTTCCCTGGAGTTTGTAACTGCGATGTACACGCATGATTTTCTGCACTAGCGTATTTCTCTTTCTCTACTCTAACTATAGTATTCTTACTTACACCAACAGCAGCTGAGGTTCTGTCCAGTACTTTTAAAACGGGAATTATTGGACCCCAATTGTCTCTTTCATCCTCAAAAGATTTTCTTACGGAACATATAATTTCCCTTGCTTGTCCTTTAATTGGGATTCCGTGCGCAAAAATATTTTTGTGGTCTTCGCAGATAGTTTCTTTCTGTCTGTTTCTGTAGCACAAGTGTTTGCGGTAGCCATGAGTAACGATAATTAGCTAAATATTAAAGTTGCACTGAAACACTAAAGTTGATCACAGAAACACTGAAGTTGATCACTGAAACACACGAATTATATTGCGAAAATGTAAAGCTGTTTACACTCTGTGAAACATTCACTACCTGAAGCAGTACACTCTTAGTTTGGCAGTGATGACAGGGAAAAATACCCTAAGAAAGGGTTGGTCATTAAACTGTAAAGGTTGGTCATTGACCCAGAAAACGTCATAAGATATTCCTTGAAACTAAATCCACACCTGTTCCCTTCCAACAACGCATTCCGTCTCATACTAAAGGGCAACGAACGACGACGGCATTGTGATACTGCTGATTCATAAGCGAAGCAACAATAGGAGCAGTGTCTGTTTACTGAAAACCTCAACATGCCGATAGAATAGCGTCATGCATAAAGCACGTGATGTAGTGCGATAGAGTTGGCAACATAGGATAAGCGGCTCGGGTTGCTATGGCAACAGTTTACTTTTGATTGGTGGATTGCTGGTTGCTAGGCGACGGCAATGACGTGTCAGTGACGTGTTTATCTCCTCTCCTTGTTTTCGCAGCTGAACAGCACGTGGAGGCAAAACGCCAATCACCAACTTATAATGCACCTATTATAATTGTCGTTTCACCTCTCTTGCTGCCTGAGAAGAAAGTGAGCAGCAACACTTCCATTTTCCACCAGAAGTCAACCTCTGCATGTGACAGTTAGCGACAGCAGAGTTTTGCTGGATATTGAGAAAAACTTTTTGATGGAAACTAAAAATGTACTTTATTCTTGTTGTTAAAATAAATGTGTTTCCAGTAAGATCAGGAATTCACTGCTTGGGAACAGCTATTTGGTAAAAGGAAAATACATTCAGTTTTGAACTCCTGCCAAAAGATTTCCTCAGAAAATCCTTGGAACCAGCTCCATGGAGAAGCAATCCTGGTGCCTTCACCAAACCCATGAAGAGTTGATTTGTGGTTGAGCATGCAGGCAAAACATTCTTCCAAAATGTGTTCCTATCCTAATAAAGGACCATTCACAATGAAACTTAAGACATAAGCATAATGTAACATAGTAGCTTATGTCATGCATCATAATGCACATGCTCATATTAGCTGGCATGGATATAAACAAGGCGATAAATTTAAAATGTAAACATTAAACTTTGAAGTTTATTTGTATTTCAAATTTATGAAACTAGTCAAGTAAGAGTGATTTTCTAGAATGCTGCATCGTGTGATCATTCTGTTGTCTCCATTGCCAAGTGTTGACTTATAAACTGCCTTTCTAAGATCATGAGCCAAGAATCACTGGGATATTTATAAAAAATTGCACAAAACAAATTGTGATGGCAGGTAGTGCCTTTCTGTGAGTTTAACATCCTTTAGCTGGTAGCTAGCATTTTGATACTTGTGCATAATCTCTTTTGTGTGAATTTTTTATGGTATTTTACAGACTGCCATAGCTCAGCTGTTTCACACTTTCTTGTGATTTGCTACTTGAATGTTTTTGTTTATTCTGAATGACAGCATATTGGATTAGTTCATAAAACTATTTGTAATTGTTTTTTTCACTATGTCACTTATATTTTAATTTGTGAGGGTAGTTTTGAGACTCGTTGCTTTTATTTTGAACTTTGAAGGTCTAGCTGTCGTTGGTTGTCATTGCCTGCAGGCTTCTCTCTGGTGGTGGAACAATGAACTACTTTATCAAATTGAGGACTGCTGGAATTTTGAAGTTTATTAACCAGTCTTATATTTTATATTAAGGTGTTCTCCCACATTATGAGTTTTTTTATTGTTTATGATGCCTTTTAACAATTTTGGATTTGGGTTGAGATTATGATTTTCATTAGAAAAGTGAAATGCTACTGCTGACATGTCTTCCTATTTCAATTTGATGTTTCTAAATTGTTCTTTGACTCTGGTTTTTAGGTTTTTCATTTAGCTTGCTTTATGTCAGTTCTTAAAAAGATTGTGAAAAATTCTACACTGTGCAAACTCTACTCTACTCTACTCTACTCTAAAATTACTGTCAACCGAGCACAAGAAGGCAAGCTAGAGGAATGTGTAACATAATCACTTTTGCTGTCCCCACTGTGTTTATGCTCGCCTTCCCAGTATGACAAGGATGCTAGATTTGTTTAAAATATGCAAGTGCTGTCACATAACTCATCCATGCATAATACCTATCGCTACAGTTCACTGCAACAAACATTAGACCTGGCAGCATGGGTGACTCATATGCCCTCTCACACACTCGTTTTGTAGTAAACAGATTCACTAACAAAGCAGATAAACCTCTCTCCCTGTCATTCATCTCTTGCCTTCTTGTGGTGGGTAAACAGTACTGTACCCTAAACTTAAAATAGTTTTATAGCTCAACCAAATCTCTCCTTATAACTCTTCTACCCCATCCACATCCCTGAAGACCATTGTACTGACCGTTATGCAATCCATGTATTTAAAGAAACTTTCTAATAATGTTTTCTCATATTTTTGTTAAGATATGTGTTTCACTCGCATGACTTTTTTGTTCACTCACCTACAAACAATGGTTACCAAAGCTTATTCTTCTATTTCTTGTTAATCAAGATGAACTTTTGTTAATTATTTATACCTTTATGAGGGTATAAGAATATTAGCTATAGTATGCTAAAATATTCACTATTTGATAGCTTCAGAACTCCATGCTCTTTGCATGACCACAAAACAATTTAATAGCGAACTTATAACTTGAAAAAAGCTTAGGTATTTGAAAATTAACCATACAAAATACATGGGAAATGGATAATACCACAGGCATTTATATTTGACATTAAATTGTGTCCTTAGAAAGATCTATTTTTTTAACGCTAAGAATCTTTTACGGTTTATCAGTTATACAAAAATCATTCAGAATGAAGAAATCTTTATAGCTTATTCCTAGACAATTCATTTATTATACATTTTATTCTCGTGTAAGTATATGTTTGCATATAAAGGTTGGTTAGGAGTGGAGGTATTTAAACAATGGATTTTAATGCCTTTCTATTATTCCCAAGTATTGGGCTTAAACAGAGTCACTGGTGGGATGCCTCTCTCCTGCCTTTTAACTCATTTTGTCAAATAAACACCTTGTTAAATCTCAATACCTTGTTAACCCTTTAGCATGGTAAATGAAGACTTGTTTTACAGGCAATAAATTGCTATTCTTTGTAGGTACGTTACTTGAGCAGGCAAATTCATTTCACTCACTCCACCTGCTTAAGACCAGGTTGAAAGAGAACTTCAATAAAATCTTGGAAAATGTTGTAGCCTGGTAAGTGTGACTTGCCAGAAAACAAGATTAAAGAAAAAGAAACAATAAGTGTAGAGGAAGATTTTATAGACATTTTTAAAAATATGGATGGTTCCGATGTTGATGAAGAATACATTGACAATGACAGATGTTATTAACTGGTTACAAAGAAAGGCATTATTGCATCATGCTATGTTACTGAAAATTAGTATTTAGATTCAGAGTGTGTGTTTAGTTGTGTTTATGACCCATGCACAAACAGTAGTCGATATAAAGAAATTGATGCTTTATTTTGAGAGTCAAGCCGAAACATTGCCAAATGAACTTCAAACGTTAAAGCGGATGCGATTTTGCGCTGTTAGTAAGTGATACACTAAACTGAGACAACAGAAGCTCACTGCCTTGTTTTTCTATACACTAGGATTAGGATTACTACGGAGGGGATTTGGGACCGAAACCTGTGGTTTATTGTACACCCACCGTACTTCTACCGTGAAAGAGACCACCAGATGATAGATGATGTGAAATAATGGAGATGAAATAGAGGGACAGGAAATTTGAGGGTTGTAATTAAGCTACCCAGCATTCGCCTGGTGATCCGGACCCCTCCCCATCCCGAAAAAAGCCCGTGGGTCAGGTTTATTGGCAATGGGAATCGAACCTGGGCCTCCCGAATGCGGGCCACTGACAAAACTGCCTGAGTCATTCTGCTCGGGCTATTGTCCAATTTGTAGCGATATTGTAAACAGTGTGAGTACATAGGGTGTTACAATACATACAGTGTATGGGTTTTTATGTGAAAGTATGCTGATAGTAATTTCTAAACTCCACTAAAAATATTTCGATGATGCTGTACATGATTTTTTTATATAGTTTCTCCGCCATTCTCTGAGTAATCCAGATTGTCATTAATTTGGATTGGCCCTGGTCCCAGTTGATCGGAGTAAACAAGGTTCTACTTTGTAGGTAAATAGATTATAAAAGTATTGTGTAGCAAGAAAATGTGTTTGAATTGTAGCAATAAGACAGTATCTCTTTGGTATGTGATGGAAGCACTCTCTAATGAACAAATTGGGAACTGGTGGTTAAAAGCCTATGGTAAGACTCAATTTTAGAATGTTGGATTTAGTGGAAAAGTTGTAGTACTTTCTGTTTCCTATTTAATTCTACAAAATATGCTAAATTGTCTGTATTTCCATCTGGTGTCAAGACAACATACAAGTTCTCTTGTTCATATCAGATAATTTGGGTTAGACATTTTTAGACCATTTCTTAAAATCCAAGTATTCTCGAGATAATTGGATTAGATGCAAATTCAGATACTCTGTCCTCAAAATGTTAGGGCAAGTCGCATCAATTAACTGTATTATCTACCTTGTCATGCTACAAATTTTAAAGTAAATATCAGTTTAGTTTCATATTCATTTCTTAGAATGATAACTGCTTGTTGAATCTCTAGAGCATAATAATCCAAAAAATATACATGATCTAAAACCACATACTGTTAGTTAAAACTTCCAGCTTTCTGCTGTCTGATTCAGTGTGATTAACAAATGTAATGTAAAATATCTTTATTGTTCACTAAGAGCAACATTTTTGAAATATTGATTATGTCATCAAAACCTTCACAGTGTGGCACCATTATTCTTATTTCCATCATGGCTTCCCTCTTTTTGTCCCTTCCTCTCTTTGTTAGTGTGTTGACATCATCAAATCCATTGATGGTGATTGGTTTGTTAGGTTCAGTGACATCCAGTGACTCTGGTCACTCCACGCAGCTTGACTCGCACTCCAACAGTTCGGTGGAGGTGACTCAGGGAGGCTGTTCTCCCCCTGCACAGCACAGGCGTCACTCCGTCATGCAGGGTAAGATTCATCTGTTCTTAATCTACTTCAAGCAAAGTATCAGCCTTGCATTCCAATTCATATGCTGTATTAGGAAGCACCAATCTGTGGTTAAATTATTGCCTTTTGGCTTCTAGAATTACTTTTTAAGTCATTTTTTATTGTTATTTTAATTTTTTTATTTTAGTTCATAAGCAACTATTCCAAATTTGAATGTAATGGAATTTTCACCTGCATTCTCCATCAGTTTAAAAATTTGTGATTGTAAATGTTTTTCTATTCCAGATATTTTTATTTATTCTAGAAGTTACTTTCATGAGCATTCGGAAAATTGACATTTGAAGTCTGTGTGAATGGTTTATGCAGATTGTAAAACAAATTATTTCAGCAGATTCAAACAGGTATATAATGTCCATCTATAAGGTGTTCACGTTATCTCTGAGGCCTGGATTCTGATGAATGTCATCTTCTGTAATCATGTTATAAATTATCTTTCAAGCAGCTCAGTGAAGGTCACGTTACTGATACTAAATAGTGTCCAACACAAATGAAATATATGCAAGGATAAAAAATATCTTTAGTTCTGTCACAGTGGCCATGCTATGCCCAAGTGGTTACACAACTTGTGTCCCACCCAGGCAGCCCGAGTTTGACCCAAGGGAACCGCATATGGGATTTATATTAGATAAAGCAGTGTCTGGGTAGATTTTCTCCTAGTTCTCCAGTTTCCTCAACTTGTTCCACCAGCTGGTGCATAATCACCTTTCTTGTCCATTGTAACTAAATTTCTTATCATCCATTTTGTTCAATCATACCACATATAGAACAGATCTCCCATCCTCGATATTCTCTCGGATCTAGAATTTCTTTGCTTCTTGACAGGCCTCTTGAGTGCAGGCACCCACTTATAATTCTTGGGAGTACAAGTCCTTCATATGAGGAGAATAAAATGGAATGGACTCCTGCCACTGATTTTGAGACTTCTGTTGCACTTAACAAAATATTTATCCCTCACTATATTAAAATTAAATTATTACAGAACCATTTCATGCACAACTCACTACAATGTTTATATGTTGATTTGATTCTGTCATCAGTAGGGCTGCGATATCGGGTCGGAAACCGTGGATATCGTATAGAATAGGAAGGGTCAGGTTACAGCAATAAGGGTTAAAGGTCACTAATGTGTCATGTTAGTGTCCAAATGGCTATACAGGTGCCAGGGTATGGTATTGCAGTCGTATTCTATCGTGTTTCACACTTATAGTAGAGTAATTTGCAACATTGACTATGTCTCTTGTTAGAAGATACGGTCCAATGGGGCCTTCTGCGTCCAGTGCTCTAACAACCACATTTACCACAAATCGTCCAACGACATACATTGTTTCATCCATTGAAACCTATATGTTGCGGTTATTTAGGTTCATTCTTATTCCATCAATGCGCTTATCATTCAATGCACCTATCTTAATCTACATTTTTCTCTTAATTGTTCTTAGCCATTTCTCTTTAACTTTCCCTAAATAACTCCCTATATTTTTTCTGTTCTTTTCCTCTTTTACTAAGAAAACTTTTCTAATTACTACTTCACCACCCAAATTGTCCCATGTACGTAGCCGGGCCTGCTCTCTCATATCTTTGATGGACTACAATATAATATACAATGGAAGTCTGCGTTCTCTTCTCCACACAATGGACGTTTATCTAGCTCCCTCTCTTGACCTATATCTTTCAAATTTCTCATTCCTGTTCTTGTCCAAGCAAAAATGTTTAGTATAATTCACAATGTATTACGTAAGCAGATGTTGAATTAAACATAAATTTGGAAGCTTGCAAGTTCCAAGGTATATCTTTTTAAGGCAGAACAAAAATAGCCACATATTTTCAATCATTTGTTGACTTTGTAAGATCATGGGCCAGGAGCCACTAGGATATTTATAAAAGATCACTAGGAAAACAAATTGTAATGTGATACTTTTCTATCATTTTAACTTCCTTTAACTGGGTGGCTATCTCCTGTTCATTTTGATACATCTAAATAATCTCTTTTGGTCTTTGTACTATCGATAGCAGCTTCGCAGACGGTTACATTGTTAGATTTCGTACTCTCTTGGGATTAACTGCTGTTTATGCTTTTATCATGAATGGCAACATGCCACCATATTTGGAAAATATGAGTCGATTGGAGAATTTAATGGCACGTTAGCCATGGTAGCTCAATGGCTAAGAGCGACTGACGAAAACCAGGAGACCTGTGGTTCAAATCCCTGCCTTGGCATTGAATTTTTCAGTTTGACTCTATCCAAAACCTTAGCCTATACACGGCTAGTGTATTTGAAGGATTAATTTCCATCAATTAACTAATATCACTATAAATTTGTGCTTAAGATGTAGGTTATCTTAATGTTGAGTTTCTTTGTGAATGGCTCCACATTTTTGTTTCATTATAATTTGTGTTGAATAAGCTTTAATACACTATTCCTTTACTTGTATAAACATTGACATTTAATTTGATAATACATGTGGGTTACAATTGTGAGCATTAGAATTGGACAAAAAATGACATAACGATTACTGAAGTAGTGAAGACAGACAGGTCATTTACTGTATGTGCACTGGTATCACTGATCAGGAACTAGTTACCTCAACCTTTTATGCAGTATTAATCTCCTCTTCATTCTGATATACTGTGAACCAATTAGTTGCTTTGCTACATATATGTAATCAGCCAAGAATATCTGCATCTTTTGTGATGCTAGATAATAATGTGTTTGAGCATTAATGTTTCTCTTCTCTGGATTAATTGCCTTTCAAAATGGCATTACCATGTTTTATCTAACTTTTACGATAATATTTAATAGTAAATATGTAGCTGTTTTTTTATGAAATTGTTTTTTATTAACAACCATGTTTTACAGTCACTTATTCAACTTTCACAGCGCATTCATGCACTTGAAATGCGTGAATAATGAATCGCTACTTTTTATGAATATCTTCAACTGGAATAGACGATGAGTTCTGAAACATTAGCCTATGGAACTAATATACTTTTGTTTGTCATAGTATATTTTATGCAGAACAATTTATCATAGTAGCAGTAGTAAAAGGCCAACAGCAAACTTCTTTGAGTAGAAGCTACAAAAAATAATTTTATGCTATGATAACAGTTGAAATGACTAAAAGATGTGTGGCCAGAGAGTTGAAATTAGACTGAATTGAAAAAAAAAATTACGGAATTATTTAGTAGTGTTTATTTAATAGCAGTTCAGAGAGATTCCTTGCATTTAATTTTAAATGTATTTATTATTTTTAGGCAACATTTAAAAGAGATCTCCTTCCCCTCTCCTTTTTCTCCCCTCCCCCTAACTTAATATCCTCCATTGTTAAGTCATATTGGACAATGAATGAAATGGGTGAAATGATACTCAAGCCCAGGGTCCATGGAGCTTAGAATTATTAGATATTTGTCTTTCATGATAAGGGAAAACCCAGGGAAAACCTTATCCAGGTAACTCATTCTGAACGAGATACGAACTCAGAATCTTTTGAACATGAGGCAGACATTCTACCATCTACGATACCGAAGTGTGCCCTTTCTTTATGGGATGTAATAAAGCACTGAGATACCACAATATTTAAAAAAAAAAAAAAAATTAATATGTTATGGTCATATATCTTTTATCAATTATATAAGTGTACAGACAAAAGCTATTCTTCTATCTGCATGCTTAATATTAGAGTAAACAATTCAGAAGTTACTTCATTAAGCATTTCAATGCATGTAAAAGGCTACAGGAGGTTGAAGTGATGTTTACATCTGTAAAAAGCAAACCATTGGATCAGTGTATGCAATGAGAAACAAGCAAATACAGAGTTGACAATTGTAAAAAAATATTTGAAAATTAAAACTTTTAATACCAAATATCTTGGAAATGGTTAATGTTACAGAAAAGTTTGATACAAATGGTTATAATTAGTGTGTGTATACATTCTGTGCAAGAATTGAGTACCTTCTTTCACCCCTCATCCAGCTTGGCATAACAGCCTTTGGTTCACAGAGGAATTACCTGTGTCCCTTACTTTTCCCTGCAAAATCCTTCCTCCCCCCCCCCCTTTCCCTTCCCCCCTTCATAACTTTTGCTTCTAACTATCCTCAACCATTTATCTTTCATTTTACCAAGAAATCTTCCTACATTTTTATTCTTATTCCGTTGCTTCCCTGTCAGCATTCTTATTGTTACAATTTTACCCTCAACTTTCTCCCATGCCTCCTTCTTCCACTTCTCAACTTCTTTACATCTTACTACGTAATGCTCTACACTTTCTCCTCCTCCCCCCCACATAATTCACATACTCCTACCTCACTCCACCTTAATCCTTTCATAAATATTGCATCTGTCCCTCCCTTTCAGTCCTACTACAGTTGTCTATATAACCTTCTCTTCCATTCTTGTCCTTACCTTTTTCCAAAATCCTCTCTCATTTCTTGCACCTGCCCTCCGTATATCCCCCATTCCTATTTTGTCCATATTTCTCTCTACCACTTTCCACCAACTATTATTAATGTTCTCTGCTGTTCCATGCATACCTTTAAAATATTTTCATCCTCCTTACTCAAACAGCTAAACCAAAATTTCACTATTCTCTCCAAGATTATTCCTTTTCTCCTGGTCCTCCCATTCCAAGAAGTGCCACTTCACCTGGAGCCGTCCTTGTCAATCCGAGAGCCTCTGTACAGAATAACTTGTACATATTGTCAACCTTGTTACTTATATCTGAGCCTCCCCATATCTCTACTGCATATATCATTTTTGCCTCTACCATTGTCTCATATAGCCTCTCTAACCATACATTCTGTATATAAAGAGTGTTAGAATTTAAGGAGTAAATGAGAAGAAACATAACCCCTGATGTAACAGCCCAAAGTGGGCCAGAGTCTGCAAACCTGATTGCCAGCCTAACTCCCTCATATGCAAGGCAGAGGTAGGCAATCATCCAAACTGATAAATGGAGATGTGGTCAGCATCACAGTACCCCCAACTGGAAAGTTGGCCTTCTAGACGAGGGTTCACTACCTGCCCACTACCCTGAGGGCATCCTATACCTGGGACATAAAATCAATCCTGGGCACATTCCTTGGCAGAGAACCAAAGCACAACACTGTAACCCACTTGCTATGATACAGGATGTATTATTGCACTGCTCGGAATGTTACCATGGCTTTATCTTTGTTAATAGAAACCTCCCAGATAACGCACTGATTATTCTTGTAAGAGTGAGAGGGGAACTGCAGCACTTCTTGGACCTATGCTAAGCACCAGTAAAAGCATTACTTCAGCCAATGGAATGCACAGGAATCACAAATGACAGATGTTATGTTCATGTGGAGTAATCAGTGCATTATCTGAGAGAATTCTATTAACCAAGATGGAGCCAGGGTAACCATTCGAGGAGCGCGACTATAATATGAGAAGCAAATATAGAAAATAAATTCAGTCATAAAAACATTATCTTGAAATCTGAGTGAATATTTTTCAATATAAAAGCACTATAGCTTTACAAAATCATACAGAAATGTTAGAAATGAGAGATAATTCCCTTTTTGCTTATTTGAGACCTAGTACATATATGCCGTTTTTATTTTGTAGTACATTTGATCTTTTTTTCTTTTCTTTTATCATTCCTTTGTGTTATTTAAAGTGATACATTAATTTTGCTAATTGCATAGGGGATGAAATGGATAAAATAGTTTGGCTTACTAATAGGACAGACTGTTGTATTTATCCTCAGCATAATACTTACTCTTGGCTTGCTGTTTATGTGATTCACAACTGCAGAGCTGTCAACATATGACTACAAACACATGCAAATTACAAATGATTTAGGACTCTGAGCTGCAAAGCATGTCTGAGGGATATTTTTATAAGTAGAAAAACAAAGAGAATAACATAGGGTGGGTGAAGTTAAAGCGCAGTGATCCAGGAGTCTAGCAGATTTCATTCCCTCCGTTAGCTTGGTACTTGCCCCTACAAATGCACAAGAGTGGCAAGATGGCATGGTTTGTTGACAGAATTCCATTATTTTCCTATAAAACAAAGTGTGCTAAACATGAGGTTTGGGTGAGTGCTAACTTCAAACTCTAAAGTTAAATCCTAAGATATTCTCATATATAATAGTTTGGCCATATAATATATGCAGTTAAAATATTAAAGTGAATAGCTTACAAGGGTAAGGGATGGTATCACGATTTTGTTTGCCAACACACTGTATTTGCATTTGATTATCTCAAAATGTAATTTGTGTGTATATGCCCTTCAGATCATACCTCAATTTTTGACCCAAATGAAGTACTTTCTTATATTTACAGTTATCAGATACTTGGAATAAATATAATTATACGGCTGCATGCAGAACCTTATTGAGTATGTATTAGTTACATGTTAGAATTGGGTTTGTTCAGAAGAAATATTGTGTTATGTATACTCCATAAGCATGATAGAAGCTTGTGGCATGAAATGTTTTGTCTGCTTGCTTGTCCGTGGGGCTCCTTCTCTCTGTCTATCTGGTCTTGTCTATCTGTTGTAGCATCTTCTTGTTGGCCTCGGCCACCTTTCCCACATGCAGTTCCGGTGCTGCCACCCATTCTACCCCATCATGGTAAGTCACTGTGTGTACATGTGTGGTAGTAGACATGGCTGTTACTTTAGTTTTTTTTTTTTTTTTTTTTTTTTTTTTTTTTTTTTTTTTTTTTTTTTGTTAGAAATTTATTTGCAAGGTGTAGCATGTGTTTAGTTCAGCCAGATATAGCATGTGTGTGAAACAGGTTATAGCAAATTTAACCCTGAACGTTTACAGGTGTAGATGTAGTTACTTATCCAACTGTAGTCAGAAATGTTAAATATTAGGTTTATTAGGGATGCAACCAATAATTATTTTACTCAGCAGTGTCCGGAACACAATCTGTACCTTCAATGTCACCTTTATATCACCTGTGGTGGTTCAGTCCGCTTTATTGGTCAGTTGCCCCAAATAACCCCGCGTTGGACACTCCCATATACGTCAAACCACTCCAGCAGCTTGAATGTCTCTACTGCAGTAACAGGGAGAGTGCGGTGTTCAATGCCTTCGGTAGACACCTCATCACGGTATAAGTATTGAATTAGGCATTAAGGAAAGCATCTCAGGGTTCATTATTGATAGAAATCTTTTCAGATACTATGTTGTTTAGCAAACTTAAATACTAACCAAACTGAACTAAACAGTCAGCAATACAGGGGGCCTTATCGACCTGAAACTGTTGATTGTCCGGTAATCTGAGGGACATCTCCCAGTGGTTATGAGCAGCAGAGGAAGTGTAACCCATAGAGGTGCAATACCGCACAAAGGACAAGCCCTCACCCAGATGCCACAGAATACACTTTGCACTGCACATATATTTTTTAACTGACGCAACTGATCACCTGCGAAGCCTTGATTTATAACGCTCACCATGAAAGCTTCAAGTCTTATAATCCAATTATCTTGAGGTGGCAGCTGAATAAATGTGAACCTTAAATGAAATAGTGTATCAATCCTGAAAGGAGGGTGTTACGATGATTTATACATGGGGAGCCATTTGCAGTTTCTGACATTGTAAAATGTTATACATATAAATACAACTGTTTTTAATTACAAATTAAGGAATAAATTCAGCATGTCATAATTCATCAATACAATACAGACTTTTTGTTATCAAGTACCTCTTCGGAGCACCCTCGAATTGCTTGCGTTTACGAGATTTTAGATGTGCTGGCAGTTTTTTGTGAAGCAATAAGCCCATCACATTTGGATCCCTATCGGAAATATTCTTATAAAAACTTTGCCTAAAAAAGTTATCCTTGTGCGTAGTATTATGACTATAATAAGGATTTTCCTTTTGTAATGCATAAGTTACTACTTTATAAACATACAGAGAATATACTGTTAATATTCCTTTATCCTTAAATATTTCCCTACATGATTCTCGGGAACTCAAATTGTAAATCATCCTGATGGCCCTTTTTTGCAATCTAAATAAACTTGCCATATGTGTTGCAGCAGCACAGCCCCAAATTTCAATTCCATATAAGCCCTTTTTCATCAAAGATATTTTTGAAGTAACTGATGGTGCATGCATCAAATACTCCATATGTATAAATCATCCTTACTCTGCTTTCAGGATTAGTAATAGACTCATTCATTTTGTGCCCATCTTAACTCAGCTGCCACCTCAAGAAAATTGTACTGTACATGAAGAGGTGCTTTTATAACAATGAATAGAGAAAGTCATGTGAATGCACACATCTTTTATCTTTTGCTAAATCAAAATTATAGGTTTGGCAGATTAAATATTCTCTGGAGAATACAGAATGTATGAAAATTGCTTGCATTAACCTTATTTTAAGCATTCCCACATGTAAAATCATAATTTAAATCAGGGAAAGAGCAGGCCAGCCAGTTTGCCAACAAAAGATTGCAATGCTACTATTAATCAATATGTTTACTTTTGTATTTTCCTTTACTATAGGAACAGTGTTGGTTTTTGATGAGACCCAGTAGTAGGAATATTAATTTATTGTGCAGGTAATCTTGACAATGTAGTTGAGTCAGCTGTGTACTGAAGGTTGCAGCCTCATGATAAACCTAATATTTATTAAATGGTGATGGCAGCTTTGTAGACAGAATGTTATTTTTTTATAAGAAATAATTCTAGCATAAGCCAGGATACTAACTTGAATATGATGAATTAAAAAATGCATATAGCTCTGTAAAATACCTCAGGAGGTTAATGCCGGTAGATAGAACATGTCTGAAAATACACAAGCATGAATAGCCTGGTTGAGTTTGCTATCAGGTGTACTGCAGTACTCATGTAGTTCTGCTTCTCTTACTATTTCTTATGGTGTTATTTGTTCACATTATATAGGTACTATGCACAGATGTATACTCATTCAAAATATTATGCTTGAAGGCAATTCAGTAAGCAAGAGTATATTTAAAATGCTGAAAAAAGTTGCTCAAACTATAGCAGGTGCGAGTGGGTCTCTTCAGATCTAAAAATTGGATATTACATTCATATGTTCTTTCTTAACTCATTATCATTTGTTTTTATAATCTAAAAACTGGGTGGCTCCATTGGTTAGGTGCTGACCTATTGATTCCAAGTTAGCACTTCCAACTCAGACCAGATCAATGGTTTTTAAGTATGATTAAAAATGACAGCCCCATATTAGTAGGTTTATTGACGTATAAAAGGACTCCTGTGGGTCAAAGTTTTGCCACACTAGCAGCGCTGATATGATCAGTGGCAATGGATAGCATTGTTAAAAAACTAAATATGTATTTGTTTTCTACAAACTCTTATTACAAAAGCTTTTCTACTTACTTTGTTAATTGGGATAAAGATAAACGCTTGCATTATAAATTCATATAACACTCATACATATGGTGTTGAAATTATACTCACTTTCCCAGACATCACAACAAATAATTGTATAGTGACAAAAAGTGACAAAACATTGGAAGCTTCAAACCATTAATAATGAATATATGGAAAATGATTTGTCACAAGAAGTTATTTGAAATAAGTTCTATAGTTTAAAGAGTTATACAATGTCATTTTTGATAAAGCAGAAAATAATGAAAAATACTACATATGAAAGGTGGTATTTAGGGTAGGAGTATTTTCGTAAGCCTATGTCTTGTATTCTTGAAAGTTGCCGAGTATAAATACTAACAAGGGAACCATCTATATCTCATACCTGTATTTGCTGGAGAGTTTGATGACATCATCTCTGCTCTGTGTGCCAAAAATGAGGTACAGAGTATAGATGAAAGTACCTGAAAATGAGTCCAGAATACATAGGCATAACAGTATTGTATGGGAGGGATTGTTTATCCCTGATGGATAGCAGCCTAACATGGCATATGTAAGGAGCGCCATCCCCCACACAGAATACAGAGCTGATAAGGGATGTCCAGCAACTACTTGCAAGTGGTTGCATGCAACACTTTCCAGGCTTCAGTTTTGGGTGTTGCGGTTCTACTCCACAGCAGATTTTGTTTTTCATATGGTTTATATACAGCAGAATCATAGCATGAAATTTTCAGGTGCATAGTGGTGTGAGTGCAGTAAATAGTTCCCTTGTAATTTAGGTATTTATCTGAAATTTCAGTTATGAGCTATGGTGTTCACACACAGAGAGCTTTTTAATAGGGGAGAGTTTGGGCTCAAATATGTATATTGAGGGTGCCCCCCCCCCCCCCCCCCCCCCGGAATGCCATACTTTGTCTTTGTGCACACCATCAATAGCTACTAGAGAAAATAAAAATATCTTTCTGCATGTACACCCAGCAATTAGAACTTTTAACTCAAGACGTTCAGAATTCTACTATATCCAGCCCAAGAAAGAGTTCTAGTGTAAACAAGTGCAGGTGCCACCTACACAGCATACTTTAAGCAAATGAAAATAATTTTGTTACTGCACTGCATGTATTATCACCCTTTTCGTATTATAAACAGTGAATAATGATAGTATTTTAATAACATTTTTATTTAAACATAATTTAAATACATAATTAGCTTCTATTTCTTATCATGGCCATTCAGCCATCACTATTTTTGCTTTTTTATGTTAGCTGTGTGCATATCAGGTGAGAGCAGTGGAACTAAACATAAATGTGAGAAATTCATTAGAAGAGGTGAAAAACATAGTTTTCAATGTGTTAAGCTATTTGTTTGAGCATTATGATGCCTTTGTTTTAAGCATGTCATTAAATTAAAATCAGAAGCAACTGGAGTGTATGAATAAAAGTTGTGCTATTATTTAAGGACTCTTAAGTAATATGTAGGTTTTTACTAATAACATATATTTCATGTTTTTTTTTTTTTTTTTTTTTTTTTAATTAACATCTTCCAACGTTAAGTCATATTGGACGATGAATGAAACGGGTGAAATGATGCTCAAATGAATCCGGGGTCCATGGAGCTTAGAGTTACCCGACATTCGTCTTTTAGGATAAGGAAAAACCCTGGAAAAAAACTTATCCAGGTAACTCACCCTGACCGAGATTCGAACTTGGGACCTCTCGAACGTGAGGCAGGCACTACCATTCACGCTACCGAGGCGGGCACTAGGGAAAATTCTTAACCTGTTCTTGAATTAATAGCATAACAAGTATAGGCATCATATTTCTTTAAAGCACAGTGCTGGTGGAGTGAAACACAGCTTAGTGATAATATAACATTCAAAGCCAAGAGTGGCAATTTCTTTAAATTTCGGAAAATAAACAGTTGAGAAACCATCGTTTCTCATAGTTGTGTTGACCATCGCTACTAGAATAATCGAACATGAATGGAGCATTCATTTAATGCAACCTGAGAAGTCTGGGCTGGCAGAGCATTGTTTTGATAATGACCATAGAACCAATTTTCGGGAGACGACCATCTTGGCAAAATGCAACAGTTACTTTTATTCATTCAATCATTTATTATCTGCTGTAAAAATTACAAAGTAATGCATAGCATTGCTAAAAAACAGAAATACATGGGATTAAACATATTACAAAACAAAAGAAAAAAACATATTTACAATGATTACATGTGCACCTATACAAATGCATATGAACGTACCTATATAAATCTATTTCTATGCAATAGTTTCTTAACTACCTTTACACTTTTTAATAATACATTCTATTACAGTTGTCTTACTAAATATTTAATTTTACAGCTATGACTTAAATACTATTTGTAAATTCATCTAAGGAGTAAAAGGTTCCAGCAAAAGGTTTTTACTTCTCTTTTGAATCTATGTATACATTTTATATGTTTTATATTTTGTGGTAGTTTGTTATAATGCAAACATGCAGCCACTGATGGCTTGGTTTTGTACATTTCTAACCTATGGGAATGTAGGTGAAAATCTGAATCGCCCCTCGTGTTTTCAAGTACCTGATTATTCATTTTATTGCTGTTTTCCGTTCTTTTTGCAAGCATAATTACCTCAACTATATATAATGAATATAGTGTTAGAATATTTAGTTTCCTCAAATAATATTCTCTTACACTACGTCAACTGGTCGCAGTTTGTTTACATTGGCCAGTCACATGCATTGCATGCTTTGTATCATTCTTCTCGAGTCTCTAAAGAACCAAGTACATGCACGCACACATGCATGCTCCAAGTTGCTATTCAGGTATGACACCATTCACTGAACTGTGTAGACACTCCAGGTATATGCATTGTTTATGTTAATGCTCACACTTGCCCCAAAACAGATTTGTAAAAGTAACTCAGCTACTTAGATATGTAATGCAACCTGTCTCAGTTTACATGCAAATCATTGCAGTTATACACATGAAAAGTAGAGGAAAACATTACTAAAAAGTGTACAAAATATGTAGGAGTAATATCTAAGGTAAAACACAGATATCATCTCTTTTGTAGCACATACTACATAATTTGATAAGGCATTCCAGAATTTGATGAAACCGTTGTATACAGTGAATAAAGAACTACATTATTACTAATATTATTGTTCAATCTGCTTGAAATGTACATTGTACATTCTTTCTTTACGAATGACCAATGAGCTGTCCTACGCTTAATAAACAGGTCAGCAAATAGTTTGTTATGATAACAAACAGCTCTTCTTTCCTTTGTTGCATTTGTGTATACAATCCTCTGCAAAAGTTTTGTGCAGTACAGATGTATGCATGCAAGTATTTTAATGAGTGTTAGTTATGAGTGTAAACATACATCTCACTGCAGACTGGACCTCACTCTCGATACAAGCGTTCCCGTAAAAGGTGAATAGTGACTCGCACTCAGCCTTTCATACAAAATTTTCATTCATCATGAACTAATGTGCGACATATAACTAAGTGATTGTTACACACTACGTAAACAGCTGCATTATAATAGTTAACTATGAATGACTTTGAACTGAACATTTAGAATGATTCTTCTATTAAATTAGAAAATATACCAAGCTAAACAGTTATTTCAGTTTCTTATGCTGAAAATAAAATCTTAACATTTATGTACATTTTGAAATAACCCAAGAGGGTGCTTTGTCTTAACATTTAATATGAATTTATTCAACACATTTTTCTTTTTAAATGAAAATTCTTGTGTCATATGCGCTTACTGTGTGCAGATTTTGTTTTACATGAGCAGAATTGTAAACGCCAACAAAAAAGATGTATTTACAAGAAGCCTCAGTAATTTATTCTTGATGTTATTAAAATTATTTATTTACTTTTTTCTTCTTAAATTTGAAGGATTTAATTAAGAATGTTAATCATTGAGAGATTCAGAGATATTCTAGAGATATTTTTCATTCATTATCTCATTCCAGAGGTATTTTTGATCTTGCAAGCATCACTGGGGAGAAAAATAATTTATCTGCATGCTATGCTAACATAAGCATAATGCACCGTAATAAACTCAAGATATGTTGCTAAATATTTTTGTGGAAGTAACTTTTTATTAACCTCTTAACATAAAAGCCTAAGTGTGTAAAGTTTTTAATTTTGGTATAGTAATAAATCCCAAAGAACTTGGGTATATCATTTCCGAGTGGCATGTGTTTGACTGGAAGATGTTTTTCTTTGCACTTCTTTGATACTTCCTTTAGATTTCACTGTAATCACATTTATATGTCTGCCAACTTGTCTTAAAAATTGACCACTCCTGTCAAATTTTATTTCTGCATATTTTATTGACACTAGAGATCTCTTTCAACTAGCCCTCATTTCTTCATGTATTTTTTCCTCATATTTTATGAAAATGGAGAATGACAGTCAGTAGTAAATTTAGTGGTGGTGGTACTACTTTATGACACACAACTTCTCAGCCCATTGGTGCCCTGAGTACTAATGTTGCAGTCAGTTCATTTGTTAATGCTGAGTATTCACTTTTTTATATGTTAAGAAATCAAAGTTTAACAATATGACAAACATATACTCATGATTTGAAAGTAGTGAGTCAGTAATTCAAAACCAAACATCACTGTTTGTTTTTTAATTACCGACTCATTACTTTCACATGTTAAATACATCACTGTTTCTAACCTTTTGCTTCAAATAATATACTCATGATTTCAATCTAGGAAATGTTCAGAGATTAAAATGTCTGTTAAGCTGCCAAAAATGAATTTCATTGGTATCATTATTCTACGCTTTGATAAAAGTGAACGAAAAACATTTTGTAATTTATAAATTAACTGTAGAACATCAGTTTATAGATCAAATATCTGTGTTTCAGGTGAATTTTTGTTGAATTATTCCCTCATGTTGTTAGTTGCTTGTAGAAGGAAATGCATTGTTAGATGTGCTTTTTAAATGAGTTCTGTATTTAAAT
The DNA here is from genome assembly GCA_030765055.1 of Mantis religiosa. NCBI lineage: Eukaryota > Metazoa > Arthropoda > Insecta > Mantodea > Mantidae > Mantis > Mantis religiosa. The sequence goes on along the minus strand of CM060960.1, from coordinate 22,725,787 downwards.
TGTAGGATGCATGATGCCACCCCCTAGGGAAGTTCCTCCCCGTCCTCGACATCCTCCCACATATTCTGTGGCAGCACAGATGGCTCGCATGCAGAGGTTGGGGCGGGCACATTCACATGAGGGTGTGACTGGCGGCTATTATCACACAGATCCTGGTGAGGATGGTAAGTTCTCATTTTCAATCATTTAAGGAAAGCTTTTATTAATTATTTTATTTTTAAACTTTGGAGATTGAATTTTGACATATTTATTTGTTCACATTTATGTTTGCTGGAAGTACTTGTCTAATGCCAGAAACATAGCCATTAAGTTACCCTTTTTACTTTTTACTGTTACATGGGCTTCTATTTAATAAAAATTGTGTAACAATTTACATTTTCTCTTGCAGCTAGGAAAAAGTTGATCAGAATAGGATTTTCACTTAAAATTCCTAATGAATTCCTGCCTAGCAGTGCCATTGTTTTGCTAGGTACTAGCAAGTTAGTACTAGGTACTCATATCAGTTCTTATTCCTAGTATTATTACACATTCAGAAAACCCCAAACATATGCCACATTTTCACCTTTTATCTAATGTCCTCAGAGAATTTTTGAAAAATCTGGTGTATTCTAAAACTTGAGAAATGGAAAGATTTTTTAGTTTCAAATTGAGCTACTCCAGGAAGATTAGGAAAATATTTCCTGAAAACAGTGCTATTCCTGCACACAATACTCATGTTACAAGCTTTCTCCTGCATTGATATGAGCACAGTAAACATATGAAAGAAACACGTTGTTGATTGTCATAGTCAAAGGTATTTGGTTCTAGTAAGATATATCTTTATCAACATTTAGTTGTGTAGAATGTCATGATTATCAAAGTCAATTTTTATTTAAAATATATTTTTCACTAAGGTGAAAGATATTAAATACTTAAATACAAGGATAAGTAAAAAATTATTTTCAGCATAACTATAACAGTTCTTATGGTTGACATACTGAATTCTGTCTTAGGTTATTTAATTGTTATGATGTTGCGGTCCTGCTATGAAAGTTTGGTTGTCATTCCGCCATTTGTCTTTCTTTTGTTGGAGATCATAACTGTTCCATTAGAAGTTTGCACCAAAGAGGAACCAATGATCCAATTTTTGTGGTCAGAAGGCATATCAGCTAGTAAAATCCATCAAAGACTTTTGGCATAATACAGGAAGAGTGTCTTGCCACAGCGGAGTGTCTACGAATGGATTGACAAATTCAAAAATGCTCCCACAAGTGTTACACACAAGGAAAGAGCCAGACAACCAGCTACGGCCACAACTGATGACAACATTGAGCTTACATGTGACATGGTACTATTAGACAGGCAACTGACAAGTGATGAAGTTTGATGGATTTTGGCCCCTGATACGCCTTCTGACCGCAAAAATCGGATTACTGATCATTGTTCCTCTGGTGCAAACTTCTAATGGAGTGGCCATGATCTATCTCCAACAAAAGAAAGACAAATGTCAGAATGAATATCAAACTTTCATAACAGGACCGCAACATCATAAACACCCTAAGACAGAGTTCAGTATGTCAAATGTAGGAAACATTATAGTTACATTGCAGATAATCTACCCACGTAGAACCTACAAATACATATTTGAATAGGAATTTAGATTTAGAGTATCGCCATCTCCACATTCATGCCTGTGTGAGAGCTGGCGAGGGATGTCCAACAGCTACTTGCAAGTGGCCGATTGTGTCACTTTCCAGGGTGCTGCAGTTCTACCCCACGGCTGATTTTTGCTGCACATGGTATTATACTATCTAATTTTCAGGTGCTTAGCGGTATGAGTACAGTGAGTGCAGTGGTCAGAATGTAACATATATTTTTTCATGGTTTCTTTTGCTTTTCTCTGTGAAATGTAGTTTGTAACTAAGAAACTTCTTGTGTTTTACAGATGATGAAGATGCGCAAGTGTCTGCAGTGTGAGCAATCAGTGTGTCGTCATTGTGTTCATCCTCGCCACCCTCCCACCCCTGCTAGAACCAAAGAGGGCCATGTGCAGTTTTCTTTTTTAAGTGTAATCGTGGGCATGAGTGAACATTGCCAGTCCATTTGCAGAACTGTTCCTTATTTGGAACTACAGCAAAAGATCAGCCAGAAGAAATAAGTTGGTACCTGAGTAAAATCTTCGTTACTGCACAATCTTGGTTTTAATTTCATCACCACAGTGTCATTTCTGTAGGGTATTTTTTTTTTTGCCTCTAGATGCATCATTGCCAAATCTTTATTTGGGCACATACTATATTAAGAAGAAAACAGTGCCTGCATCAGTTTTTTGAATCTCTTGTTTTTAAAAATGTTTTATTACATAAGTAAAAACATTTACTTTGTATTTTAAATGTGTCTGGTTTAATTCATGAACAGTAGGGTCAACTGGTTAAATATCATATACGTCCATAATTAACTTTGGCTTGTCTATAAAAAGTTAATTCAAGTGCATCATTTTCATAATAATAAAGACTGGTTGCATACCTTGTGATACGAGTCACTCCCCTTTATTCTTTACTTTGTTATAGCTTGAATTATACAGCACTCTTTTGAGTGCAAAAAGTTGTTAGGCTTATCAGGAGGTATGCATAATAATTAAAGGGGATGCAACACATAATTTTCAGAACATATTTAATTTTATTCTATGTGACACCATTCTATACACTTTTATAATAAATTATCAATTTTTAAAAATTTAATTTTAGAAATTCGTGAAAAAAGTATACTGAAAGATAATATTAAGAAACTTTTGTATGCCTTCTTCATGTTTTTTATCATGAGTTTGCAGTATGCCAAGATACTGCTCTGAAGTAATAGATTAGAAATCTATTACAAAGCCTGGATATTTAGTGTTTTGTATGCTGACATATCTGGAATTAGAATTGAAGCTATTGCATGGAAAACACAAGTAATTAGATCTATATTATTAGAAGTTTGTTAAATCTGGTGCAGATTTCATTTCTTCTCTGACATATTTTACGCTATATTTAATCTCTCTTCCTCTTATCTAAGAGTATATTTTAATTTCTCCAAAAATCAATGCAAAGCATTGGTGTCTGTGTAGGCCAGTATAGGCAAACATAACTATGTTGTTGGTCGCCAAATGCCATCATCAACAAAATGAAAAAGCAGGATATTTGTCTTAGGTTAGCTGATATTTGGTTGGGTTACCTTACTGTTCGCTTAACATTATAAAAGTTTGCTTAATTTGTCATTGAATAGCTTATTTCTGTTTTCGTCAGTATCGTGAGAATATACAATCTGTATCATGTTAATTCTGTGACTTCTCCATATATTTAATGAATAAGTTGAATAAAATTCAAGTATTTACTTCCAGCAGAAGTAGGAAATACAAAAGATGGTAGCAAACAAAAGTTTTTACAGGATGTTCTTTAAACAAACAGTATATTTGTTTTCCTTTGGTTGTAAGTGCTTGTCTGATGGTTCTACATAAAATTTTCCATTTTGTCAGATACCTTTGTTATGAATTTTTGTATTTAAAGAATAGCTTAATCTAATTAGATTAGTATTCCAGCTTTACTTCATTAGTTCCATAACTGAAAGATTTTTATTTAAATATATTTTCAGATTTCTGCATTGTTAAAGTGAAACATAACCATAAATAACACATGCATTCAGAAAAATTTTATCTTCAATTTCTTTTGTATATGTCAGCAAATATTAGATTAGATAATCTATGTAAAAAACTGAAGCTGCTGACAGTGAAGTAAACTAGGTTATAAATAATAACTAAACACTAGTAACACAACTTCACTTATCTTATTTAACTCTTGGGGACCGGTTTCAAAGCAAACATCTGCTTTATCCTCAGCCATTCAGCTTGACACTCACCCACTAACTGAGTTAGTGGGTGAGTGTCAAGCTGAATGGCTGAGGATAAAGCAGATGTTTGCTTTGAAACCGGTCCCCAAGAGTTAAATAAGATAAGTGAAGTTGTGTTACTAGTGTTTAGTTATTAGATAATCTAGTTTAGATTATTAGGTATTAGGTTAACTAGTCTTGATCTGCTGGAAAATGTAGAATTGCCTTGCAAAATGAAATTGCTGGAGTAAATACTTGATTTTATGAATGCCATTCATTGCACATTAAATTCTGTACGATACAAGTGAGTGGGAAGTAGATGATATGTAGACATTGAAACATTTAATTTATTTACATCCTGATGCAGGACGCAGTTACTGTAGATCTTATCAAACACTTAGAAAATCACTAAATTAAAGTGTGTTGTATCCAACATTATTTTTAGTAAATTTTGCATTGTTTATGTATGTAACATTTTGGCATGATTGACAACTTGAGACTCAGGGTGCTGAAATATTACATTTCCTAAAAGACTGAATGGACTCTGTGAATGTTTAGCTGTTAGCAGTTGTTTAGAAGAAGAAGAAAGCATCTTTACAGGGTTGCTAACTCACTGAAAGCACAGTATTGTAGGAGGCAAACATATCTCATAATAGTTCCATCCTGCCCACAGAAAGATACAGGGATTTTGGGAAAAGTAAGGTAACCTATTTCTGTTCTGGAACAAATGGAATTTTTCTACAATTTAATACTGTATCGCACATCTTGACTTCCCCAAAATACAGCATTGATAAACCAGTAACTATTGTACCAATTAAAAGTGAAAATTACTTAATTATACGAAGCCATTCCACACTTCTGTAAAATGTTTTCTTTCTACCCAGTTCAAAAATTAACTGCAAGCTTAACCAACCTAAGCAAACATTAAAATGATGCATATGTGGAAGAATTTATAATATATTATAAATTAATATATTATCTTTTCTTAGCTCTTATTAAAATTATAGTTTTAGTCAAGTATCAAGTTTCCGTCCAGACGGAAACTGGGAGATCCGTTGTTCAAATCCTGACCATATTATTGAATTTTTCAGGTGGACTCTATGTATCCAAAACCTTAGCCTATACATGGCTAGTATGGAGGAACAATTAATTTCCATCAATTAACTTAATCAAAATCATTGTTAAAGCAAAAGACTACAACAGAGGTAGGAATGGCATGTTTCTTTACCAAAAATAAACATTTTTGAGAAATCACTTGCACAAAATGATATTAAAAGCCCTTAGAAGTTATTTTATATTATAAATTTCCATTAGTCATGTTTGCTCAGCTGTGAAAATCTAACTTTTCAGTAAGATTTGTCATCTATCACGGAATTTAATATGGATGATGTAGTTCAGAAGTGTGTACAGTATTTGAAAAAATATGTATTTTGCTTTTATATTTTTGGCTTACATATTTGCAATATTGAAATTTTTCTGTAGGTTGTGTGAAGCAGACAAGATTATTTTCACAGATTTGATAACTGGTTTAAGTGGTTGAAAAGGCAAAATCGGTCTGAAAAATTCTGTGTCGTAGTTGGGGTTTAAAACATGTATCTTCAATTGTGTTTGGTTGGAGGAATTTTAGTAACAGTTACATAAAAATTGAAAAACTGTTTGTAGGTTTTTAACACTGTCACATGTTTACATTATTGAGCGATTAGTTTCAGAAGCAGTTGCTTCCATTATCAATCTCGAAGGTCTGTTATTCAAATATAACAATTTGTAACAAAAACTTAACTTAAGAAAATGGTGTTAATTCTTCTTTCTAATTGTTATCGATTTCACAAACTCTTGTTCGCATCATCAATCAAAGAAAACCACAGGAGAAAACAAATTTGTTGTTAAGGAAGTTACTATGTTCTTATGTTTTTTAAGTGTTACCAAAATCTGAAAACGAAACAAACTTAAGAACAGAATCAACTGCTGATATTTCAAAATACATTACACAGTGTTTATTTTTTAAAATAAATATCTTTTCCCAAACCATTAAATCTATTGGGACATTTAATTGTTTTAATAATTTAACTTCAGGATTTATATTATGGTTAAATGACCAAATATGATCTGCTACGGCTGATTTATTTTGTGATCATTCAACCATAATATACATCCTGAAGTTAAATTATTAAAACAATTAAATTTCCCGATAGGTTTAATGGTTGGGGAAAAGATATTTATTTTAAAAAATGAACATTGCGTAATGAATTTTGAAATATCAGCAGTTGATTCTGTTCTTAAATTTGTTTCGTTTTCAGATTTTGGTAACACTGAAAAAAACATAAGAACATAGTAACTTCCTTAACAACGAATTTGTTTTCTCTTGTGGTTTTCTTTGATTGATGATGCGAACAAGAGTTTGTGAAATCGATATCAATTAGAAAGAGGAATTAACACCATTTTCTTAAGTTAAGTTTTTGTTACAAATTGTTATATTTGTATAATATTCATTGCTTCACTGTAGCTAGCTTCATTTTCTACGTACTCGAAGGTCTGACTCAATTCCCCAACTTCCTCACATGTTTTTCTAAACCACAAAGAATTTGTGATCTCCTGGTGTTGTGTCGGCTTGTTACTATGGTAGTTCAGTTGGTTAGAATAACCAAAGGAATTTAGAAGAAGATTTATGTTTTAAATCCCAGCAATGGCATTGAATTGCTCAGTTTGATCCTACCTTTCCAACCTCGTACTAAACGCAGCTTGGTTAATTGTGTTCCATCTCAATTATATTACACATGAGTATTTTTAAGTTGCAAATCGATCACTTATTTTCTAAACTTAAAAAATAAATAAATATTTAATATTCTGCATTAGAAATGTGCAATTTACGCAAATGTTCAGCAGTATACATATTCCAGCAAGTGGTGAATGCTTTACTGTTATAGATCTGCTTTCACAGACAGTTTTATTTGTGCATTCCAGAAAAGAAATTTGTTACTGTATTTTTTCTTAACATCCTACTAGAACAACTCATTCCAAAGAATTTTGGCATAGGTACAATTTAATTTTAAGATGATGCAGAAATGAAGAATAATTTAGCTGTAATCATTTTGTTAATACTATTTACAATGGCATTGATTCATAGGACAGTTTTTAGCATGTTTGTATTTCCCATCCACAAATAAGAGGTATTACCTGTATAAATTAAAAATTTATTTTTATGTCGGTTAGTCATGGCGGGAGATCTAAGATAAATACTCAGATTGCAAAAAGAATGTTTGCATAAAGTGCTGTTTATATTTAGTGTATGAATGTGCTGACCTCGTTTACTATCTTTCTTTTTAAATATATTTTCCTCCCTGTCCCAAACTTGGGATTTGAAACTATTCCTGTATATATTTGGTCCAGCTGTCTTTAGGAAAATATATTAGTTAGTAGACATGTGATTTCTTCTCTGTACTTTACCTAGTCTTTTTGTGTGTATATATGATATTATATACATAATATTTTTTGTAATATTTTCTCAGTGGCTGAAACTTTTTGTCATGTAATGTTAAATAGTGTTCGTTCCCTGTTTAAAGATTTTTAATGCATAGTGTCTACACTTGTGTCAAAATATATAAACTGTAATACAAATTAGCTTTATAGAAATACTGATAATAACTGTGTAATTATTTCTCATAATCATTTTCATCCACTGGGTATTTTATGCGTAATTGCTGTATAAATATTATACATATTTTTAAAAGCTTGGCTTTCATCTTTAATGTATTAAGCTGAATGTTTTAAGATCAAGAGTTGGGGTGAACATTTCTTGTTTTTAAAAAATAAATATGTTTATATTTCTCTCTGTAAGTTGGCATCAGTGTTCTCAGTCTGATATGTATAAAGGCTGGTTTACAATAACCTGAGAATGGTAACCAAAATAGAAGCGGTAAGCTAGGTAGTATAAAAGATTTTAGTTCACAGTAGCCTGGTAACAAGAACAGGAATTTATTACTCGACAGAGTGTTGAGGCGTATCAACCTTCAGGTGACCAGTGCTGTGATCGTCTCTTATCGGGTCTTATCTGGTCGACTAGAAGAGTGAAATATTAGTAAGTTGACGTACAGTAAGTTATGAAACACAAATAGAGCGATTGGAAGCTGCGTGTGTATGTATAGGATATGCTTTCTCACGCCTGCCGATGTATGACACATTGCTCTCCAGAAGGTATGATTATATCTGAACAGAGTATACATACACTGGACTCGTCATATACATGTGATGAGCTCAGGTAAACATCTCTGTGTTGCGAATTTTTCCCGATACGCTTTCTCGCTGTACCATGCAGTTTATACGTGATATTGATCACAAAGTGAAAAGTTGATTTTGTGCATTGTGATTTCAATTGCTTTTTTAATTGAACAGTGATACTGTTTTGTCTATATTCAGCCAACATAATATGAACTACCCAATTTCAAAATTTGTTTTAGTAAACATCTAGGGCAGATCCATTACTGTTTCTGATGCTGCTACAGTTTAGCACAGCAAAGAAAGTCTCCTGGGCCTGAGACACAGGGGGATTGAAGAGGGTTCCCACACCCTCCCTGGATAGATTTATGACACCCATGTCAGTTCAGTTACAGACCATTCTAAACATTCTGACGTCTTCTACTTTTGTGAATGAATCTTCTTGGTTTTAGTGTACAGAGTGAAAAGGGCGCATGTTCTTTTAATGGTTCTACTCCATTCTCTGTCGCACAAATTTGCTGTCCTTATCCCACTGTGTAAGGGTGATACTCGGTGACACATTCCTGTCAGGGACTTACTTTGCGTTGGTGAATAGTAGTAAGTCTGTTTGTAGCATTCCTTTATTAACAGCATACATTAAAGCTGTTTGTTGTTACTATAAAACAAACTAATACTCTGTATGCCAGTAATTATCAGTATTTACCTAGAACACATATCATTAGGACCTTCCCTAACAGGGATGCAGACAGATAAACACACTTTCCCCAGTCAGCAATAGAATCTCACACAGAAAATTTACATTTCAGCCCAGAGCTACACACCTTTTACAGAATAACACAGAACAGCTTCAGTGAACGCAATCTTCTGAAATGACATAAAACATCAAAAACTCATGAACAGAAACTCAGGTATTTATCGCATAAATAATAAAGATTGTGGCAACTTCTACATTGGAAGAACTAAAAGGAATCTCAACATTGGCTTAAATAACATTTCAGAAACAGACATAAATATGCAATAGCTGTCAATTTTTAAAGGAGAACCACAATATAGAACCAGAAATTCACTTATTAGAAAATGTTAAGAGTCCAGTAGTATTATCCACATGGGCAAAATATCTTCATAAAGAAATATGAAGGGAAACTTGTCAGTTTTGACATCAGATTTGACAGGAATCCAAACATCAACTTCGTTAAAATAAGACCTGAAGCTTTCCTGGCGACGAATATGTTCAATTATTAAATTATAGATGAATCTTATTTTTTACACATCAGCTTCACTTACGTACCTATATCTTTGTGTTATATCCAGTGATTCATTTGTGGTTATAACATTTAATAAATATCCTGATGATGGTAGGGATGTACGCTCCCGAAATGTCAGTTTCTAATCGTCTTTTCACCTGGCTTGTTTCCCGAGAAGAACTTGAACATTGACTTTGTGAGGTTATCACCTCAACATCAGAGAGTTCTCATAATCAAAATCCAACAGATGATAACACGGATGATGTTAGGAGGAACCTAACAAAATGTGTTCCTGGTAAATACTAGTAATAATTGGGGCATGGAGTATTAGTTTGATTCAAAATTGTATTAATTTTGTGCTTCACTTTATCATTGTACTGTCTTTTGTTTATTTTACCGGCTTTGCTGTTGCTAGAGATTATCCATTTACTAGAAGAACCAGTGCTGAATAAATCTGTGGACGTCGTGATCTGAGGTTAGGATCAACATACGTTAAAATTTCTTCCAGCTTCATATTTTCAGATTACGAGTAGAAAGAATTCTAGCTGTTATTCCATGTAGAATGGAATAATCTCCACAGCAAATAGTCTAATGTGCACTATTAGATTTAATATACCATGTCTGGGAACAAGAACAAGAAAGTTGAAGCTTGTCCAAGTCTACTTTCCTGCTACTAGGAACGGAAAAACTTTTAATTATGCAACTCCCATTAAAATACATGTATTTCAACTTTTGTGTTTGTTGATTTGTTTAACATTTTTGGTTGTTGTAAGCCAGCCTCCAAAGTGCCAAAAATTAACCTGCACACAACAAAAATAATAGAAATGTTGTCCAAATGGGAATGACATGATATGTGTTTATATTAAAGATGCCAGAATCATTCAAATGTGACACATTAATTATCATGCTGTTACTGTCAGAGTTAATGAGAGTAACATAATAACCTTCTCTGTAATGTTTGGAAGCCAAAATTATAGTCACTAGTGTTTCTGTAAAAAGAGAGGACAGAATCTCTTAAGCACGCCCACATCTGTGTTTTGTATCCAAGTAGTTATGTGTAAACTATATATATATGTATGTGATGATTCTGCTATGTCTATATATATTGCAATATTTTGTATAAGGCATTTATTTTTATTGAGAAAGTAAAAAGATGAGCAATGTCTTCGTTTAAAAGTTTGCATTTTTAGCAATGAAGTGCATGGATTCAGAGGGTTACGGGAGTAAAGTATGAGAAAGTGCATGATTTGAAGTTACTGTTTTGCACTTTTAGCATAGACTTTAGGCATGGTCATAATATCAGTAAATAGTTGCTATATCAGCTGCTAAAAAGAGAGATCTTTGTTTTGAAAAAAACATACACTAATGTAATATGAAATTCTCAGCCATATTTAAGTTATTGAAAGCACCATTGTAGTACCATTGTATTACAAGATTTGAAGCATTGAGTTGTAAATAATGCCAAGCAACACTTTCTAAAAGTTTGAAAGGATCCTGTGAGACCGAAAGACACAATTCTTGTTTGTTTGTTTTTGTTTTTTGTTTGTAATTTACGCCCTTCAATGTTAAGTCATATTGGACGATGAATGGAAGGGGTGAAATGATGCTCAAATGATCCCAGGGTCCATAGAGCTTTGAGTTACCCGACATTTGTCTTTCAGGATAAGGGAAAACCCCGGAAAAACCATATCCAAGTAACTCACCCTGACCGAGATTCGAACACGGGACCTCTTGAACGTGAGGCAGACATGCTACCGCCATGCTACTGAGGCAGGCTAATTCTTGGGTTATATGTCCATTTTAAAGGAGACGTGAAAAAACAAGACTTAGCAAGAATTGAACACCTGAATTAATCCTGGCCTTCAGGATGGTTACCCTGCTGCAACCTGAGAAAGCATATTGAATGTTTCAGCTGCATGTACTTCATGTCATTCTTAAACATACAGAACCAGGTTGTATTATTTATTCTCAGAAACAACTGATGTGTTTAAGATCGGTTTTGTCACATATTTTAAAAATTCTCTTAAATGATGAGAATATAGTTTGTGTAGTTATGTGTGTTTGGAGGAATTTACTATGTGCCAGTTGGAAAGAGAGTGAAAATGGAGGCAATTGCCTTTGAAACTAGTCTCTCAGTAATATAAAAAAGTGACGAGTCTAAACCAACTACAAATAGTTTTTGAGATAGTGTGTGTAATTTTCAAAATACACCATTATATTTTAGTTCTGCTTTGATATTTGTGAAAGTCTAAAGAGCGGTATTAATAGTTTTCACATTGATCAGGAATATCTCCCTAACATTTCATCTATTGGTCGCAGGTTCAAAACTGCCATAGATCAGTTTTTTTAAGTGATAGTGTCATGGCTGTAGATTAATTAGCATGTAAAGCAACTTCTGCGGTACAAAATTTAGCACACTGCAGTGCTGATATGATCCTAAGTATGTGTAATAATAATCAGTCTATAAAAATAATTAACTGAGTAAATACTACTATATCGTAAAATATCTGTGCCATTATATTCATCCTCTCTTTAAAATGATGAAGTGTTAAAAAACCAACTGCAGATAATTTTTTCAATTTATCTCTGATTTAATGTTCAGTAATGTTATGATCATGCCTAAACTGTTTTTGCCTTTGAAACATTTGTAAGATTCTGAATATTGGGTAAATGTATTGGAACCCTAACTAAATGGAATTTAAAGAGATAATGATTATGGCTTTATTTTCTAAGCTATAAAACTGTAGCAAACGCTTATGTGTTTCTTGAGGATGTTGTCCTAAAAATCATGTTTGTTACTTTACATAGTCTCAACTGTATACTCTCAGAGAAGTTAAAGGTACCCTACATCATATTTATCTGATGAAGTGATGCGTAATAATTTTGATACATTAATGAAATAGCTTGTACTGTTTAATCACGAGAAGTCCTTTCCTCTGTTTCCAGCACAAATGCTCAGTATGGATATATAAAGCCTGTGGACTTTATAAAGTATTTATTGTTAATGAACCGACTGGAGTCTTGTACTGAATATGGCAAATTATGAGAACAAACTGAAAAAGAAAGAGCAGTTTATTTGAAGCATTTATTTAAAGTATGATTTCCGTAAGTATGCTACATTTCCAGGGTGAACATTATATCTGTAACAAAAGCATGAAAGCTTAGGGATGTAATGGTCTGCTAACAAAGGACCATTACATTATTACCTAGGGAGTGTGTTAAAACAAAATGAGAAGTTCAAAGCAGCAATGACATAAGTCAAGTATTTTAGGTGATGACATTTTATCTCTGCATGTATCAACTTATGTGACGGAAGAAGATGTACTTGATTATGGAAATGTTTTTGGGAGGGTATTTTCTCTTTAGTCCTCCACCGTGGCATACCCTGCTTTGGTTCCCTCCCACGGAAGGCACCTGGGATTGATCCCACCACTGGAGGGTGCAGATTTTAAGTCCCAGGTATAATACTGGTGCACATTCACCATCGCGAGGAAATACAGGAGCTACGATAGGTAGCGAACCCTGGTCTAAAAGCCAACTTCTCGGCTCGGGGTGACGAGATGCTGACCACATCTGCTCTCTGTATCGGATGATCGCCCACCTCTGCCTTGTGTATGTGGGGATGAGAGCAGCAATTGGGTTGGCAAGCTCAAGCCCTGGATTATTTATATCTTATTGCTTTACCAGTTATACACAAAACTTTGAATGAACTATATTTTATAGGATATTCTCAAAAAATTAGATACATATTTTGTTTTTATGTATATATCTTAAACATATACTATTTTATTACACAGAAAATGAGGCTAGTTACAGTGAAATAATAAATATAATACAAATAAAATATTTAGTGATTCTTTTCCACTTATCTTAAGAAGTTGATGACAATTCTTCTATCTTTTCTAATTGAAATTATCTTAAGAAGTTGATGACAATTCTTCTATCTTTTCTAATTGAAATTAGAAAAGATAGAAGAATTGTCATCAACTTCTTAAGATAAGTGGAAAAGAATCACTAAATATTTTATTTGTATTATATACTATTTTATAATTCCTTTCACGGAAGTGTTGAAAACAGTGTTGTAATAAATTAAATTTAAAGGGAGTCGATTAATGACACTAAACAACACTTTTAAATTTTCTCGGAACATGTTTCAGAGGCTACTTCCTCCATTGTCAACCGGAGATGGATTGGTTCTCAGTGGTGTAGCTGGCGATATTTTGTCATATGTCTCCACTGGTGGCGGTTCAAGGAACTTGCTGAACAAATCTTTATGGGGGATGTCAAAATTGAATAGTTTATTCCTATTTTTTGAAATGAAGATTTGTTTTGATATACTATTTTAATCAAAAGCATTTGCATAATTATTGTGACTGTAAACATTTCGAAAAGTCTTCCGTGTTTGGAATGGGATTATGTTTTTAAATATTTTTGTATCACATGTTTGGAAGATAATACAATACAAGTTTGGTAATGTTTTTGGATTCAGGTGCCTCAAAATGTGTATCTTGATATTAAATTGTTGGATAACATGTAATATCTACCTTCCTTACATAAGTATGCACTAAAAAGGTAAAACTTTGACTTGCAACACTGCTGCTTTGAATCCCTCAATTGGTCATAAATACAAACACTCTATTTTGCTTACTACTCTATATTAACATTTTGAAAGAAAAAAGAAAAAAGATTTACAAGAGTGCTCCACAATAACTGCCAGTGTGTGCATACAAAATAAATGTTATTTTATATATAGTTCTGAAGATTCTTTTACTGTCATGTATGTATTGTAACAGTACTAAACCTATTATTTGAAGAAAACATCAGTTAGCATGTTCTATTAATTTGGTGTGTAAGAGCAACTTTAAACTCACATTTCAAACTGCAGGGAGAGAAATAAAGCACGATAGTATGTTCTGTATTGGTTGCCTAGGTATTAGATGTATATTTTATTTATCAGACCATGAAAAAATCAGATACAGCATGAGGTAAACCAGAAATGATATAACTAAATATTCCAAATGATCATCTCAAGAGCACAAAATAAAATGCTAAATCAGTATGAGACATATTAACATTTTTTAACTATATTTGTGTCAGTTTTGACCACTGTATGTAATATCTGTTGTATAATTATTGTTCTGTCTCCTTATTTGTTCTCCCATGGTTTTAAAGTCCATGGATTGTGTTGAGCTCCTTTAGCTAACTGTGGACCCTTTTTGGTGGTCCAATACATTTCCTGTACAAAAGTAAATAAATTCCTACAATTTATGTGATTAAGTCATTTTGCACTTTTTACATACCTTTTATAATCTATTTACTGTTAGAATAAAGTATTAGTCTGCATTCCATAATGAGCTCCGCCTCTAGGATGTCATTGGTTAACATAACATTTGTGCGTGTGCACATAAACGTCAATGCGTCACCAGAGTTAAACTGCCATCTTTGTTGTTACATCAACCAGTGCAGTTTTGAACTTTTGAGTGTCATTGTTCTTACTGTAATCACTTTATATTGATAATTCCATATTATAACAACTTGAATGGTTTAATATAATATAATTTTGAGTCGAACTAATACGCAATGCTCCATTTATTGCAAGTATTTACCTAGAACGCGTTTCGTTAGGATCTTCCTTTCCAAAAATGGTACGCTACCGCCGATTTATCTATTTCTTTGTTCCTGATGTTCCTAAATTGCTCTTTAAGCCTAATGTTCAAGTTCCTTTTTGTTTTTCCAATGTAAAAGTTGTCACAGCCTTTGCAGTTTATCGGGTACACACCTGATTTTTTTGTCTGTAGGTATCTCCTTTGTATTATGTAATTTCAAAAGGTGTACACTAAATTTGTTCTGTGGGGCCAAAGTAATATTGTGCTCTTTGAAGACTTTTTGGAAAAGGTGCGTAACTCTGGAATGATATGTAAATTTTTTGTATGAAGTTTCATTGCAGATTGGGGAAAGAGTAGCTACTTGTTTGCATCTTTGTTGTCTTTTGAATTTATCAATTTTCTTTTTGACCAATTCAGCGCTGAATCCATTGTATTCTGCAGTGTGAATGATATTATTGTACTTTTTAATATATTCCATCTTGTTTAAAGGTACATTAACAAGCCTGTAAGTTAAACTGTTGATAACAGGATGCTTGTGTTGTCTTGGGTTATATCCATCTGCTTTTATGAAATTTTCTATGTATGTTTCCTTCCTATGTATGCCAAATTCAAGTTTATTATGTTTTCTGGTAAGTTTTAAATCTAAGAAAGGGATTTCATTGTTTGTCTCTTTTTCTATGGAAAATTTTATTGCAGTATTTTGTAAATTAAGTAGTTTTAATGCATAATCCACTTGTTTCTCATTTATTGTTTATGGTTTATTGAAAGCAAGTAAAACAAGAAGCTGAGTAAACCACAGAACTATATTGTGGAAGAACATGGGAGCATTAAAATCCACTAGCCAGTGCTGTTTATTTCTGGCACATGCTAGACATTCACTTTATTCTTACAGCGAACAGATTATACTATAAGAGTTCTCAACCTTTACATGAGCTACTTCCCAATGATGTCATTGAGGAGAAACAGGGTGTTACCTTTTCCCCCTCCTAGTTAACCTTTGCAGGTGACGTCTTCATTCCTAACACAGAACCACTGTCATAAGAACAGAAATTGTGCAAAGGAAGGTATGTATGTGAATGGAAATTTTATGCAAAGATGCCAAGAATATCCCAAATTTGATGGACACCACTTTTAAGCATTTATAACAATGTTAGTGCTAATATAATGCATGTTCTACAATTTGTGATTAAGTAATTCAGGAGTTATAGAATGGAAAACCCTTCACCATATTAGACAATGGGTGGAGCACCAATACTCGTAATCCTGGCTGAGCAATTTAGTTAATCTACTATAGTTGATTGCAGAAACAATAGATTTTGCAGCATCATAAAATAAAGGTTTTGAAGCTTAATGTTTTATTTACTTCATGTTAAACATTTGCAGAAGTAGTTCATTATACATTTTGTTTTAGGTACAGGTGGGTAGAGAAAATACAATGGATCTCAAATGTTTCAAATCCTGGTGGTTATATACTGCTCCAGAAGTCTGTCTGCCCACCTCAGTAGCGTAGTTGGCAGCATGTCTTCCTCACGTTCAAGAGGTCCCAAGTTAGAATCTCGGTCAGTTTGAGTTACCTGGGTAAGGTTTTCCTGGGATTTTCCCTTATCCTGAAAGACAAAATGTTGGGTAACTCAAAGCTCTATGTACCCCGGGCTCATTTAAGCTTAATTTCATCCATTTCATTCATTGTTTGATATGATTTAAGTTGGAGGACATAAATTAATAAAGAAAAAGCCTCTGATTCCTGATGTCATGGGTTCAAATGTGCCAAAGGATGATGGATTTTTTCAGTTGTAAAATCCTTAGCATGACTTCCTTTGGAAGGAAAGTAAAGCTGGTGGTTGTGTCATAGATTTATAGCATGTAAAAGAACCTCAAGCCTGATATAGAGGCCTCTGAGGAAAATAAGCTGTCTTTAATGCCCAATATGGAGTGGGACACTAAGAAACAGCAGTTGAAGAGAGCCCATAAACAAACAAACAAACAAAAAGCTTCAGCTATCTCAGAAACTTCATACAATTTCATATCAGAAGGAACGGCTAAATAGCAGCCTTTATAAAAGAGACCATTTAAAATTTGAACAATGGAATTCAGAAATGGTTAATGCTCAATGTTATTTGAAGTAGATCTACAACTTTTGTGTAATAAATTTGTATCAATCTCATATAGTTTACCAGTTTAGAAAAAAAACTGTGTAAGTTTATTCAAATGAAGAGAGCTTCAGAGATTACAAATTATACATTTTATTTATCATGCACATATTTAAAATGTAAGTGGTAATTGAGATTTTCTTGAAACATTTTTGTGTCATTCCTTTGGTAGATGATTAACCTTAATATCGAATATATTTTTTGTGTGGGAATTGATGTCCTCCAACATTAAGTCATATCGGGCGGTGAATGAATTGGGTGAAATGATGCTCAAATGAGTCCAGGGTCCATGGAGCTTTGTTACCCGACATTTGCCTTGAAGGATAAGGGAAAATCCTGGAGAAAAACCTGAATTTCGAACTCGGGACCTCTTGAACGTGAGGCAGACATGCTGCCATCTATGCTACCGAGTCACGCAGTCATTTCATTTTTGAGCTATACCACACACCCATATCATTTTTCTAAAAATGTTTTCATGCATTTAAGAAATCTCAAAATATATATATTTTAGTGAAAACTTAACATCAAATTTTTGGTTGGAGTGGAATAATTTCTGTACTAAGTATGTAACAGATAAAGTAGATCCTAATGACAGTCTTTTTTGTTTTGTTTGATATAGTTTGTCTTCCAATGTTAAATCATATCGGATGATGAATGAAATGGGTCAAATGAGCCCAAAGTCCATGGAGCTTACAGTTACCTGACATTTGTCTTTCAGGATAAGGGAAATATCTGGAAAAAACCTTATCCAAGTAACTCCCGTAACTGAGATTTGAATGTGAACCCTCCTATGGTGATGGAGTGCAACTTGAATGTACATATTTGATAAGACAACAGTGGGAATCTCATCTTGTGACTTGCTTCGTTACATCATCTTAATGTAGTAGAATTTGTTTCATATTTAGCAATTCCACCATCTTCATATAACTTGAGGCAGAATGGCAGCCCTACTTAGAATATTTCATATGCTATGACAAGATTTGGAGGGAAGACTTGGTCAATCTTTTGTACCTTTGTCCTTGATGAGATACTCACCCGGAGGGATGGATGAGGTGAGAGTAGACAGGAGGCATAACAGCAGAGGCAGGATATCTACAGTTTATAGATGGAGAGTCCGGTTGCAGATCGTGCAATCGGCTTCTCAGTCCTGCCCGTGTAAGCTTACACAACCCCTTGGTGGGCCCGGGACTCGGAAATTGCTCGTGATTTGGAGGATAAAAGTTTACAGAGCGCATCCTTTTATCCCCTGCCATACAACGCCCTCGCTTACAAACTAAAACAGTCATGGAGTAGGAAGCTGATGTGAAATGGATGAAAAGAAATCGTTCCAAAATAACCATTTGGTCTGGAAGCTCGACCCGTGGGATTGAACTCATGGTCTCTCAAATGCGGGTCGTATGTGTTATCAGAGTGCCAGCGCCTTTATAGTCATATAATACAAAACTGTATTGAATTATTTTAAATATTACTCGCAGAAGTCATGTTCGACGATCCCGGAAAGGGATTGCTCTCGCGAAATTAAGCCACACCCACAACTTGTTTTAGAAGACTTGGATGGTAGAATTTGTTTTTAAAACAATAAATGGTGGATGAGACTTTCACTTGTGCAAATAATACAGCACAAGATAATGAAGCCTTTTACTGTTTCGTTGTTAAAACATTTGTTGAGACTGGACAAAGGCGAACCCTGGAAAACCTTATTCTTAGCAAATCAACTTAGATTTGTGGAAAGACTTTTCAGTTTGGAAAGTCGTTTTGAAATCCCAAATATAGCACTATAATCTAGCATTTAGAACAACAGGGTACTTAAGGCTTAGAACAAGATCCCATTGACTGGTTCTGATAGCAGTGTAATCAGGAATGATTGTGCTTTTATATAATGTTGTGAGGGAAAACATTAATTTATAGTATCCGGCCGTATAAAGAAATAAATATCAAACATTAATATTATATTTTTTGACCGACGTAAGTCTTGTATCTGTGGTCTTGTAAATCTCAGGTTGGCAGTGCTGTTTCGGCGTTTGACAGCTTGACAATTGCTATCTAATTCAATGTCCGAGTTACCGGGTGTATGGAGCGTTGAAGTGTAAAGAAAGCCTAATGTAGTCGTGGCAGAAAATGGAAATGTAATGCAAAACGAGTGAATAGCACTGCCTAGTTGTTTTGAATAGATATTCAACAGCAGAAGAATGATACAGAATTTGTGTCCTATATCACAGGCCTTTTTAGGCACACTGTTTACATGGGGTTTAACAGCGGCAGGTGCCGGCATGATAGTTGTAATCGGAGGCAGTCAGGTAAGTTATTGAAACTATACAAACGATAACACTTTCGGTTATGACACATTTATCGTAAGTAGCTTCCTAAAATTTCAAATGTGATTGTAGCAACGCAAGGAATTCCTTTCGGTAGGTTATGCCAAGTTCGTGAAATGCATACCGTTAGTCTAGCTGCTTTCCTACCCATTACCTAAAATTACTATAGTCATCCCCAAAGAGTGGCTTTTCTCGGGAAGAATGAAAAATAGTGCAATTCAATCCAATTGTGATGAATTTTACAAGTCCATTTCTATAATTTATGTTTTAACGTGCTCGTTTAGTCTGCCAATGCAAAGCGCTATTAAATATGGAAATGGTGAAATGTTTACCTTCTAAATTAACCACCTTCCCTAAGAACTCTGTAATACAGTAGCCACACTAATTGCTACCAATCCTCAACACTTCATTCTCCCATTGATCATATACCAAGCTAACATCTCCTTACTTCTTTTAATACATCTTTCAGTATAATCATCACTCGTATCAACCTCTTTTATTTCTCAATTTAAGAACAAAAATCTTTTTTCTCTAATACACATTTTATGCATCTGTATCCTCCAGTCTGGTTTTACCCATCCTCCAAAATCCACCCATACACTTTTCATAATCCTCTTTCCCCATTCTACTCTCAGTTCACAGCCAATTTTCTCTTAAACTGGATTTGTAAAAGTTATTCTTTCAAACTGTTTGAGGCCTGCATTACACTTTATACCAGTATTTGAATACTTTCTCCCTCATTCATTCTCACTTTCCTTAACCATTTTCAACATTTTTGCTGCATTTTATGGAATGCCTAACTGAGTTTTAGAAAACATATTAAGTATTTTATGTCTTTCCTCCACCATATTTCTATACCATGGGGCTGTTGCTTTTAAACACACTTAAAAACCATTGGTCTGGGCAGGATTCAAACCTGCGACCTTGTATCTGGGTTTCATATTAATTTCCTTTGAGATTATATTGTTTAATGGGGAAAGTGTAGTCATGTCTCCATCTCTGTTGACTTTTGAATTTATCAGTTTTCTTTTTGACCAGTTCTGCACTGAAACTATTTTATACTTCAGTGTGCACTGTATGATTGTATTCTTTGATATATTCCATTTTATTTAATGGACAAACTTGTGAGTTGAACTATTGATGACAACATGCTTATGTTGTCTTAGTTTATGTCCATCTAATTCCTTGAAATTTTGTGTTCTTTGTGTTTTTGATGATTTTAAAGTTTAAGAAAGGAGTTTTGTTATATTTCAAAGAACCTCATGAAAAGATCTGGCAAGAATGGAGGAAATTTAGGGCTTAGCCTTAGCTAATCCCAGTTTTTGTTTGAGGAACTTTCCATCAAATGCAAAAGGTATTGCTGGAACGTCTTAGGTGGAGTAAAGTGGATTTTCATATGAAACTTGGAAAAGATGCAGCCAATCTTGTTGCCAGTAGTGCCATATAAAGGTATAAATGCCTTACTTAACCAGTCATCTGTTCTTAAAATGATGGTGGCATGTCAAATTAGTCCTTTTGTCTACCACCCTTCTGTAGACCTTGATGTCACTATTATAATAGCCATTCTATAGTTTCATTCAGTTTCTGAGGAATGCCATGGAGCTTTGAATGGCCAAGAACTTGACATTTTTAACCTTGACACAGTTATGATTAATAATGCTTAGCATGAAAGTTTTAAGTCTGACATTCAATGATTAACATATGGATATATTTTTAAATTCAGATGTTCCAAAACTTCATTTTCCAGTACACTTCCACATTTGATATTTGTTAACTTTTTGTTTTTCAGTTATGCTGTTCACAGACACATACAGACTTTTTTTCTAAGAATGCTTTTTTGAAATTATGGAGTCTCAAAACATGTATTTGGTGAAATCTAAATATTAAGTTTTTGGTGGAATAGAGCACTTTATACATAGTAAATATGAAAATTGTTTAAATGTAATCAAACATACTTAAAACACAGTAACATTTATAGAAACATGATAATTATATAGAAGAAGAATATGTTGAAAAATAAAATATTGATGTTAGTTTATTTCCTATTTCTTATTACAAAATGTAGCATATACAACTTCATTCATTCATTCATTCATTCATTCGTTCATTCATTCATTCTTTATTCATCCTTTTAAAACATATACATGTTTTTGGATACGCCATGGTTACAAAGTATATGTACAAAACAAAGAAATAAAATGGTACAAGTTATTTACTATAGGACATCAATAATCATACATTATTATTTACAAATTTACTGTATTTACAATTCTTTGTTTAAAAATTCATTTATTGAGTAGAAACATCCATTTATACAATATTTTTTAAGTTTCTTTTTGAAAATGTTATGGTTTTGGTTTAGGTATGGTGGAAGTTTATTGTAAAGCTCACATGCTGATGCTATTGGTTTAGTTTTATATAATTCTAATGAATGCATCTGTGGGGGATAGACGACTTCTTTTCTTGTTAAGTAATCATGGTTGTTTCTATTCAGTTGTCCGTTGCTGTCTTTAATTTTTAAGTACAGTATTGTTTCATATATGTATAATGAATACAAAGTCATAATTTGTAGAGTTTTAAATGCTTCTTTACATGATTCAGTTTGCTTTAATCCCTGGATCAACCTCACTGCTTCATACATATGTAACATAATTAGTATACAATAAATACAAAATAAATACTCCTTGTTTTGGAGTTGCATATTCCCATGCCCCATTATTATTAACCCAGGTTGTGTATACAATGGAGCACTTTAAAACTTGGTATCTAGATTTTTGTTTCCCCTTATACTATTTTTTCCTATAATTGTTCTCATTAGTCTTCCCTGTTTTCCAAATCCATTTTTGTCTTACCTTGCCAATAAATTTCCCACTTTTATTATGTTTTCTTCTGATCTTAGACTCAAGATTCTTTTGCGTCCTATTTCATTTGATATGTATTCCCACTTATGTAAAAGAAATTCATCTCTCCAATATTTTGTTTTTTTGATGATCAAAAATATAATGCCAAGTACTATCTTCTTTTTTACACATTGGATATCTTCCCTTAATACATACATTCCTTATACCCCTTAAGTATATTACTCCTGTTCTAAACCATGCCAACCCTTCTCTCCCTACTTTATCACAGATGTCAATATATTTTTCTTACCCCAATAATTTTTTCCATGTTTTATATAATTTCAGAAATCTTTTGTTATTAAGATTAGCCCATAATTCTTCTTTTTCAATATCTTCAATAAAATGTTGATGTAAGTAAGTAATCTTTATTTCCATTTCAGTTACAAGTGATTATACATTTACATACTTGAGTTGCCGGTTAACCTTGGGCCTAAAAGACTCAAACATTGAGGTTGTTGAGCTAATGGGTCCCTATTGGCAACTTCTCTTCATTTTTGTCATATTTACTTATCTTCCTCAACCATTTGGTTCTTACTTTGCCCAAAAAGTTCCCAATTTCAATTAAATTTTTACTAGTTTTTACACTTATTAACTTCATTGCTTGAATTTCTTTTGGTAGCCTTGCCCATTCTTTTTTACCTATCTTTTCCCTAAGCAACCTAGTTTCTTCACATGCTAAAAGCAAATGCCATTCTTTATCCCTTTGGTGACACAATGGGCATTTCTCCAGATCCCTCCCTCTTCCCTAACCCTTCAGTTTTACCACCCCTGTTCTGGCCCATGCAAAGCCTTCTCTTGCTGCTTTATCACATATCAATGTATTTTTCCCTGTTCCACATCACTTTCATCTCTATAAATTTCCAGTGAGCTTTTCAAGTTGAAGCTTCCTAACATTTCTTGCCTTTCAATATCTTCCGTTCTTAACCTAAGTTCTTTCCAAAATCCACTTTGCAATAATTCCTGGTTTTCCCACATGACACCAAACCCTATTTTTAACATAATTTCCTTTATCTTATTTAGCCGCGAATCTTTTTGATTTAGTCTTTCCTGTACTATCAAGCATTGACGTAGAATATTCTGCTCATCTAAACTCCTAATTCTTGCCCAATATTTTAACACCACAACTATTATCCCTCTAGTTCCCAGTCTTTCCAATTCTGCTTGTGCCACTCCATTTGGTGAAGCTAGTGGTAAACCCAAAACTTGTTTGCAAAAGTTTCTATGTATCACATTCATATTTGCACCCACCCTCCTCCATACCCCATAGGGCTGCTCAGTGGTTAGACCGCTTGGCCCTCACCAAAGCTGCCTGGGTTCGATCCCAGGCAACCGCAAAGTGAGATTTGTGGTGGACAACACGGCACTGGGGCGGGTTTTCTCCAGGATCTCCGGTTTCCCTCGCCATCTCATTCCACCGGTGCTCCATCTTCATCTCATGTATCATCAGTGTCATCGCCTGCAGTGCCGTATGTAGTAAAAGCGGGCGTTAAACACTACACATTTACATTTACAAACTCCATATCTCTACCCCATACAGCAATTTTACTTCTACTACGGCTGTGTAAATTCTCTCCAGTTGTTTTATTTGCATTCCTGGTAATTTATCTAAGCATGCTTTAATAGTTACGTAGAAAATGAAGCTAGCTACAGTGAAGCAATGAATATTACACAAATATAAATATTTGTAACAAAAGGCTTCACTTATCTTAAGAAAATGGTGTTAATTCTTCTTTCTAATGGAGATCAATTTCAAAAACAGATTGTTTTCATCATCAGTCCAATCTGTTTTGAAATCAATCTCTATTATTTATTATTTCTATTAGAAAGAAGAATTAACACCATTTTTTTAAGATAAGTGAAGCCTTTTGTTACAGATATTTATATTTGTGTAATGCTTTTAATAGTTTTTAATGCAATTTTACCTTCTGCCATTGTCATTCTCTTCTGCTCTTTCCAACCCCCATTACTGCTTAATCGTACTCCTAGATAATTAAATGTATTGACCACCTCAATATCTCTTCCTTTCCAGTTACATTTCTGTTCTTTGCCTTTCTTAAATACCATAATTTTGGTTTTGTTTACATTAATTCTAAGGCTCCGTTCCTTACAAAATTTATCTATTGCTCCAATTGCTTTATCTATTCCCATTTTGGAAATAGCTCCTGCTACTAAATCATCTGCAAAAAGCAACCCAGGTATTTCCCTGTTATTAATTATTGGCACATGCCTATTTTCCATTCTAATTGCATCTAAAATAAAATATTGATGTATTAAAAATAATAAGAAGAAGGAAATTGACAGATATTGTTCTGTATAGATAAACTGCCCATAATTCTTCTTAAAACTGCTTACTATAGGACAGTTATTTAAGTTTTACAAGAAAACTTTACTGTATTTTAGACATAGGCTGTACTTTTATAGCCTACAAAGGCAAACTAACTTATATCATAACATAGAGTAATGTGTAATAATTTTAAAGCCAATTTTGTGCCTGAAGTGGCAGATAAAATTGAAAGTGTATAAGGTGACTTTAAAAGTTAAAGCTGGCAAAAGGAAAGCTACTGGTAACTTTCTCTTTTATCAGCAGCAGATAAGAGTAATTTCAGTGTTATCTCCAACAAGCTCACACAAACTTGAGAGGGTACTTCAGAGTGAGTGACATTAATGTGTATTCCCAACTGCAAAATAAGCAAGCAAATTATATTTCATTGTTGGAGGTTTTATTTCACCTCTGCTGCACTAAATGACAAAGGCTGACATTTTATGAAAATTGAAAACAAATACATTTTTGCTTTCATTACTACTTAGCTGTTTTAGAATAGAATACTTGTACCAAACATATAAAAACAAATTTTTGACATGTTGATGTTAATTCTTAAAGCTCTTTAAGATCTAGTACAAATTGAGTCCAGTATTCTTCCTTTTAAGGACACTTGGTAGTGTTAGAGTAGCAATATCCATGTAGAATTTCAATGCTATATGTATTTGATATTTGGTATTTATTTATTTTTACAGTATCCATTACAAATTCAGTACAATAACATAGAACATGAGTATTATACTGTATAAATACATGAAAATTGCTGACCTAAGATTTACTCGCTGTCTCAGGTCCCCTGGTCTTTGGTTTTCCTGAGCAGCTTGGTGTCATTTCTTCTTGACCTTTTCTTCTTTTACCCTAATCCACTTTTCTCTTATCCTTTATAAGAAATATATACATCTATTTTTCTTTTCTCCCATCCCCGTTAGCATGCGTAACGCCAATATCTCTTTACTTACACTGTCCCATTTCTTATCCCATATTTTTCTCCTGTAATTTGTTAGCTCCTTACATTCTATCAGGTAATGAATAGTGCTTTCTTCATCTTCAAAAAATTCGCATATTCCTACCTCATCACTTTTCAACCCTTTTAAGTACAATATTCCTACTCTTATCCATGCTATGCCTTCTCTTCCAGTTTTGTCACATTGATTTATATATTTTTACCTAAACTATTGTCTTTAATTGCTTATAGAGTTTTGAAGATTTCCTTTCTTCTATACTTTCCCATATCTCTTGCCTATCTATGTCTTGTACTCTAGTTCTCACTTCCTTCCAAAAACTGCTATAATTTATCTCCTCTGCTCTCCATAGATCTCCCATGCCTATCTTCAATATCATTCTTTCCAATTACGACCACCAACTATTTGTATTTTTAATGCTTTTCTGTTGCTTCATGCACAGGTTCAATAATTCACCTTTCTGCCCTTTAATACACTTACACTAGAATGTCATTATTCTCTCTATTATTATTCCCCTCCTTTTTGCATTACCTAGCTCTAGTAATGCCACTTCTCTTGTTGCCGATTTTGGCAGCCCTGGTAGTTCTTTGCAAAACAATCCGTACATTTGGTCTAATTGTGTTTGTATCTCTGATGTGCCCCATACTTGCTGTGCATACATTGTTCTAGATTCGACGACCGCTTCATACAATCTTTCTAACCATCTAACTGACATCTCCAGTTTATGTTCACACATTCTTACCTCTGACATTGCCGCCCTGCCATTAGCTATCACTTTTCTGGCTGCTATATATGTTACTGTTTATTGAAAGCTTTGCAATCTATCATAATGAAAATTTTACCTCTTACGTATCAGTTACTTCTAATTCAGAAGCCATAATCAAATCATAAATAAGATTAGTAATTTTTGCTTTATTGATATTTTCAAAAATATTCATGCAATTTCTTCTTAACGTGCCCTTTTCTCTTAAACAGTTAAAGTAAGATATTTCAAACTTTGTAATCACTTTACAAACATGCTGTTAAACTAGCAGTTTGAAAAATAATGTACTCTTTTTTTTTTCTTTTTTTTTTTTTTTCAAAATTCAAAACATTCCGGGTCCATATTCCTCACCCCAGTTGTCTCAGCATCCTCTCTCCTCTTTTCATCTCTCATCCTAATTCCTTGCTTCCTTAGACACTTCCTGCACTTGTTTTTCTGCTTCTTTTACCCTTAATGCATCAATGTTTTCAAAGGCACAGTCAAAATTAAAACCTGTTTCCAGTCCAATTTTCCTAAATACAGCTCCTCTTTTAGTAGCACCATCATTAAAACATATCACAGCATCCATCACACCAAACTTAATAGTTTTACTGCCAACATACACAGATTTTGGAACTCTATCCCAGATTAGGTGATTGAAGTTCTCGTTTGGGTTTTATGAACGACCATGTACTCTTTCATATTATTTCTCTTTTCTCTAAGTCTTCTGCCCATTCTTTTTTGTACGTGTCCCAGCTAGCCGCATACAGACTAAGGTAGTTTTATCTTCTTGCTTGATTTACAAGAGTAACAAACCATTCTATATTTTTCATCTGCACTGCTCATTGTTGTCCTACTAATGCCATGAAATTGGTGCATCCAAACTTGTCTACGTTAAATTGTTTAGCAAAATGTTTATTGCAGCTATTTCTGCAAAGGTTTATTTTGATAGCAAGAAGTAGATGAAAAATAAACTTAAATAAATGATTTAGGGTAAAGAAATTCAGTTAGATTTTACATCATATTTTTGAAATTATTCTGAAGTATTTGTGTTTACAATGATAAAATACATGTATAGTTAAAAAGAAAATTACAGTTAATTAGAATGCATAAAAATCTTAAAATATAACTTTTTTGGGCAATTTTAATTATTTAGTCTTCCTTTAATTTGCAATTTTCAGCTCACAATTATGCACTTGATAAACATTAGCGTAATACTTTGGTACTCATATTAAATGTTTCTCTTTTAGCGTAAGCTGCTGGATATAAGTCTTGGATTTGCTGGAGGCGTAATGACAGCTGCATCATATTGGTCTCTACTTGCACCGGCTATAGAAATGGCGGCAGATTCTAAAAGTTATGGACAAAATGGAGAATATGCCTTTGTTCCAAGTGTTGTTGGGTTTCTGATTGGAGCATTCTTTGTATGTGCAACTGATTTGTTCATCTCTTCACTGGGAGCTCATTCACCTCATCTAGTTCTGGGTAATTTATTTATTTATTTATTTATTTTTTTTTTTTTTTTTTCAAATATCAAAAAGCTATTTTGAATGTATGAGTATGTATTTTCATTACCATATGTGAAAATACTTGGAATTTGTGATTTAACTAATTTTAAAATACATTCTTTATAAGACATTTATCATAGTATGTAAGTCCATTCAGTCATTTTAGGGCAGATATAGACAAAATTTTAATTTTAGAATAACTTCATATTTGAGTTAACTATCTAAGCAATTGGCCATATGTACGTAACCTAGTGGTAACTGGAAATACAGTTTTAATTTATGTTCATCCTCTATGTTAAGTCATCTTGAACGATGAAATGAGTGAATGATGCTCAAATGAGTCCAGGATCCATAGAGCTTAGAATTATCGGACATTAGTCTTTCAGGATAAGGGAAAGCCAAGAAAAAAGCTTATCCAGAGTGCTCATCCTGACCGAGATTCGAGCTTGGGACCTCTTGAATGTGAGGCAGACATGCACACCTATGCTACATAGGTGGACATAGTGGGGATGCACCTATGCCTGTTTATTGTTGTATCTTCCTTTGGGTTTGAATGCCAAAATGGTACGTTTGTGTATATACAAATATAATAATTTGTAACTTAAAGCTTCACTTATCTTATAAGAAATTATGGTACTTTTCTTATAAATTGTCCGGGATTGCAATTTCATGGAAAACTTTTATACATCCTCAGTCGGAAACAACAAAGCTGTCGTCATCGTTACGAACACTAGATGTTAATATGTTCTTGTTAGTACTACCAAAATCTGAAAATAAAACAAATTTAAAAACAGAATCGAAATTAATTAATTCATTCATTCATTAATTTAGAAACCAAAACAAAAGAACATTTTCGTAACACTAAGTATAAACAGACTGATAAATTGGCCATAGCAGATCATTGTTGGTCATTTAACCATGAAATAAATCCAGAAGTTAAATTATTAAATCAATTAAGTGGTCCGATAGATTTAATGGTTTGGGAAAAGAAATTCATTTTAAAAAACAAACATCGCGTAGTGAATTTTCAAATACCGGCAGTCGATTCTGTTTTTAAATTTTTTTTATATTTTTTTGACTATAAGACACTTCAGACTATAAGATGCAGTCAATATTCTATTATGAAAAATTTGAAATAAAAATAACAAAGATATTATTCTCTATTACTTGCATCTTTGCTCTTTACTGTTCTATTGGATGGAATGTCAAAAGTTAGGGAAATTTTGCCCATGTTTTCAATTTGACCGAGTTTGAATTGAAATTTCTCCTTGCATTAATAACAAATTTATGAAACGCCAGAATTTTAGATTCGTACTTGGCCGGCATTGTTTGTGCGATTCTGGTACTAGTGTGCATGGAGCGGCAGCACCAAGATGGAGATTCTGTAATGTTGTTTGCAACAGATTCACACACAATCATTTTTATACACACTACAGTGCCATTATTCCTATGGTCTGTCACCCAATTCTGTAATTCCATTTCTAACTGCGGCCACTTTGCTGCATGCATGTGAAAACAGTTTTCTCATTTCCCAAAGTCATGAACTCATCCTCTTGTTTCTGCCACTCTCAGGTCATTTTCTCATTTGGTGGGGGCCCAAAATGCCTTTCTGCTACCCTGTTATGTGCTCTTTTGCATATTGCAGAATTTCTAATTTGATTGCAGCACTGTATGAGAATATCTTTTGTTTATGCAACATTGTATATAGACATGAGAACTCAGAAAAATTCACAACTGTGTGTTGCTTTCAAAATGGTACACTTGCTACTGCCAAGTGTAAATGAAAGGGGCTGTGAGAGAAAATGTTTCTTGTTGTCGCATTCTTAAACCCTTTATAGGGCAAAACCTTTGCTATTATGTGTGTTAGAGGCTCATATTCTTCTAATGGTGCTTTATGCTATGTTGAACCTTGAGCCTCAATTAGGTAGCAAGTATATGATCCACAAGGCTCACATTCCCTTGCTAATGATCCGTATTATGTTGAAGTTACTGATAAATTTAGCTGGTTTTCACTTGTGAACTTTGGACCATAAAACGTAATTAAAGTTTTGGCAATATTTTACACTGAAAGAAGTGAGGCTTATGATCTGAAAAGTAGTCATTTGCTGTTTCTTATAAAAAATAGATGCAATTTTACTAAAACTCTTCACAAGATTACAGATCACTTTTCTCTGAGGCACGCAAACTGTCTATAAATTACCATCTCTGTTCTCTACAAAAGTTTCTTGTCGCATAGGAATCACACATAAAGATTCTTTGTACTAAAATATAAAGATTTTCTAAGATTATACTGAAATTCATGGTCTTACAACATATCAACTTATGTACAGTACAGGACTTAACCTGGTGCAGATGGTACAGAGAGAGGAGATAAAGTCGAGAGGGGAATGGAATGGGTTAGAAAAAGTCCAGTGGAGAGTAAGCATTTCTCTGAATATGACCATGCATCTAAACAAAAGCTCTGTGTATTATGGCATTTTAGACTTATTCATGTTCTTATATTATGCTGAGTCCATTTAAGAGGGCCAAACTGAAAGGTGTGAGCAATAAATTATAAAACAAACTTAAAAAATCTTTATCTTCATTTTTTAAAGAAACCAAGCTCATTGAATCTAAGTAGTTTTCTGTCACTACACAAATACAATTATTTATAACAAAAACTTCACTTATCTTTATAGAAATTGATGTAAATTTCAATAAGGTTGCGATTTCATAATATTTTTGCTATTGTTCGTGATAAACGCATAAATGATGTTTTAAAACTACTAAATTTACAAGATACAGCTATAAAAAGCACATTAGAAACTAAAATTAATGGATTTCTTCCTTTTCTAGATCTAAAGATAAGAAATGACAAACTAAACATTGGTATTTATAGGAAATCTACTCATATCGATAATTACATAAAAAATAAAAGTTTGAACCCTTTTTCATATAAATTTACTGTTTGTAATAGTTTGATTTATAGGTTAATAAATATACCCCTGAATAAAGAGGAATTTAATAAAGAATATAAACATAATATTAGCACTGCTTTAATTAATGGTTTTAATAGACTTTATACACAAAAGATTAAAAAAATTAAATATAAAAAAGCTGTTAATGATATTTCTACCTTAAAAATAGTAAAAGACGATTATAATTTTAAAAAATGTACTTACCACGCTAGGGTTAATAAACATTTTCAAAAAATGTTTAAAGAATTTTGTATAACTTTGGTTCCTCAAAATAAATATAATATTAAAAATGTACTGCATTTCTCTAAAAAAGATAAAATTCCTGATAGTAAAAAATCTGGCATTTATCAATTTAATTGTTTAGATTGTGATCAGGTTTTTATTGGAAAGGCAAAATGTAATTTAGAAACCAGAGTGTAAGAACATTTTCGAAATATTAGGTATAAACAAACTGATAAATCAGCTTTAGCAGATCATTTTTGGCCATTTAATTATGAAATAAATCCAGAAGTTAAATTACTAAAACAGTTAAACGGTCCGATAAAGTTAATGGTTTGGGAAAAAATATTTATTTTAAAAAATAGAAATCGCATAATGAATTTTGAAGTACCTACATTCAATTCTATCTTTAAATTTCATTTTCATTGTTTGGTAGTACTGGTAGTAATGTAGTGACCTCTGGTGACCATAACGTTGACAGTGAGATTGTAAAGCTGACGATGTAAACAAAAGTTGACGAAATTGCAAATTTTTTTAAAGATAAGTGAAGTTTTTGTTACAAATAATTGTATTTATGTAGTATTTGTTGCCTCACTGTCACTAGCTTCAGTTTTTACGTAATTATTAGTTTTTTGTCACCTTTCAACACATTCTGTATTTCTTTGCACACAGTTTACCGATTATATTGCAGGTTTGAAATGCCCTATAATGAAACTCTGATCTGCTGTCCAAATGCGCTTAAGCACTGCTTTCCAAATATCCTCCACTGTCGTGTAGCATCATTCTTGCATCTGCTCCTTAACAGAAATCAAAGGATGGTAATCAGGACTGTAGAAAGGATGTGAAAGAGTTTACCACCAAATGTCTTAATTTTTCCCATAGTGCAACCTGGTGGATTCCAGATGACTACTTCTTCAACCGTTTACACTCCTCACATGTAAAACTTAAACCCTCAGGACCCATAAGTGAGCAACTGGGCAGGAGCAGAGAGTTTCGCTCAGATAGAGAACCCAGGATGGGCAATCAGCCTGATGCTGGTATGAGAGCGAGAGAAGTAGATGACAGAATGCGGCGAAATGAATAATTGAAAGGAAAGGTGATAATGTAGTAATTAGTGAAATGATAGCATGGGGAAATCGGAGATCCTGGAGAAAACCTACCCCTGCACCATACTGTCCACCACAAATCCCATGTGCAGTTGCCTGGAATTGAACGCGGGTCATCTTGGTAAGAGTCAAGTGGCTTAACTGCTCGGTCACAGCGTGGCCCAAATCCACGGCATGGATTTCAGAAGACAATGCCTATATTTACCAGCAGATTTCATTATTATTCTAGTTAATTGATGGAAATTAATCATTTCTTCACACTAGCCGTATATAGGCTAAGGTTTTTGATAGTCAACATGAAAAATTCAATGGCATGGTCGGATTCCGAACCATGGATCTTCCGGTTTCTGTCCAGTCGCTCCAACCCACCAAGCCACCATGGTCAACCCGTTGTCATGACACCAAACTCTCCATTTGACCCGTACACTTCCCCTGAAGCCTGAAACTCAAGCTCTTACTATTGTAAGTCGCCACAAACGGTGTATCTCGGATGCAGGAGCCCTTGGTGCTCTACTGGGGAAATGTGTGGGTCAAATGGAGAGTTTGGTGTCATGACAACGGGTAGGCCATGGTGGCTTGGTGGGTTGGAGTGATTGGACGGAAACCAGGAGGTCCGTGGTTCAGATCCCAGCTGTGGCATTGAAGATTCCTTTATCTTTGCTTTCTACTGAAATGGCGAATCCAAGTGGTGCCATTCTATACTCTGGTGCTTCGCTTTGGCTAATAATAATGAAACCAGCTTTTACCTGTCAGAATACTCATAAAAATTAAATCATTAGTTTCATTTTGAAATCTATGAAAAAGCTTTAGATGATGGTTCTCTGAAGTTTGTGGTTCATGTCGGCATACATGGGACCCAATGGACACAAACCTTTTAATAACCTAAGCTTTGAATCATTTCTTACTGTACATTATATCCTATTGCAAGTTTTGCAGTGATTACCTCTACAGTGACACCCTATCTCCTCTGATCATATCAGTTATTTCCTTGTATTCAGTGAAGGTAAAGCGAGGGCAACCGCTGGGGTGTTTATCTTTGAAACTTTTTGCCAATCTCCTAACACTGTAGACATCTTCTTAGATGCATTCAACTCAGTGAGTTTCAATAGCAGATGTTTTCTCTTTAATAAAGAATTCAACGATAGCATGTCAAAACGAAATGTTGATGTCCACCATTTTGGAAATACTGCCTGTATACATAATAGAAGTTCTTGATGTTAATGTTAAGTTAATGTTAAGTTAATGTTGCAATTGATTTAAAAACTGTAGATTATGATCTTACAGTCATGTTCATAACATTGTTTGAATTTTAACAATGAATTGCTCACAAATTTCAGTTGGTAAATAAGTTTATCCTGATGGAAAAGCATGTGTGTGGTTTACATAATTACAAAACTGCATTTCTATTTCAGCTTTCACTGCAGATACTATATACAAGGATAAGCGGGAGAGAGCAAGAAGTAATGATGACATAGACGAGTTGGTAGAAAGTACAACCACCATAGATGGTAAGAAGGAATTGACTTCTGGAGGAACAAATTGTCTAATTGTATTAAGTCAAAGAAAACTACATGATGTATTTGCCAAAGAAGTGAGGGATCTTATAGGCAATTAACTGTTTGGAAGGCTTTTTCAAGACATGCTGCACATTACAGCAAATGAGAGGGAAAGTATCAAATTTTTGGGTTGAGGGCAATATTCTGTCTAGTTAAGATGGGAAGTAGTAGTATGCCAACTCAACATCTCCCTCACAGATATCCATAGGATTATCATCTAACACCAGTATGGGCATGATTAGTGATCATCCCTACTGAAACTATATCAAGATAGCCCATGCATTGGATTTTGTTCCTGATTGGATAGTAGGTTCCTGGCACAAGACGACTGCACCTAGTGATGTCAGTGGGATCAAATATTAGACTGTCAGTCAGGGCTATCATAGACAGAAAGTATGTGAGATCCAGAGAAAAGAAGGTTGGCTTTGGCCAGAAATGGGACAGAGGTGATAAGGTGCACCATACTGTGACAAAGAACTTTTGGCCTATTCAAAATTCTACGATATTCTACACTTTTTTGGTCAGTAATATTAAGCCTAAGTTATACCTGTTTTAGTTAATTGATGGAAATTAATCATTTCTTCACACTAGCCATACGTGGGCTAAGATTTTTGATAGATAGTCAACATGAAAAATTCATGCCATGGCGTGGATTTGAACCACTGATCTCCTGGTTTCCGTCCAGTCCCTCTAACGCATTGAGCTACCATGGCCAATGTGCCGTCCTGACATTAAATTCTCCATTTAACTCATATATTTCCCCGGTAAACTACTAGGAGCTCTCGCATCCGAGATACACCGTTTGTGGCAACGTACTATCGTAAGTATACTTAAGTCCCAGGCTTCATCATTTAACTCTTATTATTTTAGTTACACATTTCGTCACACTAGCCATACATGGGCTAAGGTTTTTGTTTGATAGATAGTCAATATGAAAAATTCAATGCCTTGGCCAGGATTTGAACCACGGATCTCCTGGTTTCTGTCCAGTTGCTCTAAACCATTGAGCTACCATAGCCAATGTGCCATCCTGACATTAAATTCTCCATTTGACTCCTATATTTCCCCGGTAGACCACTAGGGACTCTTGCATCTGAGATACGCCGTTTGTGGCGACTTACATCAAAAGTACTTATACCTTGTTTCACGTAAGCTTGCCCAGTATCTCTTAACGGTCACGTGACCTAATCACCTCTCATTGGTTGCTGTTGTGGTAATGACTGTCGTGCGGTAAAAATTAGTTCGTTATTTAACATGGTGATATATCATTATATGTTGGAAGAGAATTGTCAAATTTATATTTCCGTAACTGTTTTAATTAAATATATTACGCAACAGAGTTGATTTATCTGAAATGCATGTTAATTCTTAAACAAAGTAAAGAGGAGGTTCCTTTGCTCTCAAGCACATGGCACGATAGCATGTGATTTAGCGGTAGTAGTGACATTTGTTTATAAGACTTTTATCACTGACCTTGTTTTGAACTGGATTAGTCATGCATCGCCATTCGAGAGTGCGGGAGCTAAATTATTTTATTGATCGTTTATTGCGCATGTATTATATGTATAATGGCAGAGTCTACCTACAGTTTTTCGCTTAAGTATCGCAAGTATAATTATTTACAAACAGGCGAAAAAAGAATTGTGTTGCATGTGTTTAATGCACTCACAGAGAAGAATCCGTCTTTGTCAGTGAGAGAAGTCGAACAGCTGGGCTCTGAAGCTACAGGTGTGAGTGTTAGATCCGTAGGAACATCGCGTCATGAAATTGAGGAAATAGGAAAACTTACCACTCCAGGCAAAAGCAGGAATAAACAAAAGTGCGTGCTCGGAGAAAATACGTGAAAAGTGTTGTGCGTCTTCATGTGTGTAGTTTTTCTTTAGAAACGAACTCCCTAACATAAGTAACATTTCGTCTGCTGTAAATGAGGATGCAGATTTACCAAATTTCAGCAGATTGCTAATACAGCTGGGATTTGTGAATGAAAAAAGAGGCAAGAAAAATGTGCTAAAAGACAGGTGATATTGCTGTGTGGCGAAGATGCTATTTGACAACCACACTGCACCGAGATACAAATCGCTAAATATACACGAAGAACACACGAAAAGTAAAGTATGGTGTGACACGACTTTTAAGACTGAAAGACAAGCATTTTTGAAAGGTATGTGTGCTGGTTTAAAAAATTCCAGTGGAAAAGGCCGAAGGCCTTTCATTATAAACTCTTTCAGTTTCATTGCTCAGCCATTCTGTTTCAATTTGCTCAGTTCATTATAAATTTGTATTTTTGCATACCTTCATATCCTTATTTGTATGATTTTTGTATGATTTTATTTATCTTCCCGGCAATTATTACGAAATGTGACGGGAAGGCACCGCCTATGGCGTATGACGCGAAAGCATTAGCCAATTAGGGCGAGGGGGAGGGTTGTTGAACGCGGAGTGATACATTTCAGCCGGGCAAGGTTATATGAAACAGAGATTAAGTCCCAGGCTTCATCATTTAACTCTTATTATTTTAGTTAACTGATGGAAATTAATCATTTTGTCACACTAGCCATACATGGGCTAAGTAAGGTTTTTCTTTGATAGAAAGTCAACATGAAAAATTCAATGCCATGGCTGGGATTTGAACCATGGATCTCCTGGTTTCCATCCAGTCGCTCTAACCCATTGAGCTGCCATGGCTCTTGGATGCGAGAGCCCCTAGTGGTTTACCGTGGAAATATTAGTCAAATGGAGAATTTAATGTCAGGATGGCACATTGGCCATGGTAGCTCAATGGGTTAGAGCGACTGGATGGAAACCAGGAGATCCGTGGTTCAAATCCCGGCCATGGCATTGCATTTTTGATGTTGACTCTTATCTATTATACTGTTTTTTAAATCTACAAACACATGCAGAGATAGTTGAGTGAAAATGAAATGTGTAGTATTTAACGCCTGCTTTTATTACATAGGCAGTGACACTGATGATACATGAGATGAAGATGGAGCACCGTTGGAACGAGATGACGAAGGAAACCAGAGATCCTGGAAAAATCCCGCCCCAGAACTGTGTTGTCCACCACAAATCTCACTTTGCGATTGCCTGGGATCAAACCCAGGCTACCTTGGTGAGAGCCAAGCGGTCTAACCACTCAGCCATGGCACGGCCCAGATAGTGGAGTGGAACATTTAACGATCTTGGTAAATTTGTGAAATGAAATCTAGCAAAATATTAGTAAAATAAAAGTGAGTCGAGAAGATATTGACACATTGCTTCAGTCACACTCTTTTACGCAGGACATGTTTCAAGAGCAGTTGCTGCTATCGTCAGCTGAGTCTTGACTAGTGCAAATTATAGTGGTTCCCTACTTCTCCATATCGTTGATAGATGGCATGATATCTGGTGGTGGAGTTTTGAAATTCAGGTCTCTATGACAATTTTTATTAATGAGGATTTTTTCTCATACGGATGATTAACATGTTTTATTAAAGCTGTCTCCACGTTAATTTTATTTCAACTTGTGCTTTACTGTCTCTATGCTTCTTTCAAGTTTTATACTTTAAAAGGTTAGTATCTTACAGTGTATTGAGAGCAAACTAAGGGCATTATTCCTATTTTTATGTACATTAAACTTTTTGTATGTTGGAAGAGAATTACAAAACACATAAAATTGTATACAAATATAACAATTTGTAACTTAAAGCTTCACTTATAAGAAATGATGACAGGACAATTTATAAGAAAAGTGTCGTTTCTTATAAGATAAGTGAAGTTTTAAGTTACAAATTGTTATATTTGTATATATTTGTTTGCTTCACTGTTAATAGCTTCATATTTTATATACATAAAATTGTATTTGTGACCATTTAATTTTAGCCTACCAGTACACCTTGGATAGGGTCCGATCCACATCCATCCTATCATGTTTCACTAGATAAATTAAGAATGGATATATGGCACATTCATTTACTTTCACCAAAAAGAAAAATTCTGGCATATGTTGTACATAGTTTGAACAGGTCTCACATTCATGCAGAAATATTCACTAACACTTAGTTTTTTCCATAGGTTTCAGTGATGGAATATCGAATTCCTACCAATCCAGAAGAAGAACGACACCCAGTACTGCTCCTTCTGGAAAATGTAATAACTTAATGAATAACAGCACTTACGGAAGTGTGGAGGATCTTCACAAGAACCCACGTTGGAAGAGAATAGTGCTTCTGATTGTTGCTATAACTGTCCACAATATTCCAGGTAATTGTTCAAGTCTTCCAGTTCAGCTAAAAAAAGTGATCATACAATCCTTCCCATACCATATATCTGCATGTTTAAAAACATGTTTTGCGGGGTCAGATTCTGGCATTTGTATAAACAAAAACAAGGAACAGACTCAACCTGTTGTATGTTTAACGTACAAATGTGCAGATAAACTTTGCAACAAGATAAAATAAGCTTTAGATTCCTTTCTTGGAAGTGTTGAAAACAGTGTTGTTATGATAAATTAAATTTAAAGGGAGTCGATTAATGTCATTAAACAACACTTACTTTTAAATTTTTCCGGAACATGTTTCAGAGACTTTGCCTCTATCCTCAGCCGGCCATCGACTGGTTCTCATTGGTGTAGTTGATATTTTGTCATAGGTCTCCTCTGGTGGCGGTTCAAGGAACTTGCTGAACAAATCTTTTTGGGGGATGTCAAAATTGAATACTTTGTTCCTATTTTTTGAAATGAAGATTTGTTCCCATGTGGATAGTTCTTGTTTTCCTGATGTATGTTTTAGTAGTTTTGGTTCTGGATTTATGTTGTGGTTTTTTTTCCAAAAATCTGTGGCAACTGCTGATTTTTCTAATTGTTTATATTTTATGTTTCTAAAGTGTTCCTTTGCTGTTGTTTCTAAATTTCTTTTGGTTTTTCCAATATAAATTTGACTACAGTCACTGCATTCAATTTGACTAAAACTTTACCAACTTCATTCAGTTTTAACGAAAGCGCTGGAAAACGCGATGTAGGAAAACTTTGAAAAAAACTATTTGGCAGTCCTAAGCAAAATAATGAGAGGAAAAACCGTAAGACTAAAATACAAACTGGCTAATCTGTGCAACATATCTTCACAACGAAATCATACTGGGAAAAACATCGGAAATAGCAATGTAAGTCGATCAGCAATCGTCACACACGCTAAATACAACAGTAAAATAAGTAGTGTAAACGCAAAAACGAGCACGCAAATCTTTGAAAATGTTGTAAATCTATCCAGTCAAAATTTCTCTGAAAAAGAATTGGGTCTTTTAAATAATGGATTAAAAACATGCGTCAGTTTCTCAAACAAAATTGAAGACTACATTGCAGATATCAACATTTCGACACAAGTTCTACCAGTATCCAAATAAAATTCAGTAAAAAGCCATTGTAAAAATATTTTGGCGGAAATAAAAAACAGATCCTTTCAGAAGAAAAAACATAATACTATCCATTCTTTGAAACAGAAAAACGTTATATACAGAAAGGCAGACAAAGCTAACAAGATAGTCATAATGGAAAAATCAGATTATATTGAAAAAATGGAAGAAATGCTAACTGACAATGAATATGAAATCATTAACAAAAATCCTCTAAAAACTTGCATACTGTCATTTGAAAAAGCAATAGCAAAATCAAGCATAATACCAAACAAATATACAGTAAAACCGGATAACCCAACCTTACCTAGACTTTATGGCTTACCCAAAATACACAAACCATCCATAACAGTGAGACCTATAGTTAGCAGTATAAATTCACCAACATACAAACTTGCAAAGTGGCTAATAAACAAATTCAACTCATTTCCAAAGTTTGACAGCCTAAGCATCAAAAACACCTATGAACTTATAGAACACATTAAGGATACTGAACTAAAAGAAGAGGACACACTAGTCTCGTTTGATGTTAAATCACTGTTTCCCAGCATACCAGTTAATCAACTCCCACCGGTGATAGAAAAATGGCTCAAATCACTTGGAATAGCATCACCTGAAATTTCAGACTACATCGAACTAACCAAATTATGCATAGAACAAAATTTCTTCCAGTTTCAAACAAAATATTTCCACCAAACTTCAGGGTTAGCAATAGGGAACCCCCTATCATTCTTCCTGGCCGATCTGTACATGAGTGCATTAGAAATAAGGATCACCAAAGGTTTCCCTTGGATGTTCAAGCAATATTTGTAGTTTGAAAAATTTCTCTCGACATCAGATGACGTAACAGGTACTGACATAAAATACTGCAGATCACATTGCATTGTGCACTTTCAAATTATTTTTAATGTTTACCATTTTAAAATAGCCTGGGTTTTTCTCAAGTATTGTTTTCATTTTGTTTTTTATTTTATCCATGACAGGTCCAGCAGCTGCTGAGTCTATCTGTTGAGCTAGTTCTTCTATGATCCTTATGGCATGAGGCATTTTATTACCCCTCTTTTCTAGCTGAACAATGGTTTTGGACAGTTCTGAAAAACTGTTTCTGATGAATAGCAAATCTTCGTGTAATTTGCTTGAAATGAGGGACTGAGCGACTCGTACTGCAGAACTATGCTCGTTATCTAACACACTAAGAATTTCAATAACTATATCTTAATGTTCCGCATAATACATAGCAGCATTTAGCCAGGTGCTCCAGCGAGTCGTAACCGGCTGAGGAGGTAAAGGGCTGATAGACACCATTTCTTTAAATTCATGTTTTCTGCTTGGAGCTTTCAAAAATATCTTTTTTACGTTTGCAATGAAACTGTCTACATTACTGTAACTTCTACGAATTTCCGTGGCTACACAATCTTACACAAGTCCAGAAGAAATCGGACTGAGACGGTGAAGTTACACTTGTTCCTCGACCTCCGTTCTTGTTAAAATCCTTACTTGATGTTCCTTAGTGTTACGTGCTGTCTCAGCCATTTGGGTTTAGTGCCTTTAATTTCTACATAGTATACCTTGCATTGGATATTTTCTCCCTTCTGTGTGAAAGTATCACCTCTTGCTAACTCTTCCTTCATCGTGCGTTTACTTGCCTCTGACATTTATGTTCTTCACTCTCAGCGAACAACTCACTGTCTCCGAACACTGCCACTCGGCCACTAACGGCAGGGTGTACAGTGTTTGTATGGCCCTGAGCATTTTGACGCATGACGTAGTAGGTTGTATTACGTTGCGTAGCAGTTAACTGTGCTCTCCCACAGGGTCCTGAAAGTCCTAACTCTGATTTTCAATTCAAAATATGAGAGTAAAGCACATTTCCCATTTCTGTAATCTTAAAACTGAAACTAAAAATTAATTAATACAATTTTGTGCTTCATTGTATCAAGTCCTTAAACAACAGAATACTAAAAATTAATATTAATTTAATTCGGAAACTTGTATGTTCTAGGAAGATGAACCAGTAGAAAGCAATTACATTATTGAGAATTATTGCAGCGAGTAACCAGCAGCGTGCACGGGTTCTCAAAAGTTAGGGAACACTTGTTGTTGGAAAGCAAATGTTTGTACTGTTAGAAACCCCCCTCCACAACTGGTGCATATTTGAAATATACTAAATCAGTTGCAAGAAGTATCAAATGTTTCACTGGTTACCACTTAAGAAATGTGGCAAAATGTTTTGAATCCAGAGCTTTTATCAACATCAGTTTTCACTTTTATAGATACTTTCCTTCCAAGTTCTCTTCCCACACTTTTCAAATTGCATGCAATTTTGTTAATTAGAGTTAGAGAACTTTCCAGATTTGCATCTTTCCCCTGTACATGTGTAATTCTTTGTGTTAAGCAACTGAAATTTACCGTATGAAGACTATCTGTTCTTCATTTTCAGTGTTTGAAAATAGTGTTTTAGCTGTATCAATTGGAGTAGCATTATCAAGATTCAGAGTTTTTATAACATCACCTGATCATCCAATGCTTCTTATTTGGTGTCGGAATCAGAGTTATGTTCTGGGTCCTGACTTTCCTCAAAATTGAATTCTTCTTCTCCAAATTCATGAGGTTCAGTTTCAGCTATTACTTCTTCAATGATCTGCCTTCTTTTTTAATTTATTTAAATACTTTTTTGTTTTTTTTTAATTTACATCCTCCAACATTAAGTCA
Source organism: Mantis religiosa (assembly GCA_030765055.1). Classification (NCBI taxonomy): domain Eukaryota; kingdom Metazoa; phylum Arthropoda; class Insecta; order Mantodea; family Mantidae; genus Mantis; species Mantis religiosa. The sequence continues at coordinate 22,684,050 of CM060960.1, read as the reverse complement.
TATTGGACGATGAATGGAATGGGTGAAATGATGCTCAAATGAGGCCAGGGTCCATAGAGCTTAGAGTTACCTAACATAGGATAAGGGAGAACCCCGGAAAAACCTTATCCAGGTAACTCACCCTGATCGAGATTCAAACTTGGACCTGTTGAACGTGAGGCAGACACGCTACCACCATGCTACCGAGGTGGGCTTTATATATGTTGCTGAATGGTGTGTGACTCAACTGAGTATGCTGTTGCTTTCTTTTTCTTTAGTGAATGTGGTTACTTCCTTAGTGGTCCATTAATTTAGTCTTAAATTATGACAAGTTAGAGTTAAAATGTGGGATTCCATTGCGAATGATGCTGCTCTGATTAAGCAGTTTGAGAAACATCCATTATATTTGAGAAAATATTGTTTTCAGAGGGTCTTGCTGTTGGAGTTGGATTTGGTGCCATAGGAAGTTCAGCAACAGCAACATTTGAAAGCGCAAGGTAAGATGCATGCCATAGTAATTTTAGGTGTGATAATATTTCTTGTGTTACAACAGTTAGTAGTTGATGTGATGGACAAAATGTGTTGATTTTGTAATGTTTTAATGTAGATGCAAGTACTCCATGCACTGCAAATATTGTAAAATCCATTATTTTATCTGGCTGGCATGAAATATTAACATATAAACTCAGTATTGTCATGAGGCATTGTAGATGAGCATCGAGAGAGATAGAAGCAGAGTGAAAGAGACAGATGGTGCCCAAGCCATGCCTGCGGACCGGCCAGCGTGTGTGCGCAGCGCTAATCACTTGCCAAGAGAGAGAGCAACAAAGACAGTTCCATGATGTTCTCGCTGCATCATGAAAGATCGTGCTAGTTCAGTAGCTTTCGTGATACTTTAACAAGTTTCGAGAAACAATGATTCAGTTATAAAAGGTACTGGACTGGACTGGACTGGACAGCCAGTTCGGCAGCTTTTATAACCGAAAGAGACAGAGACAGTCGCATTGTGTTCTTGCTACATCACGCTAAATCTCTTGGTGCTCGTCTACAATGCCTCATGACAGTATACTTCTAAGGATAATCCATTTGAAAATGCCTCAAATTAAAACAAATTAAACATGATCAGATGTTTGTTGTATGACTCCTCTATGAATTATTAAATGATAAATAGTAAAGCAGCATAAAAGAAAAGGGGAAGGTACAGTACGTGCAAGATAAGTTGAGCGCTGGATTTACGGTGTGGTGCAGGCAAATGGGAAGAAGCGAGAGCTAAAGCTCTTTTGTTTCTGCAGTGGAAACTTTGAAAAACACAGTTCAGCAAAATAGCGTGTAGGATAAGTGAAAATATTGCAAGTAAACTTGCATCCTCTGAAAACATTCCTTAGTTTTGTCCAGGCCAGCTCAATTGCATTCAGTTCACAGTTACACGGAGATAGACGAATAATAATGTGTCCCCTTTCGAGAGCCATAACATTCACAAATGTTCATACAAATATAAATCATTTTCAAGTAAATGCTGATGTACATTACCACCACACTTGTAACAAGGATAAACTGGCAATTCGAGCGCACCAAATGAGCCTTTATGAAGGAAGCTTTAACTACAAAGGGATAATGTTATATAATAAACTTCCAAATTCATTTAAACAAGCTGCATCTTTAAAACACTTTAAGAATAAGGTTAAGAAATGTTTGCATGCACACTGTTTTTGTATGGTTAATGAATTTTTAGAACTATAACCATGTAAATGAGCACTGGGAGCATAGTACATTCACAAACCTGTAATATTCATATTATGACATTTCTTGTAGTAAATTAGTCTATGCAAATACCACATGAAACCATAGAAAAGCTGCTTACTGTGTATATTGTATGTAATCAATTTGACTTTATGTATATACTGTATTTATACATTTTAACGTGTCTCAACATGTATATTTTGCCAAGAACGAACTAAAATTCTAATTCTAACATACAATTGTTGTAAACTGGTTAGCGAATTAGCCACTAAATGTCAGTGTATAGAGCATTTCAAATTTCAAAGTTGTCATCTATTAAATTTATTATAACACTGTTTTCAACCCTTCCAAAAAAGGAATTGTCATCTATGTTTACGGAATTAAACAAAGCTTACTGAATGAGGACTTTGAACCTGATCACTCTTCATATCGCGAGCATATAGTATTGTTTATTTCTCTGATCTCTGTATATGACTTAGTATGCAAATTAGGATTCAAAGTATTTATGTAACCTTTACTTTTCATTTACATGAATGGGACTGATTTAAAATTCTCTGCAACATACTGTTTGCTAACATTATGTTAAAATTAAATTTAAAGGGAGTCGATTAATGACACTAAACAACACTTTTAAATTTTTCCGGAACATGTTTCATTCTCTATCCTCAGCCGGCCATCGACTGGTTCTCATTGGTGTAGTTGACGATATTTTGTCACAGGTCTCCTCTGGTGGCGGTTCAAGGAACTTGCTGAACACTTCAACACTTCCAAGAAAGAAATTATGTTAAAAGTTTATCATGATGTTAAAACTCTTGTATATCATTAAGCTTTTACAGCTGATATCTTGCTAATGTTTTAAAGACAGATAAGTGTAAACTACACCTTTGAGAAGGCAGTAACTGAACTATATGGCTTCTGAGTGCGCTCTTAAAATTTAATCTGTGCATTACAGAACTTTTATTTTAGTAGCAGACAAGTAGTTACGTTGATAGTCAATTGCCTTGTGGTTTTCCTGATTTCTTCGGGTTAGAATCACAATGTCAACTGAAAAATAACCCACCTCCGAAGTGTGTGTCTCACATTCAAGAGGTTCCTAGTTGAATCTCAGTTAGGGTATGTTATCTGGATAAGCTTTTTACCATTGTTTTCCCTCATTCTGAAAGATGCGTGTTGCGTAACACTAACAAGGGACACCTTTAACCTATAATGCTCGAAACCACACAAAAACATGCTTAGAATAACAAATGACATTAACAGAACAGTGGCCTGTATCATTACCATGCAGAACTCTCCACTTGTCTACTGGCAGCGTTATAAGCAGTACAAGCTCTATATCAGAAGTGTTGCTAATTTAGACTGCAATGTACTCTACAAACTTGCTGAAGTCCACTTTGGACAACCTCTTTAAAAGTTGTAACTCTTGTAGGTTTACAAAATCATTATAATGCACAGTTCTTTGGTTCAAAAATACCAAATACAGCAACTCGATGTCAAAAGCTTGATTTTATGCAGCCATTTTCTAACTTCCAACATTTGTTAAATGCTATAATATAACAACACAAGTGTGTTACTGGATATAAAGTTTAACACAGTGTTATAGCTAACACTGATGAAACATATTTTACATTAACTTGAATTTTAAATAACTTAAAAAATTGTTCAAAGTATAAAAATTGAAAGAAGCATAGAGACAGTGAAGCACAAGTTAAATAAAAGTGAATCGAGAAGACATTGACACATTACTTCACTCACACTATCTTTCATAGGACATGTTTCAAGAGCTGTTGCTCCCATCATCAGCTGAGTCTCGACTGATGCAAATTGTAGGGCTTTTCTCCTTTGTGTCGTCAGTAGATGGCATGATGTGTTTGTCAAAGATGTCTGGCGGTGGAGTTTTTAAATTCATAACTCATTGTAGTTCACATTATCAAATGCTGGTGGATATTTTTTCATTCTTACAAGGTGTTTGGATCCATCTTGTATGCTTTATGCCTTAAGTTACTGCAGAGATAGAAATCTCAATGGGATAGGTCGGGGGACTGAGGGCACAACAAATTTCTACTACTAATTCTGTCCTGGAACATATTTTTAGTTGTTCTCATTGAAAGATGACTGATGAGCTTGCAGAGTCTTGTTGAGAAAAGGCAAAATCACACTTCCTGTCTGTTCTCTAAAAAAAAGGGGGGCAACTTTGTATTCACGTATGTACCAGCGTCAACTGTTGACTCAAAAAATATTGGGTCTGTAACTCTTTTTTCACTAATGGAGAAATGCCAGCATTTCTCAACCTGATCTACAGCGAGTGATAAATAGTTTCCTAAAGAGGTGCCAGATATATGTGGACAAAGATGTTGGCCACTTTCAGCATCTCCATTAATAATATGGGTAGGATTACATTTACTACAGAGGGGATTTGGCACCGAAACCTGTGGTTTATTGTGTCTAAGTCCCAAGTGGGACATGCCCGGGAGGAAGGAGGTGGCAGAGGGCAGCTGACCAAAGGAGTCACGACAGCAGCAAGTCACCTGCCGACACTTCTATCTTGAAAGAGACCACCAGGTTTGGAATGATAATGGAGATGAAATGGAGGGACAGGAAATTTGGGGAACGTAATTAACCTACCCAGCATTCGTCTGGCAACCCGGGAAAACCCCCTAAAAACCATGGGTCAGGTAGGTCAACCATAGCAATTGAACCTAGGCCTCCCAGATGTGGGCCACAGACAAAACCACCTGAACCATCCCTCTTGGTATAACACGTTAAGTAAAGCCTTTGAAAGTAGTTTTAAAAATGTTGCATGGCTACATCCGTGCCTTTGTATGATATTGGGAGATGGTAACGAGCGCTGAAGGCACAGACAGGCAAAACCTGCACAGCCTGTTTGGATGTTTTTGGATCTCTTGGTGTAAACAAATTGGAATGTACTGGTCATATCCAGAAACACATGGTTTCTTGGCTTCAGTGTTTGGAAACAGCACTTGACAAAGAACCACTTTCTGATGGAAAATCTATAGGAGGTGAAAACAGACTTAGAAATGATGTCATAGATAGGCTCCAATGCGTGTGTGTATATGTGTGTATAGTGTTAAATGCCTGCTTTTACTACATACAGCACCGCAGACGGTGACACTGATGATATATGAGATGAAGATGGAGCACCGGTGAAATGAGATGGCGGGGGAAACCGGAGGTCCCGGAGAAAACCCAGTGCCGTGTTGTCCACCACAAATCTCACTTTGCGGTCGCCTGGGATTGAACCCGGGTCCAAATGTACTGTGGTTTAGTCAGTTACTGTGGTTTCTTACTTACGAGCAATGAAAACTCCAAGTTACAAGGGTGGTAGTGAGTGAAGAAATCATAATTTGAATTTCTGTAAGAAATCAGTCTTTTCTTTATTTCGTTTAACACCAAATCCATTACAATTCTTATCACAAAACTTAATACTATGATCTGAAACAATCAAATAATTCAAATTAAACTAACCCTTAAATATTTTCAAGCAATTTAAAATGCGTCCGTTCTCTTCGGCGTTCCAGAAAGAAAGACAAATTTTCGGTTTCTACACCAAGATTATTTAATCCTTCGTTACTATCGCTACCGTATATTACTTTTATATGATTGGCCGATTTACTACTACGTCACTACATTACATAATACAATTACTACTACTGCCAATCACAGAATTACATACATTTTTACACAATTTTGTTTGGTTTTCTTTTATAAATTTATAAATTTTTCAAACCCTTTCTAAATATAAATCAAAACAATTGTTACACGTCTCCATATCCATTATCTCTCTCACCTCTTCATTTCTCCTTCTTTCCAAACTTGATGCTCTAGCACCACATCTTATTTCATCCATTTCCACTGCCAAAATCTTAGATTTTTGTCTCTCTACCACGGTCCATGCCTCAACACCTTCCACCAGTCTTCAGAATCCTCTTTGTACAGCTCAACATGGTTTTACTCCACAGAACCCCATTTAATATCCTTGTAGCTCTTTGTGCTTGTTCTAGCCTACTGTCGACATCCACTTTACAGCTCCCAGATTCATCAATAAATGATCCTAGATATTTAAACTTTTTAACAACTTTAATAATTCCTTGAGGTAGATAAATGTCTCGTCCACTTCCTCATACTACCAAGTATGCGGTTGTATCCATATTTACTCGTAGTTCTCCTACTTCATAAACATCCAGAAGTTTCCTCATGTATTTTACATCTTCACTACTCTGAGCCATCACCACCTAGTTGTTTGCAAATTGTAGTGAGTGTACAGTACGACCTTGAACCGGTATACCCTAACCTCCACAAGACCTCCACAACAAACAACACTGGTCAGTTGGATGCATTCTGAAAATGGGAACACATGTTCCAGAAACGTGTCAACAAAGAATAAAAAAAGTGTTAGTATTACTAGTACTGATTCATTTTAAATAAATTACATCTTATAAAATTTTGCAAAATGGATCCAGTTATTTTTTAACCTCTTATTGGACACCGCATCCCACAATTAGGTCATAGTAAGGCATTTCACATGATCCTTAATAAATTAAACAGCTTGAGTTTGATGTTAAAAATTCTAGATCAGTTATAAAAATGTAACAATTTGTAATAAAAGCTTCACTTAACTTAAGAAAAAGATGTTAATTCTTCTTTCTAATTGAAATAGATTTCACGAACTCTTGACTGCATCATCAGTCAAAGAAAACCATATGAGAAAACAAATTCGTCGTTAAGTTACTATGTTATGTTTTTTTCAGTATTACCAAAATCTGAAAACGAAACAAACTTAGGAACAGAATCAACTGCTGGTATTTCAAAATTCATTATGTGATGTTTATTTTTTAAAATAAATATATTTTCCCAAACCATTAAATCTATCGGGACATTTAATTGTTTTAATAATTTAACTTCAGGATTTATATTATATTATTTTAAATATTATTAATTATATAATTATATTATTATAACTATTATTCATTATTATTTTATTTTAAATTTTTACTGTTGCCCAATGTTCCGAAATAAATTCATTAGGTAACTTATTTTCTCCAGTAACAGCAGTTCTTGGGTGTGTCATGAACTTCAGCACTAAGAAGAAGAAGAAGAAGAAGAAGAAGAAGAAGAAGAAGAAGAAGAAGAAGAAGAAGAAGAAGAAGAAGAAGAAGAAGAAGAAGAAGAAGAAGAAGAAGAAGAAGAAGAAGAAGAAGAAGAAGAAGAAGAAGAAGAAGAAGAAGAAGAAGAAGAAGAAGAAGAAGAAGAAGAAGAAGAAGAAGAAGAAAAGCGATCTCTTTTGAGTTCACTGTGCCAATGCATTTCTAAGCTGATCTTTACATTATGCTTTAATGACAATTTGAATTCGTAATATGTCACAGCTCGGGACGGTTCTCTTAATTTTTTAGGTGAGTACAAAATCCTTAAATGTTAAAGTATTAGAGTATATGGAGCAAACTTCTCGGCAGTCAAGTCGCAAAACAAAAACTAGCCAAGTGTAAACACGTGCATTTGTTTTTACAAACATTCTAAAGATTCTGAAGGCCAAAACATGACCTTATAAATATGAAAGTTAATTATGTGGGATGCATGATTGGATTCATTTGCAGGTTAACAATCTCTATGATGCAACAATTAAAAGATGACGTCGTCAGAATACAAGTCCTGACGTTAGCTGCATTGCAAGTAATGCAATGTTTGCTTCTTGGCTTTGTCAGCTTATGAAGGAGTCCGGTAGATGTCGGGACTGTGCTGTGCATGGTAGGAGGTCTGGATGAATGAAACAGGGCGGGTGGGCTGTGATGCTGGTCTGGGAGGGAGAGAGACGAGGAATGGAATGTTCAGGGCCTCCAGGCGCCGGACATTCCTGCCTCATCTGACCTCACCTTACATCGACATACTACTGGCCGCTCAGAAAACATTTCTTCCTGTATCTTGAGATAATACTAGTGGAAATATTCACCTGTGAAATTCTCTATTTACTCCTATGAATTGTGTCAAAACCGGAGGTTCACAGTTAAGGATTGTAGGTAGTTAGTAGAGTATAGTTTAGTGATATAACATTGTGTGCAAGGGATTGGCAGTGTTAAAGTTGGAATAACTAAAACACACGAATCATGTTGTGGATACTTAAATATATTTATCCAAGTGAAGGAGATTACCAACTGCTTAATAGAAAAGGATATTGACTAGGTATGGAAAGAATTAGTAATAGTTACTGAAGTAACGGAGAGAGGTAGTAACTAATACGAATTAATGGTTACAAATCGCTCTTTAACTGTTACCGAGTCTTGGAGAAAGAGATCGCGAGTGACTGCATACAACCCATCGTCTGAGAAGAAACATACCGAGTAATTCCATACGCGAGTACATGATTGTGCAAACAACTCATATTTGGTGTTTGGGCGTTGATATTTGTCTTCTCGAGCAACATCGCATTTCAAAATAGCTTTACCATATTTTAACCAGCTAACTACGTCAATATTTAGGTGATTATATGCTTAACTTATATTTATATTGGCAGTACGAGTGCGTTTTCTTTTGTTATATCTGTTTATGAGGTCAGTTTATTCCTAGGAACTGCAGGAAGGTAGAAACAAATGCCGATGATTTTGCGTTTAAAAATTACTGCAGTAATTAAAGTGTTGAGAAACATCAGTTTAGCTTCTATAAAATAACAGAATAAGTCTTTCATATTGCAACATATTGGTATGAGGCATGAGAAGGGAGGACTTAGCACCTGGACTTATTGAAGATCTTGCCTCTAACGGGGCGCCTCCCTTGGAGGTAGAGGTGAAGTGCCTGGGAGGCACGGCAGCAAAGGGCAGGGTCCCTAATAGTTTCAGATTTAAACTCCTCAGTGACAGCTCATGTAATCGGATCCCTCCCTCCGTATTGGCTTACACATCCACTGGGATCCCGGGACTCGGAGGTTCTTTTTTTTTTTTTTTTTACGTCCTCCAACCTTAAGTCATATCAGACGGTGAATGAGATGGCTGAAATGATGCTCAAATGTGTCCAGGGTCCATGGAACTTAGAGCTACCCAACATTCGTCTTTAAGGATAAGGGAACACCCCGGAAAAAACCTTATCCAGGTAGCTCACCCTAACCGAGATTCGAACTCGGGACCTCTTGAACGTGAGGCAGACACGCTACCATCTACGCTACCGAGGCGGGCACTCGGAGGGTGCCTCCGAAAGTTTAAAGACAGCATATTCCTGTCATGCACGTCAGAACTTTGATACAGTCAAGTAGGAAATGAAAGGAAAGAGTGGGGTGAAGGGAGGTCCAGGAAATTCGAGGTTTACCCTTCCTTGTATTTATTTGGCGAAACGAGGAAATCCCCGGAAAACTCCATGGTTTAGGCAGTTCGAACCCACGAACCCATGAATACCGGCTACTCACGCTAATGCCTGAGCCATGTAGCTCTGTTCCTGGTTACGAGCATAAGCGCACAAGAACACCTGGATTAAACCACTTCCTGGCGCTAAATACCCCTAAATAGTATTTACTAACTGGCTTAAAACTAATGATTCCCATTGCAAAGTTGGTAGTACTTTAGTGTAATCTCATCCTTTATAATTATTGGGAACTGTTTATAACCTAGCGAGGTGGCGCCACGGTAACTTGAGCAACTCGCATCTGCGATAATGTTTTTTAATTTACGTCCTCCAACATTAAGACATATCGGACGTAGAATGAATTTGGTGAAATGATGCTCAAATGAGTCCAGGGTCCCGACATTTGTCTTGAAGGATAAGGTAGGGAAAAACCCGGAAAAAACCTTATCCAGGTAACGCACCCTGACCGAGATTCGAACTCGGGACCTCTTGAACGTGATGCAGACACGCCACCATCTACGCTACCGAGGCGGGCACATCCGTGATATCTCGGGTTCAAACGTTGGGACGAACCCCTTTTTTTGTGGTTGCCAGGTGACTTCGATTAGATAATCATTTGATCCGTGCAATCTTGATGCGATGTATCACCTTTGAACCCTCTCCAGTCTCGTTCTCCGATGAATGCTGCCAGCTTCTTCAGTGTTGAATTGTGAAATGTTTTGCTTAAGGTGTGAATGGAGGTTGTGAAGATGCACGTTAAGTTTGACTGGTACACTTATTGGAGGCTAATAATGATTTATTTTAAGTGAGTTCCTGTCTGAAGTTGAATCACTCGAAATTGCATCTAATGAATTACTACGTAACTTCTGACCGATAAAGTCTTTACGATTTAAAAATAACTTTCAGTAGCAGCAGAGTAATAATAATAATAATAATAATAATAATAATAATAATAATAATAAATACCCTAGCTGTAACCGTTAAATTAAACACCAGCGCGGTCTTTAAGCGCTACGGCTACCGATACTCGATCATGGTAAACACCTCTGTAAGGCTGTCAAATACGAAGATAAACTACGCGTCTTTTAGAATTTCACACCCTTTTATTAACTTAACCCTGCCTGCCACGTCCTATTCTCACCACGCTTCCTATTGAAACACAATTTTGCCAACATGATTTAGTAGCGTAAATACAAACTTATGACAATAACTGAATTCAGGAACTTTGGATTTAAAAACTAACACGCTAATCATAAGACCACAGACAGGTTTTATTATTTTCGTCCTCAAGGTTGTCACAAGGCATGATAAATGAAATGGGTGAAATGATGCCTTAAATGAGCCCAGGGTCCTTTGAGTTTAAGAGCTACCCGACATGCACCTTTAAGGATACGGGCAATCCTCAAATAAAGCTTATCTAGATAACTCGCCTTGACGGAAATTCTCTCTTGTCTCTTTCTCTCTCTCTCTCACTCACTCACTCGCTCGCTCTCATTCATTCTATAAACTATTTCGATTCTATTAGGGATATATAAAGCCTAATCTCATATTTTCCTGTTCATTATTAGCGGTTGGTACAAATTGTAAAAATGGTGATATTTTATGATTTACGAATTCACCCGTCACTTGCGAGGAAATGCATAAGCTACTTTAGTGGATATGTTAAACTTTTTTAAAAATCCGCCTTACATTTTGCATTGTAATTATATTATGGAATTCCCTTAATGTATTTAGCGATTTAGTAATTTCAAGTTGAGAGATAATTAAGTGTTTGCAGTTAAATTATCCAAAAAATTTCGGCACTTGTTACGTTACTGAAGATAATTTAACTCGAATATTTGTGAGCCAAAGGACCAACTTTATTGACACTTAACTTACTAGTGTATATCGAAATATATCGATAGTAAATAGCGTGGTATTTCCAAACTATTGTGGATAGCATTTGTTTTATTGTGCCAGCCCTCGCGATTACCTTCGATTCAGTTGTTTTGCTGATCTCATCGATGTTACTATGCACAACGAGAGGAAATGAGGTTAGATTGGAAGCTATAATGAACGAAATAAATGAAACCATTTAAAATTTGTTAACTACCTCCGAACATCAAGAATTAATGGTTTGGCGGCAGTTTACAACACAGGTATGTAACTTTTTAAAGTAATGTGTAGTATAAATATTTGTGTCGGGAAGTGCAAGGAAAAAAATTTGCAGTTGGTAGTTAATGTTTTCTTGTTGAATATTGTTGCAAATATCAAGTTTATCAAGCTTGTCTACATTGAGCAGTCATGGATGGCGCTTAATCTACTTTGTCTGTAATCTATTTAACCTATCTTTTTAAGAAACGTTTATTTAGGAAATAAATCAAGGTAATCCATTTTGTTACGACTTCGCATGCGCTGAGGGTAAGGTGATACATTAGTAGTGAAATCTGTGGAAAATAGCGACTTCGTTTTGTTTTTTCATCTTACCCAAACAACGATGTTTTTAGTTCTTCATATTCCAAACAGCTATGTCTTTAGTTCTTCAAAATAGCAGCATATATTTTCTTCTTTATCTTTTAAACAGCAACGAGTTTAGTTATTTTTATTTTTGCTACAAAAAGTATTTTGTTTCATTCTTGTTCTTGGTTTTCTAATGATGTTTTTAGTCCTTCAAAACAGCGATGTGTTTAGTTGTTTTTTTCTTTCTTTCCCTATTTCTTATCGTGTTCATCCTCTAAACAGCGATGTTTTTAGTTATTTTTCTTATTCAAACGGTAATTTTTTTGGTTCTTTATCTTCTAAACAGCAATGTTAATAGTTTCTCAAACGCACTGGTTTCCAATTTATGTATTACCCATTATTTCAGACAACCTTTTATCTTGGTCATTGGGATTCAGAAACCACTAAGACTTTGGTGGTGATCAGAACCATGTTAATTCGTGACTGCACTCGGTTTAAAGTGGCCAAGTACAAACGTCATAGCTAGGCCCCTGATTTTGATGATATCTTTCAATTGTTGCATAATAACCATTACTACTTGTACATAAATCCATATCATGAGCACCAGATTATGAAAGTGCATGTTTCGTAGGTCATTTAATGTAATTTTCTGTGTTTAATGCATTTTTATCAGTTCTGCTACGTACTTAAAATAAGTATAAGAAGTGTTGTAAATATTTGATACCGATATTTCACCAGTAGAATACATGTATCTGTAAATTTCTAAAAATAACTTCTGAAGCCCTCTTCATTTTGAATTACTTGTGCATAACTGGTAGACTGTAAGAGTTAAACAAATTTTCCAGCATAAAACTTTGTAATTCTAGTTAAAGCACACAGTTTGCCAAAACATTTTATGGAGTTGCTGTTTCTGGTTTAGGTTCGAATTTTTCTCAAATTGGAAGTCGTTGTTCATTTGTTTATTCGTGGTCATGCTAAGAGAATTGAATTTCAGAACAGTCACATAGGAACTAACTCTTAAAACGATAAAACGTATCTGGATTGGCATTACATAGAATAAGTGTTTTTAGAAGAATGATAGTCATGTGAGTTTATTCTTCTTTCTTGTTCGTCTGGATGTAATTTTGAAAACAATCCGAGGGTTAACAGCGTACCTTTTCTCCACATGTGATGTAGCATACCTTTTCGTCTCCCCACTCTCTTTCTACAGCTTATTTATATAAAAGTTTGTTATTCTACCCACAACAATGGTAGACATTTTATTGTAGCTATGTAGACCACATAAGAGACTGAAAAATGTTCAACTGTTTACAAATGAGGTAAAGGCTAAATAGAAATCTTCTTTTCCTTCTTTAACTTCCCTAGTTGTACTACTATCGTGGTGTTAGGGGATTCTTGTTTCTGTATCTCTTTTAAGGTCGGGCCTGACAAACCGAAGCTTTGGATCCGATAGAGAACCAGGATAGGTGATCAGTCCAATACCTGTGTGAGGGTGAAGGAAGTGAATGGTATATGAGGGAGAGATGAATGATAGGAAAGATGATGGAACAATTGGTGGAATGCTGACGGGGGAAACTGGAGGACCCGGAGAAAATCCGTCTACCACAAATTTCACTTTGCGGTCGCTTGGGATCAAACTGAGAACAAAATAACAAGTGTATTGCTTAAAACGTTGAGCAACTACAACAAACAAAACTAATAATAATTGAAAGTGCTTAATGCAACGACAAATTCTGACATAGAATGTATGTATAAGGATAATTTTCAGTTGGAAAAATTCCTTGAGAAACGCATCTTGCATCCCCAAAAATAACCTGTCCTGGTAGTAGTTGCCGACTTTTCAAGTTTTGTTTGTTTTTGTTTTGCGCGTTGGCATCGCATATTGACTAACAGCGATAGGCTCTTTTTTCTCTAAAATTCTTTGGAAGAGGCCTAGAAACACATATTTTCTGCCGACTCTGATGTCCAATTTTTGCATTTTGTTTGAAACAGCAAACATAACAGTTGTTATTTTAGTTACTTGATGGAAGAGTTAAATGATAAAGCCTGGGACTCAAGTTCTTACAATAGTAAGTCGCCACAAACGGTGTATCTCGAATACGAGAGCCCCTAGTGGTCTACTGGGGAAATATAGAGAATTTAATGTTGTGACGGCAAGTTGGCCATGGTAGCTCAATGGATTAGAGCGACTGGAAGGAAACCAGGAGATCCGTGGTTCAAATCCCGGCCATGGCATTGAATTTTTCCGGTTGACTATAACAGTTATACTAAACCTTGTTTCTTATAACGTTGCATGTCCAAATTTGTTCCTTGTATTCCCTTTTCTCTTATTGGGTAATGTATACGTTTGAATAGCGAAGCGTAACCAACAAATCTGTGCAATGCAGGATCATGGTAGAATTATACTGCGTTTGAGAGGTAGAATTAAACGAAGGACTAACATACCTGTTTAGTTCATAATGGACTCCACATACATATATCAACTTATTATTTGATTTATACTGTTATAAAAATGTAAATTTTACGAATAAAGTTTAAGTTAAACAAGGAATTGGTTTGTAGCGCACACAGCCTAAGCCACACCGGCAGCCAATGAGAGGTTACTTGTGCACATGACAGTAGATACAGAGGCAAGGAACAGGGCTTAGTACATCAATCTGGTACTATTTATTCATATCGGATATCAAAAAATATTTGCAAATGTTTGATATGCTTTGAGGTTCATACTGTCGTGAAGAACCCATTGTTAAATTTGAAATCCCTGCAGCATAACAAAAACAACTGCACGGTATTAATCCAAAGACTTTACACCAATATGTCCCAAATTGTCTTCATCGGCTTCTAACACGTCATCATAGCCGAATTCCTAATTAAAGAGAGAAAACCTGCTGCTAAAATTTACCCCAAACTTGAGCATTCCTAAGGAGGCATCTACTGTGTTATGAGATGGATGAAAAATATCAAAGTTGGAAACACGTGTATCAAGATTAAGTCTTGTAGTGTACGCCTTCTAACTGCTCCACGGTGCGTAACAAGGAAAGAGTGGATGAGCTCATTCGTTAACACAGTCTGTTACTGTGGATGAATTGTAGCAAAATTTGCAACAGTAGGTTACATAATGCAATGAAAGAAAGCTTAGATTATTGAAAAGTTTAAGCCCATTGGATCCATGTTTACTCGCCGAAGATCACAAACTTCAGAGAGGAGCTAGCACCCCAAACCTTCTGAGATTTTAAAATGAAGGTGGTGAATTTTTAATCAGCATTATGACAGGCAAAATGAAACTATAGTGTTTAACGTCCGTTTTTACTATATGTAGCACTGCAGTCGGTGACACTGATGATACATGAGATGAATATAGAGCACCGGTGGAATAAGATTGCGGGAGAAACCGCAGATCCCGGAGAAAACTCGCTCCAACGCCTGTTGTCCACCAAAAATCTCACTTTGCAGTCGCCTGGGATGGAACCCGGACTGCCTTGATGAGAGTCGAGCGGTTTAACCACTAGGCCACAGTGCGGCCTATGACAGGCGAGAAAAGTTGGTTCCATCGTTACGGGTTAGAAACAAGACGCTGAAGTGTGTAACGGCATCACTGGATTCGCTATAGAAGCATAAACTGAAGACTGCAAATTGCTGGGAAAGTTATGGACAGTGTTGCCTTCTGGTTGATTGTGTTGAACCTGGACAAACTATAAAAGTTGTCCGCATTAGTTTCGAAGCTCCATCGTGCATTGCGCCTTGGAAAATCATCCTGCAACAAGATAATGCGCTTCTGCACATTGCTCGTGTCACTCTGGAGATCATAGGAAATTTGGGTGCAAAGCACTTCCACGTCCTTCTTCTGTCCCTACTGGGCACCTTTCGACAACTATATTTTGAGATCTGTTAAGGAGCAGATGGAAAGACCATGCTATAAGACAGGGAGGATATCTGGGAGGCAAGTGCGTCAGTGTATTCGGTCATTTGGGACAACAGAGTTATTCTAAGTATCGTATCTCTAAACTGGTGAAAATGTGTGCAGAGAAATGGTTGAAAAAGTAAAGGCTGTAGATTAAAATATACTTGGTTTTCTAAAATAGTATTAAAGATCAAGATTTAAAAATATACATTGCTCAAGACTTGCTTAGTGACTTTTACGAGGGCGACACTAAACATTTTAAAATACCATGTTGCTAAAAATTAAATGTGATGATACGACAACTTTCTAATGGTTTGTGGTTTAGTTGCCAAATAGTTCGATTTGCTCTGATGGTTTGTTAATTACTGTGACTTATTGTGGGCTCGTAGGATTAAAAGTCCAAGTTACAGAAATTCAAAACGTTCTTTATTTGCGTAGAAATACATTGGTGCACTTGCACGTTACAGCAGAATTACGTAACATACACAAACACAATCTTCCGGGTTGACCACAACAAAGAGTTCAATTCCAAAACACACCAGTTTCAATTATCGCTCTCTCATTACGACTCTGTTTACAACTGTCTCTTGGTGAGTCGCCGCTTCTTTATATACCTCTACTTATAGCACTAAATATTTCCGGAATATTCTGTAACAAATGTTCTGTAAGACAATCAAGATGTCACTAGAATGTTCCATTTACCTCACTATCTGTTTTGACATGTCTTTTATCTCCGCGCTGTTTTTCTGCTTATGCAGGCGCTTTATCTCCGTGATACACTATCCGTCTGTTATCTCTCCGTGCCGAACATTTTGTGCGCGTCGCCGCGACATTATCATCATTAAAGGCTTTGTGCTCATTCAAAGATGAATTTGACTGAAGAACATTTCTGGGCTTAGATTTTAAATCGCCACCAACGCCTAAACAATATGATCAGATGAGAAATGCATTTAGCGAAGAGGCACCCTCTAAGAACATCAATTTGTAATTGGTACAAGACTTCAAAAGGGTTGAGTATTTGCTTGGTGATGGACGACCAAGAACTGCTGTCGCTGCTACTTTTGGAGCTATGTTTAAAGATCTTCGAACAGTTAGGAGTGAGACAACTGTATTATCGATGTATTCCACATAAACTGACTCCCTATCATAAGCAACAGAAATAACTCTTGAAAAATTCCAAGAGGCGTCCACTTTAAATTTGGTATGGAATGTCGTTAATTATGAATCTTGTATTTGTTTTAATCCTGCCAAGAAACGACAGTCAGTTCGATGGGTCTGTCGGACAGAACCTAAGCATACGAAAGTCTGACGAATTTTCAGTGCTGATAGGGGGATGATTGTTAGTTTTCTCTCTTTCTAAAACGACTCATTTCGCTACTACAACACTAGAAGATAGACGCACCATCACTGCTCAGTAGTGTACAAATATCTGTTTACTGCAAAGTTTTGAAAAAGTTGGTAACAAACGCTCAAAGAAAAATAACGTTTCATCAGAAAGCATAGTTGCATTCAGTATGTTGCCGCCCGTGGTTTTAGGGTAATTGCCAGCCTCTGGTTTCTGAGATCGTGGGTTCAAATCCTGAGGAGGGTAACGGTTTTTTTTTTCAGTCGTAAAATTCCTTAGCATGGCTTTCTTTGAGAGGTAAAGCATGTGCTACTTACGCTACTTAGAAGAACCTCGAACCTGATAAAGGGGCCGCTGAGCAAAATGAAGCGTCTTTTCACGCCCAATGCGGAATAAATGGAACGTTGAGAACCACATTTAGAAAGCGTCCATAAATAATTAGCGGCTGGCCCCGTAGCTAAGTCGGTAGAGCACCTGCTGCCGTGCTAGGGGTCATGGGTTCGATTCCCGTCGGTGAGGGTGGTGATTTTTCTCCGACCAAGATAATTCCTCATCTTCCCCAGAGTCTGGAAGTGTGAATGTGTGCGTGAGCTATTGATTAAAACCCAACGATTACGAGTTAACACCTTCAATGTGTTCCAAAGGAGAACGGCCGCCGATATGACCATTTGGAGTTAAAGGCGGAGTATAAATGGAACAAATAAAAAAAAAAAAAAATAATTAGCATGCACCAAAATTAGCAATTGAATATCTGTATGCCCTAAGGATCAGCAACATGGACTCTCCATCGCTTAGCACCTTGTGATTTCTTTTTGTTTCCAGAAATTAAAGATAAAATGCATGGAATCGCTTCTAGTCATCCTAAAGCAGTGGAACGCCATACGCTCGTAAAAACCTTGTTTTACAGTGTCTCATGAACAGTGGTTTCATTGCTTTCAGCAGTGCTTTTCTCGAATGTAAAAATGTATTGTTGAAAGAATATTTTCAAAAACAATAACATCGTTTTAAGTTTTAAAAACTGTTTTTGTTTTAAGTTTTTAAAACTAATCATTGTTGCCTTCGTATATGTTTACGACCTAAAAGATCGCTGTCTTGTGCTAGTATTGTAAAGGCTTGTGCTTGAATCACGTTTGAAATCAGCATGTCGAATAAAAAGTTAAGAAAAATTACAGCGCCATCTACTTCCGATGTGGGCTTAAACGTTGTGGATGGTGGCGAACGTTTGGCAGACTGGCAGTACGCAGCTATGAAAAACTGCTGTGCGGCTAACACTGACAAGAAAGCAGCGGCATCCATCGATGAATCTCCGATCCCAAGGCCTCCTCATTTCTATTCCGTACATTTAAATGACCTTCACTCTTATTTAAATGCTTCTTCGTTCATAAAATTTTGGTGTTGCTGCGTTGTTGCCGGTTGTTGTAGCATTGCTGAAACAAGTAAGCTCTGCAAGTTAGTGCTGAATAGAGAGGAAAGGACGTTTATAGCGATGTGATTCCATTCCATGTGTTTCAAAAACGAGTGCAAACACGAAAAATCTTTTGCGAAGTTTTTCAAAGCTTAAATAACAATTTTCTGGAAAGTATTTATCTTAATATACGCAAATGAAAAACATTTTTACTGAATGTCACTTTTGAGAGCTTCCTAATTTACAGGGTGGTACACGAAATGCCATAGACTGAAAATTGTTGATTGTTTAATAACCAAAGCATGTCAATATTATCTTTTTTACATTAATCATGAGAACGTGTATGCTCAGTGAGCGTGCAGCACATGTTCAATATGTCCATCTTGTTGACGTACGAGAGCTGTTCAATGAAGAATGATCACATTTTTTTGACAGTGTACAATAGGGAGGGTGAGGGCAATATGCGGCCGCGCACTATCGTGGTGCAGCATCCAGCCTGCTTCACGGAAATGTGGTCTTTTGCGCCTGATAAGGACTTGCAATGTTTTCAGGACATCCCTGTAGTATTGTCCAGTTACTGAAGTGTGTGCAGGTACAACATGCTGATAAACCATTCCATGAATATCATAGAATGAGATGACCATAACTTTTCCAGCAGAAGCAACCACTTTTGCTTTTTAGGGGGTTGGTTATGAAGGAGATTTCCACATTGAGTTTTGCTGTTTGCTCTCAGGATCAAAATGATGTAGCCAAGTTTCATCAGCTGTGATTACGTTTGAAAGAAACTCCGGATCTTCCTCTAACATCAACTTTAACTGCGTGTTACCTTCATTGCAGCGGTAGGCGATACTGAACATGTCTGAACTTGCCTGGTTCTCACAGGCGGACTACGACGTGTTTGTTTCACATTAAGCTAACAATATATAATAAGATAGAATTTTACTGCTAAAAATTATGACCGTAAAAACTTACGATCATTCTTTATTGAACAGCCCTCGTACTACCTCTTCGAGACGAACTGTGACGTTTCCGACCTCTCTACGACACATGTCTTCTGTTATTCCCTGTAAAAAGGTTGTGATAGCCGCTCATAGTTGCAGTAGAGTGCGTGGTTTGTTGCGGTAGACTGTCTTCTTCAAATATCCCCATAAGAAATACTCACAGAGATTAATATCCGGGCTGCGTGGCGGCCATATTGAACCGTCTTGTAAACGTTCAGGATATCGATGGGACATCACACGGAGCCCAAAATGTTGGTGCAGGAAATCCAGAATAACGTTTGTTGTAAGTGGACGAGCTCCATCTTGCATAAACCATTGAGTCTCCATTGGTAACCCTGTTGCATAAAGTTGCGGAAGAAAATTGTTCTGCAATATGTACAAGTAGCGTGCACTGTTAACTGTGCCGTTGAAAAAGATTGGCCCAATGATTCCATGGCTGGATATGGCACCCCATACACTAACTTTTGCTCGTAAGTTTCAATCTCGTGTACAACTTCAGGAGGTTCTCGTGCCCAAGATCTGATATTTTGCCTATTGACGCCTATTTACGTTCTAATGAACGTAAACCTCATCAGAATACCATGTAATGAATCACGGCATCATTTGCAAGAGCCGAAGACGCAAACTGTAATCGCCGTACCTTGTCATGTTGCGTCAGGTTGTGCAACACTGTCGTTTTGTATGGGAATCATTTCACGTCAGCATGAATTATTTTTGAAGCGAACGACGTGAGATGCTCATTTCAGCCAAAGCTCGTCTCGTGGATTTCCTGGGACTTCGTGTCAGAGCCACTCTCACAGCCTCGGTATTCTCTGGAGTACGGATTGTGTTGACATTAGGTCGCTTTTGCTCTAAAATATGGCCGTCAGTTTCAAATTGTGTGGTTGGTCTATACACTGTCTGCAGGGGGCCCACCTCGTACGAAATTGCGTGGCATTGCTTCTCTGGTACGCTCTTCGTTTCCGCCATTTTACTAAACTGAAGCGGTGGAATCACGCATGCGTGATATTGACAATCTGTTGAACCATGCACGAACTACGGGTAATTGTCACATCATTCCAGCGTTGCCAACCCGCAATTAACATATTTATTACACAATTTCAATGTATGACTTTTCGTGCGCCACCCTGTACTTTAATTGTAGTAAATGAATAAACTTGGTGTATTTTCCTTATAGCATACTACATCGTTACACTTGAAATCCACCAGCTTGGCACAGATAACCTTTGACTCAAGGCGAAAATTGTTTAGTTGAATTCGAAATTCTGCTTCAGCCCGCTTCTGTAGCGTAGTGTTAGTGCCTCTGCGTCACGTTCAAGAGGTTCCTAGTTCGAAGCTTGGTACCGAGCGTGATGGCACAGGGCGTTTCATCTGTGGTCTGTATTTGGGAAGTCCGGGTTCTATTCCCTGTGGCCGATATACCTGATTCATAGTTTTTCAGGGGTTTCCCGGCTCGCCAGGCGAATGCTGGATAGGTTAATTAAATCCTCCGAATTTCCTATCCCTTCATTTCATCTCCATTATCATTATTTTTCATCTGGTAAATTTTAGGAACCCTGGTCTCTGCACTGTAGTGGCTATTTGGGTCGGCCGTCCTTTGTCTTCTCTCGGCTCATCCTTCCTCCCGGGGCTGCTTCAGTTGTCTATAGTTACAATAGTCCAAGTTGGACCTCCGTGCCGAATCCTCTCCGCAGCGTAGTCCAGTTCGATCCAGTCGAATCTTGGTCAGGTTGAATGATCTAGATAAGGTTTTTGTTCGAGTTTTTTTCTTATCCTCGAACATAAAAGTTCGGATTATTCTAAGCTCTATGGACCCTGTGCTCACGTAAGCGTTTTTTCACCCATTTCAGTTACCGCCCGATGACCTAACCAGTTAAACGGACGTTAATTAAGAAAATCCTCCATATATCAAAATAATTTAGATTTTGTGCATTGCCTACAAAAGATCGCAAGTAATAGCATATGTGTGTGTGCGTGCGTGCGAAGTCTTAGTTGCACGAAAATTGTCAACATAAAAATTACGTTTTCATAGCCTCGAACACCGAGTTTTCGTAATATTCTTTGATCTCTCCAAAGTCGATCATGGAGTAACGCCATCGGATTTGGTCTCTCTTGTTTTGACTTCATTGTTTTTCAATAGACAGCTTTGTGTGTTACACAAATACAAATATTTGCTACAAAGGCTTCACTTATCTTAAGAAATTGGTGTTAATACTTTCTAATGGAGATCGATTTCACAAACAATTCGTTTGCGTCTTCAGTCCACACACTTCGTGTCCACTTATGAACCGTATGCAATAATGGAAATTAGGTATACAGTATGAGTATCCTTCGCTTCCGGTGTCTCTCTCATCATGTCGTGAGCTTCTTCTGGCCTCTTGTCCCCGGGACAAGGGTACAAGAGCCCAGAAGAAGCTCACATGATGAGTGAATCGTCGACAAGTATGACCGAAGTGACAATTTCTTCACCGGAAGCTAAGGATATTCATGAAGAGACAGGCCGTGGAAGCCTACCCATCCAGGTATACAGTAGTTACACAATATATGTAATATTACGAATAAGAGGAACAGTGATGAGCTTTGTTTTGAGCAAGTTGGGGCTCCTACTCACTAAGCATGAATTGTGCGTGAAGAACTATGCTGAAGAGAGAAATAATAATAATAATAATAATAATAATAATAATAATAATAATAATAATAATAATAATAATAATAATAATAATAATATGTTTTTTCTATGGTCCGTAAAATTTGAATTATCTTAACTTTTACTGAATTTCTGACTGTGATGTTTGAATTTTTTTTTTTTTTTTTTTTTTTTTTTTTAAGTTGAATATCTATTAGTTGTGTAGTTAATTTTTTGTTTATTTTTAATATTGGTTTATAACATAAATGTAGAGTTGTAAAGTTTTATCTGGAAATAAATTAGAAACATTTGGAATACATGTCTCGGGTTTACGAATTAGGTACTTGGGTATGTTATTACATATTTTCATTTATTTATTTCTGTGTGTACTACTCATTTTTATATCACTTCTACAAACTATTACGAAATCAGAAGTACTTTTATTTCTTTACTTTCCTTGAAAGTACAGGTGGAATAGGCGAAACTGAATGAATAAATGTTTAATAACTGGAGTGCTATATGCTGGAATAGAAATTCCATACTTAATAAATCGGCAGAACAACTGGTTAGTGACAGCACTTTAGAAAAATTACAAATTTATGAACATTCGATAAGTAACAATGGTTACAAAGGTTATGGCTAATGCCACAAAATATTTCGTTGAAATCAATTCCATTTTAAAGACATCTAATGGCCGCTTCATGGCTGAGTGGTTAGACTGCTTGGCTCTCAACAGGACGGCTAGGGTTCGAACCCAGGCGACCGCAAAGTGAGATTTGTGATGGACAAAATGGCGCTGGGGTGAGTTTCCTCCCGTTTCCTCCATCGTCATTCCACCAATTGCTCCATCATTCATTCATTCATTCCAGGCGTTGGGCCGCACCCCCAACCCTGATCTCATCTATCAGGTCAATATGCTTGGCTCCCTCGCTCTGAGGGAACCTAAGCAACTCCTAACACAAGCATTGGTAAGGAAGGGATACAAACAAAAAAAAAAAAAAAAAAAAAAAAAAAAAAAAAAAGAGAGATCTATTTTTTGTAACACATTTTGGTCATTCTATTATTATTAATTAAACCAAATTCCGCTTTGCGCCTATTTCCAGAAAATTCAAAATATAAATTTGCTTTTTGGCATACATATCTTAAACATACAACATTTTAATAAAAATCATGAGAGAAATTTTTTAAAAATAAGAAAAAAATTGAAAAATATTCTATGTGTAGATTGGGACTATTCAGATGGAAGATCTTCCTTCTCTGTCTACTAGGCACATAGTAGAGCAATTAAAAAGTGGATAGGAGGAAGGGGACTAGTTGATTGGCCACAAATATATTTGGTTCTTACTCCTCTGGGATTGTTTCTTGTAGATGTTAGTTAAGTGCAGAGGTTCTACTCCCATTAGTCCTGGACCCGTAGGACCAAGGACCCGGGGCTCTTTCCATAGGGCAATACCTGATTTCTTAAAAAGCCCCCCGCTGAGCACAACGTCAAGACGGGATGGAAGTGGATACGCCACTTAGGCGCGTCAACCCCGCAGGGAAGACTACCGATGACCTCGGTGGGGCCGAAGGTGATCTAGCACACCCTCTACTAGCTCTGCAGGCTAGCACCCGGGACTATTCAGGCAACCCTCTACCCCCTCCGGGCGGCCGTAGCCTGGCCGGAAGTACCCATTTACCCGTGGGTTTCGGGAACACACTGCCCCCTCGAGTCCAACCCAATCCGAAGAACTCCCATTCGGGAGGGGCTCGTCATGTTCGGCCCGAGGTTCCTCTAGTAACGTCAGAGGTACCACGAGTGCTAAGGGTCCGCAGCGCCCGCACTTTGGCAGCTGAAGGGGACGGATCCCCTTCCCTACGGGATCTTGTAGATGTTCGTAAACCTGCAGGATCTCATTTTGTTAATGGCATGATTCACTGCACTAGGGGGCATATCAAGAAATTGAAACAAATAACGAATTGATAGACTTGCAAGTCACGTAACGAGTTCTTTTGGGTTTCTTATCAAGAGCAGAGCCGATTTCTCTTAATCTCTTTACACATTTACGAACTGTCTCTCTGTGAGGCGCAGGCATCCAGGAAATCGGTCTACTAATAGTCATGTCACTTCTCTACAAGACTCTGTTCGTACGGAAGAATACATGAATATGCGGTGTGCTAAAGTATACACACTTCTTGGCATTATTATCATCTTCAAGGATTGGGCCCTGTGACCCGTTCCGTTCTCTTCAAGAGCCTACTGATCCTTCCAGCGTAGAGCTGGGCGTCCCACATCTCTCTTTCCCTTCGGCATATAATCTAAAACTTTTCTTGGAAGTCGTTCCGCGTCCATTCTTAAAATATGATTTTTCCATTCATTTTTGTTGTTTATTATTTTACTGTTTAAATTAAAAATCCCAAGCTCTTCTCTTATTTTTTCGTTTCTTACGTGGTCTATTCTTGCATAACCTGCCACGCTCCTCAAAAATCTCATCTCTGCCGATTCTAGCTGTTTGCGTTGGTTCTTGGCATTATAACAGAACTAATCACAATTTGATCACAAAGAACACAAGAATCCGCACTAACAACGGCCGAACATGCACTGACGGGGAGAAAGGTGAATGCCAGGAACGGTGGGAAGCACTGTACGCATGCAGCTACCACCCGCCG
This sequence comes from Mantis religiosa, assembly GCA_030765055.1. Lineage (NCBI taxonomy): Eukaryota > Metazoa > Arthropoda > Insecta > Mantodea > Mantidae > Mantis > Mantis religiosa. The sequence goes on along the minus strand of CM060960.1, from coordinate 22,659,624 downwards.
GCCGCCCACAAGTGAAAAATAAAGCACTGTCTTAGGATTAAACGAGGTAAAATCTTTTAATAAAGGCCACACCATGGTGGAGCGGTTAGACCGCTTGGCTCTCAACAAGGCGGCCCGGGTTCGATCATAGGCGACCGCAGTGAGATTTGTGGTGGATAACATGGCGCTGGGGCGGGTTTTCTCCGGGTCCTCTGGTTTTCCCCGTCAGCATTCCACCAATATGATCCATCTTTCCTCATTCATCTCGCCCTTATATATCATCCTCTTCCTTCACCTTCACACCAGACATTGGGCTGATCACCTATCCTGGTTCTCTATCGTATCCAAAGCTTCGGTTTCTCAGGCCCGCCTTAAAAGGGATAGAGGAACAAGAATCCCCTAATACGACGTTAGTGGTACAACTAGGGAAGTTGAAGAAGAAGAAGAAGAAGAAGAAGAAGAAGAAGAAGAAGAAGAAGAAGAAGAAGAAGAAGAAGAAGAAGAAGAAGAAGAAGAAGAAGAAGAAGAAGAAGAAGAAGAAGAAGAAGAAGAAGAAGAAGAAGAAGAAGAAGAAGAAGAAGAAGAAGAAGAAGAAGAAGAAGAAGATCTTTTAGATCTGGTGGCTTTGACATTTCGTTCTCTTTGCATGTCCAGGACATCATAAAGCAAATAAGCTCCTACTTGAAAAAAGTGTAATTCTTACACAATTTAAACTAATTACAACGAATATCTCGGAAATGGTTCATTGTACAAGAAAATGCTATTCGACGTACATTGTGTATTTTAATGAGATGGACATTGTTCGCGCAGTGACATTTTGTCCATTTTTGACGGCTTCATAGTTAATGCAAATGTCATCTAAAATGAAGATAACTTCTGAGAACATTCCTAGAAAATTCAGGATACACATTTTGTTTGTCATTAGAGCATCCTTAGCATGCGGTATTGTAATCACAATTGTTAGAACCAGTTTTGAAATAATTGACATTTGTAAAAAAATGTTGCATGCAAAAAGTAGGGATGGGAGATTTTCTTGAAAATTTTCATGTGCACTATTGGAAGATGCTGAATTAAGTTTTTGAGTTACGCTGTACACAGGAACACTTTTTTTTCTTCTAAAAATTCAACTGGTTTACTCGGGGGTCTCAAAACGTGTATATCCAGTAAAAACTTGATTTTAAATGTTTGGGTACGTAAGTACGTAGAAGAGGAAGTAGAAAGTTTAAACAATCAAAGGAAATCTGTGGGTTTTAACAGATGCATTGTCTTGAACATTGTTTACTTCCTAGCATTTTAAAGAATTATCAATTGGTTCAACGGAAAGGCATGAAAGTGTAATCTATAATCATTCCATAATGTTGGAACATAGTCCATTTTAGGTTTCTCGTTATAAAATGTTTGAAAGGTATGTGGAAGAAGCGAGCGGCAGGCGGGCAAGTTAGTGAGGAGGAGCAAAGACCGATAACTTGAATGGAATGTGGTCAGCTTTGCTGTTGACCAAACACGCAGTGATCATGATGACGGCTCCACACATGGCATCAAACACACATCCTCCAGCTCGCAGCTGGTCTTCACATCACCGGGTATACTCCACAACTTAGTTCTGTAATGCACAGTCCACTTCCTGTTAAGCCCCGGAGTGAGCTGACTCATGTAATGAAATACGAGAGCAACAATCAAACCGAGATTAATTTAAGGAAAACTAAATTATTGTAGTTTTGCATTCGACGAAACCAGTCCTTAAAAATCATGCCACCCTGACGCTCTTAAGAAACAGATATTTATAAAATTCCACTGCTTCATCAGATAAGGACAAACGAATTCCATGTATTTTATCTTTAGTTTTTGGAAACAAAAGCAAACCATAAGGTACTGGATCAGGGCTATTGCAGGGTTTATCGGTTACGCCGATTTGTAAGATATATATCAGCGTCAGTGACACTACGCCAAGTTGTAGCGGAAGTCTTGCTTTTATCTCGAACTCAATCCTATCTCTAGCTATGGGTAGGTATTATGTAGAAAATGAAGCTAGCTACAGTGAAGTAATGAATATTATACAAATATAACAATTTGTAACAAAAACTTCACTTAACTTAAGAAAATGGTGTTAATTCTTCTTTGTAATTGATATCGATTTCACGAACTCTTGTCCGCATCTTCAGTCAAAGAAAACCACAAGAGAAAACATTCCTTGTTAAAGAAGTTACTATATGCTTTTGTTTTTTCAGTATTACTATATTCTTATGTTTTTTTTTTTTTTCACTATTACTATATTCTTATGCTTTTTCAGTATTACTATGTTTTTATGTTTTTTCAGTATTACCAAAATCTGAAAACGAAACAAAATTAAGAACAGAATCAACTGCTGGTATTTCAAAATTCATTACGGGATGTTTATTTTTTAAAATAAATCTCTTTTCGCAAACCATTAAATCTATCGGGACATTTAATTGTTTTAATAATTTAACTTCTGTATTTATTTCATGGTTAAATGACCAAAAATCACTGCTACGGCTGATTTATCAGTTTGTTTATACTTAATGTTACGAAAATGTTCTTTCGTTCTGGTTTCCAAATTACGTTTCGTCCTTCCAATGTAAACTCCATCACAATCTAAACAATCAAATTCATAAATACCAGATTTTTTATTATTAGGAATTTCATTTTTTAGAGAAATATAGCAAAATTTTAATGCTATATTTGTTTTGAGGAACCAAAGGGTTTAAAGAATTTGCTCCATCGTAGAAGCGACCAGACCAGAAGTGTCCAAGATTCTGCCCAGAATGTCCTACTCATCTACGAAAATTCCCCTAATCACCTCTCCTTTTGCTAATGACTCTACGACCCCCACTTCTAGCTTCTAAGAGGGTGTTGCCATTTCACCAATAATGGTCTGAATTATAAAGCTCGGGCCTTAAAGTACTTACAGCACAGTAAGTCACATTAAGATAGTTGTCTCATCTGTTTATGAGAACTCCTAGTGGTTTATCGCGAAAAAAACACAGGTCAGTTGGAAAATTTAATGTGTTGGCACGTTGGTCATGGTAGCTCAATGGTTAGGAGCGACCGGACTGAGACAGGAAGTACCGTGGTTCAAATCCCGGCTATGGTATTGAATTTTTCTCTAACTCTACCTTTCCATACTTTGTCCTACACACCGCTAGTGTGATAGAACAATTTAATTTCCAAAGCCAAGATTCTTCACTACTACCGATATTCGCAACCAAATATGAAATGCGTAATACGTCGTTAGTATTAACTAGGGGAAGCATTGTATTGCTTTATGAAACATTCCATTTTGAAATTTCACCAAAATACGTGTTTTAAGACACTAAAGTAAAAAATAAAACAAAATTTAGAAAAGCTGTGCGTGCGCGCGATAACACCGTAGCCAGACAACGATAATGGATTAAATACCAAACTTGTTATTTAAGTACCTTCTAAGCATGTAACACAAATGTTCAAGGAACTCTCACTAATCCAAGCTACTGCATCTATATAGAATAGTTTTCGAAAATTTTGATTTTCTCAAAAATGGCTCTAAATATTTTAATTAAAATATCAGGTGTAAAATATTTTGATGCCAAATGATATGTGTGTGTTATATGTGTGATATGTGTCTTCAAATGTCTTCTTCATTCCGAATGACTTTTGCATAGCTAGTAAACAGTAAAACACAAAATTTTAAGTTCACAAAAAGGTACATGGGATTAAAAGTAATAAAGTTTAATTATTTATCAAGTGAATCAGTTCCGAAATACACCTTGTTATGTGTTACATTTCCCAATATTTATGCTTTTCTCAAATGCGTAGCCATTTTTTTGTCTTGGACATGCTAAGAGAATGGAATGTCCAAGCTGTCAAGAGACCAGCTCTTAAAATATTATTTGAGTATCGCTTAAATCTACTCTGTTCTCCCATTTCCATTATATCTATAAGGAAATATGTAATAAAATCATTTCTAGAAACGTCTGTGTTGATTAATATGAAATAGACATAATAATAGACATTTTCGAAAATATTTTGTACTGGACTGATTAAAGAAACTGTTAGTACACACATGAGGGTTTATATGTATATATATATATATATATATATATATATATATATATATATATCGCTCGAGCTATTTCAAGTTTAAAGTGTTGTATGTTTAAGTTACTCGCCATTCATTTCCAATTCGCCACAACAGTCTGTGTGACTTCTCTGTTTATCGCTGCGGTTGGTATAGTATAGCAACGCAAAGAAAATCCCTGTAAGGAATGTGCTATGGGACAAGGACAGTGAATGTGTTTGGCAGAGAACGCTTGCTATACAAGGAGCAGACCGTTAAAAAACGTGCGCCCTATTCACTCTGTACATTAAAACCGAGAAGAATCATTCACAAAAGTAGAAGCCGTCAGAATGTTTTTGAGTGGTCTGTAACTGTACTGACATGGGGTGTCATAAACCTGTCCAGGGAGGGTGTGGGAACCTTCGCCAACCCCCTGCGCCTCGTCCCTCGGAGACTTCTCACCTGTGGAGGAGTATAGTAGATCCGCCTAGTACTTCCGCAGAGGCGTATGACTCGTGTGTTGGGGAAGTTGCCTAGCAAGCGAGGCGCTCAGTCTGAACTTGAGGACCTTTGGAGTAACAGCATATGGCAATCTATAGAATGTGTCGTAGCAAATTGGTCTATGTATATCGAAGCGATAAATGGAACATTGATTTAATGTTAGCGTAAGGCTACATGAATTTATCAATAGTGTGTGTTGAGTTCTCTTCTGCAAATGGAAAGGAAAACATGTCTATGAGATACATGGCCGTTAATAAAGTTACGCAAGAAGGGTTAAGATGTTTGATAATTTATTTTATTGCGAGGCTGCTCTTGTGGTTATCACGAGCTACCCATAAGAGGGCATGAAGAGCATGAAGGGTCACAAAATCAAGGGGTGTTCAGGGGGTTGATTAAATATACAGGAGAAATTGATTCCCTATTTAAGGTCCATCTTAATGGTGACTCAGTTTTTAAAGGAACTTCTAAGACAATACCAAATGAGTTACTTCAGTGCATTCTTGAAGTTTGTAAAGAAAACATTTTAGAAGATATTGACGCGGCAGACTATGTATCTGTTATGGCCGACGAAACGCTCCGCACGTCAAGGGCAAGGTACAGCTTGGGCACGTCGCGCTCAGGAACCTATATCCTATATTCCGCTCAACCATGCCACTCCGTCTCAAACTCCAGCTGTATCGGGCGATCATCCCGCCCATGATCCTGTACGGCTGTGAGATCTGGGGAACAGTGGCGAATACCACTTTCGTCAGACTCCAGACGCTGCAGAACAGGGCGCTACGGGTCATCTACGATACTGACTGGAGATTTCCCGCCCATATCCTTCACGAACATTCAAACATTCCGTACATTGTCGACGTCATTCGAGAGAGGGCTCGTTCAATGTACGACAAAATTCAAACCCATGGCAACCCTTTGGTGAACTCACTGGGCAGTTATGACCAGAGGGAGCAAAGACGCTTGCCATCTTACAAACTCCCCAGAGACGTATTGGGGCCCCTTGGGTAACCCAAGGAAAACCCCAAAAGTTCTCACTCTACAAACGCCTAATGGCTCGAGCGTCAGGACACCCGTACTCAAAACGGGGTAAAAGTTCTAAAACAGATCCTCCCCCAACGGGAGAAAGAAACAACAAACCCGCCTTTAGAGGACACTCAAGGGCAACCAGTTGAAACCTAATCTTAAACACTCAAAACCTAACGCCAGCAGATCAAAAGCAATCACACTTGACTCACTTCGCAGGTTAAGCCGCAAAGCGGCTAGGTACTGCGGCAAAAGACACCCGGACGGGGAAACTGCCCCGCCCGACCAGGACTACCTCTGGACCTCTGGACTACAGATATTGTTGATATGTTTCAGCTTTAATAGTCTTAAGATATTGTAATGCCTTAGGTAGTCCTGCTGAGCGATTCTGGGGATTTTTTATTCCGAATGGGCAAAATTCCGATGCAATTTCAGAAGTTGCTTGGCAATATATTAAAAGAAAATAAGAAGCAGCTTATAGGCCAAAGTTTTGATGGTGCAGCGGTAATGAGTGCCCCACTCAATGGAGTGCAAGCTAAAGCTAGAGATGTGTAACGCAATGCTTACTTTGTGCATTGCTTAGCTCATCAATAAAATGTGATAATGGAGAGAGCTGTCAGGCAAAATACAAAAGCTAGGATTTTTTTTCCTTCAGATCTATGTGCTTGCTATACCCGCCTTCTTTCCCACTCTCCATACAGATCATCAGTGTTTTACATTCATGTGTTTAGAAGAGAATACCCAGTGGTGGATCAACGAGGTGGAACTACAAATCCAGGACTGTAAAAATTGTTTACGAAAAGGAGGCGGCATTGAAAGAATGTTTTCAAAATTTATCAGAATCGGAGATCTCAAGCAGTGCGATAATAAATGAGGCAAGTGCTTTATTGGGGTATCTTGAAAATAATGAGTTTTGTTTCGGGCTTAATTTTTTCCATTTAGTTATGCCTCATGTAGAAATACTATACAATCAACTAGAGAATCGCCACATAGATGCTGCCAAAGTTCCAGTGTACATATCTACTTTCGCTGCTGAAATTATAAAAGTAAGAAACATGGTGGAGCCATGTGATTTGGCAGCAGAAAACCCACACAAAAGAAAAATTGTTTCAAACACACAGACAAGAGCAGTAGCAGCAGCAGCCAAGAAAGTATGTGATGTTATACTGTCACAATTGAATCTCCGCTTCAAATTTACAAAACATCTTTCTGTGTCTTCCCTGCTACAAGATTCACAATTTGGGGAATATAATTCAATATATCCAGAAAATGCCTTCAATGAATGCATAAAAATGTTCCCAGTGTTTGATAAGGACAAACTACATACAGAACTTTCAGTCATCTATTCAAGAGAAGAATTCAGGAATATTGGTGGTGCTGTAAAATTGCTTCAACATCTTAGAGCTAATAATCTTTCTTCCACTTTTTCTGAAGTGTTAAAACTTTTGAAAATATCTATTACTCTGCCTCGAACAAGTGACTCTGAGCGCTGTTTCTCCACACTGAAAAGAATTAAACATTCCTTAGGAACACTGCTTTCTATGTTGTCCATAGAAAAAGAAGTGATAGAAAACATTCCGAAGTTCAATGAGAGAATGGTTAATAAGCTTGCTAGAAAGAAAGATCGCCGTATGCAGTTCATCTTCAAATAATTATGGTAAAGTGAAATTTCAAATTCAGTGTAGCCCACCTAGGTATAGACAACATGGGCTGCCACGGACTGTATGATTCTTTGAGTTCTTCGACACCTTGTAGGGAGGATTACAGATTCATATGATCTGTATCTTAAAAAAATCGCATGCTGTTAAATCCTGTGCTCTGTCGGCCGTAGAATATTTCTGAATGTGGAGATGAAATGCTTGGAAAACAAACATCTGAAACTTTTCATTTAAACCTGAAGAGTATGGTTGGTACCTCTGTGTTGCTAGAACCATGTGATATTTGGCAGTCTGAGAAGTACAAAGTTGGGGAATAATGCTGAGCATTTATGTTCAAAAAATTCCCATTGTCATTCACGTGAAAGAAAAGACTGATGATAGCAAACGTGTCATGGGACACGATACCTCTCTTGGGGGTTAGTTGGTGACCAATATCTTAAATTACATAACCCAATAGATGAAAATTTGCTTCATCACTCAGAAGATTATGAACGACGTTTTCATTATCATTTGTAAGTTCAAGAAATCTCTGGCAAAGGTGTATTGCCTTAACTATATGGACTTTGTAAGAACTACTAGGGCTGCCAAAATCGGCACCAACAGAAGTGGCATTACTAGAGCTAGGTAATACAAAAACGAGAGGAATGATAGAGAGAATATTGAAATTCTGGTATAAGTGTATTAAAGGGCAGAAAGGGGAATTATTGAATCTGTGCATGAAGTAACAGAAAAGCAGTAAAATACAAATAGTTGGTGATCGGAATTGGAAAGAATGATATTAAAGATAGACATGGGAGAGCAGAGGAGTCAAATTATAGCGGTTTGTGAATGGAAGTGAGAACTAGAGTACAAAACATAGATAGGCAGGAGATATGGGAAAGTATAGAAGAAAAAGTCTTATGGCCAGGGGACCTGAGTCAGCGAGTAAATCTTAGGGTCAGCAATTTCATGTATTTGTACAGGAGGTATAATAGTGCATGTTCGATGTTAAAGTTATTGTACTGAAATTGTAATGCAAACTGTACAAATAAATATCAAATATGGACTTTGTAAGGTTGGAACTTGAGGTAGAATGTTGGAAGCTTAGAACGTTAAAGTTCAAGGGATACAGAATGACTTCCTGCTGAACATTTAGACCCTCCCGAATGCGTTCCTTACATCAAGGATATTCTCCGTTCACACCTTTCTTATTCTCCCTGGAGGTGTTTTTTTTTTTAGAGGATAAAACGTCTTGTAAACAAATTTAAGCCATGTTTGATAGCTTGAGCAGAAGGCACCAGATTATACCGCTGCCGAAACGAGTGATGTGCAGCTTCAAAACTGCCATCATTCGTGTATCAAACCTTCATTGCAAACGCACGTTGAGCACCATTCCACTTCTCTGTTATGACTAAATGTTGCTACATAGGATAACAATATAAACAGTCGAATCGGCATGAGTGTTTCGGAAATAATAGGCATCTAAAATCACCTTTCTTTGGTAAACCCAAAAACTCGATACTGAAATTTCACCGAAGACACAACACATGCTCCTTATATGTACAAAAAGAAGCCTTTTTAGAAAAAAGATCTGTATGTCTGTTTGTGAATAGCATAACTCAACTCAAAGTCGGTTAGATACCAAATTTGATACTTAAACTCAGTGTCGTCCAAGTATGCAACAAGAAGTATTAATTTTTGGGTAGAGTGCCCAACCATGTCTACCTGCTATGGTCATGGTAGAAGTTAAAAGGATAGGTACTACTTTGAAATACAGGTGCATATAAATGAATATAGGGGTTTTAACTCTTTATAATATTTATTACATTAAACTTACAGTTATAAATGATATGTCAAATGAAAAAGCAACTCAGTTTTGTTTGTTGGCACCAGTGCGCCTGTGCGTGCAATGATTCTGCCGCAATCCGCTAGACAGCGGTAGTAGCAAAGATGGCGACTAGTAAAGAGAAAGCGTTTTGTGTTTTGCAGTTTGCAAAGACGGAATCTGTGTTGCGCATTAAGTTCGGCTGTGATCCTCCTAGTGATAACATTCGTAGATGGTATCATCAGTTTGAAGACACCGGCTGCCTTTGTAAAGGGAAGAGCACGGGACGACCAAGAGTAAGTGAAGAGACTGTTGAGCGTGTGAGAGAGTTGTTCACTCGTAGCCCAAAGAAATCAGTCCGGAAGGCTAATCGTTAATTACAACTTCCTGTATCGACTGTTTGGAAAGTTGTAAGAAAACGCTTACGCCTACGTCCTTAACGTTTACAGTTATTACAGACTCTAAAGACCACAGACCACGGATTACGCGCCAACTTCGCAAACGACTTGTTTCATGACGATGGCGATTTTATGGATCGTGTTGTCTTCAGTGATGAACCGACCTTTCACCTTTGTGGACATGTTAACACTCATAATGTGCGCACTCAGAAAATCTCACGAGATGGTGCAAATGTAACGAGATTCACTTAAAGTGAATGTTTTTTGTGCCGTATCCCGGAGAAAAGTTCATGGGCCTTTCTTTTTGGTGAACCTGCTGTAACGGGCACTTCTTACCGTGATACACTACAGCCATGGCTCTTCCCTCAGTTGGAAGATGAGCTAGAGAACTTAATCTTTCAGCAAGATGGTGCGCCACCTCACTGGCATAACGAAGTACGCGATTGGTTGAACGTCACTGTACCTGAGCGCTGGATAGGCCGCAAGGGCCCCAATGACAGGGCTTGCTATGCATGGCCTCCACGTTCTCCTGACCTAATGCCATGCAGGGCTTCATCAAGGATCGTGTGTACGTGTCTCCACTACCAGCTGACCTCCCCGAATTAAGAAACTGGATTGAAACAGCTGTTGCTACAATTACTGAATACACACTTATCAACTTTTGGGAAGAACTCGGCTATAGACTTGATGTGTTCCCTGTAACAAAGGATAGTCACATTGAACATTTATAAGGCTCTTGGTAAAATGTTTGAGTTGCTCTTTCATTTGACATATCATTTATAACTAAGTTGAATGTAATGCATATTAAAAAGAGTTAAAACCCCGATATTCATTTATATACATCCTGTACATTGAAGACGGAGTATAGACATACACAAACACCTGCAGGACCGTGGTTAACGGTGCTGAAGCAAATCACGAATAGCGAAGCACATGGCGACCCCATACACCAGTACCATAGGACTTACTGGTAGGTATCTATGGCAAGCTAGTACGCATACTAGAGTGCGTTGTCCTACGACGGGAAGTGAGTTCTTTGCTCTCGGTGCTCGTGGGGTGACCTTAGCAGTTTCCGAGAAGTGGGATTGGAGTAACGCTTGAGCGCAAGACCTTGTAATTAATTCCGTTGTGCAGTGTACGTGCGGTTACCTAGAGCGGCATTCCCAGACGGCATGTCCCACATTCCAGTGTGATGCGGGTCACAGCACGGCACCCACACCGAAACCAGGACCCTCTCACATCATTACATTTCTGTACCTTACATGCCTTTCGATACTGAAGTGAAGAAAACGCCCATGATGTAATCTGGCTGCTCTGGTTAAAAGCAAAGGTATCTTACGAGGGCGACACTCACTTTTAGAAAATCAAACAAGGATTGATGTTTACTGATTGTATTGTTTCTGAAAATATAAGTATTTCCCTTTAGAGTGAATATATTTTTTTCTTCATTCGATGAAACCAGTCCTTAAAGCAATAATGCCAATCTTCCTGAGCCACTTAAGGAACCAGGTGCTTACAGTATTCCACTGAAATCTTAATCTGAAGCTTTCCTGGCGACGAATATGCTCAATTTCTTCTCGGGCAGCAAGCCAGGTGAAAAGACGATTAGAAATCGACGTTTCGGGAGTGTGCATCTCTCCCATCATCAGGATATTTATTAAATGTCACGAGGGCTGTTCATAAAGAATGATCACAATTTTTTTGACAACGTACTTTTAATCATCCTCGTAATTGTGCTGGTCCTCAAAATAGTCTCCCCTGAATGCGCTACACTTATCCCAGCGTTTTTGGCCGTCTTTAAAGACATGTTGGAAACTATTTTTTAGATATCCTTCAAAATCGCCTCCGCAACCTTCACCACTGCTTCTGATGATGGATAATACCTCCTACGAAGGCGTTTCTTTAAGTTAGGGAATAGAAAAAGGTCACATGGGGCTAAATCCGGACTAGAGGGTGGGTGAGGGAGACACTTCATGCTGATTTTTGCAAAATATTCAGCAACAACGTTGGCAATATGCGACCGCGCATTATCGTGGTGCAGCATCCAGTCTGCTTCACGGAAATGTGGTCTTTTGTGCCCTAAATGCACTTGCAATATTTTCAGGACTTCCCTGTAGTATTGTCCAGTTACTGATGAGTGAGCAGGTACAACATGCTGATAAACCATTCCATGAATATCAAAGAATGAGATGACTATACTTTCCCAGCAGAAGCAAACACTTTTGCTTTTTTTTGGGGGGGGGGGTGATGAAGGAGATTTGCACAGTGAGCTTTGGTGTTTGCTCTCAGGATCAAAATGATGTAGCCAAGTTTCATCATCAGTGAATACGTTTGAAAGAAACTCCGGATCTTCCTCTAACATCAACTTTAACTGCATGTTACCTCCATTGCAGCGGTAGGCGATACTGAATATGTCTGAACTTGCCTGGTTCTTCCAGGCGCGAACCAGGAGTACCAACAATAAAGCTAATACGGCGTGTTTGTTTCACATTAAGCTAAGAAAATATAATAAGATTGAATTTCAGTACGAAAAATTATGACCGAAAAAAGCTATGATCGTTCTTTATTGAACAGCCCTCGTATGGCCACAAATGAAACACTGGATATAACACAGATATAAACAAAGACAAAACACTATCAAAATTCGCATTACTGAAAAAAGACTGCTTTCAGTAAATTAAATGCCAGGTCAGGAGATGGCGTGAGAATAGAAAATTAATTGGGTCAAAGAAACGTAATTACTTAACTTGATTATCAAGCTGTATTGATCTGTGCTTCTTAAATCGACGGATTTTCATTTTAAGTCCGGTTTCCAAGAGAAACTGAACTGAAATCCAGCATCACGATTAAGCGTGATCCTTTCTGAGGAAATAGCCATAGCCTCCTTAGTTCTCCGCTCCCAGTAACTTGCATTTTGCGAAGATGGTCCTCTCCCGAAAGTTGGCTCTGTGGTCGTTATCAAAACAATGCTCTGCCAGCCGAGACTTCTCAGGGTGCTTTAAACGAATGCTCCGTTCATGTTCGTTTATTCTGGCAGCCATGGTCCTTCCGGTTGTCCTATGAACGGTGTCGCGGTACACTTCCGGAACTTGGAAGTCCAGTTTGGCTTTCACTGGTCTCAACAGATGCTTAATCTTCGGAGGTGGCTTGTGGATGGTCCTTCTGCTGTACTTGGCGAAAATTCTGCTGATTCTGATTCCACTGCTTCATGTGATTTCGAAAAATTGGCCACATACATGTTATTTTTAATTTTTGGAAACAGATCACAAGGCCAGGACTGGATTATTGAGGATTCATTTTGCTGAATTTTAGGACATCCAAATATTTTCTTTTCGGATGTTTTTGAGAAACGTTTTCAAACATTGCAGTAACCATACATTTCTGTAGCAGTCGATAGTTACGTTAAACTATCATCTAATGTTATAGCAGTAATATGGCCAATTTTAGATGGTGAGGGTGGGGAAACATCTCGCCTTAGCTACGAATTTGTCATACTTTTCTAGACTTATATTATGTTTTCTTTTCAGAATGATAATAATAAATCCAAGATTCTTCACCAGTTCCAAACCAAACTTGAAGTGTTGCCATGGATTTCTTCCTTACACAAATGAATGCGTTGTTTTTGTGCGGGAGTCCGTATATATGGAGACCGTGGTCAACAAAGTTCTATCACATGTAAATTATTGATGCAAAATGATTTGGATTTAACTCATATGTATGTCCAATGACGCCCGAATAAATGAAGTAATGACAGTTCTTAGGCGTAATTCATCACTAAGGGGATGAAATGGCCTCTTTTGAATTGAAGCACGACGCTGCTGGCTGTTGGCCAAATACATAGCCGTATCTTTACATTAAGTGTTGATGACTCAAAAATCGTAAATAAATCATAACTCGGAAATGTTCTCTTTATTTTTGGTGATTATATGTGATATTTATGAAAGAGTGAATAAAAAATATTCAAATGATGAAAATCGGGGAATTGTTGGAGCAAATCGAATGAACTACACAGCAAACAACTCATAAAGTAGCTGTCATAGGATTTTATTACGGAGGGGATTTGGTACATAAGCCACTATCCTACGTAAGTAATGGAGACGTTTGCTATGAAATGTGTTCACTTGTTTTAATTTTACAGGTAATGCACACGCTGGTAGTATCCAGCATGACTGCGTCAGGAGCAGGTTGCTTCGAACAGTGTTAACATTCTCGTAGAATGAAGTATCCCACCACCGCTAAGGCAGAGATTCTATACAATCCAGTGAAAAGATCCAAGGATTAAAATGATAACTCCAATAACAGATAAACTTTTTGGAACTTAACAGCAGCAGTACACGGGCAAATCTTGCTCTGTTCCTCTTTTATCCCGTTTTCGTATTTATCTTACAACCCTCACATGGGGCCGCGCCGTGGCTGAGTGCCTAGACCACTGGACTCTCACGAAGGCAGCCCGGGTTCGTTCCCAGTCGACCGCACAGTGAGATTTGTAGTGGACAACATGGCACAGGGGCGGGTTTTCTCTAGGATCTCCAGTTTCCCCCGTCATCTCTTTTCGCCGATGTTCCTTTTTCATCTCATGTATCACCAGTGTCACCGCCTGTGGTGCCGTATGTAGTAAAAATGGGCGTTAAACACTATACACACATTTACAACCCTTACTGTCAACGGGATAAGCCCTATCTTATAACTCGTTTGGCTGCCCTCAGCCTTACAGCATGTCATGGTCGAAAATGTTCATGATAAACGTGTCAGAATTACATTCTCTTGGAGATTTAAAACAAAAGAGAAACAAAGGAACTGATATATGCACTCGCGTGACCTCTATTCCCTTTTTCACAAACTATTCTTAAACATACTTGTTCTGTCTGCTTCAATTAATCGAGATAATGTTTGTACGCATAAGACAGTACACATTTCCTTGTAGATACAGTGGGAATAGAGCAGTAGGCTTAAGCAATAATCAAATCTTTTAATAGCTAGTACGGTATGGTCAGGACATGAAAAATATATTTGAGAAAAGCATGTCTTGGAAATGCTGATATCTATTTAAAAAAGAAAAACCTTCTTCAACAAGATCTGCATTTTTTGTGGTAAGACTATCTCTTTCTGTTTGCCATTGATGACAAAGTCATCCAGAAAAAGTAGAATTTCAGAGGTTATTTGTAAGTATAGTTAGGTGTGGGAAATATTCTTAAAAATCTTGTACCGCGTCCAAGCTTTTCATTTAACTGACTTTCGTTTTTTACTTATGCCAATTCTTCGAAAAGCCGCTCTCACAAAAGCTTATTCGTCTATTTAATTCAGTTAAATTCAGATACAGATTTGCAGAAGCAGTTTTGTTACATTTTCTTATATGTTAATACATGGGGAAATAAGGGAACACAGTAGACTTAAGCAATAGTCTTTTATGCAGCGGATTTGAAATTCTGTTCTCTTTGCATAACCGGATGAGAGAAAACGACGAGCGACTTCGAGTTAAAAATGTAAAGTATTTAACCGTTTAAACTAGTAATAAAGAATATATCTAAAATAGTTAATAAGACGAAAAAATTATGTAAAATAAATTGCTTGCTTTAGCAAGGTTATATATTTTGTGCACTGACAAGATAACTATCACTATGTTCATACCTGTATTCGCTTGAGCGTTTGATGGGACATTTTATGTGAGACCTGTGTACCAAAAAAAAAAAAAAAAAAAAAAAAAAAAATATCTGTTGCAACGCCCAAAACTGAAGCCTGAAAAGTGCCGCATGCAACCACTTGCATGCTTCTGGACATCTTTCTTGGGAGGCATACACTCGGGATGCCTAGGATGTTTCCTAGGGGTGAACGGGTGTATCCTCCTTGGTTGCTTGCAGCACCTCCTGTAGATCTTGGGATGACGGTGTACCGGAAGTCTACGATGCACGCGTGTATAGTATCCGCAGTTCGTTTTTAGGATTTTTATCTGGCTATAAAGATTTTAACTTAATTTTTACCGACGGTTTCAAAAGCTCTAGCGGTGTTGGATGTGCGTATGTGCATGGAGCCGAACCCTTTACATTCTGTCTCCATGACAGCACATCCATCTGTAATGCAGAGCTCTACGCAATTTACCGAGTCATTTTACATCTTCGCCGCAGGCAGTTGGGTGATTGCCTTATCCTCAGCGATTCCATTAGCGCCCTTCAGAGCCTTCGTGAGCAGTACTACCCCGATCCTCTTGTACAGCGTATCCAGGACGCCCTCCACATTTTACACGCCTCTGGCCTCAGCGTGGTGTGTGCATGGGTTCCTGGACACAAAGGCTTGCAGGGGAATGACATGGCGGTTTCGGCAGCATAGATGGCCACTACACACCCGCAGGTCACTATACTATTAACCACGGAAGACTTTTGCCACGTGTTGCGGAGAGCTGTGCTGTGCTCCTGGCACGCATAGTGGTCTGCTCTCACTGGCAATAAGCTCCGTGGTATAAAATACCTTCCGCTCCCGTGGAGTACGTCATGTCGTCCTACACGTCAGGAAGAGGTACGTCTGGAAGTCGGGGCCCGGCTCCAGTTTGCCTACATTGTGGAGCAGCGCTCTCAGTCCGACATGTCCTCGTCGAGTGTTTTAGCCTGACATGTCTTCGCAGGTCTCTCCAGCTGCCGGCCAGCTTGGCAGAGATCCTGGCGGACGACCAGAAAGCAGTGGCCAAGGTTTTAAAATTCTTTTTACATGTTAATTTTAGGATTTAGTTATGACTCAGGCCTTTTAACAATTTTATGGTTTTAAAATTGTTTTTAGGTTTGGTTTTAACCGTTTTTAGTGACATACCGTTGTAGGTTTGTTTTTAGCTTGTTTTTATCTAAATGACTGTGTTTTAGCCCTCTTTTAGTTCTCTTTTAGCCAGTTTTTTTTTTAGCAGATTTAGTTTTGTTTAAGGGCGGTGATCTTGCAGTTGAGCGCCCTTAAACCCAATTATCCATCCATCCATCCATTCTGGACATCTCTCGTGAGCTCTGTTCCGGGTGAGGCAGACAGCGCTCCTTACGTATGCCTGTGAGTAGACATCTACCCGCAGGGGTGAAGAGTCCCACCCGTACAATGCTGTGTTATGCCTATATGTTCCTACGTGTTCTGGACTGATTTTCGGGTCACTTCCAGCTATACTCCGGACCCGCCTTTTGGCATACATGCTCCACATAAAGCACCGATGATGCCACCAAACTCTTAAACAAATATAGGGCATGTGACAGGGCATGAAATGAGCATAGTGACAGTTTCCTTATAAGATTAACTGCATCTCTTATGGTTCACCAGTGATACAAAAGTTATTCAGAACGAAGAGGACTTCAGGGGTTGTTCTTACACACACACACACACACACACACACACACACACACACACACACACACACACACACACACACACACACACACACACACACACACAAAATTAATTTCTCTTTCATTTTGAGTGTCTTCCTCAACCACCATACTCACCAAACCTTTTCCCAAGTGATTTCCATATGTTTGGCCCACTTAAAGATGCAATGGGAGGAAAGAAGTTCCATTCCGATGAAGAGTTACTCCACGCGGTGCGTGAGTGGTCGCGCGGGCTACCAAAATATTTTTTTTCTGAACTCATTTATGCACTTTGTAAGTGCTGGAGGACTTGCATTGAGCGTGGGGCAGAGTATGTTGAAAACTGATACAGCTTTGTACCACTTCTGCACAATAAATAATATTTTTAAAAAATCTTTAAGGTTTTCATTTGACTTACCCCTGTCTAAAGTTTCTTGTACAATGCAACATTAAGTATACTAAAACCGAATGTCGATAGTAATATCGCAAGTGTGTTTTGTCTTATCGAACATCCAACGAGAACATCTTAGGGAAATTCTGTGAACAAAATGAAAACAGGACTGGTATTTGCTAAAAATAGTGTTACATAACGACTTTTTATAATGCATACATGGTGCACAGTAGCATTTTGAATACCATTTCTGATGTATTCATCCACTCAATTTACATAGTCCTTGAGTATTGTGCCACTTTGATCCAAACAGTGGAACTGTCACAGAAATGTTATTTGCATTGTAAAACACTTTGAAAGTTTTGTGGGTTCATAAATTAGTTATTTTCGTTTGTTTACTTCTTCGGGTTGATCTACTTCGGTGTTAAATCTGATGGCTGGGTCAATTATCTCTGTTTCGAATTTCTTCCACTTTAAATCCCAACATCGGGCGTACCACTTAATACGCCAATAAAATAAATGGTTTATACTATGTTTATCTGGAATAAAGAGTGGTTTACCGGGAAAATATAAGTCAATTGGAGAATTTCATGTCATGATGGCACGTTGGCCATCGAAGCTCAATTGTTAATATCGACTAGACGGAAACCAGGAGATCCGTGCTCAAATCTCTGCCATGGCATTGAATTTTTCAGTTTGACTTTATGCATCCAAAACCTTGGCCTATACACGGCTAATGTGAAGGAATGATTAATTTAAGAACACTGATGGCAGTACACAGCTCTCCCAACATCCTATTTTGTATTGAAACTACTTCTTATCCTTCTTCCCGAGTTGTACCACTATCGTGGTGTTGTTCTTCTATCCCTTAAGGTCGAGCCTGAAGAACCGAATCTATGCATCCGATAGAGAACCAGGATAGGTGATCAACCCAATGCCTGGTGTGAAGGTGAAGGATAGTAGATGATATTTGAGGGCGAAATGAATGATAGAAAAGATGACGATGGAGCAATTGGTGAAACGATGACGGGGGAAACCGGAGGACCCGGAGAAAACCCGTCCCAGCGCCATGCTGTCCACCACAAATCTCGCTTTACGGTTGCCTGGGATTGAACCCGGGCCACCTTGGTGAGAGCCAAGCGGTCTAAGCACTAAGCCATGGCGCAGCCCTATTTTGTTTTGAAACTAAAAGTAGAAATGACTGAACGAGTATCTAAATATCGGGTATCGTGGAAAATATCGTGTATCGATATCGAATGAGTATCGAGTGAAACTAGTAAAACTAGTCAGAACTGTTTTTGAAAAAATCAAAATGTTCCTAGAATTTTTCACTTTAAGGTAACGTGGGATGCCGTAAAGTTTTTTAACATCTTACTTCCTTGTAAGATACACCTAATGTGGTATTTGACCGACCTTTTGTTTCTTTAGTTATGCTTGTTCTCATAGGCGCACACACAAACTTTTCTAAAGTAATTTAATTGGGGGTTTCGGGCTTCTTAAAACACGTATTTCCAATGAAAACTCGATATAGAATTTTTGGTTGCAATACAATACCTTGTTTACTGGAAGTACGTAGTAGAGAGTGAAAAAATTAGTGCTGAGTGATTTAATCGATTAACCGAAACGATTAATCGATTAATTCTTTATTTTAGATTAAATATTAAACAATATTAATCAGAACTCTTTTAAGCAAATTTGGCCCTATGTGTTTTGATGTATTGCTTCCAACATAAACATTCTTTCCAACGCATCAAGCTTTCACTGGACACGTAATGTTCTTTGAACTTTGAGATAATATAACTCCTGATAGCTAAAAGAAATCACTTTGAACCCCGAGAGAGTCTAAATAACACTTCTGTTGTGAAATATTCTTTTTTTATATAATTTTTTATTGATCGATCAGCAGTACAATGCATGAAATATTCTAAAAGGTACATAATACGTACAGATTCTGACAGAGAGGTTTCTATCCTTACAGCTTGTGTGTGACAACATATCGTATACAACTGATTATTTATCGCTTGCTAGCATAAACTGAGCTGTACAACCTTGAACCGAACACTTCGCTTACGCTGCTATGGAAACAATAGCCGATCCCTCTTCTGAGGGCTGGCGGTGGTGTAACTTTGCTGTAAATTGCAGTAAGCCAGTAACGTTTCTGAGTTCGTGACAGTGAGTGAAAGTTTTGTGTTAAAAAAGTTAAAATAAGGAAAAACGTTATAAAAACAATTGCATGTCAGTCTCACAAATCTTAGTAGATATTAATATAATACGTTACTAAATAATTACTTACAAAATTATTGTAGATCTAATTCAATACATATATACCTAAAGTATGTACACTTTATGCAAACACAAATTTTGAATCTAAATATTTAAATGTTTCATAAATAATGAAATGTACAGTACTTTATATAATCCTCCACCTAATTTTAAACAGATAATATTTCGACTAATCGATAGATTAATCGATTAAATTAACACGATTAATCGATTAAAAATTTGGATCTATCTACAGCACTAGAAAAATAGTTTTGGGGATTCAGAATGACTCGAAACCTATATTTCTAATGAAACTGTCACATCCAATTCTTGTGGAAATGCAAAAATTCCCCTACCTTTAGTAAGAACGTGGTAGAGAAAATAATAAGTGATAACAGAGAAAGTCATGTTAATTATACATAGCAGATTTTATTAATATAGCTTCTAGCATTTATTTTGCCCTCAAGAAGGAAAAGGGATGTCCAGAAAGATATTAGAAATGATGCATTACTGTGAGAGTAGTGCAACAACCCTGATGGCTGCGTGGGAATTAAGAAAGTTGTTACAGGAATGTGCGCCCTACTTTATCTGTGCGAACTGGGCGCATGGCAAGAATCGCTTTTGTGCCATATTGCAGCGCCATCGGCGACTTTCATCTATTACTGGCGTTGCTCCTATCCCTGTACAGGGTGCAGTCTTGCTTCTCTTGGGAGGACTTAAAATTACTTAAAACACTCAGGACACAGTAAGACAAAACTAACGAGAAAATATATAAACACTGTTGAACAATCATATTTGTTGCTGGTTAAAGCAGCTGAATAATTCCACATTCAGCTTTCGGACTCCCTCGTCGCAATTTAAAGTATCTACTTTAAGTAACCTCAATATAATTGTTTATTCTCTGTAACCAACGTACACAAAACTAAATCGAAAACACAAGAAAGTTAAAACAGAAGGAAGAAATAATCTATATCGTAGAGAGATTAACAAATATTATAAGAACTCGCCGTTCTTTTGTTATTTTGAGGACATGTAAACAATTTTTTTTTATTTGTTCCATTTATACCCCACCATTAACTGCAATAGTCCTATCGGCGGCGGTTCTCCTTTGGAACATATCGAAAGTGTTAACACGTATTCGTTGGGTTTTAATCGCAGTCTCATATTCGCGGTCTCATTCATATTTCCAAACTCTGGAGAAGATGAGGAATTATCTTGGCCGGAGTAAAAGCCCCACCTCCACCGCCGGGTATCGAATCCGGGACCCGTAGCACGGCAGGTGCTCTATCGACTGAGCTACGGTTTCAGCCCAATTATTTTTATGTTGGCCGGTTTTGGGGTACTGCAGTTAACGTTGACGAGCTTGCAGCAGCGGTGTTTTGAATTCTAAGCTATATCGTAATTTTTGCCTTGTGTCAAAGGTTATACGCACCAAGTTTAGTCTTGCGGATATTTGGTTAGAAAACGCCTAATTTGAGTTCCTAAATTGTTAAACTACCAAATAGAATTTACAAATCGTATGTACTATAGTACAAAACAAATGAGAGTTATATGAGAACACACTTATAAAGAAGGATTTTTTAAAATAAAATATCATTGCGTAGACAACTTGTTCTTCCTTAAAAATCACTGTAAAATTACACATACGTGCACAAGGCTTTTTCGATGAATGGGAAGTCAGGAAACTGCAGGGAATTTCAAAATGCTTAGGAAAAGCCACGGAGTGTTCAAATATTTGGGATTTGTGAATGAAAGTCAGATCTGATAATTGTACTGATAAAACTTACAAAATGATAACAGCTGTTTTTTTTTCCTTTCTTAAAATCCCTTTCTTAAAATCCCTTAAAATCCTCTTGAAGTGATGAGTTAAATTCAGTTCAGGTGTTCTAAGCCTGGTGAGCTGCTTTGCAGGGCCTAGTTGAGAAGCTACTAGGGACAGCTCCTCCTGGTTGCGAAGACAACATTCACCGCCCGGATGGGACTTGGGCGGGGGTGCTAACCACGTCGCACCCTCCAGTATTACACCCCACTCATGACGCCCCAATAGGGTACGCAGCGGTCTGTCGGTAGGCCTTGGTGAGTCCCTGACTTTAATATCTTCGAACATGTTATAGGGATAAGGTCGTTAACCTTGTTGTGTCTGCATTACCAGTGGACTCGCTCCATTTTCTTAGTGTTATGATCTACTTCCTCTTCGTGCTTTTTGGGGGTTGGGAGGGGGCAGGAAAAAACTAATTTTCAGATATCGTTGGCTGATTCATCGCTTAATCTAGTTTCTAGCTCGGTAATGTACCAAATAACCATTTTGAAACCTGCTGTAAAACACAAAAAACGTTTACTTTATATCAATACGGGTGGTTGGTTGTGTGTGTGTGTGTGTGTGTGAGTGTGTGTGTGTGTGTGTGTGTGGTGTGTGTGGTGTGGGTGTGGTGTGTGTGTGTGGTGTGGTGTGTGTGTGTGGTGTGTGCGGTGTGTGTGTGTGGTGTGTGTGTCTGTGTGCGCGTGCGCGTGCGTGTGCGTGTGTGTTTAGGCACTTAATAGGGTTGAGGGAGACAGTAAAAATGATGTAAAGGTTAAGGTCGGGGAAATGCGAGTATAATGTTGTGGTTACCATATTTATATTAACAGATAACACCAAACCCTGTTAAACTCACTTCATTTGTGTCTTAAGCACTTACCGTAGCGCAAGAGTTAAGCTTGAGACACTATTGTACACATATTCAACACAACTGAGTCGTCGAATCTGTTATATTGCAGTGCTTAAGTCACAGCGGAACTGCACTTGGCGCCCTCCATTGCTCACAGAAGCTCACTTTCAGTGTCAATTGAAGGACCACACTGTCTGGCATGAGCGGGCTTCTTATAGTGGACTCGAAAGCAAGGTATCGTTTTGGTAAATGTTCTCGAAACAGTAGGAAACCTGGAACTGAAAGGCGATACACAATGACTATTGTTTTGGCGGGCTGTTGTTTATTTAAAAAGACGTCCCATTTCACAGGTAGCCGGCAGGGCAAGTCTTCATTTATCCTCTTTCATAGTTAACTTTCTGCTGCTGCGGTGGATCAAAAAAAAAAAAAAAAAAAAAGTATTGATCGATGGGTTGCATACCTTATAGTAATTGTTATTCATTGCATTTCATAATGATCATTAGTTTCACTTTCATTTACATAGAATTGACTTTGATATTCCTAAGTGAGTGAAATTCAAATATGCTATTTGGAACTTTGTTATCGGTTTCTGCTTTTGTTCCCAAACAATACCAAAAATATACGATAACAGCACATTCGATTTAAAGCGACCTTAAGATAGCGGTGGCCCTCCTTTCACCTTTAGGACATATTAGTGTTAACTCGTATATTATAGTCGTTAGACTTTGGGAGGATAGGAGTAAACTTGACTGCCTATTCCCAGCTGGGAATCTAACCCGGCAGCCCTGGTAGAGCAGGCGACTACTCTGAAGACTGAGCTACAGGGCACCTTACACCAAGACCCGTAGAAGATATATCGGCTGCAGGAATCAGTTGAGCGTCAGAGATGCTCAGAATGTAACACTTACAGGCTTTGGAGATGCTAGGCCGCGCCGTGGCTGAGTGGTTAGACAGTTTGGCTCTCCCAAGGCGGTCCGGGTTCTATCCCAAGCGACCGCAAAGTGAGATTCATGGTGGACAACACGGCGCAGGAGATGGTTTTTCCGGGATCTCCTTTTTTGCAATTTACATCCTCCAACGTTAAGTCATATCGGACGATGAATGGAATGGATGGATGAAATGATACTCAAATGAGTCTGGGGTCCATGGAGCTTAGAGTTACCAGACATTTGTCTATCAGGATAAGGGAAAACCCTGGAAAAAACCTTATCCAGATAACTCGCCCTGACTGAGATTCGAACTCGGGACTCTTGAACGTAAGGCAGACATGCTACCGAGGCGGGCGGGATCTCCGGTTTACACCGCCATCTCATTCCACTGGTGTTCCATCTACATCTCATCTATCATTAGTGTCACCGTCTACTCTTATGGGAGGGGATCCGTCCCCTTCATCTGCCGTGGTGTGGGCGCTGCGGACCCTTTGCACTCGTGGCACTCTAATATTACTAGAGGAAGCTCGGGCCGAACATTCGAGCCTCTCCCTGAATAGGAGTTGTTCGGATTGGGTTGGACTCGAGGGGGCAGTGTGTTCCCTACACCCGTGGGAGATCGCGTACATCCAGCCAGGCGTCGGCCGCCAGGAGGGGGTGGAAGGTTGTCTCAGAAGTCCCGAGTACTAGCCTGCAGAGCTAGAAGGTGTGCTAGATCACCAGGTGGCCCCACCGAGGTTATTCGGTAGTCTTGCCTGCGGGGTTGACGCGCGTAAGTGGCGTATCCGCTTCCACCCGTCTTGAGATGGGGGGATTTTTAGACTCAAGGTATTGCCCCAAGGAAAGAACCCCGGGAGTTTTCTATCTCTCCCGGGCTTATAGAGGCCGGAATATTCGAACTTTCGGGTAGAACCTCGCGACAAAGTGTCACCGTCTGCGGTGCTGTATGTAGTAAAAGCGGTCGTGAAACATTACACATTACACTTTATTGGGAGACACTAGGCGGCGACCCACCCAAATCATTGGAGGGTAGCTCAGAGGTTCCGTCTAACGGGAACCGGGGGAAGCTTGACTTGACAGTGGAGGCTCGAATGGCCGCTCTCTGGCGGAGCCGAGAAATTGCAAATCGCGAGCCTCTGGTCGTCTGCCCGCCGTCGACCGACACTCAGCTCGAGAGTCATCCTGTAACATGAAAGAGAGGAAATAATAACGTGACAGAAGAGAACCCTGCCACTTCAGCATTCAGAGTGAATGGCCACTAGGGATCAAACCCAAGACGTTCCAAATCCTCGCACGTTGGCGTGGAGCAGCTCGCTCGGTCAAATTAGGTTTCAATTTGCCGTAAAAGTAGATATATAACTATCAGGTTTAGAGAGTTTCGTGCATATAAAGAGCAAATGCGACAATATCAAAATATGTGAGTAATACCATTTTCAAATTATATCACAGTCTGCTTTACCTAAGAATACGGATGCGTCGGTTTCAGCCGCGTAATCGGAAGAACATTCTAACCGTTCTGCAGTTAATCTAATAAGACAACCCTTTGGTAAACTTTGTTTCACCGAAAATTTAAATATGCGTACACCTTAAACATTTTCATTAATTAGCTTTTCAGTTCATATTCGCAGTTTTTCTTTATTAATTGTTAGATCTGTATTGACAGTTTTACATATTTCCACTTCCTTTACCAGGGATTGCATTCCACCCAGAAAATTCTTTATCGAGATTCCCTTAGAAATACACGTTTTTAAGTCCACTAAAACTGTCTTTTACAGAAAAGTCTTGGTGTTGTGAACAGCATACCTCAGAAGAAAGCCAGTTAAATACAAACTTGCTATTTAAGTGTAGCACCCTTCCTGTCTACAAAATGTAGATCTTATTAAAGCATGGGATGTATGTCAAACGTTATGGTGCAAACCATTTCTGGAATATTTGTTAATATTAGTTCGAGTTTTTCAATGTTTGTTCTTTTCTCGCTTAGAAAGTCATTCGTGTTTTGTCCTGCCCATGCACGACAAGCTGTTAAAATAGTTGACTATCGCTCAGACGTTCTGCATTCTCCTATTCCCTTTGTATATATAAGGAATTATATATAATAAGGCAATTTTAAAAATATTTATCTCGATTAAGAAAAATGAGCTCTTTCAAAACTAGTTTGTACAATAGCGATTTTTCTGTGCATCAGGGATTGTAATAGTATATGAAACAACACTCAAGCTACACGCGCTATTTTCCCCTATATGGTAGTAACGTGATAGTCGCCGTGGGTGTCGAACACCGGATCTGGCTACCCAAGTGCCTCCCGACAAGACCGCCTAGTGGTTAAGGGTGATCACTGGGTTCGATTACCGGTAATCAAAGTAGGTACTGCTTATCTCTGGTTCAGATGACAGTGCCTATCCTTGGTTCGTTCTTGACTGGGTTAATTTATCGGTCTGAGCTTTCGGCCCCTGCTGCAATTTCCAGTTTTCTTTCCTCATCTTTTATCGTTTTACGCAGAAGCCCTTGAGAGACTGTTGCCACTTTCCTGTCAGAAAAAAAATCAACTAGCTACTATTTCTTAAAACTAGAATAAGGAGAAACACGATGACGATGTCGGTCTGGGTTAAGGTTGCCCAATTGATCCCAAGGTCTCGGGTGTGAACCAGGCCCAATGAGATGGTCCTTAAGGGTGCTTAAAAGCGATTAAAATACATGTTTGATATTTTCACGAACAATGAATGTACATATATCTTGTAATTTCTGGCAATGTTCTCAGAAGTCGTCTTTATTGTACATAAATTTTGCAATACAGTTACGTAAAACCTCGCTAAAAGGGACCCCTTATATGCCGGCAACCTGGAAACTGGAAAAAGTTATACTCTAAGCTGGAACATTGCCTAACGCAGAAACGGAAATACTTTCCGAGAACCGTTTGTGTAAATAACCTGATTGAAACGGATTACTGTACGTGTAATAGGTTACAATGTACATATTTTAAAAAGTGCAATAATTTTTAGGGTGACTTCACTTGCACCGAAGTTCCTTGGACCATAAAGTCATAAACGGTAATCCGTATAGGAAAAGCGAAAACTAACCATTAGCTCTCTCAACACTCTTCCAACATGGGAAGGGTACAACTGTTTCGCAGTGTGTTCGTTCGCGGTTTCGTTGTTACAAATGATCAAGTACGAGTGGAAGAAAACAGTGAACTTTGGTGATTTTTAAAAATATTGTTTTTGTGTACACAAATTCTGTAAAATGAGTTCTAAACGTAAGGCATTATCACTAGAGGAAAAAATTAAGATTATTGAAGAACACGATAAGAACAAAAGTCCAGCTAAAGAATTAACCGTGTTGCTCAAAGCGGGAAAAACTCAGATTTATGAGATTTTGAAAAACAAAATGACAGTTAAAGACGAGTGGCTAAAGGAAATAGCAGGGCATGTGAAACGCATCACAAAATCTGCAGAGTATGACGAGCTAACTCGTGCTGTGTTGAAGTGGTTTGTTGGTGCGCACGCTAAAGGAATTCCCATTTCTGGATCATTGCTTCACTCTCAAGCTGCAGAGATAGCAATAAAATTAGACAAATACCATTTCAGAGATTCCAGTGGATGACTCGAGAGTTTCAAACATCGCCATAACATTGTTTTGAATGTGTGTTGATATCCAGACTGTTGCAGATTAGAAAGAGAAAATTGAAAAGAGATGGAGAAACTAGGCGATAAACTACAATTGTATGTAGGTTGAAAATATAGTACATATCAGCTTATTATTATTATTATTATTATTATTATTATTATTATTATTATTATTATTATTATTATTATTATTATTATTATTATTATTATTATTATTATTATTATTATTATTATTATTATTATTATTATTATTTACACTTCATTTTATATTCATTCACTGTAAACCTGTGGGTAATCAAACACAACCGTCTATAAGACGGAAACCTATATAAACGGAAAATAAATGTCGCAGAGATCGCATTCCGTTTTAGAGATGTTTTACTGTATATCTTAAGCTGTATACAAAATCGTACAGCATAAAAATTTAGAGCACCTTCCAAACTCCCAATTTATATTGAATACGTTTTCAGAAGTGAAACATTTTCAAGATTTAAGTTAATTGGTGGAAATTATTCATTTCTTCACACTAGCCGTATACAGGCTGAGGCATTGGATTGATAGTCGATATGAAAAATTCAATGCCACGGCCAGGATTTGAACCACGGATCTACTGGTTTCCATCCAGTCGCTGTTACCCATGGCCAATTTGCCGTCATGACGTTACATTCTCCAATTGACTCATTTCCCCGGTAAACCATTAGCGGAGTAAATTGGAGAATTTAATGTCATGACAGCAAATTGGCCATGGGTAACAGCGACTGGACGGAAACAGTAGATCCGTGGTTCAAATTCCGGCCGTTGCATTAAAGTTTTCATGTCTCTGTCATTTTCAAGATATTTATTTCTATTTCCAGAGTGAATTTTTCGATGGTTGCTTCCTCAAATGGGTAGTGTTTATTGGTTTTTTATGATCTGTATATGTAAAAAGAATGGAATGTCAAAACCATCGCGTAGCGACCGGCTCTTAAAGGATTTTGAGTGCGCTTAAGCTTACTGTATTCCCATATTCCTCATGCGTTATTAGAAAATAAGCATTAAGATTATCTCTGTAAATCTTTGGTCCGATTAACTTGAAGTAGGTAGAAATTGAGGTTTTGTTTACGGACACTCTTGTCCATTCTATATTGGGCGTGAAACACTTTAATTTGCTCGGGCTTGAGGTTCTTGTACCTACTTGTCCATACGTCTATGTCTTAGGACTACGGCTTTGTTTTCCTTCCGAAGGATGCTAATAAGTGTTACATCGCCCTCCGCCAGGTTTGAACCAGAGCCTAGCATGTTACCTCAGCATCACGGAGAGGATGACTGAAGTAGATAGAGGAATATAAACGTTTGCAAAAATACGAGGGCTGTTCAGTAAAGAATGATCACAACTTTTTTGTTGACAACGTACCTTTACTCATCATAATTTTGATGTCCTTATCAAAATAGTCTCCCCTGAATGCGATGCACTTGTCCCAGCGTTTGTGCCAGTCTTCAAGGACATGCTGGAAAACATTTTTGGCAGATACTTCAAAATCGCCTCCGCAGCCTTCACCATTGCTTCTGATGATGGATATTGCCTCCCACGTAGGCGTTTCTTCAAGTTAGGGAATAGAAAATGTCACATGGGGCTAAATCCGGACTATAGGGAGGGTGAGGGATGTACTTCACGTTGATTTTTGCAAGATATTCAGCAACAACATTGGCAATATGGGGTCGCGCATTATCGTGGTGCAGCATCCAGCCTGTTTCATGGAAATGTCTTTTGCGCTTGATATGGACTTACAATGTTTTCAGGACTTCCCTGGAGTATTGTCCAGCTACTGATGTGTGTGTAGGTACAACATGGCGATAAACCATTCCATGAATATCAAAGAATGAGATGACCATAACTTTCCCAGCAGAAGCAACCACTTTTGCTTTTTGGGGGTTGGTGATGAAGGAGATTTCCACACTGACATCTTCTGTTTGCTATCAGGATCAAAATGATGTAGCCAAGTTTCATCAGCAGTGATTATGTTTGAAAGAAACTCCGGATCTTCCTCTAACATCAACCTTTAACTGCGTGTTACCTCCATTGCAGCGGTAGGCGATACTGAACAGTCTGAATTTGCCTGGTTCTCATAGGCGGTAATTTAATCCCCAACTTGATTGCTATCAATTAAGTAATCCGCTATTCGTAATGAATTTACTCACACTACCTATTGATGTCTCTGATACATCAACCATACTTGGATATAGGCTGCCGAAAACTGACTCTTAAATGAACTAGAGCTGGACAGTCACATAATAGATGAATAGCTGAGTCATCTCCTTGCCTACGTCTAATACATTTTGTGTCGTTAAACAATCCCATTTTGTGCAGGTTGTACTTCAGAGTACAGTGTCGAGTAATCAGTTCGGTTACCCAGGAAGGCTTCCTCCTATTTATCTTTAGCAACCTGCTTTTGTCTAGGCCTGGAATAAGTGTCTTAGAGTGCATGCAACCATCTGCTGATTTCCAGTATTTTCGGTGTTCATGTTGAGCCCAGTTATTAATTGCTTGCCTTACTGCTCTGAATGGTACTCCCAGCACATGCTCCGGTTCCATAAATGAGATTTTGCTACCTTTTTGGCTGCTCCATCTGCTGTTTCGTTGCCCGGAATATCCACATGTCTTGGCACCCACTTCAGTTTAACTGTGTTGTGTTCAGCCATGTCACAAGGAATTCCTGGCATTCTGAGAACAGCCTTGATTTTATTGTTGGTGTGTCAGAGCTGTAAGAGCTGATTGGCTGTCTGAAAGAATAAGAATATTCTTATTCTTACATCCTCTCTTGATACTTTCCACAGAACTGGGTAAGATCACGTAAAACTTCGCCTGGAAACTGTGGCAATTATGCGTAGACTATGTCACCAATCGTGTTATTGTGTTGTAGCCACGACAAGGCAGTGACGGACGCGTGGGCAGGAAAGAAAGAGACAGAGTGACGCGCGGGCAGGAGAGCTGGACTCTTGCCAGGAGAGAGAAAGAGACAGAGAGGTTCTGGAATTTTTCGTCTTTCTGTTGCCGTCGCAATTGTTATCGAATGGTCTGCGGTTTTCTAGGAACAATGGCTGGGGGTATAAAAAGCTGCACAAGGTGTTAGGTAGTTAGTTGTGTAGTTGAGTTATGTGATGGTTATTGCGACAGTGGACACTGTACCGCAGTGATTTCTTTTGTTTACATACGGCGGAGCATCGAGTCGACCTTGAAGACTGCTATTTGTCAAAGTCACCTCTTTTTGCTGCTGCAAGGGCTGTACAAAGTTTCTTTTTTACTGCAGTAAAGAGTGTTTTCAGTTTCTGCAAACAAGACTTTTGATTCTACCAACCCACGAAGTCACGATAAGTGTTTATACAATTGTCATAGAGACCTGCTCCCGTTCCTGACTTCGTTTTAGAGCTGTCAGCGTACCAAGCTGGGCCTTTATTATTAATGAGTATCCAGTCTATCCCATTCACTGTGTCGTGGATAGGTGACTTTATAGTTTTTATCAGACTTCACTCTTGGTTCCAGAATGTCAGTCCTCATATCGAGTATGTTTGACATTCTTATCCCATGGAAGTTAAAGATATTGAGTCCATCATCGGACACTTGTCGATGTTAAGATTTCTTTTGTTTTTACAGCAACGAGATCGCGTTTAGGTATGTTAACTTACGATCTATGGCAACACTTCGTGAATCATGAAAACTAGTCATATCGTGCTAAAACTAATAAATATGTTCATTTGAGTATAAAGAAGGATAGAGGTAAATGATGCGGCGATATTCCCTGGTCCAAACAACAGCAAGCTGATGCCCCAATAAATAAACAGAGCGAGAGTTTGCCGGCAGTCGGCGCCAGTGAGGCAGTCACCTTGTATGGAAGGTGGCGGGTTCAGTTCTATAATAGGGCATGGGGAGGCTCCGCAAGATGGCGTAATAAATAACGTCCAACAAGCCTTCTGACTATTGTAGCCTGCTTCCCATATTGTGCTTCTTGAGGCCAGGGTCAAGTTCTCATGACTCAAACCAATTAATGACATACAAAATTGGCCTGCAGTTAAGCTTCCTTAAATGCAAAAATCGAATATATTACATTCACATGACGTCTACCTACTGTTCTTACAAATCCTTGTAACACATGTTTTGAAGTCATGATTTAAAAAAGGCAAAGTATATTAAATAACCAGACTTGGTATTGTAAGTTCAGCATCTTTCTAGAATGTAACACAGAGTTTCAAACACTACGATTTGCTTAACAATTAGGAATGGGCCCTCGATACTTGCGATACCTCGATACTCACGATAGTTGCATAGTGTCAACATCGAACGATATTTCAGAAAATTCTTCGGTACTTTTTCGATACTTCGATGGTGATTCTGCAATTTTTATTTTTATTTTATTTTGAAGTCACTAAACATTATTGGCGCAAGTAGAACATTGCAAGACCCGAGAAATTGTAAGGCATGTGGTACTTGTACAGTAGCATTGTGCAAAAAAAAAAAAAAAAAATCATCATAAATCATCGTGATTGAGCGAACGGCGGCCACAATTACATTCGTTATATCAGCGTTTCACAGTGGAAAAGAATGAAGCTTAGTTGCCAAATGTGGAAATTAGTTGATCGATGCTCTCTTGTCTTGATAATCCACGTCGGAAGCCGTAATAAATCACTGCAAGAACATTTTCACGAGTTAATTCCATGTTTTTGTTGAGAAACAATTTTCAAGTTAATGTAAACAAAACAAATGACGTTCTATTGATAATATGTCTGAAGTAGCTTATGGTCAACGATGTCAAACTTTCCATTAGAAACGTCAGATGGCACCTACAACATTCAGGGTTGCCAAGGTTGAAAACATAAATAGTGCCCCTCATATACAACATTTTCCAAAGGTGGACTGCCAATATCATCGTTGTAGTTAAAAGGCGGGATATAAACGGAACGAAGTGGAGTAAAGGGCATGAGAACTAGATTCAAGTCATTATGACTTGAGCTCTTGGGCATTTAAATGGTCACATACTTTAAAGTGACATCAGAGCAAAGGCCATTGAATTGAAACTAACGTTTTCAAAGCCAATTCATGATACAAGAGTTAATGCGAGATTTTATCCTGTGAGCAGAAGAAACTCTCACTGTCATACATACACTGTGTTTTACATATCCCTCAATAATTATGGACGAATTATTGATTCTGAGTTATATACTTTTTTCAGTTAGTATCTGTGAGGCTCATTGTTGCTGCATTCACTTTTCTTTTTATCAGTGCTGAAGATGTAATGCGTTAGAGCAAACATTATACCTACGAAAAGAAAATGACGGTAATAATACAAGCATACGAAAAGGGTAACACAATTTTTATTAAAATGAAAAATTGCATAACATTATTGGTCTTTTCAGCAAACAGACATGCTTGTACAATTATTACACATTAGTATGACAATTCCTAGGACAGAGGGAATAGGAATAGAATTGACTACATGCTTTGTTATATTATTTCGGTTTTATTTCCAAAATATGTAATAGCACATTTAATTAATTCGTGCGTTTGTTATCCTAAACCACTGAAGAAACGTGTTATATGTATTTCCTAATGTTTTCTTGACATTTTGGCAGCAATTCTTATGTTTTGTTTTTCCTTCTATGAATTTCCTTTGCATTCTACCTTTTAGCTTCAGTGGTCCAATAGCCGCGCTTTTACAATGGAACATACTGCCATATCGAAAATGGCGGTTGCTCGTGTACTACAGGACACTGGGAAAGATAAAAAGTTAGCCACTGGCGCGACAGCCCTAAGAGGGCCATGGCCTACCAACCCGACTGCCGGCCTCACGCCCACCTACGCACGACAGAGGTGGGCGATCATCCAACCGATACGGGGAGGAGATGTGATCAGCATCTCGGCATCCCCCAGCCGGAATCTTGGTTTTCGTGACCAGGTCCGCTTACCTAGCGTAAGCTCCTCAATTTCCTCACAATGCTGAGTGGGCACGTTCTATACGCGGGACCTAAAATTCGCATCCCATGAGTGGGATCGAACCCGGGCCATTTCCGTGGCGTAGCGGGCTAAGGCAGAGAAGGAAAATCGAATCTGGTATCCCTCGTATAACACGTAGGTGCTTTATCGACCGAGCTACGGAGCCAGCACCAATTGTGATTTATCCTCTCCGCTGCTTGTAAATTGTGGCTGGTTCTTTAGATTCTGTAAATGTTTGTGGAAGTTATCTGCCACTGCATAGATAATACAAGCTTATTGGATAATACTCTTCAATCTCCAGGAGATTTAGAACTATATAGCATTCAGTACAGAAGTTTGTTGTTCTTTTAATTAATAGTTTATACCATTAAAAGCACGTCATTTATCTTTGACTGACTAAAAAGTATTTTTGTACTTAAAGTAGTCGTTTTATTTTTTATTGTACTTTCCCTTCCGCGTATTCTGCCCACCATAAGAAGGCAAGCGGGTAATGAAAGGCAGAGGAGCTTGAACTTTTTCTGCTCTGGTAGTAAATGAGTGTATGGGAGTGCATATTGTGAATTTGTGTGTTCGTAAAATTTAAAGCCCAGGTTGAGAAATTCAAAATGCTCTTTATTTCCATAGAAAGACACTACTCCTTATATCAGCAGAGTGACGTAACACACACACACGTACGAAACCTTCAAGTCCGTCTGCCACACTGCACCATTAACAGCTCTCGACTGATTTTTCTCTGCACGTCCCTCGCTTCCTTGCCGAACTGTTATTTATACACGAGCAGCTGTTTCTCGAAGCCACACGAAAGCTACCGAACTAGCACGATCTTTCGTGATGTAGCGAGAACACCATGGAACTGTCTCTGTCTCTTTCTTCCTCTGGTGTTCTCTCTCTCTCTCTGGGCGTGCCTTGGGCGCTATCTGTCTCTTTCACTCCTCGCTTCTCTCTCTCTCTGCGTTCGCTTACGAGTGGCAAAATAATACCTCACCCATGATGCCAGATCTAATGCTCGTTTCAGTAACTGCAGTGATAGGTATTATACATGGTGAGTTACGTGACAACTGGGTATTTTACATGAACCTAGCATCCTTATCATACCCGGACGGCGGGCATAAACACGTGATTACGTTATACATTCCTCTGACTTGCCTTCTTGTGGTGGGAAGACAGTATGTGGTGAGTAGAACAAGAAATTGTCATTTGCCAGTATCATATCACCGTTGCAGTTGTGTGGGATTTCGTCCCATAAGAGTTCCTTTTCATGCCAGTAAATCTATTTAGGTGGGGCGATCTTTGCTAGCACATTTAAAAATCGTTGGTTTGGGCCGGGTTTGAACCCCTGTCCTTGGGATTAATAGGCCAGTGCCTTACTAATTTAACCCCCAGATCTACTTGCACCTACAAGTGCAAGTTTTCATCTCGTGTAACGTGATAAAGAAATAAGCGTTTGTACCATAGTTTATACAAGAATAAAGAAAGTCATATTAGTAGAACACATCGGATTTTACTTTCTCTACTACATATAGAAGGTGGGTAAGTATTGCACGCCACCAAAAAATTCGATATTGGAACTTCACCTCAAATTCATGTTTTAGGAGTCCCAGAGTAAAAAGTAAGCATTTTTAGAAAAAGGTCGTATGCGAGTGTCTATAAGACAGGAAGATTTTTTGGAAAATCCCTTCACCCCAAAATATCCTTTACATGGGAACATTTTCAAACATTTTGATATTTTTTAGAACTGCCTCTTGCGACTTTGATTAAAATACTGTGACTGTGGGTTCGTAGAATTAAAGTCTAAGTTGCAGAAATTCCAAATGTTCTTTATTTCTGTAGAAATACACTGTTGTATTCTTACATTAGTCGCATTACATCACATACACAATCACAATTTGCCAAGGTCGATGACTACAACAACAGCGTTGTCATTACATCTGTTTACGACTGACTCTAGGCGAGTCGTCGCTGACTTAAATACCTCTTTGACAATTCGAGGCTGTTCTGTAGCAATCCAGAGATCGAATGTTCTGTCACCAGACGAAACGCGAATTTTATAGACGGGGAAACTTTATCTGTGCCGGCAAGTCCTTTATCTCGCGCTCTCTTTATTTGTTGCGGCATACTCTTATCTCCGTGCTACCTATCAGTTCCGTTATGTGCACAAGCCGCGTTATCGCGATCGGGTTTTTGTTTGTAATTTACGACCTCCAACGTTTAGTCATATCGGACGAGGAATAAAATGGGTGAAATGCTGCTCAAATGAATCCGGGGTCCATGCAGCTTAGAGCTACCTTCATCTTTCAGGATAATGGAAAACCCCAGAATAACCTTATCCAGGTAGCTCACCCTGACCGAGATTCGAACTTGGGACCTCTTGAACGTGAGGTAGACACGCTACCATCTACGCTACCGAGCTAGGCAAATATATATACATACATGTTTAATATATTTTCACGACAAATGAAATCTTGAAATTTCCTGGAAAGTCCTCGAAAGTCCTCATTCCGGATGACTGCTGTATTTCTGGTAAACCGTAAAAGATCGAAGTTTACTACACAAAAAAATCTAGATCTCGTTAAAACATCTCATTTATGTCATATACAAAATATCCCTGGTTACACTTTTCTCAAATAGGGAATTATTCGGTTTTTTTTAACCTGAAATAGAATATGCATTTTTAAGAATATTTGTAAAGGAGTGAGTCAAGAGAGTACATGTGAGTGTGTGTATTAGATTTTTTCTCTAAATTTTGACCAAATTTAGGTATTAGAGATATCCTTAAGTCGAAAACGTATGATGACAGGATGTTAATGGAGATACAAGTAAGCAAGGGTCAAACCCGAGCGCTGTTGCATTCCCAAGCAAATGTGCTGTCCAGGTGGAAGATGCCCGCACATCTGCTGTTTCAACTTCTCAGCCATAACAAGAAAGTGTGAATTGTATGTCCAAAGCTCGAAGCTGCACTTAACCTTCAAAATTGCGAAGTGCATTATGTGTTCTGAAGGAACTCTGGAGACCACCGGCATTTATTCCGCCTTACGCGATGGAACTCCCTAGAGAAGATTGTCGGAACTCGTGTTGACAAGGTGGCCAGTTGGGTGAACGAACCAGGCGACTAGCGCGAAATTCCACGTGAGAGCTAGTTTACATTTGGCAACGCTGCCGGTGTCTGGCGGTCGGTTCGAGATCAACGGTCCAGAAACAGGAGGATGCAGCGTTCTAATGTGTACACTTGCCGCAGGAGTATCATCCTCCTTACAGCACAATTTTAGGCGGGAAGCGTACATAAATTGGGCATAGTGCAATTCCAAGTGGTGAAGAAAGGACCTTTCTTTTGTCTGTCATATGCATGTATCTTATAGAATATGCCCATTAAGTAGGGTAGTCCCGCAAAAGCTATTTTATTTGTTAGTAAATCTACTAACATGGACTTCCGTTTCTAAGCCCATTAAAAGCGATTGTACTGTGCCGCGTTTGAACACACGACCTTGCATCAATAGGGCAGCTTTTAACCAGTTGAGTCAGCCAGACCGATCACATTCTGCCATTATTAAACAAAAAATATTATACAGTAAAACCTCTCTAAAACGAAACGCCGTCGTTCCGGCATTTATTTTCCGTTTACACAGGTTTCCGTCTTACAGACGATTATGTTTCAATACAAAGAAATTAGAAATAGTCGCAGAGGTGTACAGTCCAGGAATAATATACGAGGGCTGTTCAATAAAGAATGATCACTTTTTTTTTGACAACGTACCTTTACTCATCCTCATAATTTTGATGGTCCTTCTCAAAATAGTCTCCCCTGAATGCGATGCACTCGTCCCAGCTTTTCTGCCAGTCATCAAAGACATGCTGGAAACCATTTTTGAGATATCCTTCAAAATCGCCTCCGCAGCCTTCACCACTGCTTCTGGTGATATGCAGGTTGTTGGAAAGGAAAAATTGAAAACAGAGAAACTAAGCGATGAGCTACAATTATTATCGCATGTAAGTTGAAAATATAGTATATGTATTATCAGTCTATTTATTATTATTATTATTATTATTATTATTATTATTATTATTATTATTATTATTATTATTATTATTATTATTATTATTATTATTATTATTATTATTATTATTTACACTTCATTCTACGAGGGCTGTTCAATACAGAATGATCATAATTTTTACGGACATAATTTTTCGCACTAAAATTCAATCTTATTATATTCTGTTAGCTTAATGTGAAACAAACACGCCGTAGTAGTTTCATTGTTGGTACTCCTGGTTCCCGCCTGTGAGAACCAGGTAAGTTCAGACATGTTCAGTATCGCCTACCGCTGCAATGGAGGTAACATGCAGTTAAAGTTGATGTTAGAGGAAGATCCGGAGTCTCTTTCAAACGTAATCACTGCTAATGAAACTTGCCTACATCATTTTGATCCTGAGAGCAAACAGCAAAGCTCAGTGTGGAAATCTCCTTCATCACCAACCCCCAGAAAGCAAAAGTGGTTGCTTCTACTGGGAAAGTTATGGCCATCTCATTCTTTGATATTCATGGAATGGTTTACCAGCATATTGTACCTGCACGCACATCAGTAACTGGACAATACCTCAGGGATGTCCTGAAAACATTGCAAGTCCATT
The DNA here is from genome assembly GCA_030765055.1 of Mantis religiosa. NCBI lineage: Eukaryota > Metazoa > Arthropoda > Insecta > Mantodea > Mantidae > Mantis > Mantis religiosa. Next base: position 22,622,432 of record CM060960.1, on the reverse strand, counting down.
TCAGGCGCAAATGACAACATTTCTATGAAGCAGGCTGGATGGTGTACCACGATAATGCGCGGCCGCATACTGCCAATGCTGTTGCTGAATATCTTGCAAAACTCGACGTGAAGTTCATCCCTCACCCTCCCTATAGTCCGGATTTAGCCCCATGTGACTTCTTTCTATTCCCTAACTTGAAGAAACGCCTTCGTGGGGCATTATCCATTATCAGAAGCAGTGGTGGAGGAGATTTTGAAGGATGGTTTCCAGCAAATCTTTGAAGGCGGACACAAACGCTGGGACAAGTGTATCGCATTCGGGGAAGACTATTTTGAGAAGGACCATCAAAATTTTAACGATGAGTAAAGGTACGTTGTCAGGGAAAAAAAGTGTGATCATTCTTTAATGAACAGCCCTCGTACTATGACAAGAGTATTTATATATTTTGTATCGCCTATCCTTCAAGGGGACCGAATATCTTGACCTTTATCCTAGTGCATTCACGGTTTAAGGATAATATTCTGGAATTTGAGCTCTGAACTGCGACTGGAAGTGCCTTTTAAAAGCATTAGACTTCTACAAGCCGTTTAATGGTTACACCCCCCATTTCTTGCCGATGAGAAATCCATCTCATGGACTCTTGCTGAAAATTCGTGGTGGAAGTAAATCTCTTGATATGGCACAATGCAAATGACATGGCGTGCCACACGCTATCTAGGGAAAAATCAGGCCAACTTATGACTCATAGGAGTCATTCAAAATCCGACGTGGATCACAGTACCAAGATTGTGTTTGTTAGGATAAGGACATTGGAACTAGTGTTTCGGAAGCTGTGGTTTCGTTTACTATGAGGAACACTGGAAGAGCTAAGGCCCTGTCGCAAATGAGAATTCTTTCAGATGCCAGTACGATGCAACAAATGGTGCTCAAGGATGCTGTAAGACGAAAAGATGTTCATCTATAGTGTGGGTTAGGACTTCATTGCGGAGGGGATTCGGTACTTAGGCGACTATGCTGGTCCCATTGTTCCTATGCCCCCAAGGACGGCACCCCCGGGAGCAAGGATGAGGCGAAGGAGACAGAAGGTGGCCGAACTAAGGAACCACGACAATACACAGAGTAGGACAATATAGACAATGTAGACAATACTACAGTTTACTTAGACTTTCTCCGACAGGCCAGGACAACGAACACGCTCCCCTACTGCGGGACGGAAACGAGCCCAGCAGCCGAGCCCCAAAGGTCCTTGGCTGGTTGTCCCAGCAGAAGAGCAGAGACCGGCAATCCACCTATCGGGGGAGGAAGTAGTTTCCCTCAGAGCATATCATCCCGCCATGCATCGCCGAGACAGCCGCCGACACTTCTACCCTGAAAGAGACCACCACATGAGACAAGATGTGAAATGATAATGGAGATGAAATGGAGTGACGGAAATTCGGGGGATGCAATTAACTTACGTAGCATTCGCCTAGCGACCCGGGAAACCCCCTGAAAATCCCATGGGTCAGGTAGGTCAGCCACGGGAATCGAACCCGGACCTCCCGATTGCGGGTCATGGACAAAACCGCTTGAGCCATCCCGCTCGGTCATCTACAGCCTGAGTAGAAGACTAAAGAAAAAGAGAAGAAATTAAAAAAAGAAGAGAAGATGGCAACGGTCCTGATTACGGGGCTGTAATGACGTAGGTATATCTGCAAAGACTAAAGTTATTTTATATTTAAATGTAAATAACATATTTCTCTGTTCTACATTTTTGGTAATTTTGGTGTGAAAACTATTCAAATTAGAACTAAATGTTCTGGCAAACTTGAACCACTCTGTATTAAATATAAGGAATAAATCCTTAAAGGAACCTTTGGGCTAAAAGACAATAACTTTGACATGTTATGCACTTTTTTAACATTTATAACAAATATAAAGAAAAATAGCCCGAATGAAAAATGTCAAGTTATTTAAATTATGAGTATGAGTAAAGGTATGTTGTCAAAAAACTTGTGATCATTCTTTATTGAACAGCCCTCGTACATCACAATCATAAACACACGAGCCAGATTTAAAGCATCCGAAATCTAGCGTGAGTTTGTAAAACCAAGCGATATGCAGGTATCGGCTACAACATTAATTGACGACTGTACAATATGGACCATAACGGAGATGTGGCAACTAATAAACAACTTATTTAACTTAATTGATGGAAATTAATCGATATATTAATTGGATAGATGGATTCAAACTGAAAAATTCAATGCCAAGGCTGGGATTAGAACCACGGATCTCCTAGTGTCCGTCCAGTCGCTCATACCTATTGAGCTGCCATGGCCAACGTGCCGTCATGACATTAAATTCTCCAATTGACTCATATATTTTCCCGGTAAACCACTAGGGGCTCCCGTATTCGAGATACGTCGTTTGTGGCGACTCACTATTATAAGTACTTGAGTCCCAGATTTCATCATTAAACTCTTATAAAGTTAATTAATGGAAGTTAATCGTTCCTTCACCTAGCCGTATATAGGTTAAGGTTTTGGATAAATAGAGTCAAAATGAAATATTCAATGCCACGGCCGGGATTTAAACCACGGATCTCCTGGTTTCCGTCCAGTCGCTCTTATTTTTATTAATTTATTTCTTACGTATGTCTTATTATGAGGGTAACAATGAACATTTTTAAAATGCACGATTCTAATAAAAAATGTAATTTGTTTCCAAGCTATGATTTTAAATCATTAATGGCTAAACCGTGTACCAGGGCGGTTTAGAAGTGCTTTTGGCCAAGATACCCTATCTCAGGCAACAATTTATAATTGATACAACGAATTCTAAAGTGATATGTTCTTTCTTAGTGCTGAATTCGTGTAGGATGCTCAAGAAGATCTGTAAGTGATAAAAATATTGCTGCTATTCGAGCAATTCTTGCAGAAAATCGATGGATATCTTATACATTTGTGCGGACAACATTGGGCATTAGTGCGAGTCAAATTCAAAACATTTTACATCAACAGTTAATCGTGAGAAAACTTCATTACCGATGGATTGCACATAAACTGACTCCCGGTCAAAAACAACAGCGCATTGATTGGTGCCGAAAAACGGAAAAATTCCAAGGGAATACTTCAATTTGATTTGGAATATTGCTACCAGTGATAAATTTTGGATTTATCATCATGGCGTTGAAAGATGGACCTATCGTTACGATTGGTACACAAATGTTTGTCTACAGTGAAATTTCGTGAGAAAGTCCAAAATGAAAAATAATTTTTCATCATGAGATTGCTTCGTCGCATACATCAAAACTAACAAGTGATTATCTGGTCACCCTAAAGATCAGTATCATGGACCATACAGTCCTAACGTAGCACTTATTATGCTTAATTTCTTCTCGGGCAGCAAGCCAGGTGTCCATCTCTGATCCCAGCCACTTAAAACAGGAATTACAGCACCTGAGACTCACTTTCCGTCAAAACGGCTACTCCGAATATGACGTTGAAGCCTCGATCACCAAAGTTGGGAAAGGGAGACCTGTAATACAGCAAGCGTCAGATAAGCCTACCGCTACAGCCTGCATACCGTTTACCGGCAATCTATCCGGCAGAATTAGCAGAATTCTCGCCAAATACATCAAGACCATCCACAAGCCACCTCCGAAGATTAAACATCTTTTGAGGCCGGTGAAAGACAAACTGGACTTCCAAGTTCTGGGAGTGTACCTCAATCCCTGTGAATGTGGGATACCGTGTATATATATATATATATATATATATATATATATATATATATATAACAAACCGGAAGGACCATCGCTACCAGAATAAGCGAACATGAACGGAGCATTCGTTTAATGCAACCTGAGAAGTCTGGGCTGGCAGAGCATTGTCTTATGACGACCATAGAGCCAATTTTCGGGAGACGACCATCTTGGCAATATGCAACAGTTAATGGGAGCGGAGAATTAAGGAACTTTTGGCCATTTCCTCCGAGAGGAGAACGCTTAATCGTGATGCTGGATTTCAGTTCAACTCCTCTTGGAAACTGGCCTAAGTGGAAATCCGTCGGCTTAAGAAACACAGATCTATACAGCTTGATCAAGTTAAGTAGTTACGTTTCTTTGACCCAGTTAATTTTCTATACTCACGTCATGTCTTGACCTGACATTTAATTTACTGAAAACAGTCTTTTGTTCAGTAATACGAATTTTGATAGTGTTTTGTCTTTGTTTATATTTGTGTTATCCAGTGATTAATTTGTGGTTATAACATTTAATAAATATCTTTATGATGGAAGATATGTACACTTCCGAAACGTCAATTTGTAATCGTCTGTTCACCTGGCTTGCTGCCCGAGATCAACTTGAGCATATTCGTCGCAGGAAAGCTTCAGGTCTTATGTTAGCACTTATTATTTAATTGCTTTTTCCAAAATGTAAAGAAAACTACTTTCAGACGCTTCTTTATCATCGGATAGAGCAGTGAAACGCTATAAAAAACCTATTTCTGATGTTCTCAGGAAGATTAACATCAGTACTTTCAGGGCTAGTTTCATCGAATGCAAAACAATAACAAAAAATGTGTAAATTAAATGTTGACTAATCGTTGTTTGATTTTCCAAACATTTTCAGTGTCGCCCTCGTAAGAAAAGTAAATGCCTAGCCTGAGCATACAATCAGAAATGGGAAATCTGAAGAGTGGGAAAAGGCTCTGTTTACAGATGAACATGTCAGTTCCACTTGTTTGGTTCAAGGCGTCGGATATTGGTTCATCGTTGTGCAGGAGAGCGTATGATGTCGTAAGACCATCAGTTTAGGATGGAGGAGTTTCTTTGATGGTTTTGGCTCTGTTGGAGAAAGTTCTAGAAAAATTGGGGGACAAACAATACTATGCAGTTCTTCAATACATATCATAGGAAGTGGAATGTTAAATAGGGAATAGTTTTATCTTACAGTAGGACAAAGACTCTAAACACACGTCACTATTGCAAGAGTTGTGTTGAATGTAAGGAGCAGCAAAATGCTTTATAAGACAAGATTTGCACACCTCAAAAGTCCAAATTGCAGATCCATTGAATTGTTATGGCACCCTCTAGATTTTGTTGTTCAAGTACAAATTACAAGTAAATCTCTTTTGTGGAATCTAACACGAAAAAGATAGAACCAGATCTATGCACATATTCTACATAACTGGATAACTCACTGCCCGGAATAGGTAATGCAGTAATTAAATTTGGGGAGATATTTTATGGAAGAGAAGTTTCTAATATTATCTTACATTGTCGCTGTTTCCCTTTCATTTGTATTAACGTGGTTATGTGAAATGGTTGACTACCAACACGCCCCACATGGCAACCTCGGCCTTCGAGGTAAGCTCGCCCCACCACTTGATGATTGGACCCATGTCTCAGGTGGAGGCACCCGGAGGGCGGACCCATTACCTCCAATGGTAGGGTGATAGTGAAGATGACGATGAGGCGAGTGGACCTACAGTTTATACCGTGGACTCCGAACCACGTTGGGCATAGGGCACACTTCACATGTGCTAGACAGAGGTGAAGGCGTGGATAAGGCCGATTTAAAATTGCCACTCCAGAATCGGGAATCGAACTCGGGACCCTTTGCACGGTAGCCGCGAATGAAACCACTATCTATTCAAAACCTTAGCCTATATAGGCTAGTCTGAAGAAATGATTAATTTCCATCAATTTACTGTACAGTTTCTCAAACATGAATATTTGTCATTCTTATCACTGCACTAGTAGGATTTGAGAAAGGTTTTCTTCATAAATGATTTCTTACCCTTGCAGACACAAATCAAAACTGTTCTGGGAATGCCCGTATGTCCCCATTGCGTAGGCATTTCGCAACATGTTTGAAATGTAGTGGCTCAGGGCATCTATGGAAGTGTAAAAGGCTGGTCAGATGGATACAAAATTAAAATATGTACTGAAATGCCACATGTTAACCCTGAACCTATGTATAGGATCAGTACACATGCTGCCAGACGCTGTTTATAATCATGTACTAGGTAAACACGACAAACTCGGGTAACAAACCTATTCTGGACAAAGATAAGCCAGGAAACTAGACGTAGGTCTATTGTACACTTTGCCCCGAGATTGTATTGTATTTAGAATAGGAATAAGGAAAGTATTTAGGTACATTGATTTCTGAAGATATTCACTTCGGGAAATGCTTATTTAAAGTGAGGCTGTACAAGGAGTAGAATGACAAGGAACATGCGCGAAAGGTCTTGCACATCTCTTTAAATTCCTGGCAGGAAAGGCACTTGCTCTTTCTCTGCTAGAGAAGATTCCGACATACAACCAAAACGCTCAAATTATAATAAAAATGATGAATTTCTGAGATAAAAATAAAACCCCAGGAGTTACTTGCAACCCCTGCTACCTGTAGCATTGCCAAGTTTTGTTACCTGCGAGGACTACCCATGTATTAAACCTTGTTTATGAGAAACAAATGAATGAGCGTGCATTTTGTTTGAGATGGCTGAAGGCGTAAAAGACATCAACTGTGTAAGTAATGAAATTGCCATTAGTAAAGTACGTTATAGTTCGCAAATGCCGTGTCAACGTTTGTACGACTAGAAAAGCACTTCCTCTGCAACTGATCCTGAAGCACGCGTGCTGGCCGCCATATTGGAGCTGTTGATGAATCAGAATTTGCAGGATGCTGCTATCCGGGACAATGACTGGTGGTCCTCAGTCCGGACGGGGACGTGTAGAGCGACCGCATTCCAGAGGCCACTGACCTTGAATATGCCCCCTCTCCCGTCGCGCATTCCGGCCAATATTAGGTCGGCGGCACAGGATGGACCGAGGTACTAGGTCCCTCAGGAAATTGCAAGGTGTGCTATACCAACTCCATGGCTGTGTTTCCGGTCACATCCAGCATAATACGGACGTTAGGAATCGAATTTGCGTCAGAGCAGTCAAAAGCCGATAGTCACTTTCTCATAATCATAGCAGGGTTAAAGCCTCCCATATATCCTTAACCATATCAACACTGGTGCCATTTTTGTTTTCAACTCTCACACACTAATATGCCCCAAACTACCTGTTAATAAACAACTAAACAAAACAGTTACATAACTTTTAATTTATGAATAAGGTTAGGTACTGGCTCTTGTTTTATTCTCATGGATGATAGTGGCATTATAGACCCTATCTTGGTGGGCCCCAAATGGGGTGAACTTCAGAATTTGAAATGAAACCCTGGTATAAAATTCAGAGAAAGAAACTTGGATTCATGCAGAAGAATAACATTGGTGTAATCTGTCCATTTTGTAACCTTATGCAGTGAAGTAAAGTAATTTATGATGAGTATTATTTAACAAGCTATCAATATGCTGTCTCTATTTGTTTGCAATGTTACTAACTTGAAAATCTGTGAGAAACAAAAGAATGTAACTATAAACTATATAACTGGAAAATGGCAATAGAATGAGAAAAAAATATGAGGGTGTAATTTGTTTAATGATGTAACAGAATGGTAGAATAGGTTATGCATTTCAATTACGAAAGCAGTTCATTAAAGAAAGATCGCTTTTTTTTTTTTTTTTTACAACGTACCTTTACTCGTCATAATTTTGATGGTCCTTCTCAAAATAGTCTCCACTGAATACGATGCACTTGTCCGAGCGTTTCTGCCAGTCTTCAAAGACATGCTGGAAACCATTTTTGAGAGATCCTTCAAAATCGTCTCCGCAGCCTTCACCACTGCTTCTGATGGATAATGCCTCCCACGAAGGCGTTTCTTCAAGTTAGGGAATAGAAAAGTCACATGGGGCTAAATCTGGACTATAAGGAGGGTGAGGGATGCACTTCGCGTTGATTTTTGCAAGATATTTATTCAGCAACAACATTGGCAATATGCGGCCGCGCATTATCGTGGTGCAGCATCTAGCCTGCTTCACGGAAATGTGTTCTTTTGCGCGTGATATGGACTTGCAATGTTGTCAGGACATCCCTGTAGTATTGTCTAGTTACTGATGTGTCTGCACGTACAACATGCTGGTAAACCATTCCATAAATATCAAAGAATGCGATGACCATAAGTTTCCCAGCAGAAGCAACCACTTTTGCTTTTTGGGGGGTTGGTGATGGAAATTTCCACACTGAGCTTTGCTGTTTGCTCTCAGGATCAAAATGATGTAGCCAAGTTTCATCTTCAGTGATTACGTTTGAAAGAAACTCTGGTTCTTCCTCTAACATCAACTTTACCTGCATGCAAATGTCCTTTTGTTTGGGAATCAACAGTCTTGGAACCCATCGCGCACAAACACGGCTCATGTGTAATGTTTCTGTCACCAGCGTGTGGGTGGCACCCAATGAATTGTTCAGTATTTCAGAAAGTGATCTTAAGGTAATTCGTTGATCCTCTCCCACAATGGCAGCAGCAGTGTTGATGTTTTCTTCCGTAAGAGCAGTAACTGGAGCACCGCGTGTATCTTATTTTGAAATTGAGTGTCTCCCCTCTTTAAACATTTTAAACCACCTTCGAGCTGTGCTGTAGGGAAGAACGGACTCTCCATAGTCCTCCTGCAACATTGTATAGGCCTCAACTGAAGATTTGTTGAGACGAAAGCAGAATTTCAAAGCGACATATTGTTCCTCGCGTGTTACCTCCAGTGCAGTGGTAGGCGATACTGAACATGTCTGAACTTGCCTGGTTCTCACAGGCGGGAACCAGGAGTACCAACAATGAAATTACTACGGCGTGTTTGTTTCAGATTAAGCTAAGAGAATATACGATTGAATTTTAGTGCGAAAAATTATGACCGTAAAAATATTATGTTCATTCTTTATTGAACAGCCCTACTGAAATGCATTTCCCTAGCCTATAAATTCTGAAGGATTAATTTTGGAAAAACGTAAACAAGAGTTTCTTTATTAACGACTATCGGAATATCGTAAGTGTATACCATAGTTTCATTTGAAAGTTTATCCCTCATCAGCCCATTTGAGGTCCACTGAGAACCTGCCCTTTACGCTGTGGAGAGCCATTACCTTCCATGAGTATAAAAAAGAATCGTTCAATTAGGGTGATCCATTTGAAAGTTGTGGCCAGTATTCCATACTTTTTGTTCCCTTGTTAAAACTTGTGTTAGATACTGAAAGTTCTTATGGGATTCATCCGTTCTTCTGGAAAATTATCATGACATATATTGGTTGGCAGTACTGATTAAACAGGTCGCTGCTCTTATTTAAGTATCCGCTTATGTTTATTCGCAGATATTGCAGATGCTTGCACCTGCAGTTGTGGCGAATTGGTCCAGGAGCTTCTGTGACTCTATTTGTAGTCCAATAGTTAATGTGAGTCCTGCATGGGAAGCTTAGTCCCTATATACTCCCGTTAGGCCTTTTGGTGCTACAAATTCTTGTTTGTTGATTCTGGAACAACAGGCATAAATGGTAAAAAGGTCTATTTTTCCCCCCTAGGAAAAAATAGACCTTTTTACCATTTATGCCTGACAAGAGAAAGGGACGTGTGCATCCGAGGCTGATCCAATATATTAACATCGTACATGGGCTATCCATTAAAGGCTGAGAGAAATTTCTGCTTCTCGCAACAATTTACTCATCTATGACAACCTTAACATGGTATTTTTCAACACTTTCATTTCTCTTATCACATCTTTGTGAGCACTTGTACTGTTCAATTGAATCGCCTCAAGTCCCTAAAGTATTGGTTTAGAGACCTCAGATCTGTGGCCGTGCGAAGAAGAGGAAAAGGACACCAAACGAGTACACCAAAGATACTGGGGTGTAATGTTATTATTCCCATGCTTTACAGTTTTGTATCTTGTAGTTGACAACAATGACCCCAGTGCGACGCAAGGAAGACACTAACTTTTTCTGGAAAGCCATGCTTCTAAAGGCAAATGAAACTTCTTTATATTTGGTAGCTGTTATCTGCTAGTTTGTCGTGTGGTATTTTCAATTTCCTCTAATGTTTATTTAAAGCTTGTCCCTAAAGGTTTAAAGTCGCAACTGCGCAAGGCTCTTAGGAGTTGCAACCCTAATGAGATTCTCAACTGCTACTCCCTGCGCAGGAGGAGGCCGTTACCCCCAAGGAATTTACAGCAATTTCATTTCAAAATGAATTTGATAGAGAACATTTACGGATTGTACTGTTTTACGATTTTAAATCTCGTTAACGGGTAAACAATATGAAGATCGGCTTAGAAATGTATCAGGCGAAGTACCACCTAAACTAATAATTTGAATTGGTGAAGTTTGCAAAGGACGCCCAAGAATTGTTGTTACTGATTCCGCTTCGAGCATGCTTGAAGATCAAGGGACATTTTATGAATTTATTTAGGGAATGACTGCTGTTACATACGAGTCAGATTCCGCATATTTTACATCAACCTGAGTCGATGAACTCCTCATAAACTGAATTCTGAACAAAAGTAACAAACAATGCATTGATTAGTGCAGGGAAACCCTAAGAATATTCCATTCAAATAATTACGTAAAAAATGAAGCTAGTAGCAGTGAAGCAACAAATACTACACATATATAATTATTTGTAACAAAAACTTCATTTATCTTTAAAGAAATTGATGGAAATTTTAAGAAACACTCATTCATATTATCAATCACATTTAGTCTCGTTGTCAACGTTACGGTCACTAGAGGTCAGTACATTTCTGCCAGTATTACCAAACTCTGAAAATGAAACAAATTTAAAGACAGAATCGATTGTGGGTATTTCAAAATTCATTACGCGATTTCTAGTTTTCTAAAATATTTTTTTTTCCCAAACCATTACATCTATCGGACTATTTAATTGTTTTAATAATTTAACTTCTCGATTTATTTCATGGCTAAATAGCCAAAAATGATCAGCTACGGCCGATTTATCACACTGTTTATACGTAATATTTCGAAAATGTTCTTTCATTTTGGTTTCTAAATTACGTTGGTCTTTCCAATATAATTGTTTAGATTGCGATCAGGTTTATATTGGAAACACCAAACGTAATTTAGAATGTCTCTCTCAGCCTACACAAGTCCAACAAATGCATTATGGTGGTAAGACGATTGTTGCTAGTTTCCGCTCCCTCTAAACTGGACCATATTGCTACTAGTAGCATTAGACGATGCATACACATACCGTTACTCCATTGTTACACAAATATCAGTGCACACATCTCTCTCGCACACTTGCGAGTGTTCGGGGCGCTAAACGTTAAGGGAACGCAAACTGTATTTTTCAAAGTTTTATAATAATTCAGTTGTTGAAATCACAATTGCTACATGAGTATTCGTGTATTATGCAAATGGTTTAAATATTTAATTTAAGGTTAATTATAGTCAATGAATTACTTATTTTTCTAATCCAACAAAAATACCAGCGGTGCATCCGTATAACTTACGTTAAGAGATAATTCCTCATTGTCATGGTCTTCACCGTCTGAGTACTGCAAATTTATGATAAGTTCCAAAATCTCGTTACGTGCTATTTCTTTACAAAAGTCGTCTTCTTGCAGTTTACCTGATGTCTCAAGCAGTTTTCCCAGTCTTGTTGTGTTCCTTGTCAATTTCTGCGTGAATAAGTCATTCAATGTCAGTTTAAAAATATTATTTCTGTTTTCAGCAAAATTTGAGCCCACATTAACTCGATTGGATTGTTCCAGCAGTAGTAACGGGGGAAGGTGGATCACGTCTCATTGATCCAGCTGATACACTTTTTCATGGACGAGTAATTGAATAATGCTGCGTTGAACTCTCTATTAGAGTAAATAGAGATTACGAACCATTTATAAAAAAAAAAGATATAATGTGACCAGACACGTTCTGCCAGACCAGCAAGTAGTGTATCATTTCCTCTCATCGAATTTAACAAATACCTTGGCATACTCAAAGTACATATTTCTTTCACCACGTCATGTCAAATGTTTACGTTTCAGTTCTGAGTAATTTCAAATATACGTTCACGCATACATGCCAACCAATAATTATATTCATCACAGTGCTTACGTCGCAATGCATTGTTATAATATAATGGTATCTACTTTATTTGTATTAGGAAAACTATTTGAGCTAAATATATGGGTTTTTTCGGCTATGTTAAATACACTACTCTCTCCTTCCTCGTGGACAGTTTTTGCAAAATCTGAATTTTTGTCTTAGTCCGAATTGTACTTATTAGAAATTGGTTTTCCGCTCGTCACACACCACTTGGGGGCAACACTGCAGAACTCCGATTGGCTGCCCACCTAGTAGCGCTCAAGGACAAACACCTTCCCATTTGAAACACACAATAGATATCCTAAAGGTTAGCCCTCCACTGTGTAACCCTAACCTAGCTCCTGAAACAGTTGTGTTTATTTAAGCTCCAAACATGATTATTGTTTATGTAATTTATTTTAAATTTGCGTTAAACATGTTTATAAAGGAATTGTTATAAAGTGTTAAAATATTTCTTATATGAACAAGGTCGTTCCGGCAACGAAAATAATCTTGTTCTTCTGTGTAAAGCCGCCGAAGAAACAAGACGAGTTTTCTAATGTGCTGGGGAAAGAACCAAAACGTATTATTTAAATGTGTGAATATTGCATATTTTATCTATAAATATAAAGAACAGGTCAATAAAGAATCATATTAATGATTATTTCTTGAATTCCTTCAACAAAGTCTCTTAATTCGAGACTATGACCATGTTAGAAGAAAGCTCGTGTTTCGACGAAAGCAAAACGAAGCAAAATTTTGTACAAGAAAATTTATAATCATAAAATTATTAAAAATTGCTAAATAATCTTTGGCTTCAGTAAAAAGAATCAAGATTTCTTTACTCACTTTAAAAATGATACAACAAGCTTCATTCCTACTTGGAACTTCACCTTATCTCATAGGAAATCCTTCAAATGACAACCCATCTCAACGTGGGGCATTGATATAAGCAATCGTGGTGCAGTAGAATATATGAGGATACTTCATTTTCACACCTTGGGACTTCCTTTTGTTTCCAAAAGTTAAACATATGTCGAATCACTTTTTTATCAGATAAAGCAGCTTTTTTTTTGTACCTCTTCCAAGTGTAAGTCATATCGGACTATAAATGAAATGCGTGAAATGATGCTCATGGAGCTTAGAGTTGCTGACATTCATCTTTCAGGATAAGGGAAAACCCCGGAAAAACCGTATACATACAGGTAACTCACCCTAACCGAGATTCGAACTCGGGACCTCTTTAGCGTGAGGCAGACATGCTACCAGGGCGGGCATCGATAAAGCAGTGGGAACTTACAAAAACAAGGTTTTGAAGGACTCGTTTCGTCGAATGCAAAAATGAATTTATATTAAAGGGGAATATTTTGAAAAAAAGAATCATTGAAAATTTAGAAAACTGTTACTAGTTTTGATTTTCTAAAAATAAAAAAAATAAAAAATAAAAATTCCATATCGTCCTCGTAGAGTTGTACCTTTTCCAAACTTAGCCTAGTCACGGCATGCGTGCAAGAGCGTTTATTATTATCACTCCTGTATTTATTGAACAGTGGAGGTAGATGGGTGTTTTGTTGAAATCAGTGTAAAGACTTGCATGTTGATGACCGCAACAGCTTCGGCCCAGAACTCCTCGGCGAACCCCGAAAGAAAGGAAAACAAAAGCAAGTGAGGTTGGTGCCGAGGGTCCGGCGCCTTCCTGTAGCCGGGGATCGGATGACTGCAGCATTCTCTTCTGGGGAGAAAGAGAAAAACACAAAACCTGATCTGAGCGCTCATATCAAGGTCGCTACCCTTTTTGGACAGAAGGGCGCCGCGTTGCGAACTCCAGACGTTGTGTGTCACACCGCCGAGGAGGTCCGGGTAGTCGCATCGATCATGAAAATCACCAAGGACTCCAAATGAACACTGTCAATTGATCACCATTGATTAACAGCTAAAAAGTTCTTTATGTCAGTTTACTGTGAAGAATATACGCATCTCAGGAGAGGTTTCACCAATCCATGTTAAAACTTAACATCCTGTTTGCTAACTCTTGCGATTCATCAATCTTTCCCAGCGAATTGTTAGCTAACATATTGTTAACGTCAAAGATAACTGCGAATAGCTTCCCGTAAGACAGTGACTGACTACAGGGCTTCTTAAAGCGCTCCAGTGTAGCTTTGTTATCGCAGCGCGGTCTGTTTCAGAAGCATAGTTGACATATGCTTTCCTTCATTATTTGAAGTAAGAAGCGTGATGTCAGCTGAAAACTATGGGTGCTGAGGAACACGTTTTCAATATTGGAACAGTTTTTTGTCACTTTTTTTTATGAACTAGCATTCCCAGAGCTAGAGACTTGAAACTTTAAACACAGCTCAGAACCGATTTGCCTAATTTTGTTTTGGATTTGTAATATTTGTGTAAGTCCAAGGGAGGTTTAAAAGGTGAGAAAAATCCCGAAGTCATAATGGACCTGGTTATAAACTAAATATAAAAGTACACACGGAAACTTTTATGGAACACATACACCTTTCATTTTCGACAAACAAAAGCATTACGCCCACCTCGGTAGCGTAGATGGTAGCTTGTGTGCTTAACGTGCAAGAGGTCCCTAATTCGAATCTCGATCAGGGCGAGTTACCTGGATAAGGTTTTTTCAGGCGTTTTCCCTTATCCTGAAAGATGAATGTCAAATGACTCGAGCTCTATGGACCCTGGACTTATTTGAGCATCATTTCACCCATTTCATTCACCGTCCGATATGTCTTAACGTTGAAGGAGGTAAACTACGAGGAAAAAAAATTACAGAGTAGAAAGATATTTCACTCCTTACCAAAGTCTTTTTGCACACAAAAAGTGACTAAACGCTTGCAAAACTTACTCAAACATTTGATTTCCTCACATAATCTCACCTCTTTATAAATTAAAAATTAAGGCACGGATCTTTCTGGGGGTGAGGATTTTGCTCCAAGATGATTCCTCATCTTCCCTAGAGTCTGGACTCCAACTGACTCATATGTTTCTGGAGAATGTCCAGTTTCTGAAGAATTGTTATGACGGCACGTTCTCCATGGTAGCTCAAAGGTTAAGAGGGACCGGATGGAGACCAGAAGATCCGTGCTTCAAATGCCGGCCATGCCGTTGAAATTTTCAGTCTGACTCTATTCAAATCTTAGCCTACACACGGTGATTGATTAAATTTTCAACCTAAACATTGTAATCTAAATCGTGAGAGTTATTTTTGAGAAAATGTGAAATTAGCAAATGTTTCCATCTAAATTATATTTGTCGCTGGAATATTTGTTTTAAAATCTTCGTGTCATTTCAGATACCGAACTTAAATACCAAGGTTGACGTTTAAGCAAGTTTTAGTTAAGCCGGTTAGATATTGAAATTTGGTATTTACGTTATTCAGGATCTTACAAAAATTCGATATGAAGGGTTTGAAGAAAATCCCAATACTCCAAACTAACCCAATATTGAAAAAAGTGCGATTGTGTTTCGCAATGGTTCTAGAAATTTGGTTTAAAATGGTGCTTTTTTAAAGAATTGTTCTTTATAAATTGAATGTATATTATGAATTTTGACAATCTCTGCAGTCCTGTTTATTCAGATTGACTTTTCATAACTGGCAAACCATTTCCAAGATTCTTGTTGGTTTGAATTTTTATGTAACACGAGGGCTGTTCAATAAAAAATGATCACAATTTTTTTTAACAACGTACCTTTACTCATCCTCATAATTTTGATGGTCCTTTTCAAAATAGTCTCACCTGAATGAGATGCACTTGTCCCAGCGTTTCTGCCAGTCTTCAAAGACATGCTGGAAACCATTTTTGAGATATCCTTCAAAATCGCCTCCTTCACCACTACTTCTGTTTATGGATAATGCCTCCCACGAAGGCGTTTCTTCCAGTTAGGGAATAAAAAAAAGTCACATGGGGCTAAATCCGGACTATAGGGAGGACGAGGGATATACTTCACGTTGATTTTTGCAAGATTTCGGCAACAACATTGGCAATATGCGGCCGTGCATTATCGTGGTGCAGCATTCAGCCTGCTTCACGAAAATGTGGTCTTTTGCGTCTGATATGGACTTGCAATGTTTTCAGGACATCCCTGTGGTATTGTGTGTGCTGATCAACCATTCCATGAATATCAAAGAATGAGATGACCATAACTTTCCCAGCAGAAGCAACCACTTCTGCTTTGGTGGGGGGGGGGGGGCTGGTGATGGAGATTTCCACACTGAGCTTTGCTGTTTGCTCTCAGGATCAAAATAATGTAGGCAAGTTTCATCAGCAGCGATTACGTTTGAAAGAGACTCCGGATCTTCCTCTAACATCAACTTTAACTGCTTGCAGACGTGCATGCTAATGTCTTTTTTTTCGGGAATCAACAGTCTTGGAACCCATTGCGCACAAATGCGTCTCATGTGTAATGTTTCTGTCACCAACGTGTGAGTGGCACCCAATGAAATGTTCAGTATCTCATAAAGAGATCTTAAGTTAATTCCTAGATCCTCTCTCACAATTGCAGCAATGTTAATGTTTTCTTCCGTAAGAGCAGTAACTGGAGCACCGGGACCACCTTCCTTTTAAATTGTCTCCTCTCTTTAAACGTTATAAACCTCCTTCGAGCTGTGCTGTAGGGAAGAACAGACTCTCCATAGGCTTCTTGTAACACTGTATAGGCCTCAGCTGAAAATTTGTTGAGACGAAAGCAGAGTTTCAAAGCCGTATATTGTTCCTCGTGTGTTACCTCCATTGCAGCGGTAGGCGATACCGAAGGCTATACTGAACTTGCCTGGTTCTCACAGGCGGGAACCAGGAGTACCAACAATAAAAGTACTACGCCGTGTTTGTTTCACATTAAGCTAAAAGAAAATAATATTGAATTTCAGTGTGAAAAATTATGACTAAAAATTATGATCATTCTTTAGTGAACAGCTCTCGTATATACATTTCTCAAGTATGAAGTCGTCTATAAAATCGTGTTACTTACAATATTTTTCATCGATAATATGTGAATTAAAAGTAGATTTAAAAACAATAGTTGTAAGGTTTTTTGTAAAGTTGTTTGTAGAAGAGAGAGTCAGAAAGTCATAAGTGCAACATAAGCGTTAAAAATACTAATTACTAATAAATTTTAGTTGAGTTATATAAATAGAGGGGAAAAAGTCTATACCTCATTTAATAAACGAATATAATCCAAGCGTCCCATATTCGATCCTCGCTGAGGGGTGAACCTCTTTATCTAGACATGATTGTTCCCCATCCTCCTCGGAGACTGAAAGTATGAATGAATTAATGTGTGTGTGTGTGTTTGTGTGTGTGTGTGTGTGTGTGTGTGTGTGTGTGTGTGTGTGTGTGATCTAGTGTGCAAACTCCCCCCCCCCCCAAAAAAAAAAACAGGGACGCAATTATTATACGAGCTAACCCGTTATACGAGATACAATTCCTGATAGGTAAAATATTCCAAAGGTAAAACGCCGCCGATATAATTGAAGTTAAAGGCGTGGTGTAAATGGAAAAGTTAAAAAAGCTTGCTGTAAGTAGATCAGTGAAGCATTCATCTACATCCTGTAAAAATTTCAGTTTGATATGTTAAAGATAATTAATCTGAATTAGCAGATTTAACATTAGCGGGGTATCTATAAAAGTTAAAGCATATGCCTTTGAAATCATAAATGTAAGATATCGAGATGTTGAATGGACTCACATCTATACACATGGCTCTCATTAGAATCAAGAAGATAAACAAGGAACAGATTCTTTTCTTGTAAATTACTTTACAAGTTTGAAGGAAACATTTATGCAATTTATACCTACGTCACAAAATCTATTCTCCTGGACAAATAAGCTTTCCAACTTAGTTTTTTTTTTTTTTTTTTTTTTTTTTTTTTTTTTTTTTTTTTTTTTTTTTTTTTTTTAATCAGATCCCTGAGCAGGTATTCATTCCATTATTTCAACACGCTGCCCTGACATGTTAAATGAAATTCATAGTAGGACTGAACAGCTCCAAAATTTAAATAAAGTATACTTAAATAAGACCTGAAGCTTGACTGGCCACGAGTATGCTCAGTTTCTTCTCGGGCAGCAAGCTAGGTGAAAAGACGATTAGTAATCGACGTTTCGGGAGTGTGTATCTCTCCCATTGGTCACCAGCTATAGCTAATTTCTCTATGGAACACCTAGAACATGAAATACTTGCCACAGCTCCACTTAAACCATCTCATTTCTATAGATACGTGGACGACACTTTTCTAATTTGGCCACATAGATCAGACACTTTGCCTAGCTTTCTTGCGCATCTCAACAGCCTTCGACCTCAAATACAGTTTACCATGGAAGTGGAGAAGGATGGAACTCTTCCATTCCTGGACATTCTTGTTTCAAAAAACAGCAACGGTACACTGGGGCATGCTGTATACAGCAAGCCTACACACACCGAGCTCTATCTCTAGTTTCCATCATAAGTCTCAACGACTGGGAGTTCTCAAAACACTGGCTCACAGAGCTTTGTCTATCTCTGATCCCAGCCACTTAAAACAAGAATTACAGCACCTGAGACTCACTTTCCGTCAAAACGGCTACTCCGAATATGACGTTGAAGCCTGGATCACCAAAGCTAGGAAAGGGAAACCTGTAATACAGTAACTGTCAGATAAGCCTACCGCTACAGCCTGCATCCCGTTTACCGGCAATCTATCCGGCAGAATCAGCAGAATTCTCGCCAAATACATCAGGACCATCCAAAAGCCACCTCTGAAGATTAAACATCTGTTGGAACCACTGAAAGACAAACTGGATTTCCAAGTTCCGGCAGTGTACCGCATTCCCTGTGAATCTGGGGCACCGTATACAGGACAAACCGGAGGGCCATCGCTACCAGAATAAATGAACATGAACGGAGCATTCGTTTAATGCATCCTAAGAAGTCTGGGCTGGCAGAGCATTGTTTTGATAACGACCATAGAGCCAATTTTCGGGAGACGACCATATTGTCAAAATGCAACATTTACTGGGAGCAGAGAATTAAGGAGGCTTTGGCCATTTCCTCCAAGAGGACGAGAGGAGCACACTTATTCGTGATGCAGGATTTCAGTTCAACTCCTCTTGGAAACCGGCCTTAAAATGGAAATCCGTCGATTTAAGGAGCACAGATCAATACAGCTTGATAATCAAGTAGTTACGTTTCTTTGACCCAATTAATTTTCTATTCTCGCGCCATCTCCTGATCTGGCATTTAATTTACTGAAAACAGTCTTCTGTTCAGTAATGCGAATTTTGATAGTGTTTTGTCTTTGTTTATATTTGTTTTATATCTAGTGTTTTATTTGTGGTTATAACATTTAATAAATATTCTGATAATGGGAGAGATGCACACTCCCGTGTCGATTTCTAATCGTCTTTTCACCTTACTTGCTGCCCTAGAAGAAATTGAGCAAAAGTATAGTTTTCCAGTGGATTCCATACCAGTGTGAAATTTCTGGGAATGAGCAAACAGGTATGTTAGCCAAGAAGGGTTCCAAAATTGCTCAAACAGTGAAAAAAAATATCCTCTGTGAAACACTTAAAAGATTAATTAAAAACCTTTTCATAACCAATTACGTAAAATATTTTACTTTCTCTGAAAAACTTAGTTGGAAGAATCTCCAAAATTCAGTTAAAATAGTTTCAGGTCTACCTAGAAAATTATATGTTGCAATGTTCAGATTAATCACATTCCATGATTGAGTGGATAATTGTTCAAGATTGGATTAACGACTTTTCCAAGTGCTTTTTGTGTTGTAAAGATGACTTAATGAGCATTGATCACCTAACTGTATGTGAAATTGTTTATACATATTAAAAAAAGAAAAGAAGGAAGATGTAGTTTCTAAATACTGCGAAGCAAGAAGAAGAATGATATGGTCAAATTCTTAGCACTAAGCGCGCGCTCACACACACACACACACACACACACACACACACACACACACACACACACACACACGCATACACATACACACGCACAATTAGCCGGGTAGAGTTTCTGTTTTTAATTTATTGAAAACTTTCTATACCTATACAAAGTACTTTTAGTTTAGATAACAAAGATAAAATTATTCAAAGGAATAGTAAACGTGTATTGAGGTTGCAGTCCAGTGACTGTCCTTATTTAAACTGTTTTGATGTCTTTTCATATCAGAGATTTGTGTATAGTTTTCGCTTCAATATTCTCCGTGCTTGTTCTTGTGGCATATGCTGAGGAATCTTCTCAGAATTTCATTTTCATCAAAGGAAGTGAAGAGGCGTGTGTAGCTGGACTGACTATTGTTGGAGTATGTAGATGTTTGTGTGATGTTGAATTGTGAATGTACCAAGGTGCATTCGCTATTAGGCGCAAAACCCGATTTTGTAAGGTCTGTATTCAGGTTGATTTGCGTTTTGGGTGCTGAACTCCAAATTGAACAACTATATACCACAATAGGTCTCATTAGCGAGAAGTAGTTAAGTCTTTTTGAAGATAAGGGCAACCAAGATATGTAACTGCATCACACTGTGGCACTATTTCGTTCGAAAAGCTTATTTCGGTATTTGCAGTATTTCTTTTATAAGTGAATTTCACTAATTTGGATTTCTTTGGATTCATCTTTACTCTCCACTTTTTGCACAATTCGTCAACTTTATCCGTGAAAGATTGTAGTTCACTAGCAGCTGCGATATCAGGTCCTTTGCTAAGGATAACAACATCATCTGTGAATTGTGCGATAAGCAGGTTGTCCTGTGTAGGAAAATCCGAACTAAAGATTAAGTAGAGGAATGGAGCCAGTACACCACCTTGAGGAACTCCTGCTTGTACTTCCTGAACTAGAGATAGCACATCGTTGCATTTCACCGAGAATGTTATTCCAGAAAGATAGGATTTAATTACTAAAAATATGGTGTCCTTATTTTCTGAAACATGAGTGTCTATTTATCAATTCACCGTATAGGAAGTCTTATATCCCAGAGTATGTGATAGGAAAAATAGGGATTGCATGGTTTTGACTGAGAAGATAATTCTAGTGGGAAAATGTGTCCATTCTGTGGACTGGACGATAGTAATAAATAAATTATTTGCCTAACACGCAATTGATAACTAGCATCGTATCAGCGCTGCCAGTTTGCCGGGATCGTCCTGCAGGAGTTCTGTTAATGCCAATAAGTCAACTGACATAGGGCTCGCTTTTAAGCATACTTATAAACCATCGGTCTGGTCCGTGTTTGAACCAGTGACCTTGGGATCAATAGACCAGTGCCTAACCAACTTAGACACCCAGAGCGACGTAGACCGAACGAAGACAGTACATGTTTGGACGCTATCCACATAGTGGAAGAACCAACTAAAAAGGGGAGAGGACTACAAGGGATTTCTTTTTTCTTCACGTTAAATTTTTCTGGATCACCAGAGAAACTGCTGAAACATGAACAATTTCCTTGCTAAAGTTTGCAACGCCAGACCAAATTTGGTTTTATGAGCGGGAATTTATGTATATTTCTTTATTTATACTTTTTGTACCAGGTACATAGATAGTACGTAGAGAATATATTGCATTCCACCCAAAGATTAGATGCAAGATTTCACTGCAAATACATGTTTGGAAGTCCTCTTTATAAAATATAAAAGATAGCTGTGTGTATGCATGTATCCGTGTATCTATAAATAACCCAAAAACAAGAAGTTGGTTAAATACCAAATATGACATTTAAATTCAGCATCTTCCAAGATTTAGATTTTCAAGAAACAAGTTATTCTTTAAATGGAAACGTTTTTGAAAATTGTCAAAAGTGACGATTTTGATTAGAGTACTATAAGTTTAATGCACGTATCTTTTTGACAAATGTACCTAAGAGTTCTGTTCAAAATTTTCCGGAACGTTGTCCACAAAATGTTTGTACGCTTACCTTTTACTTATTGTGCATGGTCTTCTTCAAAATACTCTCCTCCACAATTGATACACAACTCCGGAAGAAACAGTTTCCACTTCCGGAAGCAGCCTTGGTACGCCTCTATCTGAATCGCGCGAAGCGCCGTTTACGAATTTTCTTTCACCTCGTCTATCGTTGCAACTCTTCGTTCTTTCAACGAGGTTTTCAACTTTGGAGATAAAAATAAATCCACAGGGGCTAGGTATAGAGTACGGAGGATGAGGTAGCATAGTGATATATTTTTTGTGCAATAGTCACGCATCAACAGGGATGAATGTGATGCGTTATCGTGTAGCAAGAGCCATGAATTGCCTCGCCACATTGCAGGCCGTTTCTCTCAGGCTTCGTAACACGTCCCGATAGTACCATCCATTAACAGTTTGTCCCTGTGGCACGAATGCATGACGTTTCCGATATGAGCGTCGTCGGTAGACATCGAAGGTCGTACTGAACGAGGGTCATCTTTAACTTCCGCCCGGCCATTTTTAAACCGCGTGAACCATTCGTAACACCGCGTACGGCTTAAGCACTCGTCACCATAGGCTTCCTGCATTATTAGATGTGTGTCGGTAAAGGTTTTCTTGAGTTAAAGGCAAAAATTTAGTGCAGACGCGTTGCTCCTCTAACTCTTGTCATCTCGAAGTTCGCAAATTGTGCGATACAACGGTCTATCCAATATAGCACTGGGCCCGCCTCGGTAGCGTAGATGGTAGGTCAAGAGGTCCCGAGTTCGAATCACGGTCAGGTTGAGCTACCTGAATACAGTTTTTTCCGGGGTTTTCCCCTATCCTTCAATACGAATATCGGGTAACTCTAAGCTCCATGGACCGTGGTCACATTTGAGCTGCATTTCACCCAATTTATTCACCATCCGGAGGATGTGAAGTACGTGAATTACGTCCGAGGACGTAAATTACACAAAAAAAAAACACTGAACGAATACAACAATGAAACTTTCGGCATTCATACATCAAACACAGGCGCGTGCAGGGATGCAAACCGCATTTCGCTCCAGCACTCGAATTGGTGAAGTTAATGTCCCGGAACTTTTTGAACACGCCTCGAATGTCTTGAATTTTCTGAGAATGTCCTCAGAAGTCGTCTTCATTCTGGATGACTTTTGCATTACTGGTGAGCTCAAACGGAAGATAAAATCTTATTCACTAAAAGTGTAGATTTCATTAAAGCACGAAATGTAAGTTGTTGTGAAAATAATTTTGAAAAGATTGCTGTAATTGATTTAAATTTTCATGTACTTTAACTTTTCTGAAATAGTAAGTCACTTTTATGTCTTGATCGTGCAAAGAGAAGGTAATTACAAAGCCATCACATAGCGACCTGTCCTTAAGACCATTTGTACTGACGTCTATCTTGATTAACATTAAATAGATCAAAGAATATCCATTTTAAGAATATTTTGTACACGAGTGAGTAGAGAAAGCCATGTAATGCACCTTTTTACTTCTATTTCTTTTTGTCATTTTAAATGTGCATGTACTGTCAATGACCCATGCAATCGCTTTAATATTTTGTCACCTTTATTTGTATAGTCTGGTGTTAAAATGACAGCGCAGTAGGAAGTTGCTTCTTGTTGCACATTTAAATATTCCAGTTTTCAGTACTGTGCCACTGGTTCAGATCACAAATAGATAAGTGGAATATTCAGTCAACTTTCCACATTGCTTTAATTTCGTCTCCCCGTTTCAGGTCCTGGTTACTTTCTCCGCACGCGTTGTTGACTGGGAGTTCACTGACAGGGTAGTTGTGTATGCCCCCCTCCCTTACTTTTCCCTGTTTTTCTCTAGCGACAGCTTGTTTATAATTGCCGAAGTTCTCCAGTCGCATATCCTATTAGATGCTTTCACTTTCTGGATCAACTGCAAAAGGGGTGCAAATACTACAGGCATGTTTAGTAGAAGTTTAGCCACTATTTTTACGTTCTCTATGTATAGTACTAGGGTACTAATGAACATTCCTAGAACATCATGCAAGTGTTAAGTTTTACACAATTAAATTATTCTACTGTTTTTCACAATAACATTTTTGCATTCAGTGAAACCAGTTCTTAAAATATCTAGGGTCTTTCAACAATAGTGTCCTAAAACCTGAAGCTTTCCTGGCGACGAATATGTTCAGATCTTCTCGGGAAACAGTATGCCAGTATTGGTAGTGTTTTGTCTTTGTTGGTATTTGTGTTATACCTATTTTGTGGTTATGAACATTTTTTAAAAATATCATGATGATGGGATCGATTTCTAATCGTCTTTTCACTGGGCTTGTTTCCCGAGATCTTGAATAGTGTCCTATCTTTGAAGTTAAATAAAACACGTTATATAAATGATAAACGTTTATTTCTTTATACAAATATAACTATTTGTAACAAAAAACATCCCTCATCTTAAGAAAAATTATGTGAATTTTTCTTATTGAATTAGTTGAAGTTGAAATCGATTTCACGATCCCTTGTTCGGTCGTCAGTCAAACACATTCATCATTAAGGAAGTTACTATGTTATGTTTTTTCAGTATTACCAAAATCTGAAAACGAAACAAACTTAAGAACAGAATCAACTACTGGTATTTAAAAATTCAGTACGCAATGTTTAATTTTTAAAATAAATATATTTTCCCAAACCATTAAATCTATCGGGACATTTAATTGTTTTAATAATTTAACTTCTGGATTTATTTCATGGTTAAATAACCAAAAATGATCTCCTACGGCCGATTTATGAGTTTGTTTATACTTAATGTTACGAAAATGTTCTTTCGTTCTGGTTTCTAAATTACGTTTCGTCCTACCAATGTAAACTCGATCACAATCTAAACAATCAAACTGATAAATACCAGATTTTTTATTGTTAGGAATTTCGTCTTTTTTTAGAGAAATTTGGTAAATTTTTAATACTATATTTGTTTTGAAGAACCAAAGTTGCACCAAACTCTTTTAAAAAAAATTCACCCAGCTTATTAATATATACGAGGGCTGTTCAATAAAGAATGGTCACAATTTTTTTGACAGCCTACCTTTATTCGTCCTCACAATTTTGATGGTCTTTCTCAAAATCGCCTCTGCAGCCTTCACCACTGCTTCTGATGATGGATAATGCCTCCCACGAAGGCGTTTGTTCAAGTTAGGGAATAGAAAAAAGCCACATGGGGCTAAATCCGGACAATAGGTGGGATGAGGGGTGTACTTCATGTTGATCTTTGCAAGATATTCAGTAGCAATGACAATATGCGGCCGCGCATTATCGTGGTGCAGCATCCAGCCTGCTTCACGGAAATGTGGTCTTTTGCGCATGATATGTACTTGGAATGTTTTCAGGACATCTCTGTAGTATTGTCCAGTTACGGATGTGTGTGCAGGTTCAACATACTGATAAACCTTCCATGAATATCAAAGAATGAGATGACAATAACGTTCCCAGCAGAAGCAACCACTTTTGCTTTTTGGGGGGTTGATAATGAAGGAGATTTCCGCACTGAGCTTTGCTGCTTGCTCTCAGAATGAAAATGATATAGCCAAGTTTCATCAACAATGATTACGATTGAAAGAAACTTCGGATCTACCTCTAACATCAATTTTAACTGCATGCAGACCTACATGCGAATGTCCGTTTGTTCGGGAATCAAGAGTCCTGGAACCCATCGCGCACAAACACGTCTCATGTGTAATGTTTCTGTCACCAGCGTGTGAGTGGCACCCAATGAAACGTTCAGTATTTCAGAAAGTGACCTTAAAGTAATTCGTCTATCCTCTCTCACAATGGCAGCATTGTTGATATTTTCTTCTTAAGAGCAGTAACTGGAGCACTGGGTCCACCTTCCTTTAAAATTGATTATCACCCCTCTTTAAACATTTCAAAGCATTTTCGAGCTGTGCTGTAGGGAAGAACGACTCTCCATAGGCCTCCTGTAACTTTGTATAGGCCTCAACTGAAGATTTGTGGAGACGAAAGCAGACTGTCGAAGCCGCATATTGTTCCTCGCGTGTTACCTCCATCACATGTCTGAACTTGCCTGGTTCTCACGGGCGGGAACCAGGAGTACCAACAATGAAACTACTACGGCGGGTTTGTTGGACATTAAGATAATACAATATAAGATTGAATTTTAGTGCGAAAAATTATAACCGTAAAAAATTGTGATCATTCTTTTTTGAACAGCCCTTGTATTAAGATGATATAAAAATGGTGAAATAGTGGATCACAGTGGAATACAATTGAATTTGGAATGCATATATAAACAATGTTATAGGCAGGTATCATAATATTACAAAATAGTGAAGAGAACCCACAGCGTTTTGTCTATAAATAACATCATCTGGGCAGTGAACATAATTTAAAAATTTCTCAGAAAAATTACAGAAGTAATAGCGCATCAAGGAAAACACCCAGTTAGAACAAAAGTATGCATTGGAAATAATAGATTGGAGCAAGTGGGGAATTAAAATTTCGACGTCGACAAAGACTTAGTAAAATAAGGTAAATATGTTTCTGCACGTATGTTGGACTATAAGAAGAACTTCACAGAAGTTCAACTTCAGAAATGAGATTTTTGAGAAGAATTAAAGGAAGTAGTAGACTGGACTTTAGGAGTAATTAAACAGATAAGAACTGAATATTTATAATTTAAACGACAAAATCGAAGAGAATAAAAGCGAATGGAAAGGGCACACGAATCGCATGGGTGAAGAAAGGATACCAATAAATAATAAAGATAAACCAATAGGGAAAAGAGACATCGGACGGCGTAGAAATAGATGGTAATAGAAAGAATGCGAAGATGGAACAGGTGTAATGCATAAACCGTGAAGTACACAAGAGGAAAAACAGAACAGTGTGTGTAAAAAGATTATGGCAAGTACAAGGGTAGAGAAAATCACGTGTCTGCAACACATCAGAGTTTTGTAACTCTCCGCATCTGATGCTAATATTTCTTTGTTTGCATGTATGCTAATGAGGATTTCGGAGTGCGTTAATTTTTTCTTAGAATAAAGTTTATGTATTTATTCGGTAGTAAAAAGTAAACAGCGAATTTGGAAAATTATGTAAAGATGTAGTGGCATACATACTTCCTGGATTTTGATAGGTATCTGGACCATTCCGTCTGGATTTGGGAAGCGGATACAACAATAACAGCTGGTACCCGTAACAAGGTCGCCATAATACATACAACCGGTCGAATGCTAAAGCAGACAGCGGGGCTCCGAAAGGATAGCCGCCGTAAGGGTTACCAACCGCCGCTGCTTCACTCAGCTAATTAGAAATGACATGTCAATTTTGTACTGTCAGATAAAAGGGTGGTCATTGGTATTTGTGCAGTTTTTAAATACGAGGTCTGTTCAATAAAGAATGATCACAATTTTTTTTGACAGCGTACCTTTACTCATCCTCATAATTTTAATGGCCATTCTCAAAATAGTCTCCCCTGCATGCGATGCACTTGTTCCAGCGTTTCTGCCAGACTTCAAAGACATGCTGGAAACCATTTTTGAGTGATCCTTCAAAATCGCCTCCACAGCCTTCACTACTGCTTCTGATGATGGATAAGTCCTCCCACGAAGGCGTTTCTTCAAGTACTGGAATAGAAAAAAGTCACATGGGGCTAAATCCGGACTGTAGGGAGGGTGAGGGATGCACTTCACATTGATTTTTGCAAGTTATTCAGCAACAAAATTAGCAATATGCGGCCGCGCATTATCGTGGTGCAGCATTCAGCTTGCTTCTTGGAAATGTGGCCTTTTGCGCCTGATATGGACTTGCAATGTTTTCAGGACATCTGTGTAGTATTGTCCAGTTACTGATGTGTGTGCAGGTACAACATGCTGATAAACCATTCCATGAATATCAAAGAATGAGATGACCATAACGTTCCCAGCAGAAACAACCACTTTTGCTTTTTGGGGGGTTGGTGATGAAGAAGATTTGCACAGTGAGCTTTGCTGTTTGCTCTCAGGACCAAAATGATGTAGCCAAGTTTCATCAGCAGAAATTGCGTTTGATAGAAACTCCGGATCTTCATCTAACATCAACTTTAAGTGCATGTTACCCCTATTGCAGTGGTAGGCGATACTGAACATGTCTGAACTTGCCTGGTTCTCACAGGCGGGAACCAGGAGTACCAGCAATGAAACTACTACGACGTGTTTGTTTCACATTAAGCTAACAGAATATAATAAGATTGAATTTTAGTGCGAAAAATTATGTCCGTTAAAAATTGTGATTATTCTTTATTTAACAGCCCTCGTATTTTTTTATTTTTTCTACTACTAGAGAAGTATTGTACTCGACAGTGGTCCCGAGTTCGGATCTTAGTCAGGGAGAATTGTCGGGATAAGGTTTTGCCCTGGATTTTCGCTTATTCTGAAAGATGAATTTCGGGTCACTCTTAAGTTCTGTAGACCCTGATCTCATTTTAGCATCATTTCATTCACTATTCGATGTGACTTGCGTTGGAGCGTAATCTTTTTCAATGTATTGTACTCGACCTAAAAATTCGATACTGACGTTTCACAAGACATGCATACTTTACGACTCGCAAAATATTACTAAGTAGCTGTCAAACTGAAGCGTTATTTTGTGCCTCACGGTTCTTCGCTGATTTGAAGCATTATATTGGGTTGCCTCAATCTCCAGCAGAGTCCTATCTAGAGATGTGTGTGTGTGTGTGTGTGTGTGTGTGTGTGTGTGTGTGTGTGTGTGTGTGTGTGTGTGTGTGTGTGTGTGTGTGAGTAAGGATGTCACGTCATGTGTGACATCTCCCACTGGTAGCGTATGTGGATGTGAGGATGATTGAGTCCTCTTAGCTCGCCGGACATCATCGAGTGAAGATGTTTTTTTGGAACCAAAAGCATTTTGTGTGAGCCGGTTTGCCTCCGACCTTTGTGAGTACATTAATGTTGCTGTTTGCTGTATCTTTGATTTGATACACTTAGAATTTCAACAATTTGACTGTTTCGTTGAGTTAGCTAAGAATCCAAATCTTTCCTGCTAAACATCGATTCATCTGAACTCCAATTTCCCCCGGCCAACTGTTAGAAATTCTAAATCCAATTCCAACCATTGCCAGAGTTAAGGTGTTTGAACCTTATAATTCGCGATAACACGCGATTCTACCATTCAGGCAAGAAATGATGCCTCATTCAGCTACGACTTGCTCCATCGGAGACCAGTGCAGAAGTGTCCGAGATCCTGCCCAGAGTGTCCTACTCGGCTACCTAAAATTTCCATAATGACCTCCCATTTTGCTAATGACGCTAAGACCCCCACTACTAACTTTTAATACATGTTGCCACTTCATTCCTATATTACTGAAATGTTCTGCTTTCCATCCTAAACTGCATGAATTTTCTAAGCAATACTCTCATGCATTCCACCAATTCTAAGCTGCCTGCATCGGTGGCGTAGATGGTAGAGTATCTACTTCACGTTCAAGAGGTCCCGAGTTCGAATCTCGGTCAGGGTGAGTTACCTGCATAAGGTTTTCTCTGGGGTTTAGCCTTATCCTGAAAGACGAATGTCGGGCGGTTAAGCTCTATGGACCCTGGGCTTATTTGAGCATCATTTGACCCATTTCATTCATCGTCCGATATGACAACGTTGGACGTAAATTACAAAAACAAAAAATCCAAGCTAGTATGCCATACCTAATCTGGCAACTTTGGATAGTGAATCTGCCCTCACTGATGCAACCTACTTATTTCTCTTAATCTGCTTGAAATTAGCCCTCGCTATTACCTAACTTAAATATCATTTTACTTCGAGCGAAACTGTACTCATGATTAACTGCCAAATCTAAAACCATTTGGCATATGACACAAATGCACAAAATATTCATATTTAATTTTATTATAAGTCTTTATATAATTTTGGTATCAAAATATAAACACATTTCATTTATTTTTAGAAACTTGGTATCCTAAAGACTCGTAAATGATGATGATGATGATGATAGTTGGTGCTACAGGCCATGTAGGCCCTTGGCCTCCCTAACCACCTTCTTCCATTCTACTCGGTTCTCTGCTTTTCTTCTCCAGCCTTTAACCCCCAGCGTTCTCAAATCATCTTCTACATTATCTACCCATATTTTCCTGTGTCTTCCCCTTCTCCTTCTGCCATCCAGCTTTCCTATGAATATCTTCTTAACTACACTGGTTTTCGGCATTCTCTGCACATGACCAATCCACCTTATTCTTCCTTGTTTAATTTTCACTACTATATTTGGTTGTCCAAATAGGCACTGTAACTCCAAGTTAGTCCGCATTCTCCATCCAAGTCCCTTATCACTCCAGAATCTTCCTTTCCCAACGTAATATCCACTGTTCTTCTCTGGTTGTCAACACCTAGCTTTCTGAACCATGCATTATTATTGGTCTCATTGTAGCTGTATATATTTTAATTTTGATATTCCTACTGACGTTCCTTGATTTAAACATATTCTGCAAGGCATAGAAACATCTGTTACCATTTGCTATTCTTTCTTGTCCACTGATGTTCTATTATCTACTGTTACTATAGATCCCAGGTATTTAATTTTTCCACTCTTTGATATTCTTTCTCATGTAATTTAACTGTAGGTTCTCTTCCTCTTGCATCTCCATCACCTCCCATCTTCATATATTTTGTTTTACTAACGTTCACTACCAATCCTAGATCTTGTGCTTTCTCTTCCAACACTACATAACTTTCCTCAAGAGCTCTTATATTCCTTGCGAGAATTGCCACATCGTCAGCATATGCCTCTATTTCTACTGATCTGGGAAGTATGGTTCCTCCAGGGTTTATGGGTGATTGTCGGATTACTTTTTCTAGTGCTATATTAAATCTCTCGTAAATAATGCGTGTCTAATCTCATTTCGCAATGGTATTATGGATACCTGTTTTCATAATTTGAATCCAGTAATAAAGCCTTTTTCCCTGGTTTGATATGGAAATAGGGAATAATGAGCTAGAAGACATTGGTTTCCAGAGAGGTCCCAAAAGTAGCATAATTTTGTCACCAAATCCGCTAGGTTGCCAACAAACAGCAAGTCTGTAGGACAACTCTCTCTTTTGCTTACCTTGCCACTTATGTGATATGGAAATGAAAATAAGGATATTTTTCTACCTCGCAAAAACTCTGAAGGTAACGGTGATTTATTAGGTAACATGCCACATTTTATTTTCTATTTTTTTATTCTTTGGCCAGAGAAGGAGAAGAAAACACAAAAATATCTCTCCAATGTTTCTTAACGTTACGAAAGTTTGAAACGTTTTGAACAGCACATTTTAATAATTAAAATTCGTATATCCACATTCACATGACTTTTTCTTATCATTCTTGTACAAACTATTCTTAAAAACTCTTATTCTTCTATCTACTTCGTGATAATTGAGATAAAAGATTTGCAAAAATGGTTCTATTGTATATTACCTTATGGATACAATTGGAATAGGAGATTGACTTAAGCTACTGTCAAATCTTTCAAGTCGCTATGTGATGAACTTGGCATTCTTTTCGAGTCGCATGGCCAGGGTATTAAAATGATTTCTTGTGTCAGAAAAATATAAGTATTGGAAAATTCAACAAATAAGGAATAGCTTGGAATAACTTCCACTCAAAAAATGTGTTTTAACAAGATCTTTATTTTAGATTTATATTTTATATTGGATCAGGAACCGGAGCAGTTAAACAACTCCGATAGAAGCACTGCAGACTGCTACCTCTAACACACCACTGAATTTAGAACTAGAAACTCAAGCAATTTTACAGTATGAAAAAATAATTAGGTCTCCGAATTTCAATAAATGGTACAATAATTCAGATGTAAATAAATTAAAAACACAATCTGGATTCATACAAGAGTCAGTGAACTTGAAAAAATATTAGAAATGTCAAAACAAAGAGAAAATCTTATTATTTGCATCAACCCTACTGAGATCATTACATTTGAGTATTACAACTGAACATCAGTTAAATTAATACATGAATTCAAAATAATAATAATAATAATAATAATAATAATAATAATAATAATAATAATAATAATAATAATAATAATAATAATAATAATAATAATAATAATAATAATAATAATAATTAATAATAATAATAATAA
The DNA here is from genome assembly GCA_030765055.1 of Mantis religiosa. NCBI lineage: Eukaryota > Metazoa > Arthropoda > Insecta > Mantodea > Mantidae > Mantis > Mantis religiosa. Next base: position 22,590,453 of record CM060960.1, on the reverse strand, counting down.
TCCTATCATAGCTAAAATTCTACGCTTGAAATTCTAAATCTAAAATGTCCAACTCAAGAATGGACATACATAAATGGTTCCCTCTCTGATACCAATGATGGAGCTGGAGTAGGTGGTATATGCCAGTTCTTTTCCTTTTATAGAAATGTAGGAAGAAATGCCACAATTTTGATGGAGAAATAGAAGCTGTTTATTTATCACTAGAACATATTTTCTTGGCTACATAAATGTAAACATATAGCTATTCTTTCAGACTCAAAGGCTGCTATGCAAGCAATAGTAACGCGCCCTATGGAAAAAATTAAAGAAATCCAAAAGATGATTTAACAAGGTGGTAAACTAGGGAAAAAATTGTATTGCAATTGATTCCATCTCTTTGTGTAGTAGATGAAAATGAAAAAAAGCGGACTTTCTGGCAAAGAAAGGAACCAAAATTTAACAAAATACTATTATACAATTTTCCTATGAATCAATTAAACCCATTGTTAAAAGAAAAATAGATAAAAAGTATACATAAAATAACACAAGAAAATAAAAACTCAAAATGGCTACAAATTGCACAAAAATCTAAAATACGAGGGCTGTTCAATAAATAATGATCCCAATTTTTTATTGACAACGTACCTTTACTGATCTTCATAATTTTGATGGTCCTTCTCAAAATAGTCTCCCCCGAATGCGATGCACTTGTCTCAGCGTTTCTGCAAGTCTTCAGAGACATGCTGGAAACCATTTTTGAGAGATCCTTCAAAATCGCTTCCGCAGCGTTCACCACCGCTTCTGATGTTGGATAATGTCTCCCACGAAGACGTTTTTTCAAATTAGGGAATAGAAAAAAGTCACATGGGGCTAAATCCGAACTATTGGGAGGGTGAGTGATGCACTTCAGGTTGATTTTTGCAAGATATTCAGCAACAACATTGGCAATATGCGGCCGCGCATTATTGTGGTGCAGCATCCAGCCTGCTTCACGGAAATGTGGTCTTTTGCGCCTGATATGGACTTGCATTGTTACTGTCCAGCTACTGATGTGTGTGCAGGTACAACATGCTGATAAACCATTGAATGAATATCAAAGAATGAGATGACCATAACTTTCCCAGCAGAAGCAACCACTTTTGCTTTTTTGGTGGTTGGTGATGAAGGAGATTTCCGCACTGAGCTTTGCTGTTTGCTCTCAGTATCAAAATGATGTATCCAAGTTTCATCAGCAGTGATTACGTTTGAAAGAAACTCCGGATCTTCCTCTAACATCAACTTTAACTGCATGTTACCTCCATAGCAGCGGTAGGCGATACTGAACATGTCTGAACTTGCCTGGTTCTCACAGGTGGTAACCAGGAGTACCAACAATGAAGCTACTATGGCGTGTTTGTTTCACATTAAGGTAACAGAATATAATAAGATTGAATGTTAGTACCAAAAGTTATGACTGTAAAAAAATTATGATCATTCTTTATTGAACAGCCCTCGTAATTTCAAAACGACCAAGAAAATCAGTTGTTGCCATCTTTCGTCTCATAACTGGACATGATTGAATAACCATCTTTATAGGATTGGACTTCCAAGCTCACCATACTGCCTACTGTGTACCAGAGAAGAAATGAATATGGAACATCTAGAGTCATTCCAAGCTTTGAAGACCTGCCTTGACATTATCACCAAATGCTGGGAGGCTAGAAGTAGAATGACTTGGTTGTCAATTCCTGTGCATTAGATACACACACACACACACACACACACACACACACACACACACACACACACACACACACACAGATACACACACACACACATTTTTGAACAGTAGTATTTTGCTGATCTCATGATTTACCAGTTAAGCAGGTCATCCAGAATGAACAGGACTGCATTGGGTATTCCCAGAAAATTCAAATTATACATTTTATGTTTCATAAAAATGTGTTAAAAGTGGAGATGAACCCCAATTTTTTTTAATAACGTTCTCCGACGTTAAGTCATACCGGGCGTTGAATGAAATGGGTGGACTGGTGCTCAAATGAGCCGAAAGTACACAGAGCTCAGAGTTATGCGACATTCGTGTTGTGGGATAAGGGAAAATCCTGGAAAAACCCTTATCCAGGTGACTCACCCTGACCAGGATTCGAACTTGGGACATCCTGAACGTGAGGCAGACACGCTACCATCTACGCTTATGAGGCGGGCTCTCCAAAGGATGACATGTTAACTAAACTTAATATAAAAAACATATAACATGGAAATTTCAAACGAGAGAACCAAAGTTATGGATTTAAAAGTAACCATTCGGTCCGGTCTAAAATAATTATAGAAAATAAAAGCATAGAACAAATGGCAAATGTTTATTTCCTAGGATGTGAAATAATATACGGGTCTGAATTAGACATTAATAAAAAAAACTAAATAATTGAAGATATATAACTGGAACCATAAAGAGAACTCTAAAAAATAAAACTAGAAAAGACTCAATAATAAAACTATACCAAGCAACGACCACATATGTTATAACTAAGGCCCGGAAGCTGTTGACTTAAAACTTAGCTTTAAAATGCCCTTAAAGTATAAATAATGTACATAAAATGTAAAAAAAAAAAAAAATGACCTAACAAAAATTAACAATTTTCTTTCATAATAATAAATTGATAACTTTCACAGACAAATAACTAATATATGGTTCGAATAACCACGTTTTAAAATTGACTTTCTTAGTAAATAATGCAACTATTTCTACTATATAATAAATACATTAAAAATTCATCAGGTCATTTTCAGTGTTATAAAATATGAAAAAACAAGTTACTGTACCCATTAGCCAAAACATACCTTACTTAGCGTTGGTCATTTTCAAGTTATCAAAAGTTAAGAAGCGCTAGTTGTCAGCTAAAACTGTTTCAAACTTTGATAAACTTCTCTCCACTTTCACAGATGTTATAGGTGCATATTTGAAAAACACTATGTCACTACCTGTTAAATCCTGTACAGAAATATCAGTTCTGAAGTTTTCTCCAGGCAAGATTTCGGCAATCTGACAAACTGTTTGGTATCTTTTATTTCTGTCCAACACAAATTTTAGTTTCTAATTTTGTCCCCAATCTCACCTTTTTCATGTATCCTTTCTCCTGCAATCCTCACTAACTCAGTCGACTTATCCAATGTCATGCCACTTTCTTCAAGGTGGTGGGTTATGGTTTCCGTCAAAAATGTAATATTTGATTTAATGAAAGCTAATTTACCTCGGATTTGAGTATCAGAAAACAGATCCTGTGCGTTCTCAATTGCCTTAGAATCTAGCCTATCAAAGCTATCCACTATTTCAAAATTGTCACAGTGGTATATACATGCAGTTAACCATGTACCCCAGTGTGTTAAAATTGGTGCCGGGGGCAAAGCTATATTAGGGACTTTTTCTTTTAAATACATAATTCGGGTTGCCGCTTTCGAAAATATTTTCTTTACTGATTATTTTAAAACCCCTCAAAAAGCTCATGGGTCAGGGTCAGGTTGGCCCCTGGAATCGAACTTGGGCCTCCCGTGTGCGGACTACAGATGAAAATGCCCAATGAGTTCGTGAAAAGGTGAGAAAATGACCGGAAAATGTATCTAAATGTTAAAAATGACTTTATTATAAATATGTGGAAAATGCATTTTTATGAACCATAAAAACCGTATATATCTAACATATTTGTTTCATAATGCACTTAATTTCCAAAAAGCATCGTCTGTGACTACTCAGAAAAAAGATGACTTTTCTTTAAAATCCCGGCCCTAGCTATAACATATGAGTGAAACATGGGTATTGGCTGTAGAAAATGAAAGAGGAATACAGACATCTGAAATGAAATAATTCCTCACCCATAGCAGGATACACAAGACTGGATAAAAAATAAGACCGAAGTTAAAAATAGAAGAATTAAACAAATAATAACAGAATTTAGAAGCATTTGGAAAGAACACTTGGATAGAATGCCAGCAAACAGGATACTGGTGCAGCATATAATTGCAGACCACAAGGATATAGAAACCCAGACGTCCAGATAAGCACGGTAGTACTAAAATACACCTTTATAGGTCATATTCAAACTTATATTATTTACATAATGACTTTCTTCATCCTGCTTGGATTATATAAACATACTGCAGATCTTATTGTGCTGCCCAAAAGGTTACCCCTGCTTTATCTTTGTTAGTACAGACATGTCAAATAACGCACCGATTTTTCCTCCGCCAAATGAGAGGAGTACTGGCGCTCTTCTCGGACGTGTGCTAAGTATAGTCGTGCTGGTGGAAAGGTTACCATGGATTTACTGTATGTACAGAAACCTCTCAGATAACGCAATGATTATCCTTGTAAGAGTGAGAAGGGTACTGACGTGCCTCCCGGCCGTGTGCTAAGCACCAATGGAATTCGTAGAAATCACAAATAACAGATATAAGTTCACTCCACGTGGAGTAATCAGTGCGTTATCTGAGAGGTATCTATTACCAAAGATAAATCCATGGTAACCATTTGAACAGCGTGACTATACCAATGAACGCATTACTTCAACCAATGACATGCGCAGGAATCACACATGACAGACAGATGTTATGTCCACGTGGAGTAATCAGTGTGTTTGTTATCTGAGAGGTTTATATTAACAAAGATAAAGTCAGGGTCTCCTTTTGAGCAGCACGATTATAATTACGACACAGCATTAAGTTATTTTGAGGTATAACATTTCTTTGTATGAGATTTATAAGTATGGACATGACTGACTGATTTAGATGGCTTTAACATGGTAGATTTAAATTTTGAAGGGGTGGAGGGAGGCGCTGGAGGTTTATATTGATCGGTGAAAGAATAAAATGGTTGAAATGACACTTGAATGGACCGGGGTGCCTAGATTTATAATTAAGCAACATTTGTTTTTTCAGGATAACTGAAGAATGGGGGAAAAGTCTTATACGGTAACTCGCTCTAGGCAAAATTTCATCTCAGAATCGTGGTTTTGAGGCAGTCATGCAAATGCACCTGGCATACAGTTTATTTGAACTTACAATGTAAAAATTGTATAAAAATGAACTTTCCTGAAGATCGATTTTGTGTCTTTCTGAACCTTTTCTGCATAATTCCTTCAAAATCACCGTGATTATTTCTAGCTCTGTAGAGTGCGGAAGTGCACCCTATGTGCCAACGAGCCCCTCAAAAGGCCCCTGTTTGGAGAGAGTACAACAGGAATGGAGCCATGCGGCAGACATGACGTCACAGCTTACAGTTATGTTTTTTGTTCACACTTGATGGGTTCAATTCTAAACTTTCTTTTCGTCTGCGAAACGCCTCCTGGGTGAAAGGGGAGAGGGGAACATGACCTACTTATTTACTTCACCCCTCTTCCCTTTAAACGCCATAAGGCCGTGTTTGTCTCTCCTGCACAAACTCATTTCATTATTTAAATGAGTTCTTTCATTTATTGGCTAATTCCTTGGATATAACTGCAAACCATTTTAATTAGGCTGGTTCTTCTTGTTATATTCCGACTTGAAAATCATAAAAATGCAATTTTGTGTGAATGATTTGTCGATTTACTTCCGCTACTAGTACCTACAATAAAAGAGGAAGTTTTGTATTCCCCCAAAAAAATAAAAACGACCGCTTTTTCAGAAAAAGGTTTGTCCCCGTAAATGCTGGTGAAGAGCATAACTCGAAAACGAAGTACCTGCGGCATCTTCCAAGGATGTGAAACGAACGTTTTGAACAAGATTCTTTCCACCCCAAACTATCAATCACATGGAAATATGCCCGCCTCGGTAGCGTGGGGGCAGCATGTCTGCCTCACGTTCAAGAGGTCCCGAGTTCGAATCTCGGTCAGGGTGGGTTACTTGAATAAGGCTTTTCCGGGGTTTTCCCTTATCCTGAAAGAAGAATGTCGTTTAACTCTAAGCTCCATGGACCCCGGGCTCATTCGAGCACCATTTCACCCATTCCATTCATCGTCCGATATGACTTAACGTTGGAGGAAGTAAATTACAAAAAGAAAACAAAAAAGATTAGGTACTTTAAGGGGCAAAGAAATGTTTGCTGACAATATAAAAAATTGTAGTTTGAGTAAAAGTGTGTCAGTTTGCAAAATATGGATTCCTGACACATCCATATTCGGATTCATAGCATTTCTGGGCTTCGATCTATATTCCAGGAGGAACTGGAGAAAGAATGGGAAATAGCGTTTTTCTTGTATATTTAGTACGTGAGACGTCTTATCTTTGGCAGTTTATGTAATAATACAACCACTATTACACTTTTATCAGTTTTCTGTACGTTCGTTTTGTTTTTCTCATAGATACCATACATACACACAGCACACAAACACCGTTTCCCAGGCGGGACTCGTAATCGCGAACCCCTGCTCCACAAAAAGCTAGACGCTTTAATGAGTGTGACCATGGGGATGAGGGTACTTAAGACAATGTGCGTGTTCGTGTTTAATGACGTTCTTTAACTGCTGTGCTTTTCTCAACGTTCCGTTGTATATCAGGCTTGAAAACCCGTTTAATTTTGCTCAGACGTCTCTTAAATTCTTTTAAGTGTAGTTAATCTTCAGCGTGGGACCACCGACTTCACTTCGCTTCCGTAGGAAGCCCAACGCCTACCGCTGAATTTGAACCAGAGTCCACGGGAACTATAATATAAGCTCGAGGGTATCTACCACGGCAATCCACACAAGGTGAAGACTGACCTCCCCTCTAATAACCAGGGAGTTACTGAACGGTTCCAAAAGGGCGCCCAGCGCCTCCGTGGGGCTTTCCATAGGGCAAGACCTAGAGACTAACAACACCCCCCCCCCCATCTGATCCTATGGACTCAAGACGGGATGGAAGTGGATACGCCACTTACGCGCGCCAACCCCTCGGTAGGGCCGTGTGATCTAGCACACCTTCTACTACTAAGCAGGCTAGTACGCGGGAATATATGGCTTCCCTCAACCCACGAGGGAGCCGCCTTCACTCCCAGGAAGTATCCTGGTACTCATTTCTGTTAGAGGCTGAATGAACCGCGGGCCATAGTGCAACCAGAAGAATTATGCCAGGTAACAAATCCAATAAATAGTACCATAGGGAATCGAACCCGCCACCTCCTGGCTTGTAGTCTAGTGTAAATGATGATAATGATCGTTCAAAAGAACAGAAAAATAAAGAATTTTGTGTTATTGCTTGCATTACAGTGCATTCTGGTCCTGTACAAGCGTTTCATGATTCCCGTTCAGAAACAAATGAATGACGTGCATTTGGAGAGAAGCCAGTCTTAACTTCTGGAATTTCTTTCAAAATATAAGTATGTTATAGTTAATCACATGTAATAGTTGAAAATAGAATGCTATGATTAAGAGTAGCCGTACACCTATGAAGTCTGCGTTTAAAGTACATAAGCTTAAAAGCGAATCCCATCCAATTCAGTGGAAGTGGTAGAAGGGGTGAGATTGGTGCGCTACTCTAATGCGATTGGGGAAGCTCTATGATGCCATCCAAACCTTCGTCTGCTTCGCTCTTGTAAGGAGCAAGTATAGTAGTGTTTAACACCCGCTTTTATTACATACGGCACCGCAGGCGATGACACTGATGAAGATGGAGCACCTGTGGAATGAGATGGCAGGGGAAACCGGAGATCCCGGAGAAAACCTGCCCCAGCGCCGTATTGTCCACCACAAATCTCACTTTGCGGTCGCCTGGGATCGAACCCGGGCCGCCTTGGTGAGAGCCAAGCGGTCTAACCACTGAGCCACGGCGCGGCCTGTAAGGAGCAATAATTTCGGTTTATGCATTGCCACTCGTGAGCAGCTTTTCACCATTAACCGAAATCCCCGTATCCGCCAACCACCTAGCGTTTGGTCCTTACAGTACTTTGCACGTCTTTAACCAATAACACGCCGACTTTTCGCGTAACCAGGTTTGCGCATGTGACGGATGGACGGCTCGCCTACTGGAATCGCAGTCCCTGACAATTCTTGGAAACGGCTCGCCTACTGGAATTGCCGCCATTGTCAGTCCCTGACAATTCTTGGAAACGGCTCGCCTGCTGGAATCGCCGCCATTGTCAGTCCCTGACAATTCTTGGAAGTACGCTACTGTACAAGCAATTCAGTGGCATACTGGCCCGTTACTGATATTTGTCTATTGCAAACAAGTGTCCCTACGGTAGAGCACCGGCCTACCGTGTTAGGGGTCCCGAGTTCGATTCCCGGCGGTGGGGGTGGGGATTTTTCTCCGACCAAGATAGTTACCCATCTTCCCCAGAGTCTGGAAGTATGAATGAGAGTGTGAATGTGTGTGTGATGTAATGATTAAAACCTAACGAATACGAGTTAACAGCTTCGATATGTTCCAAAGGAGAACGGCCGCCGATATGACCATTGCAGTTAAAGGCGGGGTATAAATGGAAAAAGGAAAAAAAAAAAAAAAAAAAAAAAAGAAAGAAAGAAAAAAGTGTCCCTAATCAAACTGCTTCCCTATCCCTTCGCTGTAACCCCTGAAAGCTCTTCGGCGGAATTACATATGATCATAACATCAAGTTCTGAGATTACATATTCAAATTCAGATGTTCCGGATTTTTTTTTTCTTTGCTGGAGCGTGGGAAGTTTTCTGTAGCCAGGATTACTCCTCATCCTCCTTGGAGTTTGGAATTATGAATAAAAGTGAAGGGGTGTGTGTGTGCGTGCGTGCGTGTGTGTTTAACGTAATAACCAAGAGTAATAGCAAGCCGAAGATGATCACCGTAAACAAGTGAAGGTTACTGTCGAGGAACTGATCCAAAGACAAATAGCTGATGATATAGAAGTTAAATGTGGTGTATAAATTAAAACATAAAAGTGCCTTATAGTTCTTTCATACGCAATAGATGTATTTATGGTGACTGTTTTGTGATGTTGCAGGAACCTGGCTATAGGCATAGGTTTGCAGAACTTCCCAGAAGGTTTGGCTGTTAGTCTACCTCTCAAGGCTGCTGGGTTCTCCACATGGAGGAGCTTTTGGTAAGTTACTATTTTCCTTAAGCAAACTTTGATTGGTGTCATACCGGAATTTTGGAAACATCTGTAACTATTAGAAGGGTATTAGGATCAACACCAGAGATTACGCCATTATTTTTTTCAGTCCTCACCTGAGGTACTAGAAATTATAAGTTTTAAGCTTTGTTTCATATATTTTATGCCCCGATCTCCGTAACTGCTGGGTGCACGTCATTTCATATAGGCTGCTGTAGTGGAATAGGTCTTTGTGTTTTGCAAACTAGAGTAAAACCAGGTCACAACAACAACAACAACAACAACAACAATAATAATAATAATAATAATAATAATAATAATAATAATAATAATAATAATAATAACCCTTATATACAGACATCCATAGTGATAGTAGGTAATGAAGGTTAAAATTTTGTAGACATATTAAACGATTAACTTCAAATAGGCTCACAATACAAATTATAGAATTTTACGAAAATAAAATTAAAGCACAAGTGGACACTATGAAATGGATTGGTGAAGTAAAAATTATTTAAAATTGATAAGGATCACTCAAGACGATATCCTAGACAGGGACGTCTTTAGAAAGAAGGTACAAGTTGACCAAGAGGATAAACCGAAGAAAAAGATTGAAACAACGTGGACAGACGAGAGAAAGAAAACCTGCAGCCAATGAGTCAGAGAACTTGGAATTCATAGAAGAGCTAAGAAACGGCTCTGATTATTAAGTAGAGTTTCTCGGGTTACCAACCGTTCGATATTGAAAAAGTTGCTCGAGCTTTCGGCCATGTTTACTGTTGCCTTCTTCAGGGAGTCTATGGCGATGTCTATGCAAGTAAAAAGAAAAAAGGAAAAACTAGCAACTATCTTCTTACACTATGCAAGTAAAAAGAAAAAAGGAAAAACTAGCAACTATCTTCTTACAATCACTACATACTCCTTAAACTTATCTAGGTTTAAAGAGCTAGTTAGTTGAATGACTTGTTTTTTCAGAATCGTGATAATGATCCCAAAAAATAATCACCAGTAAGGATATTTCAAACTAAATTTGGAATGCAGTATTGAAATATTGTCATAGTTTTTCAGCATCAGTAAGTGCGTTGTTCTTTCAGATCTGGAGTCAGTTTATGTGGAACCCTTCCCCAGTTTTCTCGCGTCTTACTATTGATGTAAAGTGTTTTCGATTTGACTCGTATGAACGCCAGACGTCACTCAAATAAATTAATAAGGTGTCCAAGCATTGCTCAAACAGTGAAAATATTTTCGTAACATCAATTCCTCCGCTTCTTTTTCGAAATTCTTTACTGAGTAAAACTGAGCATTTGGTTTCGCTACACCAATTAGAAATTGTTCCCTTAGAGGGTTTCTACGCCAAGTACATCTGTAAGCTGAATTAGGTGTTAATGCTGATTTTAAATCGTTAAAATAATCATAGGCCGGAAATGTCGAGTCAAATTCATTTTAGTGTGCACACAAAATCTCTAAATTATAATAAACTATTAGGATATATATATATATATATATATATATATATATATATATAGAGAGAGAGAGAGAGAGAGAGAGAGAGAGAGAGAGAGAGAGAGAGAGAGAGAGAGAGAGAGAGAGAGAGAGAGAGAGCATACTAGCTCGCAAAATCAACTGTCAAGTATATACAACTTCCATTAGTTTTTAGAAATACAGCATGCTAAAGCACTTCCGTGTCGCGTTCGTAGACCTTCATTACATAGTTGGGTCGCCTCACTACGTGGTGGTACGTGTCTGCTTCATATTCAACAGATCCCGAGTTCGAATCTCGGTCAGGGTGAGCTATTTAGATAATGTTTATCCGGGGGTTCCCCTTATTCTGAAAGATGAATGTCGGGTATCATTTGAGCATCACTTCACCGATTTCATTAATTGTGACGGTATTATCTACGTTGGAGGAGGTTAATTAAAAATAATTACACAGTTGGAGGTATGAAATTATGGTGAAATGTATAGATTGAGGGAAAACAAAATCACTGTGGAGGAGTTACTGGAAAGAATGGCAATAGAACCCGGAGAAAAACTACCCAAATGGCGCTTGTCCTCCGAAGGTCCCACGAAAAGGGCCTAACATTTATAGTTTAGGTGCATTAAAAATATAAATTTGTAAAGAAGAAATGATGTTATCTTCACCAGTGTTTGAGTATTATATTGAAAAGGACTTTAAACTGTGGATAGGATTTTGACCTTGGCTTCTACATCGTCAACCAGATGTTTTACGAAACGTTATCTTCCGTTTTCATAACAAACATTACGTCAGAGTAGCACGCGAATGACAAAATCCTAGAGTATAATCAAGAATGATTTGCTGGAAGCTATTTATATAAATTAACGAAGACAATAAATCGCGTTAATTTATTAATCAGTGGGTAATTTTATTGCTTGGTACACTAGCACATTTTCTGTTCCTTCGGTCGAGAGATGTATAACAGTCAACGTCTTTTCATCTAGTGGTTTATATCAGGGGCTGAACAAGTGGATTCATGGACACAGCATTGTCAAGCCGATTGCTGATCATAAACTAATTTGAAAAGGGGGGGGGGCATTTTTGATGTGTGCACTCACGTGACTTTTTCTACCCACTCTTATACAAAATATTCTTTAAAATGTTGCTACTTCTAATTCATGTTATTCGAGACAAACCTTGTAATCCTTGTTTCAATAAGCCTGCCCCGTATTTCTTAACGCTCACGTTACGTAATCACCTGCCATTGGTTGTTGTGGTATAGACTGTTGTAAGGTAAATATGAGTTCGTTATTTAACATGATATGTCTTAATATGTTCGAAGAACACTGTCAAATTTATATGTCCATAACCGTGTGAATTAAATATACGAGGGCTGTTCAATAAAGAATGATAATTGTTTTTTGACGACGTACCTTTACTCATCCTCATAATTTTGATGGTGCTTCTAAAAATAAGTCTCCCGTGAAAGCGATGCACTTGTCCCAGCGTTTCTGCCAGTCTTCAAAGACATGCTGGAAACCATTTTTTTAGAGATCCTTCAAAATCGCCTCCGCAGCCTTCACCACTGCTTCTGATGCAAGTTAGGGAATAGAAAAAAGTCTCATATGGCTAAACCCGGACTATAGAGCGGGTAAGGGATGCACTTTACGTTGATATTTGCAAGATATTCAGCAACAACATTGACAATATGCGGCCACGCATTATCGTGGTGCAGCATCCAGCCTGCTTCACGGAAATGTGGTCTTTTGTGCCTGATATGGACTTGGAATGTTTTCAGGACATCCCTGTAGTATTCCCCTGTTACTGATGTGTGTGCAGGTACAACATGCTGATAAACCATTCCATGAATATCAAAGAATGAGATGACCATAACTTTCCCAGCAGAAGCAACAACTTTTGCATTTTGGGGAGTTGGCGATGAAGGAGATTTCCACACTGAACTTTGCTGTTTGCTCTCAGGATCAAAATGATGTAGCCAAGTTTCATCAGCAGTGTTTACGTTTGAAAGAAACTCCGGATCTTCCTCTAACATCAACTTTAACTGCATGCGAATGTCCTTTTATTCGGGAACGTGTTGGTGGCACCTCATGAAATGTTCAGTATTTCAGAAAGTCATCTTAAGGTAATTCGTCGATCCTCTCTCACAATGGCAGCAGCAGTGTTGATGTTTTCTTCCGTAAGAGCAGTAACTGGAGCACCGGGTCCACCTTCCTTTGAAATTGATTGTCTCCCCTCTTTAAACATTTTAAACGACCTTCAAGCTGTGCTGTAGGGAAGAACAGACTCTCCATAGGCCTCCTGTAACATTGTATAGGCCTCAACTGAAGATTTGTTGAGACGAAAGCAGAATTTCAAAGATGCATATTGTTCCTCGCGTATTACCTCCATTGCAGCGGTAGGCGATACTGAAAATATCTGAACTTGCCTGGTTCTCACAGGCGGGAACCAGGAGTACCAACAATGAAACTACCACGGTGTGTTTGTTTCACATTAAGCTAAAATAATATAATAAGATTGAATTTTAGTGCGTAAAATTATGACCGTAAAAAATTGATAATTCTTTATTGAACAGCCCTCGTAAATACTTGAGCATTAACTACATTCCAACTTCCACGGTGGAGTGCTCAATATATTCTCGTGCCGCCTGAAAGGAGCTCTGTACCACAGTAGACGTTTTGTTTTCTCTGCGTACTTGCAGTTAAGCAGAGGAAGCATTGTACCCCACCCAAAAATTGGATACCGAGGTAAATGTAATTGGCGTGTGTATGCGAACAGTATCACTCGAAAACGAAAAGTCGGCTTGGTGTAAGTACAATCGTAACTCTTAAGTTAATAGATGGAAATGAATCGTTCCTCCATACTAGCCGTATAAAGGCCAAGGATCTTCCGGTTTCATCTGGTTGCTCTTGCCCATTGAGCTACCATGGCCAACGCGCCGTCATTAAATATTTCAATTGACTCGTATGTTTTCCCGGTAAACCGCTAGGGGTCCTCGTATTCGAGATACACATAGTTTGTGGCGACTTGCTATTCTAAGTACTTCATTCCCAGGCTTCATCTTTAAACCGTAAGTTATTTCATGGAGATTAATCATTCCTCGATACTTACAATAATAAGTGCGTTGTGGTTAAGTAAATTACGATGTTTAAAGTTAAAAAATGTTTTTAAAATTGCAACATTTGGAGCCTTTGGCATAAGATAATAAAAGTTAGCTTTAACATTTAATAATTGAGAAGCTAACAGACAAGATCATATTTTCAGTAATATCGCCTGAACAAGAAAGAGAATAGTGATTGGGCCAAACGTGTTTGATTGTGGACCGAAGTATCCATGAAGGCTTTGTCTGGCTGCTCTTCAAAATCTGCATTCGGTTAAATTCTGGAACATGCATTAATGTCTCCTCAAAGCATCAGGGGTCTATAAAATGAAGACAGAAAATTTGAATCAGTTACGAGATAGTTTCAAGTGATTTGTAAGTCAAAACTGCAAAGTGTGACTTATAACACTTTCTTTAACTCCCCTCTTATACCACTACGTGGTGTCAAGGTGCTCTTGTTCCTCTTAACACTTATGCGGCGGGTTGAGGAACAAAATCTCAGGATCAGAGAGAGAGAGAGAGAGAGAGAGAGAGAGAGAGAGAGAGAGAGAGAGAGAGAGAGAGAGAGAGAGAGCGCCCAGGATGGGGTGATCAGCCCGATGCTTGCTAAAGTTTGTAGTACAACGCGAGTGCAGTTGCTCCACAAAGAAAACGGACCCTTTCGCCAACTAATGGCCGTCATAAATCTATCTCCACACTTAGAAATGGAACACTGTCGTTGAGGACCAATAGCAACCCTGATTTTCTGGAAATGACAGTCGCATGTTCTCCACGTGGAGTCTCAGTTGCCAGAGTTTCAACTTCCAGTTGATTTGTTTCATTACGTGCAGAAATTCGTTGTGTGTCACGATGTGGAGACCGTGGGAGGGAAATGCAGTGGTAAATGCAAATGAAATAATAGATAACTTTCAGTCAAGTGAGAATAAAGGGAAGATAATCGTGTGAATGAATTGGAAAGTGTTACTGGGCCAAGTTATGTTACTGGAGAAGCCTCAAAAAACAAAGTTATAACGGAAACTCTTTCTAAGCATATTGAAACGCTTGTTTTGAACATATAAATATGTACTGAAAAATAATCTTGGTAAGGGGTCATGCAATGAACCTGATGAATTCTGAGTATTCACAGAAATACAGTAAGAAAAATTCTGACGAAAGGAATACCAAAGACGCCGATCAAGTGTGAAAACAAAAGGAAACATTTCTCTAAAGTTTCGATAATTTCAGATGCGATTTGATTCGCCGAGAAATTTATAGATTCTATGCAAAAGGGAGAGCTCCCACCCTAGATGAATTTGGTTGCACATTTGAAAGAAATTTGTGATTTTCCTTATGGGCACTGTACTTTGCGCGGCCTCCTAAAGGAGCTGGGTTTCAAATAGTGCACTTTGAATAAGATAAGGGTTATTATGGAATCCAGTAGAAATGTCAAAACTAAGGAAGTTTCGCAGTAATGGACATAACATAATTTACTTAGACGGAACCTCGTACAATACCCATAATGTATAGAGAAAGGTGGCAACCGTACAGAAAGGACTGGGTGGAGGAGGGCCGTTGTTGTAAAACGATTATAAAGCTTCGTCAAAGGAGGCGGCCGAACTGCACACGCGTTAACTAAATAGATTTTATGAGAATGAAGAGAAGTGGATAACAGAATGAGGACGAGATGAAATGATGGGAAAGATGATGGAGCAATTGGTGGAATGCTGCGGAGGACTCGGAGAAACTCCGTCTCAGCGCCGTGTTTTACACCACAAATCTCACTTTGCGGTCCCTTGGGATCGAATTCGGGCCTCCTTTCTGAAAGGCAATTGGTCTAACCGCTGGCCCACGGCGTGGCCCGACTTCCTGACACATTTTCCATAATGGATGCAGTTTTATACCTGTTACGGACAGTTTTATTTGTCACAATCGATGTAGTGCTACTGATATAGGTGAATGAAGCACTAGGGAAATACAGAACATCACAAACGCAGTTAAGCTTGAAAGTCATAAATACAGATAGAAACAGATTTATAAAAAAGTATTGGATGGGGTTTGAATGAAAACTGATTTTAAATTAGCTGGGTATTAAGGTTGTGGGAATTATTTGATACATTAGGCTACTCATGTGTGTATTTTGTTTCTTCTGACTTTCTAGGTAACGCAAAACTGTTTTCCAACTCCGCAACAAAATTGCTTCTGTAGTGGTATTGCTTAAATAATTTTCAAGGTGCATATATCAACAATACTTGAGAGGTGGAATGTAATATAACGATTACTAATGGGTAGAAAAACTAGTATAATGTTAAATATTCAGGTTTTTAAATTAAGACGTGACGCGATCTACTGATTGCGTCATTTTTATTTTCTGGAAACTTGTGCCGTAGTTGAGTTGCAAAGAAGGTGGTTAGTAGTAAACGGAGTGACTGTATTTTAAATAAATGTATTCAAAAGTGATCTCTGCACGTGATGGAATTTGATTTCCAGTTTAGTTCCTAACTGTAGCTTACCTTGGAATGGCCAATTAGTTGTTCGCATGCAATTTAAATATTAACGAGATCGAAAATGTGCGCATGGCTTTAAATATCAGGTTAAGTTAATTTTGTGCCGAAATAATACAGAAAACTGCGTTCTATAGATATTTTGTAAAATAAAAAAAAATAAAAAAGTATTTCAGAAAGGGTCATTGATAACTGCTCATATTGTAACCTAGTTTTATATTTATATTTTATATTTGCAGCAATTTGCTTTAGAAGGCCTTTTGAGTAAATTGCCTTTAATTCTCTTCAGATTTCAACATAATCTGAAATGTGCCTGTGAAATTATGTACGTCTTATGTGATGTGGACCACCGTTTCTTTGTAATGAGATGCCCGCCTCGGTAGCATGGATGGTTGCGTTTCTCCCTCACGTTCAAGAGATTCCGAGTTCGAATCTCGGTCAGGGCGAGTTATCTGAATACGGTTTTCTTCGGGGTTTTCCCTTATCCTGATAGACGATGTCGGGTAACTCTAAGCTCAATGAATCTCGGACTCATTTCAGATCATTTCACCCAGTCTATTCATCGTCCGATATGAGAACTTTTTTGTAATTTTACGTCCTCCAACATTATGTCATATCGGACGGTGAGTGAAATGGGTGAAATGATGCTCAAATATGTCCAGGGTCCATAAAGCTTAGAGCTACCTGACATTCGTCTTTCAGGATAAAGGAAAACCCCTGAAAAAGCCTTATCCAGGTAACTCACCCTGACCGAGATTCGAACTCGGGACCTCTTGAAGGTGAGGCAGACATGCTACCACCACGCTACCAAGGCGAGCTATGAGAACGTTGGAGGACATAAAGTACAATACAGGTTGTTTCAAAACGACACCGAACGATTATAGCCTTTGCGTAGTTTATAATTTAACTGGTCCGAATTTCTGTGTCGCAGCTTCGAAGTGCTGTTAGGTGTAATTTTATGCAGCATTAAATATTGCATGATTTTGTGATTAGGCAGCGCAGGAACCACTGGTGTGCGAACCTCAAAAGTTGTTAATGGGACGCACCGGCCACGAAAACAAAAAACATTACACCTTGCTCTTTATCAGTGACCTTAGCCTACCTTTCAGATAATGGGGCAAATGGCAGTTACTTGTGAAAAAGTCGACTAATAACTCGGACAGTTGCAAGGTTGCTCTTCAATGTAAAACTACACATTCCGTCCTAACAGGGAGGATTTTGCGTGTACTTAGATAGCAAATCGAAGCAATGTGGAGCGCTACACGTACGCCGAAATGACGGATATGGTTTTGATGGATGGAAGAGCTGAAGGGAGTTCAACGAACACACGATTAATTTAGTTTCATTAAAAATATGAATTGTAAAAATAGTTGCATCAATGATAATATTTATTTGTTTAATTTCAGAACATTTTGCTATGATCTTAATTGTACAATACTTTCAACCAGTTACTGTAAATACCAACAGCTTCCTTTTCAGTTACAAATGCTTTATTCAGTATTATCAAACACGTGAAATAAAATGCTCGTCTCATTGTATAAGCCATTTAGTTTTGGTTAATTTATCTACAGTTCTTTGATGTTTTCTATTCTGTTTATCATTTAATGCTTCCATCCTAACCTCACTAACATTAGCTTCTCTCTAAAAGGTATAAGTTGCATATGTCCATCAGCTTATTTGCCATCATGGACTGCTATAACGAAATTTTGGAACACGTTAATCACTCATAAGCAATAATTTAGCAATAGCTTCTTTATTGCGGTTTCATAAACCAAAGAAATTCTTAATAGTAGCAAGCTACTACGGAGTATGCCGGTATGTTTACAAACATCTACAGCACGCGTCATTGTTCCTGTCACTGCGTACTCCACACTCATTCTGGAGCATTTTTATGCGGCTCTATTGGCGGTAAAAACTATCTATATGTGCCACATAGAAGCTGAGTAACTACTTCTATATATTCGTTCTGTGTCGTTTTGAAACATCCTGTATATATAGTACAAAAATGTAGAGAACACGCTTGTCAGTGTCTTGCAAGCCCGAAGTGTGACTCCGTGTGTCAAACGAAATTGTGACTATTCGCGCCCCTTGCGGCTAAAGCAGAAGTTGTACATGAATGGAGCACCTGTAAGAATCCTGCATGTTGAAAGAAACCTAAGACCTTCGTTTAGATTGACGCTGGACTTAAGAAAATAGTTACATTGTAGACCTCTTACATTAAAGAAGGTAATTTGAGGAAACTACGATACTGCAGATAAAAAAAGTGAGAGCAGCCATTCAGCTTGTGTTTGAGAGCAAAAAAAGAATAAAAGAAAGTATAAAAGTATAAATAAGTATAAAAGTATAAAAGAGCAAAAAAGTAGCTTATAGTAAAGTTACGCTTAATATTTACAAAAAATTAGTTTCCTTTAGGAATTTAAATATCAATGAATCAAGAAAGTAGTTGATACATTTTGTTTCCTTATATTGTCTCATGTTTAATTTGATTACGTATTCACTTTATTCTTGTGGAATGCAGTAAGGATAATTTCAACAGATGTCAATCTGTAACGAGCACATTTTGGATCCTTGCTTCTCCGATACATTGAAATATTGTTATTTTTATAAAATTCTAGTATAGCTTAAATCTCCCATACAAATGGATCGTTTTGGAAATTATTTTTAAAGTGTACTTATAGAGAATTTTAGAATAACCATACTTGACCTGCAAAGAGAGTTGGCACAAATGGCAGTGTGTAACGAAATGTTTATTAATAAATATCTCTCAGTTTCTTCTCGGGCAGCAAGCCAGAAGAAAAGACGATTAGAAACCTGTAATACAGCAAGCGTCAGATAAGCCTACCGCTACAGCCTGCATCCCGTTTACGGGCAATCAGCAGAATGCTCGCCAAATAGAACATCAGGACCATCCACAAGCCACCTCCGAAGATTAAACATCTGTTGAGACCAGTGAAAGACAAACTGGACTTCTAAGTTCCGGAAGTGTTCCGCATTCCCTGTGAATGTGGGACACCGTATATAGAACAAACCGGAAGGACCATCGCTACTACAATAAACGAACATGAACTGAGCATCCGTTTATTGCAGCGTGAGAAGTCTGTACTGGCGGAGCATTGTTTTGATAACGACCGTAGAACCAATTTTCGGGAGACGACCATCTTGGCAAAATGCAACAGTTACTGGGAGCGGAGAGTTAAGGAGACATTGGTCATTTCCTCCGAAAGCAGTACGCTTAATCGTGATGCTGGATTAAAAATGGAAATCCATCGAGTTAAGGAGCAAAGATCAATACAGCTTGATAATCAAGTTAAGTAGTTACGTTTCTTTGACCCAATTAATTTTCTATACTCACACCATTTCCTGACCTGGCATTTAATTTACTGGAAAATTGTTTTTTGTTCAGTAATGCGAATTTTGATAGTGTTTTGTCTTTGTTTATATCTGTGTTATATCCAGTATTTCATTTGTGGTTATAACATTTATTAAAATATCCTGATGATAGGAGAGATGCACACTCCCGAAACGTCTATTTCTAATCGTCTTTTCACCTGGCTTGTTGCCCTAGAAGAAATTGAGCATATTCGTTGTCAGGAAAGCTTCAGATCTTACTTTTAATAAATATCTCATAAAATTTTATCTTAAACCATATTGTGGTAATTATTTTAATCGCATACCCTTTGAGATGCACTAAGAAAGTGGCGCCCTATAGACAAACTAGATGACAGCTGACAATCAAACTCCGCGTGGGTATAGAGGAAAGATGTACCAACTTAGCAACAACAATAATTTTGAATTCCCACTTATACAAGGTTTTTATATAATAAATTCCCGGTGCATTCTTGACACAGTAGTATACGAAGGAGAAGGTGTGTGTGTATCTGTTAATCTTTTGGCGAATGCATCTTGTTTTTCGTGGATAGTCCTAGATTATTCACGTATTAAATCTTCAAATGACAAATCGGCTTCCCACGTACCCCAATTCTCCGATGCACCTCCACAATATTTGTACACATCCCATCTGCTACATTAAGGGATAGTGAGACTTCATTTTCTAATTTCTTAATTTTTAAATACTTTTGCTTGAAAAGTTGCATTCTTAGTAAGAAAAATGGCTGTGCAAAGACTAAAACTCTAGCTGTTTCTCATAATACAAATAAATATAAAAATGTAACCTTTTTCTTTAACTGCCTTGCTCATTCATATTTTGGTTATTTTAGAGAAATAAATGCTAATTTTTATGTTGAAATTATTCTTGTTTTCAGTATAAATTAATTTGTTTTCGCCAATGAATAAAGCAATCGTAAAATAAATATTTGTATCTTTAGATAATACGCTTAAGATTATGTAAATACATACACGTACAAATGAGAGCATAACTGAAGTGTAAGGAATCAAATTCATGCGAAAAAAAATGTAAAATTGAAGGGAAACATACATAGGTACAGAAAGGGGGAAATAGTTTCTTTACAGTGGGGTTAAAAGGGAGCAAGTTGCGGACTGAAATATGTAGCTGGGCTTTTAAAAATAGCAGATTAGGCACAATTGTTGGCAAAAGTGTTTCTGAAGTTTTCTATCATGTAATTCAAAAACCTAAAATTGTGTTATTTCACCTCTAAGTTCAGTCCAGAGTCCCTGAGGACCCTGACACACAAAAGCGGAACGCTCTATATACAACTTTTTCCCACCCGCTGAGAAGGTTGTAAAGTGCCACCTGAACTGTAGGGACGTATAAATGAAACTGAGTGTGGAAGTCATGTTTACCATCAATGTCTGTGGCAAAAGCACAGTGCTAACATGCTTTGCTCCACATATTATTCAGTATGAAACATGGGTTGTGGCCCTGTTCCATGCGGAGATGTTTACTAGCAATGAGAGAATGGGGTCGACGCACGGTGGGCCATTGGATATGTCACAGCAGCAGTGACCTGTCATTTCCGACAGAGGTCACCGCGGCCCCACCTAGCTGGCGCCAACATCCTGCAGCGCGTCAAAACATTGTTGTTTTCGGCTTCCTTAGTAAACAAACACAATCCATTCCCAAGCGAAACTTAACCAACCGGAATAATCTCGTGCATTCCGCATGCAGAGCTTTGGAGACCCTACCAACACAGTTAACGTTCAGCTTCAAAATTGTAACAGTTGCTTCTGCTTTAAGCATTGGTTTCAAGCTTATTTAAGTAGCAAATATAAAGGTAGTCTAGGAAATAAAATTCCTATCCGTCGTTAGAAATCAATATACATTTTAGCCGTCTTGGTCTGTCTTAGGAGGCTGCACCAATTGCACTTAGAGAAACCTATCACAGGGTAGGTACTACATGGCAAAACGAGAAAGCGTATCGGAAAAGGTTCACAATACAGAGATGTTTACCTGAGCTTATCACACATACACGGTGAGCCCAGTGTATGTATACTCTGTTCAGATATAATCATGTCTTCTGGACAGCAATGGGTCGCACATCGTCAGGCGCGAGAAAACAATCATATAGACACACACAGCTTCGTATCGCTTTATTTGTGTTTCGTAACTTACTAATATTTTACTCTAATTTTCCAGATAAGACCCGATAAGAGACGATCGCAGCGCTGGTCACCTGAAGGTCAATACGCCTCAACGCTCTGTCGAGTAATATGCGTTGGTGTGTATTGATCAAAGAAAGGATGACATCGTAATCTGACTTCGAAACTTTTAATAAGCAGCATTCAAATTACCAATTGAAACTATTATCTGAATGTCTGAACCTTTTACCAAGCGATAACACGCGGTTCTGAAGTTGAGGCAAGAGTAACGCCTAATCCGTCTACACCTACGTCTTGTCTCACCAGCGTTCAGATGAGAAGTATCCAAGATTATACCCAAAATGAACTATCAAGCTTTAAATTTCTAATAAGCTACCTCTTTTGTTAATTACTCTAATGAAGTTGCCACCTCATTTCCACATTTCTGAAATTTGTTTCTTTCCATCCTGAAGTCCTTCCTTATATTTCTAAGAAATCCTGCCTCACATTCCAAGAATCCCAAGTTAGCCTGCGATACCCAGTCTGGCAACGTTGGATACTTTCACCCATCACTAGCGTAATCGATCGAACAACTTTTACGAATTTGCCTGAAAACCAACCGTTGCTAATTACCGTACTAAATGCCATCTTAACCCAAGCCAAACTGTGCTGATAATCTATCGCCAAAACTACAATCACTTAAGTTTAACATAAATTTACAAAATATTCATATTTTATTTTATTATAAGTATTAATTTATTCAACTAATCCATAATTTCTGTATCACCATGCACTTCAATTATTTTCAGATAAATCAAAAAAATAACCTCAGTTTGTATTTTCTCTACCACGTACCTTGTGGAAGTATAGCATTCCACTCAAATTTTGAAATCGAGATTTTACTTGAAGCTAGAGTTCTTGACTTTTGGTTAAGAGTTGTTCACCTGTAACAATTTATGTAGGTCATCCTGTATATAAGGCCTTTTATTCATTTTGGTAAATTTTACATGTTTAATTTTCGAGGGCACCACTGCATACATCTTTAAAGGTACATTTTCATTTAATTGTGGAGGTGCTTATAGGCCTACATAAAAGTGAAATGTTTCAGGTACGGGCAGCTGAGTGGCATGGTGGAGCCCATTTTTGGGGTCCTTGGTGCAGCTGCCGTCTCGCTATCACAGCCAATTCTGCCCTATGCTCTCGCCTTTGCCGCCGGCGCTATGATCTATGTTGTGGTAGATGATATTGTCCCAGAGGGAAATAGCAGGTAAAGTATCCTCTCATTTGTGATATATTCTCTCTGTGCAGCTTTTGAGATTAGCAGTGTTTCTACTTACATCGATTACCTCAATCGCTTTTATGACTTGATTTACATTTATAACCAGGAGGGCTAAAATATGATATATCGAAAATAGTGTACATAAAATTGTAGAGCAGAAAGGTAACGGCAAAATATACATTTTGAGGCAAGAGCTCAATGTTCCTGATGCAGTGTATTAATAGCGTTGAAATATGACTTTATGAAACATGTTCATTTGTCAGTCAAATTGAAATGTAAGTGGCATGAATTCTAGTACTGAATGAAAAACTGAGTAATATACTGAAGATAGTATTACTCTACCATCTAGTAGATCACATCAGACACATCTAGAGACAGTGACTATATCCTGCGTCTGATAACCTAGCCCTACTGAACTGCAGTCTTCAGCGTTGCGTTTTCTTCCCGTTTTCCACGATTGCCTAACGTACGCTTTCGAATGATGTCAAAAGGATATAAACACGGCATTTACACTACTGCCCGATTTCACCAACAGATGTTAAAATCGACCTTAGCAAATGTAATGTAGCAATTATCAAAGCGCTAACAAAACTGTTGAATTTCTTGCATTTCATCAACCTGTTTTCTGAAAATGTTAACAAACACGTTTTAACGCCAAGAGACTTGTAAATATTACAGCTATAGAAGGCTATGGTTGAGTCCCATTATTTTCTAAACGCTGTTTTCTTCTAATTTTCTTATTGATCGATCAGCAGTACAATGCTTTACAGATCAGAGTGATAAGAAGGTAACAGTACAATAAGAACAATATCACTCAGGGGTAGGCTAACAGGCCGCCTCCTAACTACATTAAGTTAGAACTCCAATAATACTCTCTGAAAAATTATGTCAATATTGGAGATGTAAGACAGACATCAAGCACTAGAATCACTCGAATCAGATGTATCACTTAGAAGCAGGTCCTGTGGTAGTCTGCTCTTCAAGCGTGAGGGTTGGCGCGTGCGGACGCCGATGTTATAATTCACAGCTACTGGAACTTCTTGCAGCGTGGAAAAGAAACGACGAGCGATCCTGCGAATGTAGTCGTGAAGAGGTAACAGTCCTAGTTCGTGACGGAGCTGCTGAATACGGATGAACCATGGAGCGTTGGTAGCGATGCGCATGAAGCGAATCTGTATGACCTGAAGACGACGCAGATGACATGTGGTGTGCGGCCCCCCACACTTGCCACACATATGTAATAAGCGGACGAACGAACCAGTGATTTGTAGAGTAACAATGGAGACTGTAGGCCGAGGCTGGAACGGCGATGCAACAGAGGTGAGAGTTTTGAAAGTCGCCCGGAGGCCAGTGATATAAGACGATCCATATGAGCACGCCAGGTCAGTCGAGAGTCCAAAAGCACTCCAAGGTATTTAACGGGAGTTGTAGTGGGTAGCCAAGGGACATTTTCTAAACGCTGTGGTGCGCTTTTGTTTTCATTTTCGTCTGCACACAGCTGAAAAAAGGCGGGTGAACAAAATCGCAAGAGAAGCCGTGAGACAAATTTCCCATGGAAAAAGAATTGCTAATTGAATTGGTGCCGAAGTATAAGTATATCGTGGAAAATTAGAGGACGGATGAGGTGAATGTAAAAGAGAAAGATGTCACATGGGAGAAGATTGGAAACGAATTTAATTCAAATGCATGTGTCACTACTACAAGCACGAAATAACTTCGTCAGTATTACGTAAATTTAAAACGAGGTGCGAAGGAGAGAACTGACGAGTGACGAACGTTTCAAGACGGGAGGTGGACAGTAGGTATTATTCACATAATTCAGTGAATTACAAGATCGCAAAGTTATTAATACTTGAAGCAAAGGCGAGATTGGCATATTCCTTTCAAAGTATGTTCTAACGTTAGTATTACGTAAATTTAAAACGAGATGCGAAGGACAGAAGGAACGAGTGACTTGAACGTTTCAAGACGTGAGGTGGACAGTGCATTATCCTCGGAATTCAGTGAATTATAAAATGGCGAAGTTATTCATACTTGAAGCAAAGACGAGATCAGCACATTCCTTTCGATGCATGTTCCATCCTCTCTTGTACTTCCGCAGTAACCTTCATAGCAACTTGTTTGGACATTCTATTCCTCTGTAGAAAATTTTCTGCTGATAGCTCCTCAAAATAATTTCTCCTCATAGGCCGTACTCTATTACGAATGTCATTTAGACGGTCTTAAATATAGCAAATCGATATCAAAAGATGCATTCACGCCCGCCATCTTGACTATTTACAATTGTTAAGGACTTAGCAACAAATATGGCTTATTAATTTAATAAGAGATTTAACACAATGTTAAGCTAACACTTGTTAGTGAAATGCAATTTTTGTTATAGCTATTGCTAAACTCGTGTTAAGTCTTAACATCTGTTGATGAAATCGGTCATCCATGTTTTTGACATTCTGAGAGACAGCTTTATACCGAAGGATCCTCCCATTCTTTATTGATAAGAGTTTGCATACATTCCAGTCGTATTATCTGCCTCAAACTAGAAAGATGTAAACATATAGGAAAGGAGAAAGATGTGCAAGACACTAACTGAACGCTTTTAAATCGCTGATTGATGGAAGGAATTCATGACACTCCGATACTAATGTATTTAATTCATACGGTTATTGTAATGTAAATCTGGCAGATATCTTCGAATATATTACGATAAATGATAATATTAAATAAGCAACTCTTTGGCATCATAGAACAATCTATTTGGCATTATACGTGGCAGCGGTATTTGGAAAGAATGCATTTTGTTTACATCTGACACGTGAAAAACAGGTTTCTCAACCAGGAATTCTTAATACAGCGGCGCTCAACTGAAACAAAGAAAGGAGAGGTAGAAATCACCTCATCCAACCTGCTGCGACAGAGTGACCCACTTATCCATGGTTATTGAGTTCCAGTGATGGCACTGTGGTGTCATTCTTACGTAAAAGAAATTAAAGAAGTACACATTGATCCACCTCTGTCTGCTAGGCCTGTCTTGTTGCCTTGGTCACTAGTGGGGGTAAATAACATTAGGTAAAACAAGCACATGCTGCACGTTGAACACCCCGGATCTAACATGACGGACTTAATGTTGATGCATGTAGTGCAGTTCTTACCCTCATAATGCTTATTTAGGTACTGTATTTCACGCTACAATGTTCTGTATACCTTTTTTTCTCACTACCATAGTGGCAGTGGCACTCCCGCTTATTGAGCAATGGACTGATTGATAAAGATTATCAGTGCTTCACCACCAACACCTCAAAGCGAACTATCAAACAGCATTATAGATATCATAGAAAAATAAGCATAGATTCAGTAACATTGACATAAAATATGGCTCTCACTTTTGCACTAGAGCAGATCTTCGAGCGTTTTAAAACCAGTTCCAAACGTACTGCAAGGCAAAGTGTGGAAGCGTATCGGAAAATATGTCTAACAACAGAGATGTTTACGTAAGCCTATCGCACATACACGGCGAGTTAGTGCATGTACACTCTGTTCAGTAGCAACAATTCTTCTGGACAACAACGTGTCATACATCGTAGGCGCAAGCCCGCCTCGGTAGCGTAGATGGTAGCACATCTGCCTCGCGTTCAAGAGGTCCCGAGTTCGAATCTCGGTCAGGTTGAGTTACTTGGATAAGGTTTTTCCGGAGTTTTCCCTTATCCTTAAAGACGAATATCGGGTAACTCTAAGCTCCATGGACCCTGGGCTCCTTTGAGCATCATTTCACCTAACCCATTCATCGTCCGATATGGCTTAACGTTGGAGGATGTAAATTAAAAGAAGAAAAAAAAACGGTCGTTGGCTCAAGAAATCATATATGATGGAATATTGTGACAAGGAGAAAGAAGAGGGAATCAAGTCCATTTGTGTCAAGTCACGAATGGCCGGCCACAGTAGTAATTTACAATTGTGTATAATACCTGTCTAACCTTTATATTACACACACAGTGCTCCCAATTGCTTTATTTGTGTTTGGTCAATTTCCGTCCCCTTCAGCTGCCGTGGTGCAGGCGCTGCGGACCCTTAGCACTCGTGGTACCTCTGACGTTACTAGAGGAACCTCGGGCCGAACGTTCGAGCTCCTCCCTGAATGGGAGTTGTTCGGATTGGGTTGGACTCAAGGGGGCAGTATGTTTCCGTTACCCGCGGGAGATCGAGTACCTCCGGCTAGGCCTCGGCCGCCCGGAGGGGGCAGAGGGTTGCCTAAGAAGTCCCGGTACTAACCTGCAGAGCGTAGAAGGTGTATTAGAGCAACAGGTGGCCCCACAGAGGTCAAATCGGTAGTCTTCCCTCTACGGTTGACGCGCGTAAGTGGCGTATCCACTTCCACCCGTCTTGACGTTGTTGTTGATGGGGGGGGGGCCTTTATAGACTAAAGGTATTGCCCCAAGGAAAGAACCCTGGAGTTTTCCATCGCTTCCGGGCTGTTAGAGGCCGGAGTATTCGGACTTTCGGGTAGACCTCGCGTCAACTTGTTTCGTCACTTATGCCAAATTACGCCAAATTTCTAATATTTCGCTCTTGTAGTAAACAAGATAACAAGCAAATGCAGCAATGGTCAATGAAGATCAATACGTCTTTTCGCTACCATGTAGTAACGTTCGGGGCTTGTTTCATAAAGCCATGGACTGAAACAGTTGACAGGCTGAAATTTAGGGGAACTAACGACACGTACTTAAAGTCGGTATTGATTCTTTCTTTTGGGAGAGTGAAGTGAATAAATAGTGCTTGTTTGAACGTTCAAAATGTTATTTATAGTATCTGTATTAACATTTATCGTATTTCTCTTTGTTTGGTGCTGGATTCTCTCCGTAGTACCAACTTTGGAGAATCTGTACTCGCTGGAAAAATTAACACGAAAGGGTTAAAATTATTCAGTTTGATGCGTTATATTTTATAAAGGAAATATTCTCAACTCAAGTGGAGTTCCCAGCTCTTCGAAGTAAAGACTTACTTCCGCTAGAGGAGGAAGCAGGAAAATAAATAGCTGCTTTCATGTTCCAACGAAATGATAATGCTATCGAACGTTTTTTACTGTGCTACGCTTCTCCCACCAATCATTTTCTACCTTATCTACATTTGTAACCTTTGCCATTGTTTCTTTACAAGCTAATTTCTGAGGCGCCTGGTATTTTTCTTGATAATATGTTGATTCATGAACCCTTCTATGGGATACAGATTACAAATGTATGGAAGCAAGTGAACGACACGTGTGTGGCCCAAAAAAGGCATCCAGATTCAGGTTATTTTATTTCGATCATTGTGTAGTTCTGATTTACACATGACAGTCCCACTGAATCTCTTGATTTTGCAATTAAGATATCACAGTGGATTTTACGAAACCTTTACAAGAGTCTTTGACCACTTTTGCTTGAGTTCTTATACCGCTTTGCCCGGTTCAGTGCTTCGCCTTTTTTAGCACGCTATGATCATCTGTTGTGATGGCTGCTTTGATGCCCAATTGATGTTTATGGATCCATGGATTTAGGGATATACAGGATCTACCAAGATTAGACCGACAAACTTTGGAAGCTGATGACATTATTTTAAACACTTTGATAAGGAACCCATTTTGCTGCGGTACTTTGTTTAAGCGCTGGACGAATTAATGTCAAAGGAATTATTGTATCGCACGCCCATTGCGATTAACACAAAGACAGCATCGGCGTGGGAGTAAGGCCGACAATGGGATTCACAGACTCAGGTCGCTTGCGGGCTGTGTGTGTGTGTGTGTGTGTGTGTGTGTGTGTGTGTGTGTGTGTGTGTGCGCGCGCGCGCGTGCGTGCGTGCGTGTGTGTGTGGTGAACATTTCACCTTATTTCTCGACATAGTCTCCATTGATGGTTATACACTTGGTCCAGCAATGTTCCACGTTTTCATCCCGTCGGAAAAATATGTTCCATCAAGGTTTGCAAAATACTAGTTGACGGTGACTATCACTTCTTCATTTGATGAAAATTTCACACCACCAAGCCAAATTTTGAAGTTTGGGAACAGGAAGATGTCATTTGGGGCAAAGTGTGGTGAATAAAGTGGATGAGGAACCAATTCAAAGCCCAACTCATGCACTTTCGCCATTCGATTGCTGATGTGTGTGATGGTGCATTTTCCCGATGACAGAGGACATTTGTGCGTTTCAATCTCGGTCAGTCAACTCATGTCGCAAACGATCCAACAATGAAGCACGATGCAGTTATGGTTCTGCTGTTTTGCAAGTGCTCTATGAGGATTATTCCTTGAGAATTCCCCAAAATAACCATCACCTTACCAGCTGAGAAAATAGACCTTGCCTTCTTTGGTGCTCGTTCACCAGCCTTTTTCATTGTTTTGACTGCTGTTTTGATTTTGGCATGTAATGATGGATCCAAGTTTCGTATATGCTAGCAACTCGGCGCCACAGGTCTTGCGGATTGCGATTAAACATCATAAGACACTCGGTAGAAGTGTTCTTCCGGAGGCGTTTTTGGTCGACTGTGAGCAATTGCGGCACCCATCTTGCACACAGCTTTCTTATTGACAATTTTTCATGCAGGACAACGTGTAGTCGCATAGTTGAGATACCTTTAGTCTCAGTAATGTCAGAGATTTTGATTCGGCGGTCTTGCATAACCAGATCGTGTTTTTTCAGTGTTCTATGTGGTGACCTCAATTGGACGACCAGAGCACGATTCATCTTCGGTGCTTCTTCGACCACGTTTAAATTCATTGATCCAAAAGTAAATGGTCTTCAGTGTTAGTGCAGAGTCCATGTGAACTTCATTCAATTTAGTTTTGTGGAAGTCCAACCCTTCAAATGAAAATGTGTAGTAACAGCACGAAACTCTGTTTTTTTCCATTTTCAATCTCAGTTATCACACTGATAAGTTCTGTTGGCTGTCAACAATGAACGTATATTGTAGCACATTCAAGTTTTCTACATAATCTTGTGAATAATGAAGCTTACCACCCCCACAAAGTTGCAACAAAAAAATTTCCACCCCTTCATCGAAATTCACCAGATTTATCAAAACACCCTCGTATATATTGCCATTCTTCGCTTCTATGGGAGACACGAAAATAATGTATTGGGTACAAGAGCTGAATACTGAACAAAGAAGCAGTCAGAAAGTTACTAAATCATTGCTTCTT
Organism: Mantis religiosa; assembly: GCA_030765055.1. Classification (NCBI taxonomy): domain Eukaryota; kingdom Metazoa; phylum Arthropoda; class Insecta; order Mantodea; family Mantidae; genus Mantis; species Mantis religiosa. Next base: position 22,560,443 of record CM060960.1, on the reverse strand, counting down.
TGCACAATAAACGGCTACATAATTGAGGATAACTAACCAGCCGATGTTGCAGTTTACGCACAAATATAAAACAAGTGAAGTTCTACGCAGCCACCCGAATAAGCTGTGTGCGCGACCAAAACAATCATATTAGTAAATAAAGTACATTTAATTTGTCTTGTGTTAAGCTTCTGGTTTTCGAACCAATTTCTAAAAATAAATATTTCCACTAAAGATATTGAACTACTTGAGTATTTTCCAATAACTCAGTGTAGAGGTATCTTTAGCCGAAGTAAGCTTTGGAGACAGACTGCTACGTTATGTAAAACATCGCTATTTCCTGAGTTTCAGTGGATAGAATAGTGGCGCTGATATTATTTCGCTCAGATGCACAAGTTGTCATAGATACCTCACCTTGAGTGACATTGTGACTAATGCATCACTCTCTTGGAATTATTCACATGAGAGAGGCACTGTCTAAGGAAGTTCAGCAAGAACTATTCTTCATCCAAAGTTGTCTTGCATGCTTTGGTTTGTCTGTTGGAAAAGTTCTTTGTTTACAGCTTTTTTGAGGGTAGTTTTCTAAATTTCTTAGTGTGGTAAGAATGAGGGAACACTGAAAACATACAAAAATGCAATAAGAGCTATTTTTCAAAATGTTCCCTTTCTAATGCCGATACATTTTTGCAGTAGATGAAACTTGGCCTGACGCCACTCAGCTTGCAGCACTTAGAAATCAGATTTCTCTAAATGTTCCAGTGCTTCACCTTATGACGTGAGTATTTTATCTTTAACCGAAAGAAATCATAATATGTTAGGTTCGTGGTGGGGGACGATGATACTGATATTTAATGTATTCAGATTGATACCGAAATTATGGTTTGCAGGAGCAAAGAATAATGATAGACGTCGAAGGAATGTTGGTTCTTTGTGACGACCAAAGCCAAGGTTAGTTCAGTGGGGAAAGTGTTCTAACAAAGCCATGAATGAAAGGAGCAGTGTCCTTAGAAGGTTTCTAAAGGAATTGTCACTTGTATATGAATAGAGAATTCTTCGGATCGTTTACAATGGCGACTAAAACAGCCACAAAAGGGTCTTTGGTTTGAAAAAGGAATTTGGAGAGTGAAAGTTATATAAAGATACACACGCGCGCAGATGTAGGGGAGAGACTCTTCGGCGTTCGCCGATGGAGACGTGTCGCGGCTAGAAAGACATTATAAACATTTATCGGCGTGTAGCCGAGATATAAAGGGTAGAGTCAAACGTGAAGCCTATTAGAGCGGTCAACTTCGGTTTGTCAGGTCATCAAAATTTATCGAGAAATATAGTTAGCATTCAGTCACTATAAACCGTGATTGGTAACCCTCGGTCGGCAGCTTCCATTTCGAGGTTTGAAATAAGAAGCAGTGAATAAATAATTTGGAAACGGGCATTCCAGTGTTGTAAAATTTCCTTCTCACACACATCCACGCATACCCTGAGAGAAACCTCATTGCTCACTATAATATTTGCTTCAAACTGGTGCACAACGTAGAGCAGCGGTAACCTGTGATCGCCACCATTAAAATCGGTTACAGTGTTCGAGTTCAAAGGATATTTCATTATTATATATTACACTGTTAATACTCCTGACTCTTGAGTTGCCCCCCCCCCTTCTGGCAGTTCTTAATGATTTATACATCAAACCTATAGTATATTTTATGTATTTCGACATACAGGTGTCCATAAATAATATTTATAACTTACGGCTTTAATAACCAAAACTATACTAATCCCTGTTTCACATAAGCTTGCCCCGTATCTCTAAGCGGTCACGTGACCTTATCACATCTCATTGGCTGCTACTGTAGTATAGACTGCTGTGCGGTAAAAATTAGTTCGTTATTTAACATAGTGATATAACTTTATATGTTGGAAGAGAATTGTCAAATTTATATTTTCGTAACAGTTTGAATTATATATATTACGCAACAGAGTTGATTTATCTGAAATGCATGTTAATTGTTAAACGAAGTAAAGAGGAGGTTCCTTTGCTCTCAAGCACGTGATTTAGCGGTAGTGATGACGTATTTGTTTATATGACTTTTATCACTGACCTTTTATCAAGATACTCAGTTGTTGAGTTTTTCTGTATGGGACGGTGCGCTGTGATGCAAAATTGTTTTTTGTTTTGGGTGTTCCTATAATTTTTTCCCCAAAATTTGTGTTAAACAGATGTCTGAATGACGGTGCATCTTATCTTGTAATATTGCCTGCTTTAGAAAAACCATAGCCATCTTCTTACAGGACTACCAATTTTCCGGACTTTTGTGCGCTTAAGTTCTCTTGAAAAATGAGCGGTTGATCTTTCTCCCGAGTAACTATATTCGAAACCAAATTTGAAGTTTCACTTTCTAATTTATCAGAGTTCTTTTTTTCTGCACCAATCAATAGGTTGTTGTTTTCTTTCGGGAGTCATTTTGTGTGGAAACTGTCTACAACAAAGTTATCTCGCGTCTTTCATGTAAAATACAGGGTGTATATAAATGAATATCGGGTTTTAACTCTTTATAATATATATTACATTAAACTTAGTTATAAATGATATGTCAAATGAAAAAGCAACTCAAACTGTTTTACCAAGAACCTTATAAATGTTCAGTGTGACTATCCATTGTCACACGGCACACATCAAGCCTATGGTCGAGTTCTTCCCAAACATTGATAATTGTGTATTCAGTAATTGTAGCAACAGCTATTTCAGTTCGGTTTCTTGATTAAGGGAGGTCAGCTGGTAGCGGAGACACGTACACACGATCCTTGATGAAGCCCCAAAGGTAAAAGCGCATGGCGTTAGGTCAGGAGAACGTGGAGGCCATGCATAGCAAGCCCTGTCATTGGGGCCCTTGCGGCCTATCCAGCGCTCCGGTACAGTGACGTTCAACCAATCGCATACTTCGTTATGCCAGTGAGGTGGTGCACCATCTTGCTGCAAAATGAAGTTTCCTGGCTCATTTTCTTCCAACTGAGAGAAGGCTCATTGCTGTAGGGTATCAAGATAAGAAGTGCCAGTTACAGTAGCACCAAAAAAGAAAGGCCCATAAACTTTTCGCCGGGATACGGCACAAAAAAAGTTCATTTTAGGGGAATCTCGTTGCATTTGAACCATCTCGTGAGGACTTTTTGAGCCCCAGATGCGCACATTATGAGTGGCAACATGCTCACTAAGGTGAAAGGTTAGGCTACGAGTGAACGACTCTCTCACTCACTCAACAGTCTCTTCACTTACTCTTGGTCATCCCGTGCTCTTCCCTTTACAAAGGCAGCCGGTATATTCAAACTGATGATACCATCTACGAATGTTAATTATCACTAGGAGGATCACAACCGAACTTAATGCGGAACGCACGCTGCACAGTAACTACAGATTCGGTCTTTGCAAACTGCAAAACACAAAACGCTCTTTGTTTACTACTCGCCAGCTTTGCTAGTACCGCTGTGTAGCGGCTTGCGGCAGAAACATTGCACGTACTGGCGCACTGGTGCCAACAAACAAAACTGTTTGAGTTGCTTTTTCATTTGACATATCATTTATAACTGTAAGTTTAATGTAATAAATATTATAAAGAGTTTAAACTCCGATATTCATTTATATACAGCGGTTATTTCTAGATTTGACCAGTATCTAGGCCCAATGTGGCTAAATGTTTATCGATGTTCTTCAAGCACTGCTGCATCATATATTTTCTTCAGTAACAGCAGTTTTTGGGCATACTTCACGAAATTTATCACAAAGAAACCTATCTCGTTTGGATTCACTGTACCAATTATAAATGGTTGCCTTAGCCAAATGCATTTCTAAGCCGGACTTAACATTATTTAGATGTTAATGGTGATATAAAAATCGTACAAAATTAGAGTCTGGATATGTTCTAAAGACATTAAGTTTTGGTGCAAACAAAACCAACTCCCCCTTTAGACCAGGGAAACTTGTTTCCATGGAGCTATCCATTACAGCAATATCTTATTATTTTAAAAAGCCAACCCCCTTTTGGATGGATCTTGATACGGCTTTTCTGCGGATCAATCCCGAAGGGAAGACTACCGAACATCCTCGGTTGGGCTGCTGGTGTTCTAGTCTGCAGGCTGGTCCCGGGTTGAAATTGGGATTTCATTACGGAGGAGATTCGGTACTTAGGCCACCATGCTGGGCCTTGGGGGCAGACCCGGGAGGAAGGTTGAGGCGAAGGAGACAGAGGGCGGCCGACCCAAGGAGCCACGACAGTACACAGGACAGGTCCCTATAATTTACTTGGATATTGACTTCCCCCGACAGGCCAGAACAACGAATTCACTCCCCTACAGCGGGACGGCAACGAGCCCAGCAGCGGAGGCCTAATTGTACCAAGACAGGCGATCCGAGCCCCAAAGGTCCCTGACTGGCGGTCCCGAAATGGTCCCAGCAGAGGAGCGGAGACCGACAGCCGATGTACCGGAGCAGGAAGTAGTTTTCCTCAGAGCATATCATCCTGCCATGCACCGCCGAGACAACCGCCGACACTTCTACCCTGAAAGAGACCACCAGATGAGAGATGATATGAAATGAACATGGAGATGAAATGGAGGGACAGGAAATTCGGGGGATGTAATTATCCTATCCAGCATTCGCCTAGCAGCCCGGGAAAACCGCCGAAAAACCCAGGGGTCAGGTAGGTCGGCCACGGGAATCGAACCCGGGCGTCCCGAATGCGTGCCACAGACGAACCGCCTGAACCATCCCGCTCGGTCTAGTCCAGGGTTATATTAGGCGTCCCTCAACCCCGTTTGGGTGCCAAGGCCAGCCGTGGGTGTAAGGAACTACTACCCCGTCGAGTCCAACTCAATCCGAACAACTCCCGTCCGTGAGGGGCTCGCACCACAGCAATTGAAGCGGTCGGAAACCCTCTCCCCACCGGTAAGGTCTGCTGAATTCGGCGTACTTCTAGGAACGTCAGAACCACCACGAACGCTAGACGTCCGGAACTGCCACACCACAGCAGCTGAAGGGTGGGAACTCCTCCCCCATGGGATAGAGAGTAGCTGTAAAACATTTCATTTGTTTTCAGAATTATGTCACTCTAAAATGATCAGTGTTGCGCTCGTATTACGGTTCAGTAACCCATGGCTTTTAATGCGATAAAAGCGTATACTTGAGGCGTATTGTAAGATAAAGGCCTGTGATTGGTGGATATATCTTGCATTGCTAAACGTTATTGTTCAGAATCAGATACGCACGATATGAATGGAATAATCTGAAAGGATAGCTTTTTGATTCTGTGAGGGGTAGTTCAGGCTGCAATTTGGTTGAAAGAGTAAATCATATGTGCCCCAAAGTGTGTTTAATACGTTAGCAAAAGATAAGCATACTAGCTATTACAGTGATTAATTGATAAATGTGTATAAACTCCGAAAGCTCCTTCCAGCTGTTAGTGCTGAATATATAGTATCAAATTGTTTCGACGATGTGAATGACCTCTTAAGGTTTGTTGAAACATTTTAATTTGATTTTTGTGACGAGATCCGGTCAAGGCCTGCACTTCGCCCCGCATAGTGATATGGCGACATTGGCCTCACTTCTTGGCAGCAGGAAGGCAATTTCTTTTTATTTTGTATTATTGTTTTTACTAAAACACTTGTAACAAAGCTGTATTTACTGAATGAAGCCAAGTGTTTGGATAAACGCAGTTATCTTCCACTTACCGGGAAGGACTGCTTTAATGTTAAATTATAACGACATAACTCTGCGGCAACTGCGAGGCTCGCAATTGGGAAGTCCTGGGTTTCACTCCTGATGGTTGCCCACTCTGACCACGTGATTTTGCTTAGGTTTCTCCCATTTACAAGGCGAATGCTGTAGACTGTAGAGTCTGTGCGAGATAGGAAGTCACGGATTTCTCGAAAGAGAAAGCAGTACTCACCCTCTCGCTCGTACGTAGCACCTTTCAGGGCGAAGGTTGAAGGGGTTTTACTCCAGGAATTTGCACACTTGAGGAAGTAGTGGCGGAAGAAAACAGACAGCAAGGGAAGGTTTTGACCGGAAGAAACATCTCTTTTCCATTGTAGTAGGTTGGAGGTAGGTCAAGTCGTCCCTCCACTATTGCCTTCTCTCTCTTTCTGTCAACTTAACCCAAACGGACTCTAGTGATGTGTCTTGCACCATGGCCCTCCTCTCACCCACTTCCTCTCCATCTTTCATGTTACTGGACGATTCCGGGCGGACAGACGAGCAAGAAGCTTGCCTCTATCAAAGCAGGGTCGCCGCTGCTGGGTCGAGTTTTCCCCGGCTCCTGCTGGAGAGAACCTCTCAGCGGCTTGGACAGGTCGCCATGACCGCCACCCAGCCTGGTGGTCATGCCGGTAACTGTTAGGGAATTCTGCGCCTTTCTGCCACTTACGTTGTCTTTTTTTCAACCCATATGTCTCCTGTGGGTCTATCTTATCCCCTCGATGGCGTGCGCAAATGACCCAAATTGAGTCGATTTTCTTCACTGAAAATATAGGTTTTCGGATCACCCGAATCTAATAAAAAAAGAGCCTTTTCTGCAATTATAAGGTAAATTGAACGCCATCATCGACTCTTTTAAAAGATCTGTCTGTTGCTTTAAATCTGCTATATCATCCCATATCCTCCTTACACATATAGGAAAATAGGTAAATACAATGTTCCCGATTAGCATGAACTAGAGAAGTAAGAGTTTGTAAGAACCGTTTTTACAAGAATAGAAAAAGTTAGTGCAGCTATTTACTGCGGTTTGCGCTTCGCGTGTTGCAAGCGCTGTGAGTTTCTTTGCCCATTTGATTTTCGTCGCTCAGGCCTCTATCAAGTCAATTTTATAGATGAATTTGACTTTAGCAGTTGAATTAGACATGCTGCGTCGGAAAATTACAAGAATCGTGACAAGAACCATTTCACCATGCAGGTTTCCAACCTTGCACTGTTTTTAAGGTCGTGTTCGTGTGTTTTTTTAAGATAGTGATACAACACACAGCTGATATGTCGATATGGACTGGTAGAACTGTTTCGCTAATAATATGTACGCCAAAAGTCACATGCACAAACTGGCCACTAAAATTTAAATACGAGGGCTGTTCAATAAAGAATGATCTTTTTTTTTTTTACAGCGTACCTTTACTCATCCTCATAATTTTGATGGCCCTTCTCAAAATAGGCTCCTCTGAATGCCATGCACTTGTCCCAGCGTTTCCGCCAGTCTTCAAAGACATGCTGGAAACTATTTTTGAGGTATCCTTCAAAATCGCCTCCGCAGCCTTCACCACTGCTTCTGATGATGGATAATGCCTCCCACAAAGGCGTTTATTCAAGTTAGGGAATAGAAAAAAGTCACATGGGGCTAAATCCGGACTATGGGGATAGTGAGGGATGCACATCGCGTTGATTTTTGCAAGATATTCAGCAACAACATTGGCAATATGCGGCCGCGCATTATCGTGGTGCAGCATCCAGCCTGCTTTAAGGTAAATGGGTTCCTTTGCGCCGGATATGGACCTGCAATGTTTTCAGGACATCCCTGTAGTATTGTCCAGTTACAGATGTGTGTGCAGGTACAACATGCTGATAAACCATTCCATGAATATCAAAGAATGAGATGACCGTAACTTTCCCAGCAGAAGCAACCACCTTTGCTTTCCTGGGGGTTGGTGATGAAGGAGATTTCCACACTGAGCTTTGCTGTTTGCTCTCAGGATCACAATGATGTAGCCAAGTTTCATTAGCAGTGATTACGTTTGAAAGAAACTCCGGATCTTCCTCTAACATCAACTTTAACTGCATGTTACATCCATTGCAGCGGTAGGCGATACTGAAAATATCTGAACTTGCCTGGTTCTCACAGGCGGGAACCAGGAGTGCCAACAATGAAACTACTATGGCGTATTTGTTTCACATTAAGCTAACAGAATATAATAATTTTGAATTTTAGTGCGAAAAATTATGACCGTAAAAAATTATGATCATTCTTTATTGAACAGCCCTCGTAGGTCATAGAAGTAAAACATTATCACTCATAATACTACATGGAAGAGCGCTGAGACGTATTGAACTTTCAGTAAAAACTGCGCTGCTTTCGTTTGTTATCTTGTTTACCAGAAGAGCGAAATACTAGTAACCTGACCTGCAGGTAGTGACGAAACACAAATACAGCACTTGGGAGCTGAGTGTTTGATATGAAAGGTTAGCCAATTAATTATTAGACTCAAATGTAAATTACAATTGCAGCTGGTCGTCTTATCGCTGACACAAATGTATTTTGATTCCTCCGTCTTTCTCCTTGTCACAATGTTCAATCATGTTATGTATGCATGACTTCTCGTGGCTGCCGATGTATGACTTGTTACTGTTCAGAGGACGTGATTGCATCTGAACAATGTGTACATACACTAACTCGCCGTTTATGTGCGATAGGCAGACGTAAACAACTCTGTTCGCATATTTTCCGATACGCTTCCACGCTTTGCCATGTAGAACAGTTTCCTCGCTCGTTTTCTCGAGTCTAGCTCTTTCCAAAAGCAGCAACTATTTTTGAGCTTCTACTTCATAGGCTTTCTCCTTCCAGTATTCGGTGTTTCGAAAGTTTAAATTGTAACGTACTGCTTCAATACTTTAGTGCAACTAAACGTTGCCATGTTACTGATTTCACTTTATTTCTACCTGTCATTACGATCAAAGACTTTACTGCATTGAAATAAATAAATTCCACTTTATCACTTTTTTGTCAGTACCCCTAAGCAAAAGATACAAGCTTCAAAATAAATATCATACAAGTTTTATATACATTTTGGTTAAGAATTTCTGTGAGAGAAAAATAAAACTGACATTATAGATAATACTGTTACATATAACACCATAAATTGTATAACGATTATTCTTTTAGCTCATGAAATTGCATAAATATAATTCAAAAGCTGTTAATACATATACAGTTAGATTCACTAATGGGGACGAAAATGTTATTTTACTTAAAATTGCCAGTAAACTCGGTAATGACAACCAATCGGTTGCGCAGATGGTAGCGTGTCTGCCTCACGTTCAAGATGTCCCAAGTTGGAATCTCGGTCAGGGTGAGTTACCTGGATAAGGGGTTTTCCGGGGGTTTGCGTCATCCTGGAAGACGAATGTCGGGTAACTCTAAGCTCCATGGACCCCGGACTCATTTGAACATCATTTCACCCATTCCATTCATCGCCCGATATGACTTAACGTTGGAGGACGTAAATTCCACAAAAAAAAAATCGAGGTAACGCAGTGAAAGCTTGCCAGCGGGAGCTGCGTGATACTTCGACACTACTCGGATAAAATCGTGTTGCCTCGCTGTCGATTGTAAGCCATTTGGTCTAACACCCCCCCCCCCCAATTTTGGGTTCAAGACAGGCAGATAGCTACGATTCATATGTTCTAGGCAATAAAGCTCACTTAAACAACAACAGAACTTAAGACAAAACAATAGATCCGCTCAATACAACATACTCATTGACTTGCAATATGCACATCTCGAGACCTTGTTGGAAGTTGAGGCCGTAAAAAAGGATAATGTCGCCCTGAAACATACTTGTCAGTATGGTACGAAAGTGGTCCTCTGCGCATCTGGTACATTGGCAAACTTTCGTTGCGCGGTTCCTCACACAGTGATATGATGTTCTGCGTATGGGAACAAGGAAGTTAAAAAGTGCCTGCCTTCTTTTACGTTCCTGATAGCCTCGGCCCACAGTCTTCATTGTTACTCTACAAATCACTCGTTCGTCCGCTTATTACATATGCCTGCCAAGTGTGGAGGGCCGCCCACACATGTCATGTGCGTCGTCTTCAGGTTATACAGAATCGACTCATGCGTATCGCTACCAACGCTCCATGGTTCATCCGTAATCAGCAGCTCCATCACAAACTAGGACTCTTACCTCTTCACGACTACATTTGCAGTCGTTTCTTTTCCACGCTGCAAGAAGTTCCAGGAGCTGTGCATTATAACATCGGCGTCCGCACGCGCCAACCCTCACCCTTAAATAGACTACCACAGGACCTGCTACTGAGTGATGCATCTGATTCGAGTGATTCTAGTGGTTGATGTGTGTCTTAGATCTCCAATATTGACTTAATTCCTCAGAGAGTATTATTGGAGTTCTAACTTAATGTAGTTAGGAGGTGGCCTTGTTAGCCTACCGCTGAGTGTTATTCTTTAATTTATTGTTCTCTAACCTTTTTTTCACTCTGATCTGTAAAGCATTATACTGGTGATGAATCAATAAAAATTATGAAAAAGAAGGTGCCTGATAACCAAGAAAGCTCTTTTATATTAGTACATGTACTTCAACTATGTTCTTGTTCTGGTTACCATTAATCCTACAGTTCCGAGATTTCTATTTGATTCCTTATGTGTCCCCGAGGGATCCGATTTAGTTTCGCTCTCTTTAAGGTTCTTTGCTCTAGGAGTTTGTTTTGTCGTTTACTGATTGTGTAGTTTCTGCGAGTTGATTTTTTAATTGGCGAAATGAATGAACGATATGGTTCAAGGTCCCTACAGCATAGTAATCCATTTGATTCTTCCTGGAAGAGAAAAAGAAACTGGTCCAAGTAACTCGCCACAAACTTACAGACCTCAGGTAACCTTACATCACAGAGGTGGACTAGTTAAATTGTTGAGTCAACTATTGCTTAACGCTGTTGAAAATGTGCATTATGAAGCCATTGTAAAACAAATCAAATGCTAAAATCAGTGTATGCAGTCAGGAGCTAATCCGTTTAAAGGCATTATACCATTCCTGCCAGCGATGTATTGAGTTGAAAGAGAATTAGGAGAGAGTAAGAGAGGCATGTGTTTGCTCTTGCGTATCCTATAAAATCATTGCAATGTTTGAATTTTAAAATGGTTTGATTTCAGCACATTGACAAATAACACGACAGAATTGACTAGCGTGCTACCAGAAGCCCCTCATGAATGAATGTCATACTGTCTACACATTTACAAGGGTAATCCAGAAAGTAACGACCGTTTGGCTGTAATAAATTGAATAAAAATCATTTTATTTAAGAAGAATCTTATAAAATTCAAGCTTAGAAATAATGTGTTGTAGTGGTGCCGCCAGTCCATTAACTCAAGTCAGTTTCTCTAAGCAAGGAAATCTGTAATTCGTGTAGCGTTACACATATTTTGAATGATTTTATTGTTCACTTGATTGGTTAAATCATCTGTAATGAGTGACGGACGACCGAGTCGAGTTTTGTCATGTACATCCGTTTGTCTATTGTTAAACATCTTATTCAGTTTGGCTCTACTCATTCAAACCTTAGCCTACACACGGCTAGTGTGAAAGAAATGATAATTTCCATAAATTTACCTAAAATAAAGACAGTGGTTTAACTATGAAGCCTGGGACTTATGTACTTACAGCATAGTAAGTCGCCACAAAAGGTGTGTGTCTCATGACATATGAGAACTCCTAGTGGTTTACCGGGAAACATACGAGTCAGTTGGAGAATTTAATGTCATGTCGGCATGTTGGCCGTAGTAGCTCAGTTGGTTAGAGCAACCGCACGGAGAGCGGGAGATCCATTGTTCAAATCCCGGCTATGGCATTGAATTTTTCAGTCTGGCTCTACTTATTCAAACCTTAGCTTACACGTGGCTAGTGTGAAAGAAATTATTTCCATCTTATTCTAATTTCTCGCATTTTTTTTTTTTTTTTTTTTTTTTTCGTTCAGTACTGAATGCATCACTTTACGACTCGTTTAGTTGACGTATAAATATTTGGAGGTTTCAGCTCCTATCAGTCACAGTCAATGGACTTTGTATTACAAAATTCATTTTGAACAATCACAGGATGCACATGTTTCAACTTACATTCATGCAACATTCAGAAAAGTTGTCAAGTAATCCGCTAAACGGTCGTTACCTCTTCCTGCATTACCTTCGTAATGAATACTGCAAATTATTTCAGACACATCTCTTGTTGTTTCAGTGGAAATGGAAAACTCGCCACATGGGGTTTTATCTGGGGCTTCATCGTCATGATGGTACTTGATGTCGGTCTGGGCTGAGCATCTTAATCAGAGGGTTACTGAGATCGATACCAAGATCTCGCAAACTTTGAAGTACATCTTGTTCCTTCAGAAGATTACCTCAAACCAAAGCACACACAAGTTGATTCGTCGATCTCGTATATACTTCTAAACTGACAAGGTGGGCCAGATGCCACACCAGTTACTTTCCAGGCAAATTATAGATTGTATTCTTTGTGTGTGAGATTAGTGTTCATTTGGTCAGGATGTCAGTTTTGAATCTTTAACTTGTTGGTGAATGAAGAATTTAGTGTAGCTTTGCTTTGTAATGGTTGTTATTTTAGTTAGCAAGTGTGTTTTATGAATTGGGGTACAGACTTAACTCCACTATGATACTGGAATCACTCAGTCAATAGCAAAATTCATCATTATGAGGAAGTAAGAAGAAATAGCGATATACGAGTTCAGTTTCTTGCGGCCAGTATTTCTGGTTTACTTCTATAACAAAACCTGTGTAAGTATGACTGAGCAAGACGGTCACGTGGAGAGTTTTCCATCTTCGAGGGTTTCCGTCCTGTTTTCATGATACCTCAAGCAATAATACTCTGGTTATACATTTAGTACAAACGTTATTGAAATTTAACTAATAAACATCATGCAGTATCTTGCAAAAACCTTTTTCTCTCATGGCATCACTAGAGACAGGCAAAATATGCAGACAAATTTGCCAAAATATTATGAAACATCTTATTAAACCTAAAATACGTATTGTACTTCAAGGGTTTTGTAACAGATTTACTTCATTAGTTTAGAAGTAAGTTCTTAGGTTTCGTCCATATTTAATAATAATCGCAAATATCAAATGGAATACAACGAAGTATATGGACTTTATAGAGTTTAATCATGTAAGTCCCTAAAGGCTCTGTTGACTAAAAATGCATTTTCAGGTGAAATCCGGTATTAATAGAAGATATTTAGAGATTAGTTTGTGTGAAAAAAAAACCGAGCTTTGTGCATTTATCTGTGTACGTACAGTCAAAGTTAAAAGTTTCAGCAATAATTACATCTGACGTCATAGATCCCTCTCCTTGAAATATGCCTGCGACACACAGGTCTATGTTTGCTATTTCAATGCTGGTAACCTATCGTGCTTTAACATTTTTACAAAAGTTATTAATTTCTTGAGTCCTCTCTGGAATAAAATGGCATCAATTCTAGCACAAGAATGGTCTAGTAATAAGATCAGAAGTAGAAACGTTTGGTAATTCAGACCTAAAATTCCTAATGGTGTGGTTGTAGTGAATGAATAGCATTAGCAACTTCTCGTACTTCTGCTATTGTGACTGTGATATGATAAAATACGAGGGCTGTCTAATAAAGAATGATCACTTTTTTTTTTTTTTTTTTTTTTTTTTTTTTTGACAACGTACCTTGACTCATCCTCATTTTGATGGAACCCATGACCTGTGGTGCACGCTAGAGATATACACACTAACAGTGGCACGCAAACCCACGCATACAATGAGACAAGAATTGCTTGAGCTTACGATTATTGCAGTGAATGACGGGTGACTAGGGATTTGTGACGTCAGTCCGTTGGAATCTTTGTCAATTGCCCTTCGAATTTGCTATAATTTACTAAAGAAAGCCATTAAACGTAGAAAAGAAATCTTTGGTTGCTTTGTTCGTGCTTAAAATGTGCCACTAGAAGCGCCGGTTAGCGAAAATAAAGCTGTTCAAGAATAGAGGGTGTTTAATCTCGCACGTGACCTCTCTGAACTGTACCTGACTTGTAAAGAGGTTTGCGTTTTCTAAATATATTTTTAAAAAAAAAACTTCCTGAATAGTGTTGCTAGTGGAAATCGATTTAAAAGAGAAAAACTGTGAATCTGTAAGATTTTACAAATATATTGTGCAATGTGAATTGTACTTATAGTGCGTATAATTCTACACCTAAAGAATGTAGCTTTTTAGAATAAGAACTTTTATATTTTACCTGTCTCTAGTGCCGATGTAATATGTTGATCTTTGTACATACAAACACGTCTCGTTGCTCCAGCCTATTGGCTTGGAATGGTTTGAACCATGCTTTTCAACATGGACATACAGAAAACCAATGTTTCTGTTTAAAGTCTATTTAGTTAACGGGTGTGCAGTTCGGCCGCCTCCTTTGACGCACCCTTATAATCCTTTTACAACACCGGCCCTCCTCCTCCCAGGCCTTTCTGCAAGGTTGCCACCTTTCTCGATACGTCATGGGTGTCGTACGAGGTTTCGTCTCAATAAATTATCTTATATCCATTACTGCAAAACTTCCTTAGTTTGACATATATAATATATAATGTATATGTGAAATATATATAATTATAGCCAAGCTACAGTTCTACCGGATTCTATAATAACCCTTCTCTTATTCAAAGTGCGGTATTTGAAACCCAGCTCCTTTAGGAGGCCACACAAAGTGCAGTACCCATATGGAAAATCACAAATTTCTTGCAAATGTGCAACCAATTCATCCAAGGTGGGCGCTCTCCCTTTTGCATAGAATCTATAAATGTCTCGGCGAATTAAATCGCATGTGAAATTATTGAAACGTTAGAGAAACGTTCCCTTTTGTTTTCACAGTTGATCGGCGTCTTTGGTATTCCTTTCGTCACAGTTCTTCTTACTGTATTTCTGCGAATACCCAGAATTTATCATCAGGTTCATTGCACGACCCCTTACCAAGATTATTTGTCAGCACATATTTATGTGTGTTCAAAACAAGCGCTTGAATTTTCTTAGTAAGAGTTCCCGTTATGACTGTTTTTTGAGGCTTCTCCAATAGCATAACTCGGCCCAGCAACACTTTCCAATTCATTCACACTATTGTCATCACTTTGATTATTTTCACTTGACTGAAAGTTATCTACTACTTCATTTGCATTTACCACTGCATTTCCCTCCCACGGTCTCCACTTCGTGACACACAAGGAATTTCTGCACGTAATGAAACAGATCAACTGGAAGTTGGAAGTTTGGCAACAGACTCCACGTGGAGTAAACATGCGACTGTCATTTCCATAAAATCAGGGTTCCTATTGGTCCTCAACGACAGTGTTCCATTTCTGAAGTGTGGAGATAGATTTATGACGGTCATTAGTTGACGGTAGGGTCCGTTTCCTTTGTGGAGCAACTGCACTCGCGTTGACTAGACAGACTTTATGAATGGTGATTGTTGGTAGGTTCCAAGCTACCAACAAAGGAACCACGTCCCCTTTATGAGACAAAAGATTTGCAAGGAACTGCATGCATTTTAGAGGCCTACTACTCTCCGTGATCCTTAGTGATGTCAGTTTGAAGAGTATTTTAGAACTAGATAAACTAAACACGCACAAAATAAAATATCGCCGCACTTGTGGCATTTCAAAAGCAATATGAACAATGCTGTTCGCACAGTAGTGAGACACAATAGGTGTCGGTTGGGAAAGGGCACCATTGTTTTGGTGACAAAGTAACATCCTAACATAGGGGTAAGGTAATAACAGGAGTGTACAGTTGCACAGTGAAAAGTGTCCCATAAAGTATGCCTCGTAGCAAGTACAACTCGGAGCTGCCTTTCCGAGCTTAGTTTAGTTCCTCTTCTCACCGAGCCTATTCATAGCATTGCTGAGTCGTAAACCAATACCAACCTTCTCTAATGGCAAGGAGATTGTAGCAGAATCCAGTGTAATTTACAAGTTGTAATATCTCTTAGTAACTTCGTTTTTATTAGCATCTAGAATTACAGAGGTTTAAATTCAGCGTAGCATCTGAAAATCGTTCTCTGTGTCTTCCCCGAATCTGTGCCAGTAAATGTCCAATTTACTCAGACAATAACCAGTTAGTGGTTCCATTTTCGAGTTAGTAAGTTAGTCATTTCGTATCTAACATTGTTCTTTTCTTACAAGGGAAACCTCCAACCCTTCATGCTAAAACTTTTCTGGAACGAGAAATAGACATATATTATCAGAAGGCGGCTACCATATGGCATCATTATCTATGTTTTTTATGGAAGTTCCAAAAAATAAGTTACATTTTTTATTTGCTTAATTCAATTTAAAACCTGTCTCCAACAAGCAAAGACTAATCGCCATTTAATTTGGTTGGCCCACCCCATCCTTCACGACAGCAACAATTCCAAATACTGGCTGTTTATGTTTGCTGTTGAGCTGCAATTCTGACATTAAAGCGGTATCCATCATATACTATCAGGTTTCTAAACCAGTTCCAGGGGGAAATAAATTGGGCTGAAAAGAATGAGAGCGGAGTTGTATCTTTGGGTTAAGCACTTTTATTCGAAGCAGACAGCCAAGGTTATCCAATGTGTAGTAGAACTCTGTGTGCTCCAAAAACATCGGTGGAGCACCTATATTAAAAGACTAATTTAGTCTGAATTTAAGAAAACATGGTATAGCTTTAAATACAGACACTTCTTCGATAAGTTAGAAAATAATAGCTAATCAAATTTTTTCTGGCAACAATTGCTTACGTTAATGCTTGAAACCAAGTTGAGTTTCCCATAAAGTGTCTGGAAATATTCACCATAATTTGCTTGAAAACGTGTCTTCAAGATAATTAACTTAAACGTTTGAAAACATTCTGTATTATGATGTACACCGGCGGGAAAAAATGCAACACAATCAAGGATTGCTTAACTTTAATGGAGAGTTATGTGAGAGATAATACATCATGATAGCATCATATGCTGATAAAATCAGCACAAATGAAGCAGAAGGTATCTCCAAAATGTTGCATAAGTATTTGGTGTACCCCCTCGGGCTGCAATAAGGGACTTTATTGTATAGGCAGATGCTATCCTACGATACACTGTAAACATTTAGGGGCGAGGGTATGTACTAGGGCAGCCCTCACAAAGTAAAGATCGACCTCCGTCTACGACCAAGGAGGAAACCGAGATGTCCCCGAGGGGCGCCAGGCGCCTCCAGGGCTCTTTCCATAGGGCAAGACCTAGAAGCTAACAACGCCCGCTCCCCATCTGCTCCGAAAACACAAGACGGGATGGAAGTGGATACGCCACTTAGGCACGCCAACCCCAAAGGGGAAGGCTACCGATCGGTAGGGCCGCCTGGTGACCTAGCACACCTTCTACTAGCTATGCAGGCTAGTACGCGGGAATATATGGCTTCCCTCAACCGCGTCCGCAGACGTACCCGATCTCCCACGGCTGTCGGGAACACACTGCCCCCTCGCATCCAACCCAATCCGAACAACTCCCCTACGGGAGGGACTCGGCTGTTCGGCCCGAGGTTCCTCGAGTAACGTCAGATATGCCACGAGTGCTAAGGGGCCGCAGAGCCCGCACCACGGCAGCTGAAGGGGACGAATCCCCTCCCCTACCGGAATCCTGCGATACACTGTTCCAAGCATGCTGCACCTTGTCACAGTTCGGCAATGGTGTGGCCGGCCATGGGAAACCGTGAGGATCTTTCCCATCATGTCCCATACATGTTCAATGGAAGTGAGGTTAGCGGACCTTGCTGGTGAGGGCAGTTGTCGTACACCATGAAGAACATGTTGCATTGCAGCAAGTTTATGGAGAGTGTGTTATCCTGTTGAAAACCGTACAGTGCCTTCCTTTTGAAGAAATGGTGGTAACGCAGGATTAGTTTCCTGCTGGATGTAGTTCGCACTGGTTTCACGTCCCTGCACAAATATCAGGCGAGCCTGAGTTGCCAGTGAGGCGCCCCACACCATGATGCCATGAATTGGGCCAAGTCGTGGGCAAATGCACCCTGGAGAAGGTGTATGTCGTATGCGTACCGACCATCACAGTGTACAGACAGAACCTACTCTCATCACTGAAGACAACCAAGTGCCATTCCGTTGTCCAATTAGCCAGAGGAGACGTACGACGGTGTTGTGGTATGAGGTACCTTAGGCAGAGGTACACATGATATGTGTCCTGTTGGAAGAAGACGGTTTGCAATAGTCCGTGTTGACACACCAGGCGCTGTTTGGGTACCCAATGAAGCCCGTACAACGCGCCGATCTAGAGGTGCGTTTGTATTACGTGACCGTAAAATGGTCCAAAGATAATTAAATTGCTGCTAACACCAATGCACCATCGATACATTGCTCTATACATGTGCAGTAGTGTGTCGATAGTCATCCAGTTTCATTCAGGCCAACAATTCGACTCGTGTTGAAATGGCTGTATCTGTGTACAAGAAGCATGTTCGCTTGGTTGTAGCATGGCTTCATCTTAGACTGTCTTTTGATTCTTTTGATACTGCTATTCAACTATGATGGTACCACAGTGACTGCCTGCAAAGTGGGCACCGAGATCTGAGAGTCACGCCTAAACAATGCCATCTACTGTCTACTGGCCGTAACACTTTAGTGTTCAATTGTATAACCCCTCAGTATCCATGCCCATGTTTCAATGAGTACAGTCCTGACACTGTATATCACTCCGCAATAATGCAGCAAGGTTAGGTCTGCCGAACGCTGTGTTTGCCAATGGATTTTGTTGGGAGGGCCCAAGCGTGAGTGATAACTAAGTGTGGAACTCGTTTTGTAAATTTTCAGAATAAATTGTATCAATATTTTAACTGCTGTTTACATTCTAAACAATAGTGTTTTGGTTCTCCCGAAAGATTAGTTCTAGTTTTAGAATAAAAGTAACAAATACGCTAAGGTATTTAATTTTGAAACGAATCTAAGAGTTGGAAAATAAAATATACTGCTAACGTACCTGAAATATATAATCTATGAAATATAAATGTTAGAAGAGGTTCCGTTTTAGTTAGCATTAGGTTATCTCTCCCCATTGTTTGAGTCTTGAAGTAAAACTAAAATTTAACCTTTCCATTCTGTATGGTAGTAATAAATGACCTCTTTCATCAAAATTTGCATATAAGTTTCAACATGAAGAGTGCATAAGTCCCTTGTAAGAATTTCTTTTTGTTTTCAGGGATTTCTTTCTGGGTATTTTTATGTTAGAAATGAAATGTGTGCAGTCAAATTATATTAGTATGTTATAAATGTGTTTAATTAAGCAAGCTCTTGGGATCTAAATAAGGTTTGAAGTATAGGAAGACTGATATTGCTGCCCAGAAGTTATGATTTATCTTAATGAGAATTTACAGGAGATGAATGTCATTACTAGGGACAGGAGTTCTCTGTTCTGAAAGTTTGCTCACTTGGTATTGAAATTCCTAGCCATTGAAAAAACTTTTATGTTGCAAATTAATTGTTCTACACGCCTGTATAGGAAAGATAGAATGTGACCAAGTAAATGCAATGTCTATTGTGAAAGAACAATTCATTTCCATTGATTCACCTAATCAGTGGTGAAAATGTCTAAAAGAAATGCAAATACGAACTTTTATTTTTACTTTATTATCATTTTGTGTTCCTGATTGATTTTCTTGTTTTCGGCCATTTAAATGTCCACGTACTGGTAGTTTTTGGTGTGTGTTCAATTGTGACCAGAATTGCAAAAAGTTTAACAAAGTTAGGTTGCTGTTTTGTATCTAATACCATTAGTTTGGCAACTTTAACCATTTCGTTCTGCAAAATGAATTAATAATTCAAAATATGTCAGAATGTAAAACTAAAGCATAATATCTTGACTCTGTGCAATGTAATTTCTAATCTTTTCGTCCATCTTTGCAGAGCCACTCTTCCTGTACAGAAAAACACCAAGTCTGAACTTAATATTGCAAAAAATCTTAAGTGGAGCATTTTAAAAATGTACTGCCTGCCCAGCACAAGAAGGCAAGCTAGAGGAATGTATAACATAATCATTTTTATCAGGGCCGTAGTGGAGGGCGAACGCGGATGTACCCCGTCCCCCACTATTTTTGGAGGGGGACACAGTCCTCTTACTGATATTATTTATACTTTTTTAATTCATTACGTTTCTTAATTTAACATTCAACATACTGCAAAAATACAAAATATATACATTTAAAATACATTCAAATAATGTTTGACTATTAACGGATCTCCAGTACATATGTGGAACCCAGAGGATTACATAAAAGAATGGATAAAAAGTCGTACGCATGCTGAGGACAACCAAAGAAGAAGGCGAATTTACAAGTGCAGAATTCTGATCGGTTCTCCAGCATCTGAAAAAAAATTTAGTTGTGCGTCTTCCCACTTTTTTTGTTAGGAATACGACCCTGACTTTTGCTGTACCCACGGTGTTTATGCTCGCCTTCTCAGTATGACAAGGATGCCAGATTCGCTTAAAACACACAAGTGTTCTCACACAACTCACCCATACATAATACCCATCACTGCAGTTACTGCAACAAACATTAGCTCGCCCGCTTTGTGAGCGTAGATGGTAGCGTCTGCGTCACGTTCAAGAGGTCCCAAGTTCGAATCTCGATCAGGGTGAGTTACCTGGATAAGGTTTTTCCGGGGTTTTCCCTTTTCCTGAAAGACCAATGTCGAGTAACTCTAAGCTCCATGGACCCCGGACTCATTGGAGCATCATTTCACCCATTTCATTCATCGTCCGATATGACTAAATGTTGGAGGACGTAAATTACAACAAAAAAAAAGCTCTGGCAACAGGGTGACTCATATGCACTCTCATACACTCATTTTCTAGTAAACAGATCTGCTACCGTAGCAGATAAACAATTCAAACCCCTTCATTTGTCTCTTGCCTTATTGTGGTGGGTAGGGGGTATTAATATATATATATATATATATATATATATATTTTTTTTTTTTTTTTTTTTTTCCTTAAACAATAAACACAGGAGTACTTTCAACATTGTAAGTTGCCATTTGGATACTTTATCTCATAAATTTGAGCTCTCCTCTCTGATTTACCAAGAAAAATGCCAGCCAGTTGGAGAATTTAATTTTGTACGTGCATGTTGTCATGGTACCTCAGCTGCTTAGAGCAACCGGACGATCTGGCTCTGGCTCTGGCGTTGAATTTTTCAATCTTATTCCCATCTTCATGTATTTTAAGTTGCATATAACGTATATGTGTTTTGCATATATTTTATAAATATATTTTTATGGTAACTTTATATATTTACATTTCATTTACTAATATGATTTTTTTTAATATGAGCCGTTGAGTGAACCTTGAAAGTTAGCAGTACTGATACTTGGTCACGTGATGTCGGTGAAGTCCCCATTAAGGGGTCGCAGCCGTCTCCTCATATGAAAATGCCTGGTGGCAATAGATACTCGATTTAGTTTAAATTGTGTTGTTTAACATCTCTTAAGATTTAAAATGTAGCTTACTAACTTGCCCAAAGGAAAGCATTTCTAATATTCAGTTGTTAGTTTTGGGAATCTAATTAATCAAATATTCCTGTAGGTGTACAGTAGTTCGTCAGTTGAACCTTCAGGTCATTTAGTTCAGTGTTAAGGGGGGGCTGCTCATGGTGAAGGCTTTGTTATTAAAGATTAATTTTCGCGAGTTAAATAATTCATCTTGTTTCCATAGTTTTTGTTAGCAGAAATTGCATAAAAATGTCTTACTCTCTTATTTTATTTCACTATAATCCAATACTCATGTGAGCATACTTCTGTACATATTATAGAAGTTTTCAATACATAAAGAGATTTTAAAGCATGAAATTCCTGTCCCTAGTCATTACCATGTTTTCTAGTCAAATACATGGGAATGTACATATGTTATGCAGTACTTAAGCAGACATAACTTATATTCACAAAGTTGAACTGTGAGCATATGTAACTTAACGATCTTGTGTCAAGGATAGTGTTACGTCAGATCTTCCTTTTCACCATCGTTTTATCATTTTATCCATTTCCTTCACTGTCCTTCAAATTCATCCATAACTACAGAAAGGACCAAATCTGCAATGCAGAAAGATATCGATCTTCAATTTCCCCCCATAGTTTTAATCGATTTATGAGCAAGTTCATGAATGACAGTGTGAAATACATAATATATGATATTGTCTTTCATTGCAAAGTAACAGAAATATAACTAGACCGCGAACAAAATGCAGTTGGAGCTTGGCTTACCAACTCTAGCTTTCCCCCTCTACCGTCATTTCAGGTTGCCTCTCCTCCATCGCGCGGGCTGCACTGTTCATCTGTTTCACTTGTTTTCGCATTCACTATTACATTCACTCTTTGCATTTTCTGCCGCCACTGCTTAGTTCCTGAGGGTTTATAGAAACTATGATTCTACCTATTTGTTGATCGATTATGAGGTCATGTTCGAGGTAATTATTTTCTATTAACTTTGAAAATCAAAACAGCATTAAAATACACGCGTTTGGTGTAGTTTGCGCTCTGTCGTATGCAGGAAGGGAGGGTTGGGAGTCACGTGATGGTTGAATGGCGAGAAGGGGAGAAGGCTCTCCTCGCACATGCGAACACCGACTGCATTTTGTTTGCGGTCTACCTGTAACAAATTAACAATAATATTGCAAAGACTAGTCTGTATTATTTTAAGTTCCAATAATATTAAACTGGAGATTTAAAATATCAAAATAATTGAACCTAGTATATGA
Source organism: Mantis religiosa (assembly GCA_030765055.1). NCBI lineage: Eukaryota > Metazoa > Arthropoda > Insecta > Mantodea > Mantidae > Mantis > Mantis religiosa. Next base: position 22,537,931 of record CM060960.1, on the reverse strand, counting down.
TAAAAGTTAAGTTTTTAGCATTAAAATCTCCACAAGTTTAAACAATTTTTCATACAATGACATTGCATTCTTATTGTAATACATTGCCAAAAAAATCTCACACCATTAGTAGTTTAATAATGTGTATGAATGTAATATGTTTAACTGCTGCACTCAATCGTTACTCTGTTGTTGGCTGAAGAAATTTTCTAAATGTTTGCATTTGCATTCAAATATAAATGTGCTACGAAATGATATAAAGCCGGTCAGTATAGACCATCCGCTTTGCTTGTTGGCCCAGGTAGCCTGGGGCCATTAGCGCTGCAGAAAGTATTCGAACTGTCACACGCTAAATTAAGCAACGAATTTATTGAAATTGCAAGTTAAACAATAAATATAGAATTAAAAGTAAGTAAACATCTCTTCTCATTTCTTTTTCTGTGAACATGTAAGTTGTAGACGGCACAATAAATGACTATTGGCTACATGATTTATTCCTGCGTGCATTCGTTTTGTGCAAGTGGGCTCATGTCCATTACCATGAGGACCGCCCGCTCTGCTTTACCAGCACAACAACAAGCCCCACGCTCTCTATGACTTCAGGTATTTCGAGTTGATAAACCTGAAAACATTCTACTATTATGAACTATAGTTATTCGTTTGCAAATAACCGGGTATAAATTATCTGGTCTACATCCTTATTTCAAGTATATTCATTTTTTTTCTAGGACAACTACATGTACAAATTTTGTATTCTGATGTTTCAATGTACTTTTCTGTTAAGAATTTGTGTATGTTATTCTTACTCTGTATCTTTATGCGAAACTCTTTTTTGATCAGATTGTTAAATAAAAATAAATACTTGCTTTGCACTATTTCATAAAACCCTTTGAACCCATAAACACAGGTTTCCAAATAAGCGAAACCATTTCTGTACTTCTGTAAGTTACAAGTTTCTAAATAACTGGATGAATTTGCTCCGTTTTCCCCAACAACTTGCTCCATTATGAAATGCTACAAGACATTTCCTGCTAGTAGTTCCAATGACGGAAATCTTCACCCCCACAAACATTTGGCACTTTGCCGGACACCCACATCTTAAAAATCTCTTAACATAACGTCATCACTTTCCTCGACACAAGCTCGTCATGTCAATTATTTCTTAGTCTTGACGCTGAAAACTGTTCTTTCTTGTAGGTCAGGAATAATTTGTGTTCAATTTTGTAAGGGCATTGTATTAACATGTATAAGTGTAATAAAATGTATTCAAAATGTATGGTAAATAATTGTTTTAATCTGTATATAGGATGTTCTCATAAACTTGCACTGTGCATATCTATGCAACAAAAATATCAGTTGTAAAACCCCTTCATAGGCATGAAGCTTGTGGAGGGGCTCATAGAACTAGGTGATATAGGCCAGGGGTTAACAAAGGTCCACATTAAACATACAAAACGACACTAACATATCAGTAGCTGATAAATAATTAACAAATGATCAGTCCATTGTTAGTTTCCAAAGTATACGCGTGCACACTCACACTCGCTACGATGCTACATTTCTTCTGAGTGTTTGTTACAGATTTCTTCTGTATGTAAACATCCCAGTTGCAAGCGTCATATAAAGAGCGCCTAAAATATTTTATATACTCCCTATTCTTTGGTTTTCTTACGGTTGGCCATTTTTTGTTCCATTTATACCCCGCCTTTAACTGCAATGGTCATATCGGTGGCCGTTCTCCTTTGGAACATATCGAAGGTGTTAACTCGTATTCTTTGGGTTTTAATCATTAGATCACGCACTCATTCGCAGTCTCATTCATACTTCCAGACTCTGGGGAAGATGGGGAATCATCTTGGTTGAAGAAAAATCCCAATCCTCAACCGGGAATCGAACCTGGGATCCTTAACACGGCAAACAGGTGGTCTACCCACTGAGCTACTAGGCCAGTCGACTGAATATTGTTTCCACGTTCTGTAACCACTGCAACATCAATTATTAAATGTGAATTTTTGTTATTTTGTCATTTCCAGAGAAATGTATCACATCGATTTCCCTTTTTATAGGTTTAGTGCTGCTCCAGAACTATAATTTTCAGCAACAATATTCCGAATAATATTTTATTTGATCTACCTTTTTTCCAGGAAGTACATGCAGCTTTTTCCTTCCCTTGTCACCAGAGACTACGAACTCCTTTCCCTTTATCCTCAAGTTGTCCAAGAAAGCCTCTCCAACGAAATCCAGTTTAGCAGATCTATGCTGAATGTAATTCCCTCTATAACTGAAGATTTACAGATTTCCTGAAGTAGTTCTTCAGTTCGCAGGTAAGTTTAGTTATAGCCTTTTTATTTTCAGCAGCATTTGATACTGCTTTCAATGTATTAATACCGTTTGCAGCATTTGGTTGCTTTAATATTGAGGAAGTGTAGGTAAGCTCTAATGAATGATTAGTATTCATTAATAAAATATCTGTGCAAAATATGCATAAGAAATGCCAGCAAGCTATAATGCTAATGATGGGAAAGGGAGCGATGCAGCCAGGCGCGGCTCTGGGTGAATTGATAGGTGACTCGGAAAATTGGCTAACCTAAATTTGCAAAATCAGCATCGCAAAAACGGATTCTATACTGGAATAGTGGTTTTGAATTTCGATGGGGCTTCCCTCTGTATATGCATCCAAAAATTCGTTAAAATTACCTTTATTTAAAGAGTCCTCGCTTTCATTAAGTTCAAGAAATGTCATTTCTTGTCACTTCCCTAATGAGATATTGCATGAAAAACCTGTTAAGCTTAGCGTTCTTATTGTGTTTTGCAATATATAGACGTGAGTTTTCCCGAACAGCGTCTGCAATTTTTTTTTTTTTTTTTTTTCTCAGCTCTTTCAATCCGACACAATCATGTTCCTCACACCAACGAGTCTTAAATGTCCTAGTGTATTCTGAAGATGCTCCGCTGCAAAGTTTTTCTAAACATAGCACGCCCGCCTCGGTAGCGTAGATGGTAGAGTGTCTGCTTCACGTTCAAGAGGTCCCGAGTTCGAATCTCGGTCAGGGTGAGTTACCTGGATAAGGTTTTTCCGGGGTTTTCCCTTATCCTGAAAGACGAATGTCGGGTAACTCTAAGCTCCATGGACCCCAGACGCATTGAGCATCATTTTCAACCATTTCATTCATCGTCCGATATGACTAAATGTTGGAGGATGCAAATTAAAAAAATAAATAAATAAACATAGCACTGGTGTTGCCCTACCTACATTTACCACTTTGCGTTTGTCATCTTTCCATAAAGAAAAGGGTGTTTGGATACACACCATATCGTGTGTTGAATTCACTGTAAATTCCTTAAATATAAAAAATTAAACACTAAACATATCACACAATAATCACTGATCACATAAAAATTGCGTTTTTACAAGGATGCAAACTGATAATAAACAGTAGCACATGACACGCAGAGCTCGCTTCAGGCGGGTTACCATTTCTACCAACAATTTTTTTCTCAAATAAACGAAAAAGTAGGGGAAGGTCATGTATTGTGTTGGCAACACGAGTTGGTGCGGAATATACGGCTTCTATGAATCGAATCCGTAGCCATAGCGAACCCCTAGTCGGGAAGTAAGCTAGCAGCATTATCGACGCGCGGGTGCCAAGAGAGCGGCTCCATTACAAAATGTAATTCGGAGAACGTTTATAAATGAAAATGAAATGCTAGAACATGAAACATAACCATGTAAGTTATTCAAAAACAAGTAAATGACTCGGTGATTCAAACGCATCAAGGAAGAACCGCCCTTGGATGCAGCAATTTAAATGTCTGTGTAGTAACTGTTTAAAACTATATGTAATATTTTGTGTAAGAATTGAAGTTGGAAGCGAGGGAAATATTTTAGTAGGCCAGAAGTAATTAGTGAATTAGGGTTTCTTTAATTTACATCGTCCAACATTGTCATATCGGACTTTGAATAAAATGGGTAAAATTATGCTCAAATGAGACCAGGATCAATAGATCTTAGAGTTACTTGACATTCATCTTTCAGGGTAACGTAAAACGGGAAAAACGTTATCCAGATCTCACCCTGACCGAGATTGGAACTCGGGACCTCTTGAATGAGAGTCAGAGACGTTAGCACTTGCACCTCAGAGGCGGGCTAGTGATTTAGGCTAGATTATCTATTAGCGAAGTTCGAGATATGTTCTAAAATTCCAGGGAGAAGCAAATTAGGCAGAAAATGTGTAAATTTGGCAACATGGAGCTAAAAGGAAATGATTTGTATGAGGACATTATGTAAATAGCAAACCAATAATATTGTGCGAGGTGGACGAAAAATATAGAACAAGAAGTGAGGTAATTGAATCGTTTATTTCAGAAACCACCTAAGTACGCTTTTTCAACTTTCAGAAAATTACAACAAAAAAAAAACTGTTTTGCAGCTTAAGTATACGTCTAGTCTCCTTCAAATATTTTTTTACCAAATCAAAATCATGCTATTGAAATAATCTATTTTTAATGTTTTTCCCCTTTAAGTTTTTGAGTTACAAATTTTTGAAGAAAAAAATTGCACTTAGATGGTTTCTGCAATAAATTAGTGTATCCAAAGTGATTTTTTAAAATTGTTAGTGAAATTAAGTCAAACCATTATTTTTTACCTGTTTTGGTATCAAAGGTAAGTAACAGACACGCTCAAGTATAAAAAGGTGTTTTATTAGGCCTAAATCAAAAATACAACTAGACGACACGCTACAGTATGTTTATATACAAAGATCTGGCCTTATTCACTTATTCAGGCTCTGGCAAGCTTTTGGCAGCTCCTTGTCAGTTGTTGGCCATTGGATGGTATGTCATAGAAGGTTTAATATCCAGCAGTGTATTCCATCAACTTTTTTATATCGTCTATCTTTTTTTTTTTTTTTTTTTTTTAATGGGACCTAAAACCAAAAATCTCAGTGCAGAAACCGATAAATTTTAAAATTTGTTATAGCCTACAAAAATGTTTAGCTAAAAGTAAAATATAAACGTTTAAAATAACCTTGGTAAAATAAAAGTAAACACACTTCCCCAAAGGATAAGCTGTCTCTGTTGGTAGTTCCGGAGGGCTGGCAGTTTTTAGCATTGTGAAGGTAGATGTTATTCCTCCAATGAATTCGCTTGTTACCACTTTTCCCGGAGTATCCTTGTTGTAGAGAAACTGCTTGTACTTGGACACTTTGAATGGCTGCTTATCTTCTTTGGGTACTTTCCTGCTTGATGTTTCGTCCGAATTTGGCATTTACTTATATGATTTAGGCCACCACTTTTTGAAACTGAGAACATCGTCTGATGTAAGGTGATATACAGTAAATCGGCCAGACTTACTAGCTTTTGGCATAAGCGCTGCATATTCATCAGGAGTATAAATCCTGTCCATCTTTCTCAAGAGACGCTTTATACTTCCGAAATCTCTGTCACATGGTGAAAATGCGTGGCCACGTACAGGGTAGTTGTGAGTTATTGTCACAGCGAGTCACAAAACACATGATGTCATCAAGGCCGCCAACCGACACGAGTGAAATTTACCGCAGAAAGAACCTAAGCGATGGCGCTTGGGTTCTTTCTCAAATAAAAGGATTATTTTCAAGGCGAAATAGCATTACTGATTTGAAACATAGGTTATTTCTGCACTAAAAGATGTATTTTCCTTTAAATTGTACAGTACCACCAAAAACACATTTTTTGATATTTTGTATCTTAGGTGTTTCTGAAATAAACGATTCAATTTAGGGGTAGAAACTGTAGCTTTAAACATCTTTGGAGATGGCAGGGAAATGTTTTTTTTTTTTTTTTTTTTAAATGTAGGTAATTGTAAAGAAGGAAGATTGAAACAATTGAGGACTGAATTACAAAATATAATTAACGGGAATTAAAGAGAGATACCACTATTAGATATAGAAGAAAAAGGAGTAGGGATAAGTTCCAGTGTATGTAAATATCTAGGTTGTTTAAGTGTATATGATTTTGAAATCGGGTAGCTCCGCGTGGTGTAATATACACTATGACGTCATCTTTTATGCAGTTGTGAAGTGAACCACTCATTCAGTACTTTGTAAAATGAATAAGCCAGTAATGTATTGGGTAAGAAAGTCTTAATCCGGGAGTTGGAGTGTAACCTCCTCGTTCATTGGATTTATTTAAGTCTTGCTTATTTTGTTCGTAAATATCGTAAATCATGTACGAGTTCTTAGTTCTTCTTTTGAATATTACCTGCTTGAAAGTAATAGGCAAATGTTTATTTGTGTAATAGATTGACTAGACGTAATGCAGTTTTATACTTCTTTTCACAGGACTGCGGCAAATAAACATTTTTATGTAAAGGAGGATAAGTGTCATTAATTGAAAATCGTTATATTATTATCAACGCCCAAACCATCAGTTAATCCGAGGTAAACGCCAAATGACACGTACCTAGTGTCCATCATCCAGTGTGAGAATTTCCTTCCACATTTTAGTTTCACTACCAGGGATTTTAGTTAGCGACAATTATGCATTTTAGCAGAGAATTTGAAATCGGGATTTAACCAATAGCACTCGTTTGCGGCCCATGAATGAAATAATGGTAATAAAAAGACATTTTTGGAAAGAGATCCATTTATGTTTGTGAACATAACTCAAAAAGGAAAATACCGGGAAAAAAACCAAACAGTGTATTCAACCGAGTGAGGTGACTTCGCGATAAAGTGTGAGATGCTCAGTTTGGAGGTCCGGCGTTCGATTGTTGGCCTCCCGCTCTCAGCATGGATTTTTCCCTGATGGGCTGGAGTGATTTCTACCACGGCTCTGCTGTCTCCCTTGCTCTTTCATATTATAGAGAGTCTACAGCAACTCAACAACAATGACAATTCATCATCTGTGAAGCGAAAGCTCTCACGGCTGGAGGAGAGTCACACCAACACCGACGCCAAACTAGACCAGCTCCTACAACTGCTCCACCGCCTGGTTGAGCATCAACTTCAGGCCAACACCGATCATCCTACCGTCTCTCTTAGCGAACGCGCAAGAAGACATTATGCCCATATTCCCCAACAATAGAAGTCCACTACTCTAATTAAATAAAGTACGCTTAATCCCCTTCGTGCCATGCTCAGGACTTCGGTCATGGTCATGGCCAAGGAAACCATCCCTAACGCGCTTCCGCACACTGTGCGGCAGCATATGATGACGATATCAACGGAGGTGCTAATGCGGAACTCCACAATAGACAGAAGAATAACTGCCATCCCAAAAATCCTAACTTCAAATCCCTCCTTAAAACTCCTTGTTATTGTTAATAAAGAAATCCCTTAAAAAAAAGCGACTCTGGAGAGACAGTGGGCAGATGGCGCAGAGACTTGCGCTTTGGAACTTCTCGGCTCCGCAAGAGTGTGTCCATCTGAGACTCCACTGCCAGGTCAAACTTTCCCTGGTCGACATTTGACTGCTTGAGTAGCCGAAGTACTAGCGCCTCCCAGCCGGTTAGTCAACTCTCTGTATGTTAGGAAACTCAGCGCATATGTGCCGCTTACTTTATCCGTTCCTCCAACCCATACGTCTTTAGTGGATCCTTCGTCTCATCCAGTCCTCTCGAGGTGTATACACAAAATTCCAATTGCGAATCGAGATACATACTAGGTGTCCCCCTCCGTTACCTAATCTACCCCTAACTTTGTATTTAAATTCAGTATCTTTCAAAGATGTGATACGGTTGTTCTCCACACAAAATTTAAAATGTTTGTTTTTCTCAAATGTGGCTCTAATGATACTGATTAAAGCATCACCCGCTTGAAATATTTATTCAAAAATAAAATGCGTAACTTAAATTTTAACCCCTGAGAAGTCTTCTTCGTTTGAACGGAATGTTTATATTGAATTACGTATGCATTGAGCAATCGACGAAAACGTACGAGCACTTAACAGAAAACGTAGATCTGTTTATAACACAAAGTTTATTTTAAATAACTTTAATTTTTTTTTCTTTTTTTTTTCTTTTGCATAAGCCATTTCCGAGATATACATTACTGGCGCTTCAAATTATTTGAAACTTCGTCATTATTTTAAACGTCTGTCAATGTTCACTTATTTCTCGCGACGAAATGGAAAGTAGGTGTATTTTAATGTAATCACATAGCGTCCAATACTTAAATATTTAACTACTGTCCTCCACAGGAGAGAAAGTCTCCAGGCCGAGAGACGCAGGGGGCTTGCAGAAGCTTCTCACACCCTTTCTGGACAGGTTTGACACCCTATGTCAGTGCAGTTACAGACCATTCTAAAACATTCTGACGTCTTGTACTTTTGTGGATGAATCTTCTCAGTTTTAGTGTACAGAGTGAATAGGGCGCATGTTTTTAACGGCTCTGCTCCTTGTGTAGCATGCGTTCTCTGCCACACATTCGCTGCCCTTGTCCTACTGTGTAAGGTTGGCACAATCCTTTCAGGGATCTTCTTTGCGTTTTTGGACAGTGCCACTGTTTCCTTTACATCATAAAAAGTGAAATATATTTTTTCAGTGTAGATTTATCTGTATTAAAATGAAATAGATAAAAAACAAGATTTTCTATGCACACCAATAAAAAAGGTGCTAAAGAGGCATGTGAATTTAACACAAAAGATTTTTACTTTCTCTGCTGGAGAAAGTTAGAAATTTAGAAAACATTAAACTTTTTAGAAAACATTGGTTCCAAATTAGCCTTTTTATATACAAATGTTGATTCTAACAGTTTTAACTAAATTAGTGTATGATTAACATATTTTTATGTCAAGTTGAATGTATGTCTTGAATTTTCTGGGAATATCCTAAGAAGTTCTCTTCGTTCTTATTCACTTTTTCATAATTGCTAAACTGTAAGAGATAGAGAAAATGTTTTTTTTTTATTTACGTCCTTTAACTTTTTTTAGGTCATATCGGACGATGAATGGAATGGGTGAAATGATGCTCAAATGGGCTCATGGTCCATGGAGCTTAGAGTTACCCGACATTCGTCTTTAAGGATAAGGGAAAACCCCGGAAAACCCCTTATCCAGGTAACTCACCCTGACCGAGATTCGAACTCGGGACCTCTTGAACGTGAGATAGACATACTACCATCTACGCTACCGAGGCGGGCGAGAAAATGTTACTTCACAAAATTGCTATATTATTACTTTAAAACATACCATTTTTTCCCAATATACATAAATTTAAAAAAAAAAAAAAAAACAGTGGTTTAACTATAAAGCCTGGGACTTCAGTACTTAGGCACAGTAAGTCACCACAAAAGGTTCCTCTAATAGCATATGAGAACCCCTAGTGGTTTACCAGGAAACATATAAGTCAGTTGGAGAATTTAATGTCATGTCAGCATGTTGGCCATAATAGCTCAGTGGTTTAGAGCAACCGTATGGAGAGCGGGAGATCCGTGGTTCAAATCCTGGCTATGGCATTGAATTTTTCAGTCTAGCTCTACTCATAACAACCTTAGCCTACACAGGCTAGTGTGGAAGAAATGATTATTTCCATACCATGTTTATTAATTTATTATTTTTTTAGTTATATATTTCCACATTTCTCAGTATTGATACATTTTCAAGTATTTTCTCGCGTGACAGGTCACACACACACACACACACACACACACACACACACACACACACACACACACACACACACACACACACACACACACACACACACACACACCGTGGTACGGGGTTCAGCTATTGGGTTTAGCTAGGAAAACAAGGTACTGTCGATTTGCGTTTGTTGGGTTAGAAAGGGAATGTATGCAGTTGGTATTTTTCTCGTGGCCGTGCAAAGAGAATGGAATTTCAAACCCATTCACCTAGAAAGCCGTTGCTGACTGTCGCTTAAGCCTACTGTAATCCCATTGTACCTAAATGGCAAATGTTTATCTGGATTAACATGTAGGTCAGGAGAAATGGTCAAGTAATTTATATATCTTTCCCAGTAGGTCATTGCGATTAATATAGTGCGATCCATATAAACCTGAACCACTTCAGCAAGCCATAAGTTTTAACCAATAATAGGACACGCGTGCAACTTTGGGAGAATATAATACACAATTGGGAGATTACATTACACTATTTACATCTCAGAGAAAATGTTGGAAGTGTCCTCCACCAGCATCTATACATATTTGTACTCGTTTCGCTATATTCTCTGAAGTTTTACGGAGATGATATTGAATTGAGAGGTTATTTCCAGCAAGATGGAGCAACGTACCATACATTTAATGACACCATGGAGCTTGTAAACAGTTTCTTTGATAATCGAATAATCTTAAAAGGTCTGTGGCCTCCCAGATCCCCTGACCTAACATCACTGGATTTTGTTCTGTGGGAGTATCCAAAAATAGTGTACAAGAATAGGCCACGAACAATTGATGTTCTCAAGGAATTCATTCGAACCAAAATAAGTATTATTGGCGACGATACTCTATCAAGAACCTTAGCCTATATATATATATATATATATATATATATATATATATATAGTTTGAAGAAATGATTAATTTCCATCAACTAACTAAAATAATAAGAGTTAAATGATGAAACCTGGGACTCAAGTACTCACAATAGTAAGTCGTCACAAACGGTGTACCTCGGATGCGAGAGCCCCTAGTGGTCTACCGGGGAAATATATGAGTCAAATGGAGAATTTAATGTCTGGACGGTACGTTGGCCATGGTAGCTCAATGGGTTAGAGCGACTGGACGGAAACCAGGAGATCCTTGATTCAAATCCCGACCATGGCATTGAATTTTTCATGTTGACTCTATCAAACATCTTAGCCTGTATACGGCTAGTGTGAAGAAATGATTAATTTCCATCAATTAACCAAAATCAATTTCCCTGTTTGTTACTGCTTGTGCGTGGGTGATAAACAACTGTTTAAGCAGCAGTATCTTAATACTCTTCATGTTCATTTTCAGTGACACTGCATGATGCTGCCCTCTGTAATCGGTTTATAACCTCCGTCATTATCAATATCTACTTCATCAATATCAGAACAGCAATCGATACTTTTTAAAATGTCTATGGAATCTTCTTCCACACTTACTTTTTTCTTCTTTTTTAATCTTTCTTTCTGGTAAATCACACACATCAGGCCACAACTTTATCCATGACTTTATCAAAGTTTCTATTACAATCTGGTCCCAAGCAGGTGGTATCAGTAATGAATTCGCCTGGGTTATCCTGATATCCCGGTTAATGAGGTTTTACTGTACTTCAGTAACACCAGGTATTGAGATGTCAACGTTATCAGAGCCCATCCTTGCTAGAAAGTATTTACTTGGATAGAATATAAACCTTATATTCCCTTGGAAACACACACTCCACTTCGAAATGTGCGTTTATTTTATTTACAAGTTTCTGAAGAACGTCGTCATGCAATTACGTGTCATACCGAATTCGTTTGCAGTGAATCAATGTATTTATGATTCAGAATTTTTATGCCCCTTGTGACTCTCACTGATTCACTGAGGATATCTTGTCGACAGCTCCTAGGATGAGTCAGATCGAGCGTTATCTCTTTGTACGTAGGCGACCTTCCATTCCCGCCACTAGAGTAGAGACCCAGTTCTTCACGTCATAACGGAAACAAAACAATAGCAATTTACTACACGTCAAGGTCATTATTTGGTTTACCTGAAACATCGGTACTATTTATGTTCTAAGATTATTTTTCCCCTACTACTTATAGTAACCGAGTGAGATGGTTCAGGCGATGTCTGTGTCCGACACTCTAGAGGGCGTGAGTTCATTTCCCATGGCCGACTTTTCTGAACAATGGCTTTTATCGGTGGTTTTCCCGGATCTGTATAACCCCTCCGGTCTTAGAAGGGAAGCAGATCTAAATATAACAAACAAAAATCGAATCTGTTGCATTCACATGACTTACTCTATTTTTGTTATTTCCTTCGGTTAATCAAAGTTAAACTTATTGCACTTTCTTGTAGGTGCAAGAGGAACACAGTAGGCTTTAAGTGATCGTCAAACGTTTAACGTAGACCTTAAAAAATCTATGGTACTCAAAGCATGAAATATTTGCAAGAAATTCTTGGATGGGGAGACATATTTCCTCACTTATTACAGATAAGCGAGGGAAGTAATGTAGTCACTGATGCGTGTGACTTACATTCGGAAGGTCCATCTTCCTGACCAACGGGTTTTCTCGAGGGTTGTTCCGCGTTGTTAGGCGAATGCTGGGAAAGATAATTACTTCCCTTGAAATTCCAGTCCTTTTCGATTTACTTCACTTTCATCTGCTTGCTGTTTCAAGTGTTTTAAGTGCCGACGAGAGTCTCGGCGTTGTATGGCAGTGAAAAAGGTTGCTCTCTGTAAACTCTGTCTCTGAGTCCCAGGCTCCTCAGGGGGATGTTTGAACTTTAGGGGGAAGCGAGTCAGTTGTATGAGCTTCCCGTAGGGGAGGCGTTCCGTCCCCTTCAGCTGCCGTAGTGTGGGCGCTACGGACCCCTAGCACTCGTGGTACCTCTGACGTTATTAGAGGAACCTCGGGCCGAACAATCGAGCCCCTCCCTTATGGAAGTTGTTCGGATTGGGTTGGACTCGAGGAGGTAGTGTGTTCTCGATACCCGCGGGAGATCGGTTACCTCCGGTGAGGCTTCGGCCGCCCGGAGGGGGTCGAGGGTTGCCTCACCATTTCCGGGTACTATAGCTAGTAGGTATGCTAGATCACCACGCGGCCCCACCGAGGTCAATCGCTAGCCTTCCCTTTTGGGGTTGGCGTGCGTAAGTGGCGTATAGTTTACGCACCAGATGGGGGAGGGGCCTTGCTAGCTTTTAGGTCTTGCCCCAAGGAAAGAGCCCTGGAGGCGACGGGCGCCCCCTTTTTGGGGACAGCTTGGTTACTCCTCCTTGGTTGCAGAAGGTGGATCGGTCTTTCCGTGTAAGCGCTGCTCTGGTAGGTACCTTCACTCTTACAGTTGTATGAGCTGCCACCGGGGAGGTTCAGCCCGGTAAAATGTTGGAACCCTGACCTCTGCGCTGTTGTTATTCCTGATCTGGCCGCCCTCTGTTTCCTCTTACCTCACCCATCCCTTCAGGTGGCGGGTAGAGGCACAAAAAGGTCTACTGGAAGTTCCAGTGCTCAGTCCTGCTACACACCTTGCCATGAGTCATAAAGCTCCAACTCAGGAGTCCATAATAATAAGTGGAAGTCTGTACCTGCTTGCGTTTATATGTCAAATGACTATTGTCAGTGTTCCTGAATTTTGTCCTTTTAATCGCCAGTACACACGAAGCCGGAGGCATTTCCACCTCTAAATCGAAGCTATCGTAGAGAAAGTCCGATATAATGTATACCTCAAAGTTTGTCTCCTTTGCAGTGCACTCTGAATGTCATATCTGTAGATAAAACATTTTATAGTTTAATAATCTCTTTAATGTGTGCATAAATGCATTTAAAACTTCTATCAATCTAAATAAATATGCCCATATAAAGGATATTAAGACATTGTTTTATCATAAAATAAAAATGTAAGGCAATTGGATCGTCACGCTGTTGTGAATACCATAAATAATTACTTAAATACTCAAGTTTAGGTATCTTTATTATTAAGAGTTAGGATATATACCTGTAACCTCGCTCACTTTCACTATGATTGCAATAAAACAGGCCTACATGTTGTATGATCACCTGAATGAGACGAAGTTTCAATTTAAGAGAGATTGCAAGTTTGTAGAAACATTTTATGAACTTAATGTCTAAGACTAGGTATTAATAGTATAAATTGTTTCAAAAGTTATCCTTTGTATGAATTAATAGGTTAATTTGTATATATCTTACGAGATGCCAAACAATGTCAGGGATAAGTATACCTACAACACCTTAAAATCAATTCCGACAACTCCTTAGCACTCCTCTTCATACCGTAGTGGAACGGCTACGACGAGATACAACGGGGATTCACCGCGAAATATTAACTGCGTTGCATGTGAGCCACCGTCATGTTCCCAAGTTGCAATACTGACTCGATAGTACATATTTTTTCTGCAATTAGTTGCAATAAAACCTCGTTAACCCGGACCTTTTTAACTCGGACGTCCGGCTAATCTAACCCGGATCAGTTTATGTATGTATATATACGAGAGCTGTTCAATAAAGAATGATCATAATTTTTTACGGTCATAATTTTTCGAACTAAAATTCACTCTTATTATATTCTGTTAGCTTAATGTGAAACAAAGACGCCGTAGTAGTTTCATTGTTGGTACTCTTGGTTCCCGCCTGTGAGAACCAGGCAAGCTCAGACATTCAGTATCGCCTACCGCTGCAATGGAGGTAACACGCGAGGAACAATGTGCCGCTTTGAAATTCTGCTTTCGTCTCAACAAATCTTCATTCAAGGCTTATACAATGTTACAGCACAGCTCGAAGGTGGTTTAAAATGTTTAAAGAGGGGAGACAATCAATTTCAAAGGAAGGTGGGCCTGGTGCTCCAGTTACTGCTCCTACGGAAGAAAACATCAAGACTGCTGCTGCCATTGTGAGAGAGGATCGACGAATTACCTTAAGATCACTTTCTGAAATACTGAACATTTAATTGGATGCCACCCACACATTGGTGACAGAAACATTACACATGAGACGTGTTTGTGCGCGATGGGTTCCAAGATTGTTGATTCCCGAACAAAAGGACATTCGCATGCAGGTCTGCATGCAGTTAAAGTTGATATTAGAGGAAGATCCGGAGTTTATTTCAAACGTAATCACTGCTGATGAAACTTAGCTACATCATTTTGATCCTGAGAGCAAACCGTAAAGCTCAGTGTGGAACTCTCCTTCATCACCAACCCCCCAAAAAGCAAAAGTGGTTGCTTCTGCTGGGAAAGTTATGGTCATCTGATTCTTTGATATTCATGGAATGGTTTATCAGCGTGTTGTACCTGCACACACATCAGTAACTGGACAATACTACAGGGATGTCCTGAAAAGATTGCAAGTCCATATCAGGCGCAAAAGATCACATTTTCATGTAGCAGGCTGGATGCTGCACCACGATAATGTGCGGTCGCATATTGCAAATGTTGTTGCTGAATATCTTGCAAAAATCAACGTGAAGTGCATCCCTCACCCTCCCTATAGTCCAGATTTAGCCCCATGTGACTTATTTCTATTTTCTAACTTGAAGAAACGCCTTCGTGGGAGGCATTATCCATCATCAGAAGCAGTGGTGAAGGCGATTTTGAAGGATCTCTCAAAAAATGGTTTCCAGCATGTCTTCGAAGACTGGCAGAAACCCTTGGACAAGTGCATCGTATTCAAGGGAGACTATTCTGAGATGGACCATCAAAATTATGAGGATGAGTAAAGGTGCGTTGTCAAAAAAAGTTGTGATCATTCTTTATTGAACAGGGCTCGTGTGTGTCTATATATTTTGTTAGTCTCACAAAAACTCGATAGCGGCTGAACAAATGTGCCTTATTTTGCTTAATATTTGCTTAGGTAAGTCCAAGGAAGGTTTAAAAGGTGAGAAAAAGGATCTGAAATGACAGCAGACCAGTGAGTGAGTGTGTGGTGTTTTAGGACCCGTCGACAACAAGGTCATTTGGGCCCGAAGTCAACACTAAAACCTAAAAGCTACACAAATTAAGCTAAAATGTAAAATAAAATAAAAACACTCAACTATTAAAAGTACATAAAAAACCCATCCCAAGACTAATAACTTAAAATCTCTAAAATTAACAAATATAAAATGCAAGTCAGACTTGTTTATTAAAACCGATTTCGTCAACAAACCGCAGTGCCTTAACCACGGCCACTGAGTCGTCCCCTAAAACACCCAGCAAGTTAGTCCCCAAGCCTACTGACTGGCCAGGTTATTAACTAAATATAAAAGTACACACGCAAACTCTTACGAAACACATACACCTTTTATTTTCGACAAACAAAAGCATTACAAAGTAGAAAGATGTTCCACTACTTGCCAATTCTTCAAAGATATTTCACTTACCATATTTAATAAAAAAATTTTATCGTTTGTCATCAAGACTAAATTTTTTTATGCAGCATGATATACCTTTCGAATATAAGATCTAAATTAACTTCGAATGCACTATAACACTATAAATATTTGATCACACACAACTGTTGTCAAATATTGGCGAATCTATGTCTAGGAGAAGACGGCCTGATTTATGTCGTAGAAGTCAGTGAAATGTGCGAGGACTTACATCACATGCCTACCGCAGTGATGAGCAGCAAGACGCACATAATGGTAATAGTGGTGTTGGTATATCAATTGCGTTCTTGAGTGTCTGTTTCTTCCAAGGAGTTGTTTTGCTTGAACTACCGCCTCACAGTTGAAAACTAAAAGTAGTATCAATTGTGCCTATGCTGCGTAACATTAACCAACCAAGACTATGCAATGGGACGAGACTTACCTGTGTAAAGCTAATGAATAACGTCATCATGGCAACAATCAAGAGAAAATACAAAGGAGAGGATATCTCGATGCCGCATAATCTGATTATTTCAACGGATTTACCTTTTGATTTTAAGCGTTTACTATTTCCCGTGCGTTTAGCCTTTGCGATGACCATAAATAATTCGCAAGCGCAGTGGTTGGAAGTTTGTGGAATCAACTTGGGGTTTTCCTGTTTCTCGTCGGGTGTTCGCGCGTCGGAAAACCATCATCTTTATATACGTAGGCACCACAAAACAGACAAAAATATTGTTTATCAGAAAGGTTTAAATTGATTTACTTAATTGGAAGTGTGTTGTATTTAAACTCCATCCCCAATTGCAGAAAAATAACTAACTAAACCGAATTTCTTTTATTTCTGTATTTCTATAGATAAGTTCAGACAACTTTTATTGGTGGTACAAAGTTCGCCGGGTCATATATATATATGTGTGTGTGTGTGTGTGTGTGTGCGTAAATGCGTGTAAATGACTTGTTTTAGAGATGATAAATTGCTATTCTCAGTAGGTACATTTCTCGAATTCTGTTGCCAGCGTGCGAATTCATTGCACTCACCCCTCCTGCTTGGGACGAGATTGGGAGAAACTTTTGTTAAGTAATGGAAAATGTTGTGGTCTGGTGTGTTTGACTTGCCGGAAAATAAGATTAAAGAATAACAGCCAAGTATGGATTTTATTCACATTTTTAAAAATATCTTTGGCTGTTCCGATGGTGATAAAGAAGACATTAACAATGACGGAGGTTATAAACACATTACAGGGAAGGCATGGTTTAGAGTCAAGACAAATGAACTTTTAATGCTAAAGCATATTTGAGATAAGCGATACACTAATCCAAGACAGCAGAAGCTCGCTGCCTTTTTTATACCTACTAGTGTGTAGCTATATTGTGTACAGTATATATTCATATTTATTCACCAGAGGAATTCATACAGAATTTTCGGCTTCGTCAGTGTAATATAAATATATACAGTTGGTTACAATTCTATATACATTAGTCCTTTTAACAATTGGATGAATACAATAATGGCTTGAAGGGTGACACATCCTCTTAAGTCATAAATACTCCATTGAAGATGGTCCAGGCGTCCGCATCATCTTCCTTGTTGTTTCAGGACATAGTTCTCAAACGTATGTGACAAGCAATTTACAAATTCGGATTAGTGTTATCATATATTTCTAAAATTAGATTAACCTATATCACATAGACATCACATATTATTTAGGTACTTTATTTAGTACAGATGCATAGACTCTTACAGTGTATGTGTTTTTAGATGAAAGTATGCCGATAGTAATTTCTAAACTTTATTAAAAATATTTCAGTGATGTACATGTTCCTTTTTTATCGTGTTTGTCATCCTCTAGTTAACCCGGATTTTCGTTTACTCGGATTGGCCCTGATCCCAGCTGATCCGGGTAAACGAGGTTCTGCGTATTTGCAGTTCAGATATGAAGATAACATTAATAAAATAAAAATATATTTATGAAATATGTGTTTAAAATAAGCAAATGTGCAGCCTAATTTGCATACTGTTGAAATAGCTTTTTGGAAAATAAAATATTCTTTTTACGTAATCTAAGATATTGCTTAAAATGTTGAAAATTTATAAATGAAGTAAACATACTTTTTAGTAGCAAAAAAAAAAAAAAAAATGCATTAAAATCCTGATCCAGTGATATCCACCAAAGTAAATGGAGCTGTATGTACAATTTTTGTAAGGTCATCAAGTAATGTTGCTCAGCTTGGTTCTCTGGGGATCTTATTATTATGTTGATGTACCGTAAGTATGTTTCTTGTTGTTCATCAAAATTCAATGGTTTTTGTGTAAAAGGAAAAAAGTACTAATTGCTGCATCCCTTTACAAGCTGGGGATCTGGTGCTACAACAGGAAGTAATAAATTACATATCACGAGGTTATAGCTAATGATCACACCAAAGCTCAGAAACATTATCTGGTCTGCTGTGGTTTTTGGGTGTTTGCACCAGATATGAGACAGTAATTTCAATTGGTAGCTGCAATTCACAAGTGTTTACAGTGACATTCTGCTCCCAGTTTCTCCTTTCATGGGCTAAAAGTAATAATTCGAGATGGATACTTTCTAAAGCTTTTTCAGAGAAAGTGAGGGAAGAAGAGAGAGAAATTTGCATATTTTCTCGATAACATAATATCATATAATCAACAATAATGTACGATATTAATAATGCATAAGAAGCTGTTTTCAAAAAATATTTATTTTCGGATATATTTAACAATATGATAACAAACATTGGGAGACCTGAAGAAAAATAATCTATCTTATGCAACAAAACAGAAGTTTCAATAACTTGGACTTCCTCTGCGTTCTATGACCTCTCTTAGATGATTGGGTCTACTGCTTACAAGGTTAGTAGTATATGCAGCTGAAATTTTGGCTCACTCTTCACTGAGTTTCCTTTTCATATGCTGCGTTGAAGATGTTTGCTGATTGTGGACTCTAGTATCCGGTGCATCCCATGGGATTTCATTACGGAGGGGATTCGGTACGTAGGCCACCATGCTGGGTTCATTATCCCTATGCCCCCAAGTGGGGCACCCCCTGAAGGAAGGATGAGGCGAAGGAGACAGAGGGCGGCCGGCCAAAGAAGCCAAAACGGTACAGAGGGCAGGGTCCCTATAGTTTACTTGGATAGAGACTACGACAGGCCAGGACAACGAACTCGCTCCCCCACAGCGGTATGGCAACGATCCCAGCAAGCGAGCCCTAATGGTCCCTGGCAGGCGATCCGAGCCCCAAAGGTCCCTGGCTGGTGGTCCCGAAATGGTCCCAGCAGAGGAGCGGAGACCGGCAACCGACCTACTGGAGAACGAAGTAGTTTTCCTCAGAGCATATCATCCTGCCATGCACCGCCGATAGTGTGTTTTGCCAAGAATTTTGCAGAACAGAGAAGAGAAATTACGTATCGTAAGTGCAAAACTATGCAACATGTTATGTGCGATGTACTGATGTTTGGATGGTCAGGCTGTACCAAGTATATTGCCACTTTCTCTCACCTCTCCAAGCCATGCCAGGCTACAGCAACGACATCCCATAACAACTGCATTCACTCGGATGACAAACAAGCCATGTGCAATGCAGCGATAGCCGATATAAACAATCTCATAGCAGATGCACGTGCTTTTGTCATTTTGACAGGTAGGCTTAAACCAAGAATCCTGCCAGCCAGTTGTTGATAAGCATGTACATACATTCCAGGTGCATTAACTCACTTTTAACTAATAAGTTATTATTACGTGATCATGATCATTTTGTTAGAATATACTTAGAAGGTCACATAGCTTTGCTCGGATTAACCACGATCATTCTTCCTCTTTCTCTCTCCCTCTAAATGTTTCTCCCTCACGTCTGTTCCCCACGTACTCATTTCCTCCTTTTGCCTCTTCCGCTCTCTCCCCTCTTGACTCAGGCGCCAACTAAGCGGATGATTCAAGGCTACATATCAATTCAGATTATTTAATGAATATTACGCAACCAAAAGAATGCGCAGAAAATGATAGTGCGTACATTAATGTTTCTTATATTTCTATGTTTACTTTTACTTGAGCATTCTTGTATTCCACCGATATTGATACCGACATTTCACCGGAAGGGGTATATGTTTTGAAGTTCCCGTATAAAATACAGGACTCAAAAACGAAAATTAGGCTAACTTCCAAACTTGGTATTTACATGCAGCGTCTTCCAAAAATGTGAGAATATGGTTTTCTGAAAAATTTCTCTTAATTTTATTTAAAATACCACATGTTTAAGATGTTTACATAACAAATCAAATACACGAGGGCTGTTCAATAAAGAATGATCATACATTTTTTACGTCATAATTTTTCGCACTAAAGTTCGACCTTATTATATTCTGTTAACTTAATGTGAAAGAAACATGGCGTAGTAGTTTCACTGAGGTACACCTGGTTCCCGCCTGTTGGAACCAGGTAAGTTCAGACATGTCCAGTATCGCCTACCGTTGCAATGGAGGTAACATGCCGTTAAAGTTGATGTTAGAGGAAGATACGGAGTTTCTTTCAAACGTAATCACTGCTGATGAAACTTGGCTACATCATTTTGATCCTGAGAGCAAACAGCAAAGCTCAGTGTGGAAATCTCCATCACTAACCCCTAAAACGACAAAAGTGGTTGCTTCTGCTGGGAAAGTTATGGTCATCTCATTCTTTGATATTCATGGAATGGTTTATCAGCATGTTGTACCTGCACACACATCAGTAACTGGACAATACTACAGGGATGTCCTGAAAACATTGCACGTCCATATCAGGCGCAAAAGACCACATTTCCGTGAAGCAGGCTGGATGCTGCGCCACGATAATGCGCGGCTGCATATTGCCAATATCGTTGCTGAATATCTTGCACAAATCAACGTGAAGTACATCCCTCACGCTCCCTATAGCCCGGATTTAGCCCCATGTGACTTTTTTCTATTCCCTAAATTGAAGAAACGCCTTCGTTGGAGGGGGCATTATCCATCACCAGAAGCAGTGCTGAAGGCTGCGGAGGCGATTTTGAAGGATCTCTCAAAAAATTGTTTCCAGTATGTCTTTGAAGACTGGCAGAAACGCTAGGACAAGTGCATCGCATTCAGAGGAGATTATTTTGAGATGGACCATCAAAATTATGACAATGAGTCAAGGTACGTTGTCAAAAAAGAATTGTGATCATTCTTTATTGAACATCCCTCATATATCTTCAATGCTCTGGGAATACCTTCTGATGTCCTCTTGAATTTGAATGACTTCGTAATTGGCAAGCCGTAAGATCTAGACAAATTGTTACTGGACAAAAATATAAAAATTTCTACACCAAAATGCTGATTAATATGCTGAATGTTTAGTCCTAATAGTGTCATATACATTTCATTTTTCATCAGTTTTTTTTAAATATTGTTGTTTTAGTCAGAAAGTCAGAGCATTTTTTGAGAAAAAAATAATTTCGATTTATTTTCCATGTAGAAGTTAGTTTGGAAAAGGCGATTTTCTTAGTAATTTTCATGTCGCACCCTTAGAAGACGTTGAATTGGAAGACCAAGTTTAATATTTAATCTATTTTTGGTTTAAGAGTTCCATCTGAGTAAATGTAGGGACCCTACCTTCTGCACAATCGTGGCTCCTTGAGACGGCCGCACTCTGCTCCCACCTCATCCTTCCCTCAGGGGCATTTCTACACCAAAGCTCTGGAAAAAAGTAAATTGGCTAAATGGGCGTTAGATTTCTTTTTCTGTCTCAGAAATATCCATATTATTACTGTATCACCAGAAATTAGACACCGCCCGCCTCGGTAGCATAGTTGGTAGCGTATCTGCTTCACGTTCAAGAGGTCCTGAGTTCGAATCACTTTCAGGATGAGTTACCTGTATAGGGCTTTTCCGGAGTTTTCCCTTATCCTTCAAGACGAATGTCGGGTAATTGTAAGCTCCAAGGATCCTGGATTCATTTGAGCATCATTTCACCCAATTCATTCACCGTCCGATATGACTTAACGTTGGAGGAAGTAAATTAAAAAATATATATATACCATTACTTTCGATTTATACACAAATGTCTGTTTACCGCAAATTTTTGAATGTATTGAACAAGATCCAAAGAAAAAAAATAATTTTGCAACGTGACAACTCATTTTCGCATACAGCAAAACTAACAACTGAGTATCTAGATGCGCTAAAGGTCGGCATCATGGAACGTCTACCATACAGCCCTGACTTAGCACTTTGTGATTCCCCTAAACTGGAATAATTGTACGTTAAATTAATTATAATAAGTATTCTTTTCTTTACTTCAGATCGTGTGCATTTTATGCTTTAACGTCCCTCATAGTCTACACAAAAAATAATTAGATATATTAAACAAATGATTTTTATTTCAGAAACAGTTGACAGCTGTGTTATGACACTGAGTACACCTATTAGTATGGTATAGGAGATGATAGTTTTTGCATAGGCACCATTTCTGCATTTGGTATTTTATTTTTACTCGATTCTAAACTCTAACTGGCGTGTTGTTCATTACGAGTATAATGTTTTGGAGTAACAAAGCTTGCTGTGCAGTCATACTGGAACTTAGGAATTTCATTCAGAAAATATAGGAAGATATCACTAATTTTAATATAACTGCAAGATGTTATAAGGCTGGAAAATTTAAGCGTCGAAGAAAACAACGTAGTTATGATTGGATGGATAAAGTGGGATAATATGAGTTTGAGTGTACTTACTCTATAGAATATTATAAGAAAATTCCGTTTACTATTCTTAAATTATTTCAGAAGTCACACAGTTTAACAATTGGCGTTCTTCAGTTCTGAAATTTGAAAGGTGAAATAATTCTTAGATATGCTGAGGACACAATTGTGTTCGTATGTCAATAACAATTTTAACGTACAAAGCAATGATAATAATTAATTTAATTATTAATTGGTTTCATCTAATGCTAAAGGAATTTTCTTTTTTAATGAAACCATTTTCATTTTAAAAGCTAATGATGGTTTATTTTCTACAATGTTTCATGTGTTTGAATCCAGAACTCGTCATTTTCTATGTATTTTCGCCTCGTGAATCACCTTTGCTATATTTTGATTCACCTGGTCTAACATTGCTGCGGGAATGCGAGCCACTGGTCAAGGTGGGTGTAGGCACTAGCCGCCACTGGCTGGTGTGAAGTGACTAACATCTGTGGAATGTGAACTTGCTTAGTATTCAGCGTACGCTGCAAGGGCCGCCTCGATCCCGGGACTACAGAGCGGCATTCTGGACTTCCACACTTCATTATTTGTTTCTTCACATCGCTAACTGTTTAAACCACCATGGACTCTGGCCAGAGGGATAAGGAATCTTACAGTAATACTGGATAATTGGTTAGCGCTGCAAAGGAAATAGGCGTTTTGATGTCCTTGGTACAAACAAGTCGTTTTGAAAAGAGTCCGTGTATTATATATACATGTGTGTGTGTGTGTGTGTGTGTGTGTGTGTGTGTGTGTGTGTGTGTGTGTGTGTGTGCGGTGTGCGTGAATAGCATAATTCAAATACAGAAACTCCGTTAATAACAATACATGAAGTTCAGTCATGAATACTCTGGAAATGTCCTGAGAATTTTATATGAACTATGTTGGTAAACATTAAGAGATAATACAAAATTGATATCAAATTGTACAATTTTACCTCATCCAGAAAGATGAATGTCTGATGATTCTAAACTCTATGGACCCTGGGTTCATTTCGTTCGATATGATGTTGACGGACATAAATCAAAAAGAAATCTACCTATATAGAAGTATGTAAGGCTGGCTTCATAGCTCAGTCGGTAGAGCTAGCGGTTCCGGGTTCAATTCCCGGCGGTGGGAGAATCTCCGACCAAGGTAACTCCTTAACTTCTCCTGAGTCTGAAAGTATGAATGAGAATGCAAATGTGTGCGTGGTCTAATGATTAAAACGCAACGATTACGAGTTAATACCTTCTATATGTTCTAAAGGAGAACGGCCGCCAATATGACCATTGGAGTAATAGGCGGGTATTAAAGAAAAAAGAAAAACATGCAAAACAAAGGATGAAGCAGTAGTACTCATGTAATATGCCGCGTTAACTGAGTTGTGAATGAAGCTGATTCAGCTGACGTACTAAGTAGCAAATTAATTGTTCTTTCACACTGGCCGTGTGTAGGCTAAAGTATGGAAAGATAGAGTCAGACTGAAAAATTCCTTGCCATAGCCGGGATTTGAACCAGGAATCTTCTGTTTGCCATACAGCCGCTCTAACCCTTGAGCTACTATGGCCAACGTGCCAACATGACAAATTCTCCAACTGACTCGTGTTTTTTCCCGGTAAACCATTTAGGAGTTCTCATAAACACATGAGACAGCTACCTTAATGGCGAATTAAAACCTGTAAGTACTTTAAGGCCCGAGCTCTATCTTTCCATACTTTAGCCTACACACGGCCAGTGTGAAAGAACAATTAATTTCTATTAATAGTGGTTAACTATAAAGCCCGGGCCTTAAAGTACTTACAGCACAGTAAGTCGCCATTAAGGTAGTTGTCTCATGTGTTTATGAGAACTCCTAAGTGGTTTACCGGGAAAAATAGGAGTCAGTTGGAGAATTTAATGTCATGTCGGCACGTTGGCCATTGTAGCTCAAGGGTTAGAGTGGCTTGACGGCAACAAGAAGATCCGTGGTTCAAATCCCCGGCTATGGCATTGAATTTCACTCTGACTCTATCTTTCCGTACTAAATAGCATTTCTGCAATAATTTTGGTGACTTATTCTAGGTTATTACACTTGCCTCCAATTATGAAAACCTACAGAAATAAATCAATATTATCAAGATGAACACATTGCAGCCAATTGAAGAATATCACAGACAATTTCGGAATTAGCGTACCATACAAAATTTGCTACATGCATTTATACACGCAAAACTAATACGAACATAATTGCCCTCCTTTGCAGCGTAGGTGGTAATGTGTCCACCTCACGATCAAAAAGCTCCGAGTTCGAATCTGGGTGACTTATCTGTATAAGGTTTTTTTTTCCTCTAGGGTTTCCCTTATCGTGAAAGATGAATGTCGGATAATTCTAAGCTCTATGAAGCGTGATCTCATTTGAACATCGTTTTATTCATCGTCCAGCATGTCTTAACGCTGGCGGACATAAATAAATGAACATCATTTGAATGGGAATATTGAGAAACCCCACGTGTACTTTGAGAAACCCATGATGTTTTGACATTTTCTGTACTGTCATGCAGCCGTTATGTGACCGAAACTGGAGAGAAATCCGACATGTACAAAGCATGGGCTTTCTCAGAATTTTAATTTACCAGCACTGTTTCAAACAGAGAGAAAAGTTATCGGCCTCCTATTCTTTGATTTAATCGATTGACATTGTTGATAAAATGTCGCACAGTGGTGATGTTGGTGCAGAACGTGAGGAAGAGCACATATTTCAACTGGCTGAACCATTTGTAATTCTACCAAACCCTAAGAGTCAGGCTTATCAATATAATGTGCCCATAATTGAGAAGAAAATGCAAGACCTAAGACGATTTGTGTCATTCTTAACAACAGACGAAGTCATTCAGAGCTTTTACGACGACATATACAATTGGCCATCATCTGTCAAAGAATGAAGCTTGTGTAGAATATAATTCAAAAAGAATTCTCTTTGGCACAATTTGTTTCATTTTTGCCTTTGTCAGCTGTATAGAGTGGGTTAGTAATAATTTATCTATATTTACTACAAAATATTGAGAAAGCCCACATGTTCACTATATAAATGTTAACATAATTTCAAGAAAATGGATCAAGAATGTCTACAGTGCAATGGCATGCTTCCCTCTACATTCATTTCAACGAAAGATGAGGATAAAAACTAACTTAAAGCATGATTTTAAGAACTGGAATGCTCAATTTCTTCTCGGTAAACAAGCCAGGTGAAAAGACGATTAGAAATCGACGTTTTGGGAGTGTGCATCCCTCCCATCATCAGGATATTTATTAAATGTTATAACTACAAATGCAACACTGGATATAACACAAGTATAAACAAACACAAAACACTATGAAAATCTGCATTACTGAACAGAAGACTGTTTTCAGTAAATTAAATGCCAAGTCAGGAGATTGCATGAGTATAGAAAATTAATTGGGTCAAAGAAACGTAACTACTGAACTTCATTATCAAGCTGTATTGATATCTGCTTCTTAAGTCGACGGATTTCCCTTTTAAGGCCGGTTTCCAAGAGGAGCTGAACTGAAATGCAGGATCACGATCAAGCGTGTTCCTTTCGCAGGAAATTGCCAAAGCCTCCTTAATTCTCCGCTCCCAGTAACTTGTGTATTGCCAAAGCGTTTGTCTCCTGAAAATTGGCTCTATGGTCTTCTCAGTTGCATTAAACGAATGCTCCCTGCATGTCTGGGCTTGCAGAGCATTGCTTTGATATCGACCATAGACCCAACTTTCGGGAGACAACCATCTTGGTGCCCGCCTCGGTAGCGTAGATGGTAGCGTGTCTGCCTCACGTTCAAGAGGTGCCGAGTTCGAATCTCGCTCAGGGTGAGTTATCTGGATAAGGTTTTTCCGGGGTTTTTCCCTTATCCTGAAAGACGAATGTCAAGTAAATCTAAGCTCTATGGACCTCGGGCTCATTTGAGCATCATTTCCCCCATTTCATTAATCGTCCGATATGACGTAACGTTGGGGAACGTAAATTACAAAAAGAAATCTTGGCAATATGCAACAGTTACTGGGAGCGGAGAATTAAGGAGGCGTTGGCTATTTCCTCCGAAAGGAGCACGCTTAATCGTGATACTGGATTTCAGTTTAGCTCCTCTTGGAAACCGGTCTTAAAATGGAAATCCGTCAACTTAAGAAGCATGTATCAATACAGCGTGATAATCAAGTTAAGTAGTTAAATTTCTTTGACCCAATTAATTTTTACATTCACGCCATCTCCTGACCAGGCATTTAATTTACTGAAAACAGTCTTTTGTTCAGTAATGCGGATTTTGATAGTGTTTTGTCTTTGTTCATGTTTGTGTTATATCCAGTATTTCATTTGTGGTTATAACATTTAATAAATATCCTGATGATGAGAGAGATGCACACTCCCGAAACATCGATTTCTAATCGTCTTTTCACCTGGCTTGCTGCCTGAGAAGAAATTGAGCATATTCGTCGCCGGGAAAGCTTGAGGTCTTATTTTAGAACTGGAATGTTTCTTGTATCTCCTGAAAAATTTAGTTTTTTTGGACATTTGTGGTTTCTCAATATTTCGATTCATTTGATGTAAGAGCTCTCGTTTTAAGAGCGATTTATAAAGTGAGTATCGTGTATCATTACAAATACTTTATCGTACCATTAGTACTTGTCAATATTAAACTGGCCACAGACTTTTGTATTCATGATGCTTTTACGTTAACTTTTCTATGTGAATGGGCCTTAATTGCGCATGTCCAGAAACTCTGCTACCTGGCTGCCGGGTAGAACGTTCAGCTGAATACAAATAATTGGTGTTTTGTTATGGAAAAAGGAGGTACAAACACCTGTTGGCTGGCGCCCACCGACCTTGGGGAATGTTGCCTCCTCAGGTATTAGCATTGCTGACATTCCTAGCGGGTGTGTTATCCCAGTAGCATCTTGAAGGGTTGTTTGTGACGACGCTACGGTCAACCTTGGTACAAAATTCACCATTCAAACTGAACGCTAGTTGCTGATAATCTTAAGGGGAGTCATAAAGGCCTTATATGACAAATTTTGACTTTCTCAGTTTTTTGCATATTATGAAAATATAATCCATCCTGATTAAGTCGATATATGTTTTATTACAATGTACCAATATTTACTATTTTAATTTATATAAATACACGAGGGCTGTTCAATAAAGGATGGTCATAATTTTTTACATTCATAATTTTTCGCACTAAAATTCAATATTATTATATTCTGTTAGCTTAATGTGAAACAAACACGCCGTAGTGGTTTCATTGTTGGTACTCCTGGTTCCCGCCTGTGAGAACCAAGCAAGTTCAGACATGTTCAGTATCGCCTACCGCTGCAATGGAAATAACATGCAGTTAAAGTTGATGTTAGAGGAAGATCCGGAGTTTCTTTCAAACGTAATCACTGCTGATGAAACTTGGCTACATCATTTTGATCCTGAGAGCAAACAGCAAAGCTCAGTGTGGAAATATCCATCACTAAACCCCAAAACGACAAAAGTGGTTGCTTCTGCTGGGAAAGCTATGGTCATCTCATTCTTTGATATTCATTGAATGGTTTACCAACATGTTGTACCTGCACACACATCAGTAACTGAACAATACTACAGGGATGTCCTGAAAACATTGCAAGTCCATATCAGGCGCAAAAGACCACATTTCCGTGAAGCAGGCTGGATGCTGCACCACGATAATGTGCGGCCGCATATTGCCAATGTTGTTGCTGAATATCTTGCACAAATCAACGTGAAGTGCATCCCTCACCCTCCCTATAGTCCGAATTTAGCCGCATGTGACATTTTTCTATTCCCTAACTTGAAGATACGCCTTCGTGGGAGTCATTATCCATCATCAGAAGCAGTGGTGAAGGCTGCGGAGGCGAGTTTGAAGGATCTCTCAAAAATGGTTTCCAGCATGTCTTTGAAGACTGTCAGAAACGCTGGGACAAGTGTATCGCATTCAGGGGAGACTATTTGGGAAGGACCATCAAAATTATGAGGATGAGTAAAGGTACGTTGTCAAAAAAAAAAAAAAATAATAATAATAATAAAATAAAAATAAAGTAAAAAAAATTGTGATCGTTCTTTATTGAACATCTCTCGTAACTGTAATTCTTTAATTTTTTTAAATCCTGGCAAGGTTTTATTGAACAAAGTATAGCTCCAGAAATATTTGGTCTAGAAAGCTGTGGTTTGTCTTATGCTTTCTGATTCATATGTTGACTAATATGGAATTCAATATAGCATCAGAGTTTTGTGGTTAGAGTTCGTTTAATTATTTAAACAAGTGGCAATATCTTGGATATTTTTATATTGTGCTCAGCCTTTTTGTGTTGTTTTCACAATGACAAAACGTAAAGGCTTGTTTAAAAAGAGAGAAAATAAAGGGAATCCACATTATAGAACATATTCAGTGGTAGAAGAAGAGGTAACTGCACAACAATGTGAAAATTTAGTGTTGAACAATCGTATTGAGAATGTTGAAACTCCACCCAGTGCTTCTAAAAGGAAACTACACAACACAGAAAAGAAGTATAGTAATATTAATGAAGGTGAAACAAATATAAATATATTAATTAATTTTAATATCTTAAGTTAAGTTTTTAGTGATTTAAGTTAATTGATGGAATTTAATCATTTCTTCACACTAGCCGTACATAGGCTAAGGTTCTGTATGGATAGAGTCAACATGAAAAATTCAACGCATGGCCGGGATTTGAACCACGGATCTCCTGGTTGCCGTTCAGTCGCTCTAACCCATTGAGCTATCATGGCCAACGCGCCGTCCTTACATTAAATTCTCGATTTGACTCGTATATTTTCCCGGTAAACCACTAGGGGCTCTCGAATCCGAGATACAGCGTTTGTGGCGACTTACTATCGTAAGTGCTTAAATCCCAGGCTTCAGCATTATTATCTATATCTGATAGAGTTGACTCTAGCCATACAGAACCTTAGCCTATGTACTGCTAGAGTGAATAAATGATTAATTTCCACCAATTAACTTAAATAATAAAAGTTTAATGGTTACGTTAGGGGAATAATGTCAAAAAGTCTGTGGCACCCCAGATCCCCTGACCTAACCTCACCGGATTCTTTCTTGTGGTGTTATCTAAAAATAGAGTATACAATAATAGGACACAGACAATTGATGTTCTCAAGGAATCCATTCGAACCGAAATAAGTAACACTGATGAGGATACTCTCCGTAAAGCTTCAGAGAATATGGGGAAACGAGTGCAAACATGTATAGATGCTGGTGGAGGACACTTCCAACATTTTCTCTGAGATGTAAATAGTGTAACGTAATCTCCCAATTGTGTATTATGTTCTCCCAAATTTGCACGTGTGTTCTATTATTGGTTCAAAAGTTATGGCCTGTTGAAATGGTTCAGGTTTTTATGGATCGCACTGTACCAATGTCCTACACAGACCGAGCAGTAAAAGAGAAATTTTCTCGTATTCTTCTCTTCTTTAAGTATCGAGGTGAAATATTTCTATGAACCATTGCTGAAAAAAGTGAAATATATGCATAAATATGCTAAAATAAGTTAAATATGCACGAACTCCTTAAATATATATTTATATATACTATAAAAGTTCCTTAATAAACTCCATACAGCATGGAATGAATTTGTTACTTACATATGTTGTAACTATAAGGAATAAAACATGCAAGTATGCAAAAATACGAGCTCGGTAATAACAGAAAGTCATGTTATTTCAGAGGTACTGGTGAGGAGAAGTAAAGCACGCGAGGAACTGGCATTTGCGTATTCCAAACAATTCACTTGTGCTGGAGAAACGCTATGTTCCCTCCCAAAAGCGGCCTCTGCGTGGGATCACAAGGCCGTGTGTATGTATGTGTGTGTGAGGAAGCTGCACATCCAACTCATTCAGGGCTGCCAATATACGGTTGAGGTGCCGAATTCATGCAGCGCTTCCGGGAAACCTTTAAATGCGCAGGTGGAGGAGATATCGTAGTAACCTTGGCTGTGTTGTGTCGCAGAAACAAAACAGCTGCTGGGATTTCTAGACGCTTACATGGATGTCTATAGACTTAGGGGACCAGCATTCCAGTCAGGATGACTCTTACTTCTTAGTTTTGTCTAAATGTTTTCCTAAATGTCTCACATGCCACTACAAATGTTTTAAATCTCATACAAATATATCTAAAACTTTTTTTAACAAAATCAGATAACTTCACCCACAGGACATTCCTAACTGGTTTACAAATTTTTCTTAGAAAAGCATTTTCCTCCACCTACTCCTGCTAATCCACATAAACATTATTTTAGCGGTAATTCTATCTTCGAGGGGAACAGGGAATGCAAGTAGTCACTAAGCGATTGTCAAATGTTTTAAGAGCACAGCTGGTCGCTGCCTGATACCTTTGTTATTCCTTTACATCCATATAAGGAGTAATTAAAAATTAACAAAACCAGTCAATATCTAACAAAGCCAAACATATAAAGATGGAACGTTTTAATTAAAAATTCAGAAATTATTTCAGTAGCAAGTTCTAGATTACTTACGAAGCATGATTATTTGGCCAAACACTTACATAGGAATTTATGCAAGTCCCAATTGTCCAAGAGGAAATGACTGAAGAACATCTTTTAACCTGTGAAGCCCTACCTGCCGGATCCACTACACAGAAATATTGGAGAGGAAGACAGCTAATGGCTTCATTGCCAAAGCCTAGCATTGGTCAACAACAAAATATTTTAAGAACTGTTTGCTATGTGGCGACTTTAATGGCTTCCTGTTTCAGAAAAGTATTAATTTGAAAATTCATCTAATAATAATGGCTTACTCAAAGATCATGCTTTAACAAGTTCTACGGTTTTGTGAAGTAATTTTTTTTTTTATTTCTTGCAATTTACGTCTTATATAAAAAGTCACCCAGAATGAAGAGGACTTCAGAGGATGTTACTAGAAAATTCAAGAAATAGATTTTATTTGCCATGAAAATACCTAAAAAGATGCGATTATTTAACCACAATCGTTAAGAACTGTTTTGAGGAATTCAAAATTAGGAGATTTTTTGGAACCATGTATTTCATTTCCTTCGAAGATGAACTTAAATACCAAATTTGTTATTTAAGGAACTTTTTGCTTTTGAAGTTTCACAGACACACATAGAAGGATGCACTTTTTTAAATTATCTTTTCGGCTTCCGGGAACTACTTTTATATTTTCAGTAAATTTTCGGTAACGATGTTTATCGATTTTTTGTTGTAAATTTTATGTGCTTAGCATGAACTGGATAGAAAATAATCTTTTGTAAGAATACATTGATAAAGAATAGATAGAGATTATACTATATCATATTTTTCAGTTTGGAATTTGGAACCTGTGACAAAATATCAGATTGTGAAACACCACCAGTCAAGTCTAAGCCCGCCACATCAGTAGTCTCTGTTCGTACTGATATTTACAATGGACTACTTGTGGATTCCCTGAGTTTGAAATAGACCTTCAGAAAGCAATAAATTGTCAATTGTGTACGAGGACATCCGTGTCCTTACTGACGTCCAAGGTTGCACATTCCTACAAGTGTGAGTGTAGATTAACACTCACGCCCTAAGAATGTAACACATTAGTCACGATGTCAGTTCAGAGTTCGAACCCCTTCAAGGTCGTTTACTCACTCACTGAGAGCGGAGATTACGTCATATGGACCTCTTCCGTGTTATTACTGCAATGTAGCGTGTGCATCAGCAGAAAGGATTGTGGGAGTCGATCGCTTCCAGGAGGGAATTCCAGAGACCTTCGCTGGACCAAGTGGTGGGCGTATGGCCTTGCATGGCCAAAACGAGAATCGACAATCGATCCGCTATCATTAGGATATACTTTTGCTTCACCCTGAGGGCTTTCCTAGCCCTAACTTCTCAAAGGGTAACATACATAATGCAGATCGTAATATAGGGCTGAGTCAGTTCAGGCCTTATTTAGGATGTGATGTAAGCAGCGTTTGGAAGCTGAAAGACCTAAAAATACTCTAAAATAGGCGTAATAACTGAAAAACAAGGAAATATCCTGAAGTATTATACAAATATAACTATTTGTAACAAAAAACTGCACTTACCTTAGGAAAAATGTCAATTTTTCTTCTTAGTTGAATTAGTTGAAGTTGAAATCGATTTCACGAACCCTTGTTCGCGTCGTCAGTCGAAGAAAACCATAGGAGAAAACAAATTCGTCGTTAAGGAAGTTACTATGTTCTTATGTTTTTTCAGTATTACCAAAATCTGAAAACGAAACAAACTTAAGAACAGAATCAACTGCTGGTATTTCAAAATTCATTACGCGATGTTTATTTTTTAAAATAAATATCTTTTCCCAAACCATTAAATCTATCGGGACATGTAATTGTTTTAATAATTTAACTTCAGAATTTATATTATGGTTAAATGACCAATAATGATCTGTTAGGGCCGATTTATCAGTTTGTTTATACTTAATGTTACGAACATGTTCTTTCGTTTTGGTTTCCAAATTACGTTTCGTCCTACCAATGTAATCGCGATCACAATCTAAACAATCAAGTTGATAAATACCAGATTTTTTATTATTAGGAATTTCATCCTTTTTAGAGAAATATAGCAAATATTGACATGAATGGACATGCATTGAACAATTCCTATGACTCAGAACATACGATATATAAAAGCTGTGTTTATTAGATATTTGTTTCTTGTTTTGATGCACAGTCTAATGTCCTGAAATAAGGGATAGTTGTTATTAACACCCGGTATTTAATACAGGTTTATCCTAGGTAGTTTGTAATATATAGAAGAATAAGCTTCTATAAAAATATTTTGCTGAAGTGTTACTTTGCAGACGGAATCAATCTGAACACGGAGGCAAGAAGTAGTTTTCTAGAGTGTTGGTTCATCTGTTTCTATTTGTACGGCTTTCGATGAGTTCCGAGAATTATCCGTAGAGCTGTTGAATGAATAACATCAAGTAGGTAGTTTCAAAGTTGAAGGTCTAGCGGAGTTTAAATTATGGGTTCACAATCTTCTTTCGAATCAAAGGTTCTGTAGGTCATAATAAGGACACGATCATCAGCATCCTAGTTGTTGGCTCTTAATACCACAAGGATGTTTAGCAGCTTTCTGCAGTTGTATCTTTGTTTTATAAGGGCTATTCTTGTTGAGCTTGACTAAATGTGGCACCCACGTGTGTTGCGTTCACTATTTGTTTATAATTTTTTTTACATTAATGCCCAATTTCAGCAACAGATGTTAAGACTTAACACGAGTTTAGCAATAGTTATAACAAGAATTGCATTTCACCAACAAGCGTTAGCTTAACACTCGTGTTAAATCTCATGTTAAACTAACAAGCCAGATTTATGTTGTTAAGTCGTTAACAATTGTAAATAGCCAAGATGGCGAGCATGAACGCAGCTGTTGATGTCGATTTGCTATATTTAAGACCGTCTAAATGGCATTCGTAATAGAGTTTGGCCTAGGAGGAGAAATGATTATGAGGAGCTATCACAAGAAAATTTTCTACAGAGGTGTAGACTGTCGAAACATGTTGCTATGAAGGTTACTGCGGAAGTACAAGAGAGGTTAGAACATGCATCGAAAGGAATATGCCGATCTCTCCTTTGCTTCAAGTATTAATAACTTGGCGAAACGTTCAAGTCACTCGTCATTTATCCTTCTTCGCACCTCGTTTTAAATTTACGTAACACTGACGAAGTTGTTTCGTGTTTCTACTGGTGAAATCCATTTCAATTAAATTCGTTTCCAATTTTTTCCCTCGTGAAATCTTTCTCTTTTACATTTACCGCACCCGTCCTCTTATTTTCCACGATATCATTATACTTCGTCACCAATTCAATTAACAATTCATTCTCCATCGATGAGAAATTTGTCTCACGGCTTTTCTTTGCGATTTTGTCTACCCACTATTTTTTAAGCTGTGTGCAGACGAAAATGAAAACAAAAGCGCATCGCAGTACGTTCAGAAAATAATGCGACTCATCCATAGCCTTCCATAACTGTAATATTTACACGTTTCTTGTCGTTAACACGTCTTTGTTAACATTTTCAGAAAACAGGTTGGTGAAATGCAAGAAATCTAACAGCTTTGTTAGCGCTGTTACAATTGTTACGTTGCATTTGTTAACGTCGATTTTAACATCTGTTGGTGAAATCGGGCATAAGTATATGTCGGTTGATAGGTTCCTGCGTATATTACTTGTGGTAAATACTGCACTGCATCCAAACATGTGATATCAAGTATTCACTATACAAACCGTTTTGAGATACCCTAAAATAATTTGGGAAAAGGTCTGCCAGAGCACGTGTGCACGTGAACACGTGAAGTGTGTTGGTATTTAGATTCAACGTCCTCCAATTGTGCGACACCAAGATTTTCAACAAAATTCACTGACCCCGACCTGCCCTTTATTTTTTTTTTTTTTATTTTCTCAAAGATAGTTTCAACGATTTTAATTAAGATTTACTTAAGATTTTTATTACAAATAAAATCTACATTTTTAATCTTTTGGGAATATCCACATTAAGTTCACTCAATTCTGGATGACTTTTGTATAGGGTAGAGCGGTGCTATTCCGCTCATTTCAAATTTATAGTGTTATAAAGCAAATAAAAAACAATTCTTTTATGTTAAACATAGAGCGTAACAGTCTTTATTAATACCTCAAAGCGTACAGATTTTATAAACACACATATTTTATTAGAGGGTAGAGCCAGACTGAAAAATTCAGTGCCATAGCCGGGATTTGAACCACGGATCTTGTGGTCTCCGTCCAGGAGTCATTTGGAGGATTTAATGTCATGTTGGCACGTTGGCCATAGTAGCTCAATGGTTTAGAGTGGCTGGACGAAGACCAGAAGATCCGTGGTTCAAATCTCGGCTATGGCATTGAATTTTTCAGTCTGGTCCTACACTTTCGTAGTGCGTCCTACACACGGCTAGTGTGAAAGAACAATTAATTTCCACACATATTTTACTTGCTATAGTTCTGATCAAATAAAACAGCGAATGTTACACAGAAAGGAAATCTCAGAATTAACGGGGCTATTCCGCCCGGCCCTGTGGCTATTAGCGCTCACAGTATTTTTGCATTTTAATTAAATGCATTTGCCACAAATGAATATTTTCTTACCAACTGCACCAACGCACACTTAGTGAAACCCATCGTCCACATTTCTGGCATTTGATCCAGTCTCCTTTGGTTGCTGATTTCGGAGAATAATACTTTAACCCACAAAATTCGCATGGTGCATCTTCCTCATCACTGTATTCTATTTGGACTGGAACCAAGTCATCACTTGATTCACTATTCCTGCAATTTAGTTTTACAATAGGTCTAGGCTTTTCTTTCTTTTTG
The DNA here is from genome assembly GCA_030765055.1 of Mantis religiosa. Classification (NCBI taxonomy): domain Eukaryota; kingdom Metazoa; phylum Arthropoda; class Insecta; order Mantodea; family Mantidae; genus Mantis; species Mantis religiosa. The sequence goes on along the minus strand of CM060960.1, from coordinate 22,501,861 downwards.
CTCCGGTGTACATCCAAAGCCTCTTGCTGCCAAGTATTTTGACCTGGAAACTAAATCTTTCTCCTCCACCAAACTGATACACTCCTCCTAGTGGTTCTTGCCGTTGATGTGCATGAACACGATCTTTGAGTATAGAGTAAGGCACTCTGGAAAGGTCCGCAACTCCTCTCATACTTACATCGCCGTTTAATACGCTCATAACAGCACGTGCAATGTCGTCCTCGTCCAGTTTCGTTCCAGCTCTCTTTATTTATATGTGTGTACCATCTGAAACTATCAAATACAATTCAGTAATAGTTGTATAAGAAATAATTGGGTTAAAAGAGTACAAAAAACCCATATTATAACTGGGCGAATATAACCCCTCTTTGTTTGGGCGGAATAGTCCCAACTGTTGAACTTGTGAAATTGCGCACCATGTGAGAGCTATGATAAAAGAAACGCGCCATCTGCCCTACATGGACGTAACCCAAACTGACACCGACTTTCATCAAAAATCTCTCTAACTGCAGATACTAGACTCTAAGTTACAAATGGTATTTCTTATTCAAGGCAAAAAAGCAACATAAGTAACCTTGTAATTTTCTTCTGTTAATACTACAGGGTGTCTCTAAAGTCACTATCCATTTCAATGAAGGAAGACAGTGATTGCAAAATCAATATTATTTTGAAGTGTTACACATATTCTAGTGCCCTTCTACATGACCTCCATCTAGCTCAAAACATATACGCCATCTTTCAGTAGTGGAACGAAGTGTAGACTGTAACATGTCAACCGTAATTCGACCTGCTGCTTCCCTGATATGATTCCGTAACTCAGGCAGACCATTCACATTGCTAGTGTACACTTTAGATTTGATGTACCGCCATGCAAAAAAGTCTAAAGGAGTGAGGTCCGGTGAACGGGAAGCCCACAGCCGAGGTGAACCTCTGCCTATCCATCTCCCTGGAAAGGTTCTGTTCAGGAAATTACGGACGATGTTTGCAAAATGTGGAGGCACAGCATCTTGCTCAAACACAATTGTATCCAGTATGCCATCCTCTTGAAGCTGCGGTTCAAGGAACAGTTCTAACACATTGAGGTAGATGTTTACCTTTCGGCAAAGAAAAATGGGCCATACAGTTTTCGTCTGTCATACCCAACCACGTTCCCACTCCGATACCTCATGTGGTTCTTCATATGCCCATATTCGGCTGTTGTGTCTGTGCACTTTCCCACAAACATGGAAAGTGGCTTCATCGGAGAATAAATTTTTGTCCATTAAATTCTCATTCTCTGCACATTCCAGGAGGTCATAACACATTGCCCGACGACAGGCGAAATCCTCGTCCTCAAGATGGTGCAGAACTTGAATGTGATACGTTTTCGTAGAGTGAAACGTAGAATTTTCCACACTGTTGCGAGGGACGTTCAATTCCCTACTGAGTCGTCGAATTGATGCCTTCGGACTCCTATCACTGGCAATTTGAACCTGCTGCAGTGTTTCTGCCAAGACGTTTGGTCGTCCAGGACGTCTCTTATCACACACACTGCCGGTACGCTTAAATTTGTTCACAAGCAGACGAATGTGTGCCCTTGATGTGGCTGGTTTGTGGAATTTACGGGTAAGTTCCGCTCTGGCGTCTTCATATGACAATCCGCGTACCCGTGCACAAACAATGGCAACCGGTTCTTCTGTGCTAAACATCTTGCACTGAGATACCAGTATCTGAAAAGAAAAGAAACGAAACAAAATATTGCGTTTTCATTGAAATGGATAGTGACTTTAGAGACAACCTATATTAAAACAGCAGCCTACAACCTCAAGTAAATTCATAGAAACGCAGCACCAACACCAAGCTTGACAATGAACTGGCAGGCAAGTCATCGCTGCCCAAGATTGTTGGGCAGTAAACCAATTTGCTTATTTCGGGCCGAGTAGCCCCGCCGTACCTTAAGTGGTAAACCGTAAGAGATAGACAAAATCGTGTTTCACATAAAACGCGCTCCTAATGCTCAGAGTTTAACCATAAAATCATTTTTATTCTTGTTTCCCAGTATTTATAAACTAGTTTTTCTTCTTGAGTTTTGGCAATTTCACATGCAGTTAGGTAACCAGTGTTCATTAAATCATTTGTACTACATGAAAAACACTGTGGGGAAGTCATTAATCCAATCTTGAACAAATGTCACTCAGAAAATAATGGAATGTAATTAATCTGACTATTGCATCAGATGATTTTCTAGGCACATTTGATTTTTTTTTTTTTTTTTTTTTGAGATGCTTCCAATTAAGTTTTTCAGAGGAAGTAACTGAGATATTTATCATAATTAGTTGTGAAAATGTTTTCTTTTCGTCCCTTACATTAACGATCACGGTGTTAGGCGTCTCGGGGACTCGGGGATCGAGGGAAGCCGAATCGCTTAGTCTGATAGAGAAACCAGGGTTGAGTGGCCAGCCCAAAGTCTGGGATGAGAGCGAGAGAAGTAAGGGCGTCATGAATGATAGAAAAGATGGATGACGGAGCAATTTGTGGAACGATAGCGGGGAAAGCCGGAGATCCCGGAGAAAATCCGACCCAGCGCCGTGTTGTCACCACAAATCTCACTTTGCGATCACCTGGGATCGAAATCTTGGTGAGAGTCGAGCGGTCTAACCACTGGACCGCGGCACGGCGAAAATGTTTTTAATTAATATTTTAACTATTTTAGAGGAGATAGTTTGGAACACTTCTTGGCTAACATCTGTTTGCTCATTCCCAAAAATTTCACAGTGAAGTGAATTCCTTTGGGAAAATACAGGGTTTGCTTAAATTTTAGAGATATTTAAAAATATTAAGCATAAATTTCTTTATTTTTTTCCTTTTTAGGGTGGTCAATGGAAATAATACATGTCGATAAAACACAAAGTATATGCCAAATATGTGCTTTTTTGTGTGGAGTGAACCTTTTCTACGATATTTTCAATTAAATGTTTGAATTTTCCAGTAGTTTTACTATACTCAAATGGAAAGTCGCTGTTCATTTTTTATTTTATCTCTCGGCGATACAAAGGCAATGAAATTTTCAAGCTATCAACATAGCGGCTAGTTCTTAAAATATGTGACCATTGAGATGAAATGGAGGGACAGAAATTTCGGGGGATTTAATTAACCTACCCAGCATTCTCCTAGCGACCGGGAAAATCCCCGAAAAAACACATGTCAGGTAGGTCGCCACGGGAATTGAACCCGGATCTTCCGAATGGGGGCTACAGACGAAACCGCCTGAGAGGTTTCATAATCGATACTTTCGACGCCTTAATTTCCTAATACCCACAACACTTATCACTTTTGTGTGGCCTACTCAGCGTTCCATTCTAAACTGGGCGTGATTGACCGCTTAATTTTGCTCAGAGGTCTCTTAGTCAACATCTAAGAGTGCTGTCACATCGATTATTTTACTTGCGCCCTCCCCGTCCTTTACCACAGGCACATCTTCCTGCAGTTGCCGAGATTCGAACTCACAACGTTTGGCTTTGAATGAATGGTCAGTCCATTACTATCACTTTAAGGACCATTGCTATTCGAATCGATTGCGTTGAGGCACCGCAGAAAGCGGCAGAAGGAACAATTTAAAAATGACAGCAAGAGCGGCATAAGTAGCAAAATAATTCATGCGCTTAAAGGTTAAAATGCTCCACGTGCGTAAATATTTGACTGGTCAACTTGTAATTTTCAAAAAAAAAAAAAAAAAAAAAAAAAATCTTGAATTATTATTTAGGATTATTATTATTTGAATTATTATTTGAAACTTGGTAATTAAGTTCTTTTTATTAAATCTTTTAGCAATGATATTTCTAAAATCATATAAAACTCTTAGACTTCTTTTCTATCATCACTCATTTGGATTTTAAAAGTGTGGAGTATTGGTCGCTTTATAACAGTCTGTTGAAGAGAAAACAAAATCTTAGTAGAATCTAAAAAGTTGTTAAACATATGAAGCATTTTTAATTAGCAAAATTAAATTAATGGAAAGTAATTGTTCTTTCCCACTGGCCGTGTATAGGCTAAAGTTTGGAAAGATAGAGTCAGACCGAAAACTTCAATGCCATAGCCGGGATTTGAACCACGGTTGCCGTCCACCCGCTCTAATCCTTAAGCTACTATGGCCAACGTGCCGACATGACATTAAATTCTCCAACTGACTCGTGTTTTTTCCCGGTAAACCACTAGGAGTTCTCATAAACACATGAGACAACTACCTTAATGGCGAATTAAAACCTGTAAGTACTTTAAAGCCCGGGCCTTATAGTTCGGACCACTATAGGTCAATTAATGGAAATTAATAAAGCCCGGGCCTTAAAGTACTTACACGCTGTAAGTCACCATTAAGGTAGCTGTCTCATGTGTTAATGAGAACTCCTAGTGGTTTACCGGGAAAAACACAAGTCAGTTGGAGAATTTAATGTCATGTCGGCACGTTGGCCATAGTAGCTCAAGGGTTAGAGCGGCTGGACGGCAACCAGAAGATCCGTGGTTCAAATCCCGGCTATGGCATTGAATTTTTCAGTCTGACTCTATTTTTCCAAAATTAAATTAATCAAATCCAAAACAAAAACATTAGTACCTCTTAAACAGATGCAAATTTTTGATTAAAATGTTGTATAAAATGGTTATAGTGCATTACTATAAAATTTTCAGGTTGTTCAAATGAAAATCGAGTACTTTTGCTGTTCCTTTAAAGGAGCTTGGCCTATATTACAAGAAAAAAATGGGTAAATTCAAGGTATAATCCTTTTTATTTGGGCAATTGCAACGTTTGGAATATGCAGGAATTGATAATTTCTTCTCTGCAGAGTGATTGGCACCAGTGTTCTAGAATAGTTTTCCAACCTTTTAAAGAAAAACACCAAACACTCTTATCTCTGTGCCTCTCATAGGATGTACTGCACTACAGAGCCAAACCGGATATTACGTCACAAAGCCGTGCAGCGGAAACAAATGACATTTAAAGCAACCATGTGCATCACAATGTAAGTTAAAATAGATGCATTATTAACCTTGGTTTTGTAACTATCACGTGACTTTATGCACATTATGCAAGAGTGAAGTTATCGTTGTGCCTGCATTTGTTTTTATACTGTACCTCCCACGTAGTTAATAGGTACAGAAAGTATTGCGTTCCATCCAAAATTTCCATATTGGCAGTCGCTGAAAATATACGTTTAGAGGCTCCTGGAATAAAAATATGTTTACAAAAATATCGTTGACTAGACATAGCATATCTGAAAAATGTAACGTGATGCACTTATATGAATTTCACTCCTCTTGTAGAACTATTTTTTACAAATGTTATTTCTCTATCTCACGCTAAACGAGATACGAGAGCTGTTCAATAAAGAATGACAATAATTTTTTACGGTCATAATTTTTCGCACTAAAATTCAATCTTATTATATTCTGTTAGCTTAATGTGAAACAAACACGCCGCAGTGGTTTCATTGTTGGTACTCCAGGTTCCCGCCTGTGAGAACCAGGAAAGTTCAGACATGTTTAATATCACCTACCGCTGCAATGGAGGTAAATATGCGGCTTTGAAATTCTGCTTTCGTCTCAACCATCTTCAGTTGAGGCCTATACAATGTTACAGGAGGCCTATGGAGAGTCTGTTCTTCCCTACAGCACAGCTCGAAGGTGGTTTAACATGTTTAAAGAGGGGAGACAATCAATTTCAAAGGAAGGTGAATCCGGTGCTCCAGTTACTGCTCTTACGGAAGAAAACATTAGCATTGCTGCTGCTATTGTGAGAGAGGATCGACAAATTGCCTTAAGATCACTTTCTGAAATACTGAATATTTCATTGGGTGCCACCCACAAACATTGGTGACAGAAACATTACACATGAGACGTGTTTGTGCGCGATGGGTTCCAAGATTATTGATTCCCGAACAACAGGACATTCGCATATAGGTCTGCATGCAGTTAAAGTTGATGTTAGAGGAAGATCCGGAGTTTCTTTCAAACGTAGTCACTGCTGATGAAACTTGGCTACATCATTTTGATCCTGAGAGCAAACAGCAAAGCTCAGTGTGGAAATCTCCTTCATCACCAACCTCCAAAAAGCAAAAGTGATTGCTTGTGCTAGGAAAGTTATGGTCATCTCATTCTTTGATATTCATGGAATGGTTTATCAGCATGTTGTACCTGCACACACATCAGTAACTGGACAATACTACAGGGATGTCCTGAAAACATTGCAAGTCCATATCACTCGCAAAACACCACATTTTCGTGAAGCAGGCTGGATGCTGCACCAGGATAATGCGCGGCCGCATATTGCCAATGTTGTTGCTGAATATCTTGCAAACCTCAACGCGAAGTGCATCCCTCACCCTCCCTATAGTCCGGATTTAGCCCCATGTGACTTTTTTGTATTCCCTAACTTGCAGAAACGGCTTCGTGGGAGGCATTATCCATCCTCAGAAGCAGTGGTGAAGGCTGCGGAGGCGATTTTGAAGGATCTCTCAAAAATTGAAATGACTGGAAAGTTCGTCTTTCGTCTGGCGATTTCTTGTTTGTTACAGAACATTCCATAATATCAATGTACGTAGAAAAAGGAGCCGCGATCGCCGGTTAGAGAGAGTCGAAATGGAAATTGATAAATACAGCGTGCAGCTGTGTTTTGAAAGTGAACTCTGTATTTTGGTCAACGACCTTGGAAGATTGTATTCGTGTATGTTAGGTAATTCTGCTACTAAGGGTTGTCCAAAGTATATTTCTACGGAAATAAAGAGCATTTTGAATTTCTGCAAATTGGACTTTTAATTCTACGAACCCACAAAGTCACAGTGTACTTTAATATCAAATTATCTTGAAACAGTTCATAAAATTCAATTTGAATGTCAGTAAACACTATAATATATATAGGAATATCCCAGAAGGTTATTAAAGCAATTATGAACAACGCATAATGTAATTCTTTTACGGGCTACTTATGTAGCTCACGCGGCCACTCATGTCACAAAGCATCACGCGACTACTCGAGGGTTAATGCTAGCCAATAACTCGACTTAGAACTTTTTGATTGACCATATATTGTCGGAATATAACCATACAGCCTTAAGGCTTCCTCTGCAACATTCCGTATCTGAATCCTATATAATTAGGAATTGAAACACGACCATGTGAGTATTTGTTGTATGCCGATGAAAGGAATTTTCCAACGATATTAGGGCACAGATTATACGAGGGCCATTCAATAAAGAATGATCACACCTTTTTTTTGACAACGTACCTTTACTCATCCTCATAATTTTGATAGTCCTTCTCAAAATAGTCTCCCCTGAATGCGATGTACATGTCCCAGCGTTTCTGCCAGTCTTCAAAGACATGCTGGAAACCATTTTTGAGAGATCCTTCAAAATCGCCTTCGCAGCCTTCACCACTGCTTCTGATAATGGATAATGCCTCCCACGAAGGCGTTTCTTCAAGTTAGGGGATATAAAAAAGTCACATGGGGCTAAATCCGGACTATAGGGAGGGTGAGGGATGCACTTCGCGTTGATGTTTGCAAGATGTTCAGCAACAACACTGGCAATATGCGACCGGGCATTATCGTGGTGCAGCATCCAGCCTGCTTCATGGAAATGTGGTCTTTTCCGCCTGATATGAACTTACAATGTTTTCAGAACATCCCTGTAGTATTATCCAGTTACTGATGTGTGTGCAGGTACAACATGCTGATAAACCATTCCATGAATATCAAAGAATGAGATGACCATAATTTTCCCAGCAGAAGCAATCACTTTTGCTTTTTTCGGGGTTGGTGATGAAGGAGATTTCCACACTGAGCTTTGCTGTTTGCTCTTAAGATCAAAATGATGTAGCCAAGTTTCATCAGCAGAAATTGCGTTTGATAGAAACTCCGTATCTTCCTCTAACATCAACTTTAACTGCATGTTACCTCCATTGCAGCGGTAGCCGATACTGAACATGTCTGAACTTACCTGGTTCTCACAGACGGGAACCAGGATTACCAACAATGAAACTACTATTGCGTGTTTGTTTCACTTTAAGCTAACAGAATATAATAAGATTGAATTATATTACGAAAAAATATGATCTTAAAAAGATTATGATCATTCTTTATTGAACAGCCATCGTATAAATTAGACAAAGAAAATAACTTGAAGGTATCTGAAAATATAACGAAAATAATGGCATACCATGGCGAATATCCTGTCAGATCGAAGATATGTATTGAAGGAAACTGCTTAGAGTAAGCCTCCCACTGTAAATATTTAGAATGTGACTTAAGTTTTGCTGTGGATAAACAACAAAACGAAATTAATAAATTCCAGCCAACACATATGTGGAAATAATAAACAGTACATTTCAAAATAAAACATAAGGAAATACAAAACTCAAGTTCTACAAGACAATGTTCATGTATGGGAGTGAACCATGGATATTAAGAGAGAACGATAAAATAAAGATACGAGGTGTTGAAATACTATTTTTAAGGAAGGTCGAAGGTTGTACAAGGAGGGATAAAATAGGATATAAGAGTTAATGGAAATAGCTAAATATATTTGAGTTAAATGAAAAAATTATGGAGAACAAAATTGGAAAGAACATACCTGCAGATTGGACAATAGAAGATTATCACGAATCATAATTATATAATTACAAGCCTCATTAGACACCCTAGGAGGAGGACGCAACAGGCTTTTAGCCAAATCCTGGGATGTAAGAACAAGAATAGTTTGTACAATAATAGACAAAGCCATGTGAGTGCAACACTCAGGTTTTTAATTCAGAAAACCTTCAAAACAAAACCTTTCCAGCTTGACCTTGGAGATATTAACAACAGATATGGCTGGTGAGTCAAAATTAGTCACATTTGTAAGTGTTTTCAGTTTCAGAAGTAATACCGCCAAGTTGCTGCAGGAAGACCAAAACTTCTTCCTTGGTTGGAGCGAGCGAGCGCCTTTGAACCAAGGACGACAGGATTCCGACCGCAGTGAGTTGTGCATACCTCCACGATAAGAAACAGGATGTGGTAACTTAATATTTTTAACGCGTTCTTTTCACGTAACTGCGATCCGGGATGTCTGCTGCCCTAGATTACTGTGCAAGAGCATTTCTTGACCTGCCATTGCAGTTATATTTGCTTATTTTGAAGCTGCTGAATTAATATTACCGCCATAATTCCTCGGAACTTTGTAGAACTAAACCATGTGCCATGTAACTTTGTTGCGTATCTTTCAACTGCATCAGACGACTGCTAGCTGGAGTGTGGTTGACACAGGCGGTGTACAAATATCCGTACACCGTTATGCACTGTACCACATCTTCATTCAACTTTACTTCTTACTTCACGAAGGTTGAGTTATGAGCAATTAAACTTTAAAACTGTCGTAGTTCAAATATCACAAGCATGATATAAGGAATACGATTGTTGGCTGATAAGTCCTAGGCTTCACATAGGGATGGCATCAACTGTAGAGTAACTTGTATCCATAGTTACAGGTCAATAGCTTGTTTAGTTTTTGAATGACTGCATTTTAAACAAGACAAGTGTAGAGATTTAACGAAAATGGAGGCTTTGGAAAAACGAGCAGTGATTAAATACTTCAATTTGAAAGGCTCATCGCCTAAAGAAATCAAGTAGGAAATGGACAATACATTGAAAGACTCTGTCCCTTCATACAATGATTAAAGTGTGGGTTGCAGAGCTTAAAATCGGCCGTACGTGCACTAGTGACGAGCCTTGCCCTGGACGCCCTGTGGAAGTCACAACTCCATAGATCATTGGAAACATTCATCATTTAGTACTGAAAGACCCCAGATTAAAGCTGTTTGATATAGCAGAGGCTGTAAGCATATCAAAAGAATATGCAGGTAATATTTTAAGTAATGTTTTGGGCTTTCACAAGGTCTGTGCAAGATGGGTGCCACGTTTGTTAACATATTATCAAAAGTTGCAAAGAAAAACTGTTTCTGTTAAGAATTTGGAGCTCTACCGTATAAATCTCAATGAACTTTTGAGACTGTTTACTACCATGGATGAAACTTGGGTACATCACTACACTGCAGAAAGTAAATCACTGTAAAAACAGTGGATTGCGCCAGGTGAACCAATTCCAAAAAAGACAGTCAATTTTGTTAGCTAACAAGGTTATGGCGAGTGTTTTCTAGGATGTACAGGAAATTATATTTATTGATTAATTGGAAAAGAGTAAAAGTATCACTGGTGACTACTACGCAAGCTTACTGCAACGTTTGAGTGATGACCTGAAAACAAACAGACCTCACTTGGAATAGAAAACAATTTTGTTTCTTCACGACAATGCTCCGGTCCATAGTTCAGTCATTGCATTAGGAAACATGTGCGAATTAAAGTTCGAATTGCTTGAGCCAGATCTAGCACCCAGTGACTACCACTTGTTCCCGAACCTCAAAAAATGTCATGGAGGACGAAGATTTGAGAGCAACGAGGAGATCATTGTTGATGTGAACAGCTATTTTGAGAACCATGATAAGTCGCACTACTGAGATGGTTTAATTAAATTAGAACATCATATGACAAATGTATTAGCCTTTCCGGAGATAATGTTGAGAAATGAAGACTTTTTTGTGTGTGATCCGGGACTTATCAGCCGATCCTGGTATTTATTATTCATTTTGAAAACACAACCAGATTCCAAACACTTACTACATGGCAGAGCATTGAGGCCTGTTCCTTCACTGATGAGCGCTGCATTTGCTTGTTGTCTTGCTTACTAGAAGAACCAAATATTAGTAAAACATGGTAAAGCTAGGAAGCGTAGCGGAAAATATACGAACAACAGACATGTTTACGTGAGCTTATCACACATACATAGTGAGTTCAGTGTATATACACTCTGTTCAGATAAAATCATAAGAATGTGTCATACATCGGCGGGTGCGAGGTATAATAGACACACACATACACACACATTGATCATACTGGAAAATTGGTTATATTATCGTTCATTTGCTATAGTTGCGGCATTCATTTAATAACAAAAATGAGGTACCTAATTTAGTTGGTTTTCTCTCTCCTTTTTTTCATTGTGGAAATTGCAGAAGATAGTCTCATTTTATTGTTTTAAAACTGTAACAATAATTACTTACGTGGATACATATTTAGTGCATTTATAAACATTAAGGTTATTTTTCATTATTATGCACCCTTGTCGCGTATATAAGAATCAACTGGCTAAACTTTCATGTCAGACACACGCAGCTCCCCAGTGTTCCATATGTGTTTCATCGCCTACTGTACGCCAAGTTACTAATATTTCGCTCTTCTAATCAACAAGAAAAGAAACTATTGCAGCGCTGGTCACGTAAGTTCGATATGCTTCAACGCTCTGTCGTGTAGTAACCTGGCGCAGTGACGAAACACAAATAGAGCTCTTGAGAGCTATGTGTGATATGAAAAGGTAGCTAATTAATTATACACTAGTATGTGTTTCAAATAGGAAGAGTTCTCGCCTGTAGCGAATCAGATGCCTTAGAGCTTTCACCGTTGCCACCTCTTGTCCCGACTCTTTTCGTTTCTCCCTCTCTCGCACACTTGCGAGTGTTATTGGCGCTAGACATGAGGGAACACTAACTGAATTTTCCAAAGTTTTATAATAATGCAGTTGTTGAAATCACAATTGCAAATGAATATTCGTATATTACGCAAATTTTTAAATATTTAGTTTAAAGTTAATTATAGTTTATGAATTACTTATTTTTCTAATCCAACGAAAATATCAGCGGTGCATGCGTATAGCTGTGAATGTTACGTTAAGAGATAATTCATCATTGTCATTGTCTTCATCGTCTGAGTACTGCAAATTTATGATGATAGGTTCCAAAATCTCGTTACATGCCATTACTTTCCAAAAGTCGTCTTCTTTTAGCTTATCTGATGTCTCACGCAGTTTTGCCAGTCTTGTTGTGTTCCTTGTTAATTTCTTCGTTAATAAGTCGTTCAACGTCAGTCAGATTAAAAATATTATTTCTATTTGCAACATAATTTGAGCCCACATTAACTCTATTGGATTTTTCTAGCAGTAGTAGGGGGAAGGTGGATCGCGTCTCATTGATCCAGCTGATACAGTTTCTCATGGGAGAGTAGCTGAATAATGCTGCTTTGAACTCTCTTGAATAAATAGAGATTGCGAACCATTCATAAAGAGAGAGAGGCCGCACCGTGGCTCAGTGGTTAGACCGCTTGGCTCTCACCAAGGCGGCCCGGGTTCGATCACAGGCAACCGCAAAGTGAGATTTGTGGTGGACAACACGGCGCTGGGGCAGTGATTCTCCGGGATCTCCGATTACCCCGCCATCTCATTCCACCGGTGCTCCATCTTCATCTCATGTATCATCAGTGTCATCGCCTGCGGTGTCGTATGTAGTAAAAGCGGGCGTTAAACACTACACTACACACACACACACACACACACACACACACACACACACACACACACACACAACACACACACACACCATTCATAAACAGAGATTTAACGTGACCAGACACGTTCTGCCAGACTAGCAAGAAGTGTATCGTTTCCTCTCATGGAATTTAACGAACACCTTGGCTTATTCAAAGTACATATTTCTTTTACCACGTCATGCCAAATGTTTACGTTTCAGTTCTGAGTAATTTCTAATATACGTTCACGCATACATGCCAACCAATAATGATTCATCACAGTGCTTACGTCGCAAATAATTGTTATAATATAATGATATCTACTTTAATTATTTGTATTAGGAAAACTATGTTAAATACATTACTCTCTCCTTCCTCATGGATCAGTTTTTGCAAAATCTGAAGTTTTGTCTTAGCGTGAATAGTATTTCTTAGAGATTGATTAGTGTGGCGCTCCTCACACACCACATAGGCGGAATGCAATACGACAACACCGCAGTACTCCGATTGGTTGCTCACCTAGTAGCGCTCAAGGACAAACACCTTCCCATTTGAAACACATAATGTCAATTAACATTACAGCCCTCCGTTTTGACGCTTGACACAAAGGGATTTTCATTCCCTCTTTTTCTTTTATCACAATCACGCTATATATGATTTCTCGTACCTACCGATGTAAGGAATTTAATTGTGACTGCACCTGCACAAAGTGTGCGCACACTGACTCCCGTGTATGTACGATAGGCTTGCTTAAACAACTCCGCTATATCACATATTTTCCGATACCCAGACTGTATATTTTAGTGCGCTGTAAGCAAAGGTAATGTATAACTTATTTCGTGTGAATTAAACATAGACATTTTTAGGCGCTGCAGGTAGGTTGACAGTCAAGATCACAATTCCAGAATTTTGGTGCCCATTTAATCCTATTGGTTGCTAACATGGTAGTTGTTCTGCGTTACAGAGCAGGTTGTTATTTAACTATATTTATCTTAATATATTCAGTGAGGATAGGATAAAATGTTACGGAGAAGACTGTGGACAAGTTTGACCTTTAGTACCCAAAGTGGGCCATCCCCGGGAGAAAAGATGAGAGGAGACAGAGGCTGACCGAAAAGGAATCACGACAGTGCAGAGGGCGGGCCCCTACAATTCACCTGCTTGAAACTCCCCGGCAGGCTTGCACAACCAGCATCCTTACACACAGGCCGATTCTAGAACCAGAAAATGTTCCACCCGAAGTGGAAGTGTTCACCAGGAGTATATCATCCTGCCATGCAGCGCCGAGACCGCCGCCCACACTTCTACCCTGAAAGAGACTACCAGATGAGAGATGATATGAAATGATAAAATGGAGGGACAGGAGATTCGGAGGTGTTTATTAACCTACCCAGCCCGGTGATCCGCGGAAACCCCGAGAAATTTGAACCCGGACCTCCCGACTGGGGGTCACAGACGATACCGCCTGAGCCATCGCGCTCGGTACATTTATCTTAATATATTGAATGAGAATTTCCTACCAAATTTATATTTTCATTATCTTATAAGGCAAATAAACTACGTAGTAAATGTTATGCATATGGAATGCATTTAATTTCTTTCCAACAAATAAATAGAGGCCTTCTTCAGTGCCAACCTACCTTTCGGAATGTCTAAAGTCCATGCATCTTCTTAACAAACTGATGCTATCGCGTGACCGTGCATTGGACCACACTTGTTTGGCATACGAGGGCTGTTCAATAAAGAATGATCACTTTTTTTTTTTTGACAACGTAACTTTACTCATCCTCATAATATTCATTGTCCTCCTCAAAATAGTGTCCCCTGAATGCGATGCACTTATCCCAGGGTTTCTGCCAGTCTTCAACGACATGCTGGAAACCATTTTTGAGAGATCCTTCAAAATCGCCTCCGCAGCTTTCACCACTGATTCTGATAATGGAGAATGCCTCCCACGAAGGCGTTTCTTCAAGTTAGGGAATAGAAAAAGGTCTCATGGGGCTAAATCAAGACTATAGGGGGGTGAGGGATGCACTTCACGTTGATTTTTGCAAGATATTCAGCAACAACATTGGCAATATGCGGACACGCATCATCGTGGTGGAGCATTCAGCCTGCCTTACGGAACTGTGGTCTTTTGCGCCTGATATGGATTTGCATTGTTTTCAGGACATGCCTGTAGTATTGTCCAGTTACTGATGTGCGTGCAGGTACAACATGCTGATAAACCATTCCATGAATATCAAAGAATGAGATGACCATAACTTTCCCAGCAGAAGCAACCAATTTCGCTGTTTTGGGGGGTTGGTGGTGAAGGATATTTCCACACTGAGCTTTGCTGTTTGCTCTCAGGATCAAAATGATGTAGCCAAGCTTCATCAGCAATGATTACGTTTGAAAGAAACTCCGGTTCTTCCTCTAACATCAACTTTAACTGAATGCAGACTTGCATGCGAATGTCCTTTTGTTCGGGAATCAACAGTCTTGGAACCCTTCTCGCCCAAACACATCTCATGTATGATGTTTCTGTCACCAATATGTGGGTGGCACCCAGTGAAATGTTCAGTATTTCAGAAAATGATCTTCTTCCGTAAGAGCACCGGGTCCACCTTCCTTTGAAATTGATAGTCTCCGCTCTTTAAACATTTTAAAGCACCTTCGAGCTGTGTTGTAGGGAAGGATAGACTCTCCATAGGCCTCCTGTAATATTGTATAGGCCTCAACTGAAGATTTGTTGAGACGAAAGCAGAATTTGAAAGCCACATATTGTTCCTCACGTATTATCTCCATTGCAGCGGTAAGCGATACTGAACATGCCTAAACTTGCCTGGTTCTCACAGGCTGGAATCAGGAGTACCAACAATGACGTGTTTGTTTCACATTAAGCTAACAAAATATAATAAGATTGAATTTCAGTGCGAAAATTATGACCGTAAAATATTATGACCATTCTTTATTGAACAGCCCTCGTATATAGGGTCATTCAAAAGTGCCATCCACTCAAGCGAAGGATCACAGTGGGTGGTTGAAGGAAGTCGAACCAAGGACATTTGGAATGTGAGCCTCTAACGTTACCACGAAGCATCTCTGATTCTAACTCCTTTTACTTCAAAGTCAGACATTGCTGGCAAAACGTAATAACTCGAACTTGTGTGATGTGAAATGCTTCAACTAGTGGAAAGATTTTCATCACGAGCGTGGCGTGTTATTAAAATTCCACGAGCATATGAAAATCCCACGTTCCACAAATTGCATACTCGAGTTTATTTACAAACCATAACAAAATTTCACAAAACTGAATAAAGTTTGCACTCACGTGGCTTTTTTGACTCAGTGATGTAAGAAAATATTCTAAAAAATCTTCAATCTGCTTCATAATAATCGAGGTAGACGTTTGTAGAAATTCTTATATACTTCCTCTTAGCTACATTGTGAATAGAAAAACACAGTAGACTTAAGCGATAGCGAAATTATTTATTTAAGACCTAGTCGCTATGTCGCTATGTGATTGACTATAAAATTCCGTTCTCTTTGTATGGCCAAAACATAAAATACAAATAATGACTTCGAATTTGATAAAAGTATAAGTATTAGAAAATTAAGCAAATATACAGGAATTCTGGGAAAGTTTTAATTTCAGAATAAAAATAAAAATAAATAATAATTAAAATAATAAAATAAAAAAAAAAATTGTCGTGCTTTAAGATCTACATTTTTAGTAAGTTTACCATTTATGGAAACGTATTTCAGAATGAAGGTGAATTAAAAAAAAAGGAATAGATTCATTTGCTATGAAAATGTCTGAAACATATAACTAATGAAAACCAACAGAGGCATTTTTCATAAAATCAATATGTTCTAAAAATTGTCAGTAAAAGTTTGTGTTGTGGAATTTGCTTGAAAAGATTAGTCTTATTAAGTGCTCCAACTTTGTCATATTGGACAGTGAATGAAACGGGTGCAATGATGCTCAAATGAGTCCAGTGACCATAGACGTTAGTCCTACCAATCATCTTTCAGGAAAGGTAAAACCCTGGAATAAAATCGTATTCAAATCGCATCCACTCTAACCGAGATTTGAACACAAGACCTCATAAGAGTGAGACAGACATGCTAACGTCCGGAGGCGGTGCCCCATCGTCAGAAATGATGTAATTTTATTTTATTTTATTTTTGCCGTATTTCTCATTTTTTCATTTCATATTGGGCGTGAAAGACAATTTAATTTTACTCAAAGGTCTCTTTATGAGGCTTGAGTTTCTCTTTCGTGTCGTAAATCCACGAGATGGGACAGTCATTGTTCTTCTAAATACGTGTAAATGTTGTGAAGAATGTAATAAATACTGAGATTTGTCCCAGATGACCCAGCTGTCGAAGGGCCCTTAAAGGCCCCCCTTCCCAAGAATAGTTTGTAGAGAAGAAGGTAGAGGAAGTTTGCGATTTACAACCAGGTTTTCTATTTGTTTATTCTTTTGCATTTTTACATGACATATAACTTCTGACTTCAAACAGTAAGTACATACGAGGATGGTCTGAAAAGTTCCGACCTCTACATGAAGATGGCAGTACTCGTAAATAAAAGCTAGTGCATTTCTTTAATTAATCTGTTGAAAGTTACTCATCAAAGTTTCAGATATTTTGGACGCTCAGCTGCTATGTAACAGTTGTTTGAGTGAGTTGATGTATTTTTATGAAAATGGAAAAATCGGGTATCGAGCTGTCATTAAATATTTGTTCTTGAAAGGCAATAAGCCTACGCAAATTAAAGATGAGTTGGATTCTGTGTATGGGGACTCTGCACCATCATTTACCACTGTGAAATTTTGAGCAGCTGAATTTAAACGTGGCCGTAAGAGTTTGGGAGACGATGAATGTTCGGGATGTCTAAAAACTGCAACTGCCTACGAAAACGTCGCCAATGTTCACAAAAAGGTGCTAGACATCCGCCGAATTAAAGTGAAAGAGACAGCAGAGGCTATGAACATGTCAAAAGAACGTGTTTGTCACATATTAAATCAACATTTAAAGATGAGAAAGTTGTCCACGCGTTGTATGCAGTGTTTGCTCGAATTAGACCCAAAACGTGTTCGACTGAACATTTCCAACGCTCTGTTGGCATAGTTTAGGCGCAATAAATCCGAGTTTTGGCGCCGATTAGTTAGTGTAGATGAAACTTGGATACACCATTATACGCCCGAAACAAAAATATAGTCCAAACAGTGGACTGCAAAGGGGAAACCGGCTCAAAAGGAGGTAAAAGGTGTTTTTTCGGCTGCGAAAGTGATGGCGATAGTTTCTTTTTTGAATAGTCATACATTTATTTTAATCAATTATCTTCAAAAAGGGAAAACCATTACAGGAGCATACTACGCATAATTACTTGACAAGCTGAAGGCTGAACTTGCGGTTAAACTGCCGTATTTGCATAACAAGAAAATCTCTTTCACCAAGACAGCACACCGTCTCACACCTCAGCGGTTGCAATGACGAAAATCCATGAATTACGGTTTGAACTACTTGACCATCCGTCTTACTCATCAGATTGATACCGAAATTATGGTTTGACAGAAGCAGTCATGATAGATGTCGAAGGAATGTTGGTTCTTTGTGACGACCAAGGCCAAGGTCAGTTCAGTTGGGGAAAGTCTGTAACAATGCCATGAATGAAAGAAGCAATGTCCTTAGAAGGTGTCTAAAGGAATTGTCACTTGACGTATATGAATAGGGAATTCTTTGGATCGTTTACAATGGCGACCAAAACAGCCACAAAAGGACTTTGTTCAAAAGAGTTTGAAAAGGGAAAGTTAGGAGATATATACACGCACGCAGTTGTGGTCAGGGAGGCACTCTTCGGCGTTTAGCCGATGGAGACGGGTCGCGGCTAGGAAGCCATTATAAAGTCTTCGGCGTGCAGCCGATATAAAGGGAGGAGTCTGAGACGTCAAGCCTATTAGAGCGGTCAACTTGTTCTGTCTTGAATATTTGTCGGGTCATCAAAATTTATCGAGAAATATAATTAGCATTCAGTCACTATAAACCGAGATTGGTAACCCTCGGTCGGCAGCTTCCATTTTGAGGTTAGAAAAGAAGCAGTGAATAAATAATTTGGAGACGGGCATTCCAGTGTTGTAAAATTTCCTTCTCACACACATCCACGCATACCCTGAGAGAAACCTCATTGCTCGCCGACTTCTGTGTTCGCCATTATATTATATTTGCATCAAATTGGCGTTACAACGTGGAGCTGTGGTAACACTTGATCGCCACCATTAAAATTAGTTACAAGATCTAGCCCCGCGACTTGTTGCCTAATCTGATAATTGCGCTCGGAGGACAGATTTTCGTCAAATGAAGAGGCAATCACCTTCGTGAACAATTATTTTGCAGAGAAAAACGCCGAGTACTATTTGGACTGGTTGCAGAGATGGGAGTATCGCTGGGAGAAGTGCGTAGAGTTACAAGGAGACAATGTTGAAAAATTCTGAAAAATGTCGTGTATCTTTATTACGTCGGAAACTTTTCAGACCACCTATGTATTTAGATGAGTTTGGGAACCAACTAGCTTATGCCAAACAGATGTACCTCCGGTAAATTTTGTTTCAGCTGAATGCGAACTGGTGGTCAGCTTTATGACTTCTGATCATAGTGTAGCAGGCCTGCAATTTGTATACCAACTCGACATTGGGAAAACCACGAGAAACGTTATTTGAATGCGCAACTATATGCCCGTGTCTACTTTTTCATGCTCAGGAATTCAGATTTAGAGTGCTAACGATTCTTAAAGCAATAAGAAGAGTACATAGAACACCCGAAACCACGCTGGTAATCGAACTACGGATCTTCTACTTACCGTTGCGACGCTCTCACCTCCTAAGAAAGTCAGATGGAAAGTATCCAGGTCACGTCCTGGGACGAGACGATAGCTCCGTGGTTAAAGAGTAGGCACGAGAAGCCGGAGATCCGTGGTTCGAATTCCACCCATTGTTTCTGTGGTTACCATGGCTATTTCCATTCACTGAGAACAGGTATTTAAAAAATTAGCATAAACTGCTCACTTCTGAGGATATCAGAACCCCTAAACTTTTATTAAACAAGGTGCTTTTGTACCAGCTATACCTAAAAATGCTTATTCCTCTACCTACTTTATGTTTGGTTTCGTCTGTGACCCGCATTCGGAAGGTCAGGGTTCGATATCGGAGGCCGGCCTACCTGACCCATCAGGTTTCAGGGGTTTTCCCGGGTTGCTAGGCTAATGCTGGGTAGGTTAACACTTTAATGCATGGAGTAGCCTTTTGGCAACTTTAGGCTGTATTCAGCTGGAGAAATGTTTCAGTGCATTTTGTTTGTTATTATAATATTGAATTGGCCTTTATCAGTTACACACAAAATTTTGTTATTTTAGAACTGTAATAGTATATTATGCAACGAGACTATTCTTCGCTTCGCTCGCTCGGTTAATAATTATGACACGAACGTTTTAATTACCATTACAATCAAGTTTCATACGACTATTATGCTCGATCATGTATCTAAATTAAAGGTTTCATTTCAAAGTACTCATTTCTGGTTTGAGTGATATGTTACAATCGTTATTCCTTTGTCTAAAGTGAGACGTAGTACGCGGGCGCAGAAATATTGATTACTTCCCTATAAACAGCTGTTAACATGTGACACAGTTTAACCTAAAAGAAAGTATAGACAAACTGGAACAAATTGTATTTACTGCAATATCATTTGCAATTAATGATAATCATAATATGAACAGAACAGGGCGCCGGGGTAGCGCGGTGGTTTCGTTCGCGGCTCCCGTTCTAAGGGTCCCGAGTTCGATTCCCGGCTCTGGGGTTGGCGATTTTAAGTCGGCCCTATCCACGCCTTCACCTCTGTCTAGCACACGTGAAGTATCTCCTATGCCCAACGTGGTTCGGAGTCCACGGTAAAAACTGTAGGTCCTCTCACCTCACCGCCATCTTCACTATCACCCTATCATCGGAGGTAATGGACACCGCCCTCTGGGTGCCTCCACCTGAGAAATGGGTCCGGTCATCACTTGGTGGGGTGAGGTTACCCCGAAGGCCAAGGTTGCCATGTGGGGAGTGTTAGTAACTAACATATGAACAGAACTGTCTATTTCAGTTATAGGTTATGCGCTCGCCTCGGTAGCGTAGATGATAGCGTGTCTGCCTCACCTTCAAGAGGTCCCGAGTTCGAATCTTGGTTAGGGTGGGTTACATGGATAAGGTTTTTCCGGGGTTTCCCCTTATCCTGAAAGGCAAATGTCGGGTAGCTCTAAGCTCTCTAGCCCCTGGGCTCATTTGAGCATCATTTCACCCATTTCATTCATCGTCCGATGTGACATAACGTTGGAGGACTTAAACTGCAACAGGAAAAGTGTTATTTATTGTACAATTAGAAAAATGAATTTGCAGAAATAAGCTTTTTTGAATAGCTGAATCGATGATTTCATATTTTGAGACAGTTCTTCAAAATATACTAGGAATACATTTTCTGAGAACGAATTTATACCTTTTGATGTTCTCCAATCCATGAACTGTGAATAGAATTTCTCGTATATCTTGACTTTTGTGGCGAAAAGTTATTGTTAACATTGAGTGCTTTGGCTGTAATTTCTGGAGGTGTAAGTTCCATGTTACTGTTACTAGTGTAAGATATTTTGACTTTTTTCTAAACTGGTGCTAATACCGTTGTCGATTGAAACGAAAATAAGCGGTACTTGCGCTTTCACAATGTTACGTGGCCACTTCTGATTGGTCGAATACCAATACTTTAATGTACAGGTGTACTTTAATTAGGCCCATTAAAGTTTGGCATGGTCGAGCATAAATACGAGTAATATATTATTACATAGTATAGAGGGATAAGTTTAATGAACACAAGTTGCAAAATATATACTAAAATAAATAATAGACGGAAAGCTATTACAGAATGCCTTTTAGGAGAAGAGCAGAATGGATTCCGCAAAGGCTAATCCTGTACAGATAACGTATTGGTCCTTAATTAAATAATTGAATGACGAAGGGAAAAGAATTTGGTAACACATACCGCATTCATTGACCTGGAAAAGGCTTTTGATAGAATATATAGATCAAAACTGCGGCAAATATTAGAAAGTAAGGGTTACCCCTCCCCCCACATACCAATGCAATAAAAGACATATACACAAATACAAGTATAAGACTTGATACTGGGGATAGGTTAACAGAACAAATTTCTACCAATACTGGACTAAGACAAGGGTGTAGCTTATCACCTGCTCTTTTTAGTATATATATGGACGATATTTAAATGAATGGAAGATTTTAGTAGACCCAGGAATCAAAATAAAAGAAAATATTTACATTAATACCCTGCTGTTTGCGGATGGCCAAATATTGATTCATCGGAATGAAAATAAACTGCAAAAATCAATATATATTCTAAATAATATAGTACAAAAGTATAATTTTAAAATATCAGAAGAAAAAAACAAAAATTATGGCTTTTAAAGGAAATTATAATGTAAGATCAAAAATTGTTTTAGGAAATAAGATTTTAGAACAAATATCGAGTTTTAAATATTTAGGATATAACATAAGTTTTAGTAGCAATGCTGATAGAGAAGAAAAAGTAAACAAATTCCGAGCAATATGTGGGACAATCCAAAGAACTTTTTACAAACAGAGTGAGAAAGGATACAAAAATGAAAATGTATAAGGTAATGGCTATTCCAACTTTACTATATGGAAGCGAAAACTGGGTGCCAACACAAAAGGATTTATATAAAATACAGACTGCAGAAATGAAATTTTTAAAGTGTTAAAGGTTGTACAATATTGGACAAAGTAAGAAATGAGGATATTAGAAAGGAATTAGAAATCAAACCAATCCATGACAAAATATCAGAATGAAGGCAACAATGTCATGAACATATATTAAGAATGGAGGATGAAAGATATCCAAATGTAGTATTAAACTATGTTCCAAAAGCAAGAAGAGATAGAGGATGAGATCTATGAAGCCGAAACGGGCGGTATGCCCAAACCATGGAGTGAAGAAGAAGAATATTATTATTACAGTTTCATTGTGGGTTTCTTTTTTAGTTTAAAAAGGCAACATCAAAGCAACTACAGTCAAATGATACCCTGTCAACGAGCCATCACACTGATTATTTTACGTGGATCCTTTTCTACAGGCACATTTTGCTGCAGTTGCGGAGGTTCGAACTGACGACGTTCGGCTTTGAATGTATGGCCAGTCCATTGCGTGTCGCTTTTAGGTGGCTATTCAAATTGACTTCGTTGAGACACTACAAAAAGCCGTTTTATGAATTCCAGCAAGAGTGGCATAGGTAGCAAAATAATTCATGCATTAAATGGTTTATCAGATCCCCCGAATTTTCTGTCCCTCCATTTCATCTCAATTATCAGTTCACATCATTTCTCATTTGGTGGGCTGCTTCAGGGTAGAAGTGTCGACGGAATCTAGGCGGTGCATGGCAGGATGATGCACACACAACCACAAAATGTATAACTGGATATAACACAAATATCAACAAAGACAAAACACCACTAATACTCGCCTCAGTGAACAAATAACTGTTTCCAGTAAATTAAATGCCAGGTCAGGAGATGGCGTGAGTGAATAATATTAATTTGGTCAAAGAAACATAACTTCTTTAATTGATGGTCAAGCTGTATAGGTCTGTGCTTCTTAAGCCGACGGATTTCCATTTTAAGGCCGGTTTCCAAGAGGAGCTGAACTGAAATCCATCACCTTTGGTAGTGTTTTGTCTTTGTGGATATTTGTGTTATATCCTGATATACATTTTGTGGTTATAACATTTCGTAAAATATCCTGAGGATGGGAGAGATGTACGCTCCCGAAACGTCGATTTCTAATCGTCTTTTCACCTGGCTTGTTTACCGAGAAGATCTTGAATAACGAAGTTATTTCCATGTAAAGGATAGATTGAGGTAGGGGACTTTTTTTTTAATTCGATCATACCATATCATACACACACATACACTAAGAATTTTTCTTAAACGTTCTGTTATTAATTTGAAAAAAAAAAAAAGTATTCAGGGAGCTTCAAAACGTATTTTCCGTGAAATCTCGTTCAGTGGCATACATAGTTATTGACTTTATAATTATTATTATTATTATTATTATTATTATTATTATTATTATTATTATTATTATTATTATTATTATTATTATTATTATTATTATTATTATTATTATTATTATTATTATTATTATTATTATTATTATTATTATTATTATTATTATTATTATTATTATTATTATTATTATTATTATTATTATTATTATTATTATTATTATTATTATTATTATTATTATTATTATTATTATTATTATTATTATTATTATTATTATTATTATTATTATTATTATTATTATTATTATTATTATTATTATTATTATTATTATTATTATTATTATTATTATTATTATTATTATTATTATTATTATTATTATTATTATTATTATTATTATTATTATTATTATTATTATTATTATTATTATTATTATTATTATTATTATTATTATTATTATTATTATTATTATTATTATTATTATTATTATTATTATTATTATTATTATTATTATTATTATTATTATTATTATTATTATTATTATTATTATTATTATTATTATTATTATTATTATTATTATTATTATTATTATTATTATTATTATTATTATTATTATTATTATTATTATTATTATTATTATTATTATTATTATTATTATTATTATTATTATTATTATTATTATTATTATTATTATTATTATTATTATTATTATTATTATTATTATTATTATTATTATTATTATTATTATTATTATTATTATTATTATTATTATTATTATTATTATTATTATTATTATTATTATTATTATTATTATTATTATTATTATTATTATTATTATTATTAATTGTGCAAGCACTATTAATAAATGTGGTTCTTATATTTTCTAGTCAAACATTCCTAAATTGGCTATATAAGTTTTCTTTTTCAATATTTATTTTGCGTTGGATAACCAGCCCAGTAGCAATGCCCCCTTGGAATTTTCGGTGGGATCTTTGTTTGAAGTTCGTATTAACATCGGTAAGGCCTCGAAATGCGATAGAAAACAGAGAAGGTAATAAAAATGCTAGTGCGAAGGGTTCGTGAACCTATCTAATAATTATTGTTCGGCACGAAAACCGGAAACGCTAAGAACGTCGTTCCAAGTAATAACGGAGTTCATGAATGACGCCGTGGAATGTCACGACCAACCTCCCCTCTCCTCCCTCGTTGCATTTTTATTTCATTAAACTGCTCTCTCCCTCCACGGCGCTCTTTGTGTTTCATCAATGATGGGACGAAGTGCGGCGAAGTGCCACCAGAGAGCAGGCCAGTCCCTCTTTCCACAGCTGGTCCGCTGGCCCCTCAAAGCAAGCAGTTACCTCGCAGGCGAATGGTTGTTCAGTGCGTACGGTGTGCAAATCTGGACTTGTGAACGAACGTGCCTTCCCTTCGTGTACTTGTGTACAGTTGGATTCCCAAACAGTGAACGACAGGCAGCAGAGGTATGTATTAAACCTCTTTATATTGCAATTATAATAATTTAAAGAGTAGCAAGCGTGTGAATTAATTATTGTAATGTGAACATACATATTTCATGCGTTGCTTCACAACTTTCTCCTATTCACCCCATTTAACCTTACGAAAACTACACATTCATTATCAATCCAGATTAACTCTGAATTCACTTGTACACATTTCGTTTAGGATAAGTAATCAAAACCATAATCTTTATTTTAAATAAAGTTTAGTTATGGACGAATAGAAACTTCCCAGTCGAAAAAGTAAATTTAAAAATTAATACAAAAGACGTCTAAACACTGAAATTTTTTGTGTAAGATTATGTGGTCTTGTATGTTGCGGTTTAAAAATGATAGAAAAGTCATTCAGAATCAAGCACTTAAAAGGCAGTTTCCAAGAAAATTCCAGAGATACATGTCATGCAAATATGTGCATTAAACATATAGTGAACTTTTGTTGAAAATAGTCGTGCTTTCCTAGCATAAATACCAAGTTTAGTGGTTTAATGGGCCTGTGTTCGAATTGGGCTGTTCACACACACCCAAATGGACTTTCTCATAAACTTTGTTATCCAAATAGGTATCGAATTTTTTGGTGGAATGCAATACTTCAGAAAATATTTCTTACATACAAATTATCCAATCCAGCATTTCGAAAATTTCAAATAAGTTGCCTATTTATTCCTTCGTATATTTCTTCAAGGTAGTGAATATCTTCACATATTGAAATACCTATTTTTGCAAACGTTTTAAATATTTTAGACCTGTGTTGGTAATTTGATTAACAAAGAAACGTGCAGAAATCTTTGCGTTGAAACTTGTCTTATAAATGAAATGCTATAAACTGTTTGGAAAAAGTTCTACCTATCTTGTTCCTTTATTATATGCATAACTTCGACGTTTTTGTTGTTGTAAGAGTTCTTAGAACGTTAATTAAACTTTTTGTAATATGTTATGGTCAAGATTTATTTTTGTGCATGTCCACCGCGGTTATGTCTACCGTGCACTTATAAGCAGGTAGAGGAGTATTTTATCGGAAATAGGTGCTTCGAAGGAGGTGCGGCGCTAACTTCAAAACGGAGTGTTAAATATCAAATGATAGAGCACGTGCCTGCTGTGTGAGTGCTACCGAGTTCGATGCCCAACTGGGGGGGGGGGGGGTTGCGAATTTTTCTCTAGCCATTATTCCTTATCCTTATTAGTGTGTGTGTGTGTGTGTGTGTGTGTGTGTGTGTGTGATATATATGTAAAACCTACCCAAAACAATTGTGTACAAGCCCCAAAGCTACAAGGGTCAAATGGAGCAATAAAAGGGGAAAAAAGTAACACGAAAACGTTCCACATTCCAAAACAACCTTTGCATAAAATAGTTTTCTGTTTTTTTTTTTTTTTTTTTTTTTTTTTTTTTTTTTTTTTTTTTTTTTCATAAATACTTGTAAAATTTTGATAATCACATATCTAAGGCGTTTACATCAATAAAATACGTATTTACTTTTCTAGGATTAACCTCGAAGAAATTGGTTATTCATAAGAGATACAATCTTGCATAATGTCAGAACAAAGTATTCGTACACCACTAAAACTTTAAGAAAAAGTATTAGGAGTATTTAAATGATAAATTAAAGCTTACTGACTCTGAAGACATGGAAGGAAGGAATGGAACAGTTTTCTAACCTCCGCCTTTGGTATTCGGTTCCATTCTTCCAAAAGAGCAGTTTTCAAAGCGTATTTGTTGCAAATTGCCCTTTTTCTTGCGCGTTTTCCCAGGATACTCCACACTTGTTTGATAGAACTAATATCTGGAGATAGGGGAGGGATATGAAACTGTTTTGGAACATTCTATAATATCCACAGTCTTGTATTAAGTGCAGTATGTTTTGAATCCTTATCCTGCATAAACATCCAGTCTTCCTGCAAGCCCATTTTTTCCACACTGGTATGCAGCTCTTGCTTAAGAATGCCCATATACTTTCTGTGATCCTTTATTCACTCGATAACATGCAGATTGCCGAAACCTGATGCACTTATACAACCCCAGGCAAGGACGGATCCTCCGCCGTGCTTTACTGCGGAAAACAAGATTTTTTGGTTCCAGTTCCATATGTTTTTTCCTCCATACTTGACTGCGATCTGCATTGAATACCTTGAACAAGGTCTCTTCTGTCCACACAACTTTTCCCAGAAGTTCATACTCATCGCTGTACTCACGAGCGAATTCTAGGTGTTTTTTTCCTGTTCTGTGGATTGTTGTACCCTTTCTTATTGTAAACGCTCTCGCAGTGCTCGTTGAAATATTAATTCCTGCCTTGTGCAACTCAGCAACAATCTGAAGAGCAGTCATTCGCGGATCTTTTTTAATGCAGCGAAGAATGCTGCTTTTATCTTCAGCCGTGAGGACTTAGGTCGACCACTCCTGGGTGTATTTAGAAGAGATTTTCTGGTCCCTACTGTCAGTGATGGATTGAATCGTTTACCGTGGTCTCCTCACTATTTGAGATATCTCTGAAAGTATTTTGAACTCATTGTGCAGTTTACTATTTTTCTCTTCTGGCGTAGCTTCTTTCCCTCTTGGCCCATTTGACGTTGCCTCCGCAACCTACTGTGTTCGACGTCAGACTGGTACGTGCATACCGCTTGCTGTGAAACAGCTGAATGCGTACTATCCAGAAAGGAGAGCTGGCTTGTAATATATCACAGTATTCAATCTAGATACCTTTGGTGTACGAATATTTTTGTGCCACATTTTCGGTATCTAATATTACCGTTGAGAACTACTGATTCTAGAAAACTTTCAGCAAAATTACGGTAGGAATAGGTAAATATACAAACCATGTAATTTTACAAGTTTACTAAGTTTCATAAATTACGTTGCAACAACACATTGTTTCTTCATTTAGGTGTTGTACGAATACTTTCTGGGCTAAGTGTATACGAAACGAGGAGTGATGTTTCAAAAAGCAATAAGTCATGGACTAAAATTAGTTTGAAATGAATTTGTACTCCGAAAGATCGACTGCATCGTTCTGGTGTTCCAACTCAAAACAATTTTTAACTGTTTAAATCAAGTACAAACATTGGACTTCGGTTTAAAACACCACCACTCCAACATCGGAATTCCTTTAAACCATAATAGGTTGAAACGTTTTTATTTGTTGCGACTGTAGCATCTAGAAACAAATAATGATACAGGTGGGAGAGCAAATTTCCAAATCTTCACAAGTCTGGTTTCTTGTTACCAATGTATTGGCGACTCACAATATCAGCTATAAAACGTTTATTTATGGCTTTTTTGTGTTTTGAAGCGTCACTCTTATAGATGTCATTAAAAGTCACAATTTATACAAATTTTATTTTCGTTAGTGTTCTTTTTTATTCACTTCCGCTGTCATGATTGGGAAGCTACACTCATTCCTGCACTCGTATATGTTGCATTTTTAATGTATTTGATTTTCGAAATGTTGATATGTAACATTTATCGTTGCAGATATACAGTATATCTCTATCGTTGAATTTTTTATTACTATAGTATTTAACGAAAGTATTGCATTTCACCCAGAATTTTGACATCTAGATTTCACAGCAAAAACTTCTGTTGTGAATGGCACATCTCAAAAAACGAAAAGTGAATTAAATACCAAATTTGAAACACATTTTTAGCATCTTCCAAGGATAGGATCGCCGATTTTCTAGAAAAGCTTCTCACACCAAACTACATTAATTTTTTTTTTTTCGAAAATTGATTTCAACTATTTTGATTAAAATATCATTAGGTATAGGTATTACAGTAAAATATAATCATTTGCTATCAACTTCATTTATATTTTAAAGAAATCAGTAAATTCTTCAGAGAATTTATCTTAAGTTCTGTGAGGAATTTCCCAATTTCGTAAGAAAAAGTGAAGTTTGTAGCAAATTATCATGTTTTATTGTAATATTTGTATTACTTCACTTCTATTAGCTTTTGGTTTTTGTTTTACCTAGATTAGTTTAGGATGTCATGATATGAATTCTTTTGGGATTACTTTGAAATGCTGTTCATTCTAAATAACTTTTGCATGAACTCTAAAACAGTATTACATTGACAAAATCCTACTACACAAAAGTAAATTTCGTTAAAGGAAATCATTTATTTCTTTGGGAAGGAGGAGCAATTTTCGAAATATTTTTGTTATTTGACTTAAGTTTTCTCACATATGATATCGTTGAGCACGTTTTTATATCCCGTCACTCCAAAAAGAAACGTAATTTCGAAGCCCTGACATAGCTACCATCATATAAAAGATTTGACTATAGTTTTCACCTACCTATTCTCCTAAATCAATTGTACCTGAAAGGAAATGTGTAGCAAGATCATTTCCAAAAACGTTTATGTAATTAATATGAAGTTTAATATTTTGCATAAGTGTTAGTGGTGAAAATAATGTAAGTGCATACGTAAGTTTTTTTTCTTCTGATTTATATGCCATTTTTAAAATCAAATGCCATTACTAGGTGTTCACTCCTTAACTATTGTGCATCTCTGGAGTTATTTGCGTGTTATTTATACAAACGTTAGATTTGTAGGCGCACATAAACACAATAAGGAGGTTAGGGAATAAATATCTGGAGAAATCCATCTTCCAGCGGGGAATCAAACTCAAGACCTCTGGATTTTAAAGCCAGACTACAGACTCTGTTGAATTTTCATTTAAAACGTTACCGTCTTTATTTCCCACGCGTACATACGGACATTTCCCCTAAAAATGCCTTCCTCTCTATTCAGGGGTCCCCAAAAGCGCGGAGCCCTGAGTGGAGGCGATTGTCTCGCGGGACAATGAGTGAAATCTATTTCCAGGCTCACGTTCTAAGAGGGAAGGGTGCTATATCTAAAAGTAGAAAAGTTATTTTTGTTTAGTTTGCACTCCCCTACTTCCGTCTGTCTGGCTATCATGGCCCTTCGAAACTGAATGACTGCAAATGTCACGGCACAAAACAAGAGTGATGACTAAAACTTATCTCCAAAACATCGAGCCATAAGTTCTTTTCTAGCGGGGGGTACTCTTTAAGAATGGAAACTTACATATCAAGTCATGTGATTTCATTCTTTAAAAATGTTTTTTTCTGCATTTTTGCTTTGAAAGGTTTTTCTGTGAGACATTTTCTTAGAGAAATAATTTTTTTCTTGGAAACTTAGTCACTTTCCTCCAGTGGTTGGTACTGTTAAGAATGGAAACTTATAGGTGGTCAAGCCAAGTGGTTTCATTCTTTAAAAATAAGTATTTCCGCGTTTTTTCTTTGAATTTTTTTTGAGATATATTTTGATATATTTGTTTTTCTCACAAACTTATACGAGGGGTGTTCAATAAAGAATGATCATAATTTTTTTACGCTTATAATTTTTCGCACTAAAATTCAATCTCATCATATTGTTAGCTAAATGTGAAACAAACACGCCGTAGTAGTTTCATTGTTGGTACTCGTGGTTCCCGCCTGTGAGAACCAGGCAAGTTTAGAGATGTTCAGTATCACCTACCGCTGCAATGGAGGTAACATGCAGTTAAAGTTGGTGTTAGAGGAAGATACGGAGTTTCTTTCAAACGTAATCACTACTGATGAAACTTGGCTACATCATTTTGATCCTGAAAGCAAACAACAAAGCTCAGTGTGGAAATCTCCTTCACCAACCCCCCCCCCCCAAAAAAAAACAAGTGGTTGTTTCTGCTGGGAAAGTTATGGTCATATCATTCTTTGATATTCATTGAATGGTTTATCAGCATTTACTACTGGGATGCCTGAAAACATTGCAAGTCCATATCAGGCGCAAAAGACCACATTTCCATGAATGTGGAAGGCTGGATGCTGCAGGCTGGATGCTGCACCACGATAATGCGTGGCCGCATGTTGCCAATGTTACTGAATATCTTGCAAAAATCAAAGTGAAGTGCATCCCTCACACTCCCTATAGTCGGGCTTTAGCCCCATGTGACTTTTCTATTCCCTAACTGGAAGAAACGCCTTCGTGGGAGGCATTATCCATCATCAGAAGCAGTGGTGAAGGCTGCGGAGGCGATTTTTAAGGATCTCTCAAATGTTTTCCAGCGTGTCTTTGAAGACTGGCAGGAACTCTGGGACAAGTATATCTTATTCAGGGGAGACTATTTCGAGAAGGACCATCAAAATTGAGGATGAGTAAAGGTACGTTGTCAACAAAAAAAAAAAAAAAAAAAAAAAAAAAAAAAAAAAAATGATCATTCCTTATTGAATAGACTCGCAGCTGCAGCGGTGGCTACAACGAGGTTCGTGAACCGCATGCGGCTCTTGATACCAAGCTTAGAGTAAATTTAATATAATTAATAGAAACTTAACATTTGAAACCGGCGGAAAAAGCAAAATCTTTCCCTGAACTTAACGACTCCCTGTGGTTGTTAGATTTCGTTTTTTTTTCTTTTCTCTTTTACGGCATGATCCAGCATTTACAAATGCTACATATCTTTACAAGGAAGATAAAAACTTGTTTCTGATTTGGTCAAGATGTATTTAGCTTTCACAGCAAGTTAAAGCTGCAGACTGAAACATTTGTTCACTTAAAAATGTTTGAAGAAAATTACTAAAAGCTTTGCTGACGTTCAGGTGAAAACTAAAGATTACTTGAGTAGCATGTCGGGCCTTGCTGAAGAAATCAATGGCAGGTTTAATTATTTAAGATCACTCAAACCATCCTTTTGCTGTTGATGTTGACGATGACTATCCTGTTTCATTACCAATAAAAAAGGATACAGCAGCTGTAGAGTTGGAACTAGTAGAACTGTAAGAGGACGAAGGACTAAAAGGACTCAAACGAAATGGCGTTTCTACCATAGAATTTTGGAACAATGTTCCAGAAGAAAAATGTCCAGTAACAGGAGTGTGCTAAGACTTATTGAAATCTGTTACTGCTTGTGTGTGAATCACTGTATTCAACACTTAAATTAGCTAAATATAAATATCGATCTTAGCGAACTGCTCTTACCAAGTATCAGCCAGATTTCTAAAAACTAACAAAAATGTACACACGAAAAAACATTTCTCAAAAGCAGAATATCATTGCTTCATGTGTAACTGAACAATAAGTTTTGTGTAGTGCAAAACATAAATGTTCCTTCATTTGCTATAAAATGTAAAATGTCTTGATATTTTAGTTAACTGATGGAAATCAATCATTTCTTCTCACTAGCCGTATATAGGCTAAGGTTTTTGATACTCTACATGAAAAATTCAATGCTACGGCCTGCATTGGAACCACGGATCTCCTGGTTTCCGTCCAGTCGCTCGAACCCATTGAGCTACCATGGCCAACTTGCCGCCATGACACTAAATTCTCCATTCGACTCGTATAGGGGAATGTATCTCGAATACGAGAGCCCTTTTTGGTTTACCGGGGAAAATGTCATACAGCTCATACGTCTCTTTACATGTAGCATATTTCAAAATTTTATTTTCTCAAAAAGGCTCTTAATTTTGATTAAAGTAGCATATGTTTAAAACATTTTCTTGACATGCAAATTTTAAGCACATCTTGAATTTTCTGCAAATGTCCTCGGAAGTCCCGCTTCATTCTGAATGACTTAACTGGTAAATCGTAAGCGATAGGAAAAAAGTAACTCTGCAAAATGTGAATGCATGTATGCCAACACTATGGCCTTCGGTGTAACCTCGCACCACTACATGATCGGATCCATTTCGGAGGTGGAGGCACCCAGAGGGCGGTGTCCATTACCTTCAATGGTAGGGTGATAGTGAAGATGACGGTGAGGCGAGTGGACTTACAGCTTATACCGTGGACTACGAACCACGTTGGGCATAGGGGACACTTCACATGAGTTAGACAGAGGTGAAGGCGTGTATAGGACCGACATAAAATTGACATTCCAGAGCCGAGAATCGAACTCGGACTCTCAGCACGAGTCACGAACGAAACCACTGCACTACCCCGCCGCCCACATCAAAAATGTAAAGCGCGTTAAGACACGATTTAATATAAATGAAATTTTGTACTATGCTTTACATTATGCTTTACATTTATGCCTTGTGTTTGGATTTTCTAATGGTTATACCTTCTCCAATGGGAAGTCCTTATCCACATTATCTCAGTCGTCATATAGCTACAGTTCCCCACAGAAGAGTCTCCGCGGGATGAGACAGAGGTTGGAAAAGGTTCCCACACCCTCCCTGGACAGGTTTATGACACCCCATGTCAGTACAGTTACAGACCATTCAAAAGTATTCTGACGTCTTCTACTTTTGTGAATGAATCCTCTCGGTTTTAGTGTACAGAGTGAATAGGGCTATAGTTTTTATCGGTTCTGCTCCTAGTGTAGCATGCCTTCCCTGTCACACATATTCGCTGTCCTCGTCCCACTGTGTAAGGGAGCACATTCCTTTCAGGGAGCTTCTTTGCTTTGCTGGACAGTACCAGTTTTTGAGATTTTACTATCGTTTGAAGCATGCAGCATTTCCAACTTCCTCTTGCACTTAAGACGATTAGGATTAGGATTGTGGTTTATTATATCGAAGCCCTAAGTGGGGCATCCCCAGGAGAAAGGATGAGGCGAGAGGAGACAAGAGGGCGGTCGCCCCAAGCAGAGGGTAGCGTCCCTACTATTTACTAGTTGGTAACTCCCCTGGCAGCCAGTACGACCTGCATCTCACCCTATTGTGGTCCGGAAATGGCCCCATTTGACCATCCTACCGGAGGAAGGCGTTTAACAGGAGCATATCATCCTGCCATGCATCGCCGGGACTCTCGCCGACACTTCTAACCTGAAAGAGACCACCAGCTAAGATGTAAAATAATGGAGATGAAATGGTGGGACAGGAAGTTCGGGGTGAAATTAAGCTACCCAGCATTCGCCTGGAGACCCGGAAACACCCGGAAAAGGCCCATGGGTCAGGTAGTTCTGCCACGGTAATCGAAAGTAGGCCTCTCACAGACAAAACCTCTTGAGCCATCCCGCTCGGTACACTTAGACAAAAATTAGCGATCGAATGATTAACGTAAAGGAGATAGAAGAATAATTTTTTGTACAAGAATAGAGAATCTATTTAGGACATAACATTTCAACCAGTAAAGTTTCTGAAAACAATATTGGTGAAACCGTATATCCTTCTGTAAACGACGGAAGAGGATGACTAAGTACAGCTGCCATTCAACATTTGAAAGAAAGGATATTTCAACATCGGAAATTTCAATTAGCAGTAAAAGCTTTCACATAAAACGGAGCTCAACTGCGGCGGTTATTGAGATGTCTGGCGATTAATTAGGACTGTCTTGTCAGACACCGGAAGACGAAATGAAGCACGTGCTCGCACAATCCGCCACTGCACCGGAAGCACTCACTACAGGCAATGACTGTAATGATGTGACTCACACCCGCACGGTCCCCCATTCTCGTAGCCTTGGCTTCTTCACCTTGTTGCATACATATACCGTTTTCGGCGTCTGACAGAACACTTTTTTTTAATATTGCACTCTACTCAATAATTTAATAGTTTCCGCCAG
Source organism: Mantis religiosa (assembly GCA_030765055.1). NCBI lineage: Eukaryota > Metazoa > Arthropoda > Insecta > Mantodea > Mantidae > Mantis > Mantis religiosa. Next base: position 22,467,313 of record CM060960.1, on the reverse strand, counting down.
AAGCTTTTAATATTTCTTGAAAACAATTTTCTCTATTAAGTATAGTCTTGCATTCCACTCAAATATTCGCCGTAAGTACACGTTTTGGGCCTGCATTGGAGACAAAGCAGAAAACATAAAAATAGAAAAAAAAAAAAAAATAAAGCATAACCGATAAACGAAAAATCGCTTACATACCAGAGTTTTCAACTTAATTTTCCAAGGATGCACAGGAAGATAAACTAAAATTCCCGTCTCCCAGTGTAACATTTATTTTTTGTAGTCTTTAACGCTTGAGTTTGTTGCAGGCTGTGATATTGATGATACATGGAATGAAGGTAGAGATGGCGGGGGAAACCGGAGCACCGCAAATTTCACTTTACGGTCGCGTGGTATCGAACCCAGGCCTCCTTGGTGAGAGTGGTCTAACTACTTGGCTGTGGTTCGACAGTATATCCTTTATATGAAATATTTTTTCAAATGGCCCTGAACCTTTTGATTATAACACATCTTTAATATATTTTTATGACGAATGAACTGTATTCCTTGATTCCTCTTGGAATGTCGTCAGAAGATACCTATCTTAGGATTACGGTTACTACGGAGAGAATTCGCTGCCAAAAACTGGTTTATTATACGTATGCCCCAAGTGGGGCATCCCCGGGAGGAAGTATGACGCAAGAGAAGAGAGGGCAGCTGATCCAAGGAGTCACGACAATGCAGAGGACATGGTCTCTACTATTTCTATCTCCCCCGCAGGTCAGCACAACCGCATCCCACCCGCCGTGGTCCGGAAAAGTCCCGCGAGGCCGGCCCGGAGACCGACCTGCCGGAGGAGGAAATGTTTGTAGTCGCACTGCTCGAACGGTTACCATGGATTTATCTTTGGTAACAGATACCTCTCAGATAACGCACTGATAACTGCACATGGAGTGAACATGTCGATTGTGATTCCTGCGAATTCCATTGGCTGAAGTGATGCGTTCATTGGTGCTTAGCACACGACCGTCAGTACCCCTCTTTCTTACAAGAACAATCAGTGCGTTATCTCAGAGGTTTCTGTTAACAAAGATAAAGCCATGGTAACGGTTCGAGCAGCACAATACCAGGTCATGCAGCACCGAGACTCCCGCCGACACTTCTATCTAAAGAGACCACCAGATGATAGATGTGCTGGAGAGGTGAAGGAGGGACAGTAAAGCGCAGAGAATCTACCCAAAAATCCGAAGACCCTGGCCTCTTTCTACCCGGGAGTGATGGAAAACTCGGGCTCTTTCCATAGGTCAGTACCTTGTTACATATAAAGCCCCCATTTCGACAACGTCCACACGGGATGGAAGTGGATACGCCACTTAGGCGCGTCAACCCCGCAGGGAAGACTACCGGAAACCTCGGTGGGGCCGCCTGGTGATCTAGCACACCTACTAGCTCTGCAGGCTAGTACCCGGGGCTTCTGAGGCAACCCTCTACCCCTTCCGGACGGCCGAAGCCTGGCCGGAGGTACCCGATCTGGTATCCTATCTCCCGCGGGTATCGAACACTTCCCCGTCGAGTTCAACCCAATCCGAACAACTTCCCGACGGGAGGGGCTCAGCAGTTCGGCCCGAGGTTCCTCTAGTAACGTCAGAGGTACCACGAGTGCTAAGGGTCCGCAGCGCTCGCACCACAGCAGCTGAAGGGCACGGATCCCCTCCGCTACCGGAGGGAAGGAGGAACAGGAAAATCGGGAAATTTAACTTGCCCAGCATTCGTCTAGCGTTCCGGGAAAATCCCCGAAAAAACCCATGAGTCAGATACGTTGGCCACTGGAATCGAATGTGCCAAAGACGAAACCGTCTGAGCCATCCTCATTCTACATAGCTTCTTTATGAATGACTTCTGTATAATTAGTAAACCGTAAGAGATAGGCAAACATTGAAAAAAGAAAAAAATGTGGATTTTTTAAATTATCATATTGGATGGTGAATGAAATTTGTGAAATAATGCTCAAATGAATCCAGGGTCCACAGAGATTACAGCTACCTGACATTCATCTTTGAGGATAAGGGAAAAGCCCGGAGAGAACCTTATTCAAATAGCTCGTCCTGACCAAGATTCGAACTTGCGACCTCGTGAACGAAGGCAGACAAGCTCCCACAGACTACGGAAGAGGTTTTGGGCTTCCTTGAACTCTACTGCCAAAGTAGAAACTACTGGTGTGCATATGTGTCTGTATATATAAGCCCCCCAGTTTACATTTTAGTATATGGAACATTTTACATTTTCGGAAAATATTTACGGTCTCAAAAATGAATAATGGTTTTGACTAAAACACGGCATGTTTGCAATATTTTCATGACAAGTGAAGTAAACATAATGTTGAATCTTATGGGAATAACCTCAGAAGATCTTTTCTTTTTGTAAGATTTTTCCATAATTGGTAAACTGTAACAGATAGAAAAACTGTATTGTACAAACATTTAGATCTAGTTAAAGGACGTAATTTATCAAATACTCTTTTGGGGGTGATTTTGAGATATTGATCTCCATTTTGAAGATACTGTTTATTATTTGTGTGAATTTTCCAATACTTGCATTCTTCTCGAATAAGAAGTCGTTGCTTATTTTTTCTTTCTCGGTCATTTAAAGAGAAGTGAGTTTCTAAGTCGTCACATAACGATCTGCTCTTAAAGAATTTGAGCATCGCTTGTAGCTACAGGATTAGCAGTAAGATAATGCCTATTTATCTCGATTAATATACAAGAATAGGGTTTTTGTAAGAACAATTCGTCGAAGAGTAGAGAAAATCATGTGATTACAACATATCAGATTTTTAAGGGGTATTTTTCGTGTCACTTATTGTCATATTTTCAAAACCGTTGAGTCTCTCCAAATACCATAGAATGTCTAATGTTTGTGGTAAACAATCCGTTGCGTGGTGCATAGCCATATGATTCCATCGTACTTTCACAGAAAGCCGATAGGAGTCGTGTCAACATTTATAAAATAGCATAGATTGTTCTATTGCTTTGCCAGTGTAACTTGTAGGTACGTGCCAAAACAGATCGTATACCTACTCACCTGTTGAATATAACACTGGAGCTTTGCGGACCAGCGATGTACAGGCTGTGCTGAAAATCAGTACCGCGGCATCGCGGCACCACAATATATTAAATTGCCCTTGGCAGACCTTGCCATGCTTTAGTGTATACGCTTATGGAATCTAAAGCCCGCGTAATGACGTTTCAAATCATACAAAAAGATGCTAAATTCACATAACTCTCTCTACTCTTCTTCTTTAACTCCACCACTATCGTGGTGTTAGAGGATTCTTGGTCCTCCACTCCTTATGTCATTAGACGTCGGGTTGAGGATCACAACTCTGGATCAAACAGAAATTCAGGATGGGTGATCAGCCCGAAGCCTGGAATGAGTGAGACGTAGATGAAGGGAATGAGGGCAAATTGGATGAAAGGATTGATAATGGAACAATTGGTGGAATGATGGCGGGAGAAAGCGGATATCCCGAAGAAAACCCGCCCTTGCCGTGTTTTCCACCATAAATCTCACATGCGGTCGCCTGGTATCAAACTTTGGTGAGAGTCAAGCGATCTAACCGTTTGGCCACGGAGCGGCCTCAGTTCTCTACTCACTATCACTTATTTTAGTTCAATTTCTATGTGATTTTTATCAACTTTATCAGTCTAGACAAACCTTTACAGAATTAAATTACTATTCTGTTGTGCTGATTGTGAAAACTAGTCGGTAGATGTCTAAAAGCGGTCCATTATCTACTTAGCTTCCCCAAAATTTCCATATTTCTTCCATGAATTCCCGAGAAATAAGTAACGACTGCACAAACTGAAAAAAGGCATTGAAAAAATGGAGGCAATAATCTATGTGGATTGGAAGTTGCAGTTTTTTACACTTTTGCACCGTTTTCGACCAAATTTAGCATAGTTTAACCTGTGACATTACACAAAATTTAGTCTATAGCTTAGAATTCGAAATTTCGCTTCATCACATAATTATCTAATTTTATGTAATGCTAGCAGAACCTTACGAGATCTGTCTTTTGTCAAGAATAAGAATAAGCACTTTCGTGTTAAAAAAGCAACAAAAGAATAGCGAATTATAATACTTAATCGTTGAAATTTTGGACATCGACAATATCAGTTTTCTTTGTGTTTATTCTGGGAATAAACAAGGTTATATTGACGTTACTTAAAATACTATGCTTCTTCCCAATGAGGCTTTCCCTGTAAAAAGTTCGTAGCTCGAATGCGGCGGCATGGAATTAAAGAGAAATTAACTGGGACATTTTCTGGATATTTTTAGTATGTATACCTATCTTTTGCCTTAGTGTCGTGAGCGTCTTTAATTTACTTTAGAGGTAAGCAAACAGAAGAGCTCTACACTACAGGTAACTGTTGAATGAATAGTAACCAAATTTGGGTTGATTTTACTTTTGTGGTTAAAATTAATACCCCAATTCCTGCTTAAAGTTGTGGAAAAAGTTTAACACCTTGTTTCTTGACTCAGAGGCTGCCTTCAGATGATCTAATCTATTCACAACCGCAGAAACCATAGAATAGCCGTACTTCCGTGAAGTCCCTGCATTTAAAATGGTTTAGCTTAGAAGCGAGTCCCATCTAGTTCAATGGGAGTGGTAGGAGGCGTGACGTTGGGCCGGTACTCTTAAGGGGATTGCGGAAGCTCTGTGATATTATCCAAATTATCGTCTGCTTCGCTCGTATAAGGAACAATAACAATCTCACGTGAAAATTTGTGTTTAAGCAAGCATTGCCATGCGTCACTAGCTTATCTTCCTTAATCGACTTCACCGCATCCCGCAACCACCCAGAGCTTGGTCCGGTACAGTACTTCAGTCGTCTATGATAAACAGACACGCCCATACAGGTTTGCGCATGTGACGGCTCGCATACTGGAATCGACGCCATTGATGGAAATACGGCGACGCTACAACTGACTGCAACGATAATCCCCTTGCAAGTAACTGAGTGACCTATGATAAGCAAACCATCATTATGGGATTGACGATTGGTAGAACATTTTTAAGTTAAAATATCTTATGTTATACATTTACGTAATGTATTTTTTGTATCCTTTTTCTTTACCTATTCTTCAACAAACTATTCTTACAAAACCTTATTCACCCATCTACTACACGTTAAATAAATAAAAAAATAATACAAGAACTGATTACATACAGTGAGTTATGTTGGCCAATTCGACAGTGAATTTGAGACATTGGTGAAGAAGGCAACGACAACGCACTAACATTAATCCACTGTTGTTGCCGCCAAACTGTTTGAATTGTTATAAATTGCTATAAATTGCTCCTGTATCTGGCGCCCTACGATTTCTTATTGCTAAAAAGTTAGCTCAGATGAGTAGGTTATCGTCGACAAATGTGTGTATTTTGTAGAACTTGACGATTCCTAATTTGACGGCTTGAAAATTTACGAACTTATTGAACCGCCCTTGTAAATTTATGTAATCATTGAAAATTTGTTCACTTGTTAACCTTGGTAGTTATCTTTGCTGTATGCGACGATGCATTGTTGAGATGTAAAATTTACTTTTATTTAGAGCGTTTTTCACGAACGTTTGCGGTCAGTGGACTTTTCTGTACTAATTGGCAGTGACTTCTAATGCTATAGTAGTAATTTGGTTGTTGTATGAAGACAAACTAATTTTTTACTGTTCGTCATTTGTAGACTTTGTTTCTATTGAAACACCTATTGACCTGTTGGCATTTCTTTTCAGAATCCACAACAAATTCTACACTTGAATTACCGGCTTCAAATTTGTCCAAAGTTTTTCTGTATCAAACAATGCGTTGTTTTTGATCGGGAGGCAGTTTAATATGGAATCCGTCGACATCCAAGTTGCGTAACTCCTAACTGTTTTGGATTTCCAATGCCCAGTGTCGTCCGAATAAGTTCATAAAATGTCCAAACTTCAAACATTGCCTCAACAGCGACAATAATTTCATGAGCAACAGTAGCTCTTGGAGTCCTTCACAAAAGTAGTCACGAAGAAGAAACAAATTCAGCTTTCACTGTCTTAATTTCAAATTGTTGGCTTAGGTGCTGCTTCTTGTTTATCTAAAAAATATTTCTTTTTCTTTTTTCCTTGTTCCTTCCTTGTAACTCTTTTGTTTTCTGTAGTTCTACACATAAGTAACCATTCCCAACACGTTCAAGTAGTCCAGAGTTCGACTCTGTTCGTGAGTTATCTGGATAAGAGTTTTTCCAAGGTTTTCCCTAATTCTGAAAGACGAATGTCTGGTAACTCGAAACTCTATGGACGTTGGGCTCACTTCAGCATAATTTCACCCATTTCATTCATCGTTTGATATGACTTAACGTTGGAGGACGTAAACTATAAAAATAAAGCACCCATTTCTAAGGCGGGACACACACGAGCAATCAGTTACTTGCCCTGACCGGAATTCGAACTCAGGACCTGTTGAACATGAGTTCCTCGCCAAATGCATTTCTAAGCCTACTTTAGATTATTTAGGCGTTAGAGAGTATTTAAAATCTTAACCTGGAAATGGTTTCTTGTCAAATTAATTTTTTGGTGAAGACAAGATCTTTAAATTATAATTAAACTATTTGGGTAAATCGAATAAACTAGAAGATATTCTTGCAATACAGCTCGCCTCTGTAGCGTTGATGGTAGTGTCTCACGTTCAAGAGGCTCCTAGTTTGAATGGGTTAGAGTTATCTGGATAAGGGTCCCCCCCCCCCCCCCCGAGGTTTTCCTTATCCTAGATGATAAATTTCGGGTAACTCTAAGCTCTATGCACTCTGGGGTCATTTGAGCATCATTTAACCTATTTCATTTCATCGTCCAGTATAACTTAACGTTGGAAGACGTTTAAAAAAGCTCGCAAAGGGTTAGAAACTGTAATATACACAAATGTAATTTGTTTTTAGGAACATTGCATTGTGAAGCGTTTCAGCCTCGATTTTAAAATATTTAAGTGATTATGAAACATACAAAGGCTGCAATTCTAAACAAAGGAAGGCTGTTCGATTCCCCCATGCATTGGGGTTATTTGGAGGTTGAATGCTAGTAATATGGGCTAGGAACCAATTGGGGGTCAAGAGGCTGTTTGTCAACACTTGAACACTGTGGAGCATTAATGCGTCCATTACGGGAGGCGCAGGTGTTTCAGAACAGGTGTCTCAGCACGTGCAGCTGCTTCTTTTTATTGCGCTCTACGTTGGTATGGCAATGGAAAACTTCCGTACACAATAAATACGTAGCTGCTGCTTATCTTTAACATGGCGTCTGCACAACAAAACTCCGATATAGAGATGTTGTAGGAAATAGGCAAAAATTAGTAAAATACTTTTAGAAAAGATCTATCTGAGGAGCATACCTTGAAAAAGAAAGTCGGTTAGTTACCAAAAGGTAAATACATTTTCGGAGGAAGCCACACGAAGAAGATTCTTAAATTTTTGTTAATATCCTCAGAAATGTCCTCATTCGTGATGCTTTTGGAATACACAATCTTGCTATACGAAAATTCCATTGTTAAAACGCACAAGTTATATTCATACAACGTGAATCTTTGAATGTTCTAATATATATACATTTCTCAAGAATGCGTTATTCATTGTTTCTCTTTGGCCATGCAAAGAGGATGCAAAGTTAAAGGGCTCACAAAGCGACCAGCTGTGCTCTTTAAAGATTTGACTATCGCTTAAAACCTGCCTTATTTACATATTCCCCTTGCACCTGCAGGAAAATTAGCAACAAGATGTTTATCTCGATTAGCGTGGAGTAGATAGAGGAATAGCGATTTTTTAAAATAGCTTCTTTAAGAGTAGAGAAAGGCATGTGAGTGCACCTACAGATTTTATAGAAAAAAGTGTTTTGTTTTTATTTACGTCCTCCAACGTTTACATATCCGACGAAAAATGAAATGCTCAAATGAGCTCAGGGTCCATAGAGCTTAGAACTACCCGACATTCATCTTTCAGGATAAGGGAAACCCTGAAAAAACCTTACCCAGATAACTCACCCTAACCAACTCAGGACCTGTTAAACGTGAGGGAGACACGCTACCACATACGCAGCAGAGGCGCGCTATGGGTGTCTGTGTCTGTCTGTTTTTTATACCCGAAAATTCTATATGTATATTTCATCAGAAGTATGTTTTAAAAATTTCTTGAGAAAAATTATAAGATGGCCCATTTGGTTCTGGTGTTTGAACACTAACTCAAAAACGAAAAATCAATTATTAAATACTTCCCTAGTTATACCATTATCGTGGTGTTAGGGATTCTTGTTCCTCTATAGGCATGTAGAGGAGCAGAAACTCTGGATCAGATAGGAAACCCAGGATGGATGATCAGCCCAATGCCTGGTATGAGAGTGAAAGAAGTAGAGGAGAGAATAAGTAGATGAAAGAAAAGAAGATATGGATCAGTTGATGGAATGATGGCGGGGGATATCGGAGATCCCGGAGGAAAATCGCCCAGTGCCATTTTGTTCACCGCAAATCTCTCATACAGTTGCCTGGGATCGAACCTGAGTCTTGACGAGAGTCAAGCCGTCTAACCGTTCGACCAGGTCGCGGCCGCCTAATTATTAAACTTAGTATTTAAATTTTACATCTTCCTGGGATGCGACACGAAAAGAATTTGAAGAATACTCCTCCACCCCAAATCACAGATTACATGGAAATATTTCAAACATTTTAACTTTTTCAAAATCACCTAGCGATTTTGATTAAAATTATATGTTTAAGGTATTGTTATACAAATCAAATGTATATCTTCAACTTACTGGGAATAACTGCCTTGGATAAGACCTGAAGCTTTCCTGGCAGTAAATATATAAGATATTCTCGGTAAACAAGCCAGGTGAAAAGACGATTAGAAATAGATGTTTCGGGAGGGTACATCGCTCCCATTATCAGGAAATTTTTAAGAAATATTATAACCCAAGATACATATAACACAAATCAACAAAGACAAAACACTACCAATACTCGCATCATTAAACAAGACTGCAGTAAATTAAATGCCAGGTCAGAGGATCACGAGTCAAAATCAAAATCAATCATGTCATCCCCTGACATGACATTTAATTTACTGCAGTCTTTTGTTCAGTGATGCGAGTGTTGGTAGTGTTTTGTCATTGTTTATTGTTATATCTTGGTTATAACATTTCTTAAAATATCCTGATTGGAGCATTCTTTTAAAATCCTTACTATGTGCAGCTGTTTCTCGCTGTTACATGAATGTTAAGTCCACTGCTGGCGCAGTTTTCTTTATATCTAACAAAAAGTTGTAATGTAGGGGTTCCCGAAAAGATTAGAGAAAGTAGACATTAATCTAAGTGTAATATTTTTGTGGAAACGTAGTCAGACTGAAAAATTCAATATCATAGCCGGGACTTGAACCACGGATCTTCTGGTCTCCGTCCAGCCGCTGTAACCATTAAGCTACTATGGCCAACGTGCCGATATGACATTAAATTCTCCAACTTGTATTTATATATAATATTTTTGCGTACAATGCAACAAGTATTGCCAATATAGATTCATGCCTTTGAATACCCTATTCTGAAGTCTGGTGTTTATATTTCGTGGACAGCCCTTGTTGGCAAGCGCCAAATGGACGGACCTTGGCGTCTCAAGGAGCGACGACGCCTTTACAGGGACATTCTGGAGCTATGCCAGGGACATCCCGTGATTCACGTCTTTATCAACATCACGCGCGTGACAGAGCGTGACCTGTAGCGTGTGAAAACGTCAACATTTAGACACGAGTGAATGATACAACCTCAAAACCATGTGCTCTTGAATCAACCTCAAACTGCCACCAACTTCTTGGTAGGTTCGCGAATGTTGCCGCGGATACTTTGGTTATTTAAATCGTAAGATTTTCATTTTGGGGTAAAGGTTTCCACATTTGTGTACCAATCGGTACACAACACATGGCGTGTTCTAGAAACAAAAGCTGTGATCCGTTTTCTTAGAGCACTATGAATTCGTCGGAATAAGACTTTGGTACTGTTCGAAAGAGCCATTGAGCCGATTGACTTTCCTTTTCAGGATCATAATAATAAATCCAAAATACATCACCAGTAAGGATATTCCAAACTAAATTAGAAGTGCCGCTTTGGAACTTTTCCAGAGATTTTTCGTTGATCTGGAGTCAGTTTATGAGGAATCCAAGCACCAACATGCCTCTGTAGCATAGGTGGTAGCGTATGTCACGTTTAAGAGGTCCCGAGGTTCGAATCTCGCTTAGGTTGAGTTGTCTGGATAACACTTTTTCCCTTATTCTGAAAGATCTGTTATGAAGGTACGCTCTACTATATTTTCTCTATAGATTTTCTGCTGTTTATATCATTTAACAGTTGAGCAATGACAATTGAAAGGATATACAAATGTTCCTTCCATCTACAGTTATCGCACTGAACTATTAGATGCAAGCAGATGGCAGCACGAAACGTTTTTTGGAATTGTTTTGGCATAAACAACCAGAATACTGCTTGCTAGTTGAAATATATTTTAAGGTTTACGTTTGAAAACAATGATAACCTTAAATTAATGTGTTATATAATCAGTAATCACTGAATATATGAACATAACTTTGTCAGGGAAACTTTCGTATTTAAGTATAGGTAAGTATGGAAGTAGGGTTCGTCTTCGATTTCGTATCTTCTTCAATTTGGTCCATAAATGATGTAATTTTTGAATCAGGATCCGATTCAACGCGATGATACCATTCAGTGCCCGCCTCGGTAGCGTAGATGGTAGTGTCTGCCTCACGTTCAAGAGGTCCCGAGTTCGAATCTCGGTCAGGGTGAGTTACCTGGATAAGATTTTTCCGGGGGTTTCCCTTATCCTTCAAGACGAATGTCAGGTATCTCCATGGACCCCGGACTTATTTGAACATCATTTCACCAATTTCATTCATCGTCCTATATGACTTAACGTTGGAGGACGTAAATTAAAAAAGAATCCAGAGTTCTACTGAAAAATAGTAAATATCAGGTTATCAGAAGAACTTCTACACTATAAACAATAACATATCATAATCATAATCAGCATTCACCTCGAGACCTATACCGTTCTTTACGAGAAACATGTGTTTTAATAAGTTCTCCTTCAGTATTATGTCCTTAAGACTGCATTTTATCCAACAGTAACAAGTTATAAGTTAACACTGCTAATATATAATTTCGCCTGTCCTCAGTCTAACTTATATCTAATTTTACTTTCTCTGCTATTTACTTACAATAAACAAGGAAAGTATTACATACCACCCAAAAATTTGAGTCTGCGATTTCAGTGGAAATGCAATTGACGTCCCTTGAGTCACGTTCGAGATCCAATCTCAATCAGGGTGAGTTATCTGGATAAGGTTTATTTGCCTTGGCTTTCCCTTATCCTGGAAGACGAATGTCAGGTAACTCGAAGCTCTAGGTACCCTGTACTCATTTGAACATCATTTCATTCTTCGACCGATGTGACAACGTTGGAAGTTTTCCCTTATCCTGAAATATGAATGTCTGGTAACTCTAAGCTCTGTGCATCCTGGGCTTATTTGAGCATCATTTCATTCAGTTCATTTGTCGTCCGTTAAGACTTAACGTTGGAGAACGTTAGTAAAAAAAAATCAACAAAATTTTCTCACGATTATTGATATAATGTTTAGAATTTGACTCATCAGTTTCCATTGCTGCCCAAATAAATTCATAGATATGTTTAAAAAAAAAGCAGCTAGCAACGTTGAAGCAACAAATACTATATAAAATATAATTATTTGTAACGAACTCCACTTATAGATGTTTGTCAGTGGCTCTTCAAATATTGCTCGAATGGCGAGAATATTTTCATCTGTAACAGATGTTTTTGGGTCACTCTTGAATTCGATGTACTAAATACAAACTGTTGCTTTTGGTGGAACTACTTCCAAAAAGTGCATCTTCACACTACTTAGGCATCAATGGCGATTTAAAATTATAAAAAAGTCATAGCCCGGAAATGTTCTAGTGGAATTCATTTATGGATGGACACAAAATCTTTGAATGATGATAAACTACGAGACCAAATCTCAAAACAATAGAAACTACAATCTCTCTGAAGAATGGAGGCAGACGGCCAGCAGTGGAAGTTTGCCTAAAATCAAACAGCTAAGGTGTATTACGTCACCATTCCCTGTACCGTTCGGCAATACCGGGATGCAGAAGTTGAGTCTTTTCAGTGGTCGGGTTCGAATCAAGTCAAAACGCAAACACCACCGCTTGAAGTTATACGCTCACAAAATAGAAAAATTAATATTCAGTGTACGGCCACGGCATTGCTGAGTGGTTATATTGTTTGGCTTTCACCTATTTGGCCAGATTTCGATTCCAGGCGACCGCAAATTGGGATTTGTGGTGGACAACATGGCGCTGGGGGGTTTTCCTCCGGGTCCTCCGGTTCCCCGCCTCTCCATCATTCCACTAATTGCTCCATAATTAATCTCTTCATCATCCCAGGCGTTGGTCCGACCCTTCAACCCGGGTCAAAGTTATCGGCTCCCTCGCTCTGAGGGAACACGAGCGACTCCTTGTACCAGCATTGAGGAAGGGAGAAAAAATAAATGTGTTAAAGTTTTGTAAAGAAGTAAGACTAAGAGTTTAATTATTTTTATAAATGTATTAAATATAAAAAGGTCAGCAACGGCAGTGGGTAAAAGTGAACGAACTGTGAATAATGTAGTGAAAGAGGGTCAAAATTCAAAGAATACGGAAAAAAAAAAAAACTTTCAACACTTGCTAAGCATCGCCCACACAAGATTTGAACTCGATGCGTTTGAAAAATGTGTTGTGTGCAGATCTTTTCTCGAGTTTTACGAACAGAGAAGAGAAATTCCTACAGTACGTAAACTGACGAATGCTTAATAAAGAAAAGATTGCTTTTGAAGGTAAAAGGATACATTCTGGAGAGCATGAGGATATCGATTTCGCGATTACAAATACGCGTCGTGTTACGTACGCGTTGCTGATGTTATGATAGACTGTAATGCACTATATTCCCGCCTTCTGATTTCTCTAAACCAAGCCATGCGACTTGTACCTATTCGTCAGACAAGTAATAACTGTCAAATATAAGCAAATTTTCATTTGTTTTTAGAAGCATGACATTTTAAAATGTTTCAGTTCAGGTTTTGTGGCTGTTGCACGTTATAGCGTAGGCATTAAACTCTTCTAGAGGACTCTGTCTGCTTTTAGTGATGATGTTCACGTCTGCCGCCTTCTGGGGAAGACCATACATTACGTGCACATAATTACAGTAATGTCCCCATCCATTTAAAACAAGGGCTCGTTACGGTAGCCAGAAGGCATGCACTTCTATCAACACGTTTTCCAGTTTGAACATGCCTAAGGCTTCTAGTAGTGAAATGTGTTAATGAATATTTATTGGAAATCAATGTCGTTATGCCATTTAGTCGTATTAGGAGATTTTCACGGATACCGAAAGGGAATCATGCATGGAATCGGTTCTCTGGATACTCCAAAACTTGATGCATTTTGTTAGTTTCGAATCATTTATCATATTTTGTATATAAGGAAATGTGACTGCAAAGTTTGATGCATAAACTGGCCGCACCATGACTGAGCTGTTAGACCGCTTAGCTCTCACCAAGGCGGTCCGGGTACGGTTCCAGACGACCGCAAAGTGACATTTGTGGTGGACAACACGGAGCTGGGGCGGGTGTTCACCGGGTCCTCCGGTTTTGCCGCCATCTCATTCCACCGGTACTCCATCTCCATCTTCATTTCATCAGTGTCACCGCCTGCGGTGCCACATGTAGTAAAAGCTAGCATTAAACACTACACACGCTGCTGTACAGGACGAAGTAGTATCACGTGCATTTTAGTATAACTTTTACTAAGTGAAACTATTATTTCCTAATTATGCATTGTTGTGTATAATTCGTTCTTAAACATAAATTGCTGTAAACCAATCATATAGCCTACTGTAGTGACAACTGTAGTAAATAAATTCATGTTGGCACGTTGACCATAGTAGCTCAATGGTTTAGAGCAAAGAGACGGAGACCAAAAGATCCGTGGTTCAAATCCCGGCCATGGCATTGGATTCTTCAGTATTGCTTACCAATGATATAAATTACCCAGAAAGAAAAGGTCTTCGGACTTTTTTAAGAAAATTCAACATAAGATTAAGATGTTCAGGTAAATAACAATTTTTAAAACTTTTTTCCATTTAAAGGGTATTGCTGGAGGAGATTTTTGAAAAAGAATGTGTCGCCTCCCTGGAAGTTGCTGAACTTGAACACCAAATTTGGTGTTTAGTCTACTTTGCGTTTTTGAGTTATGTTGTTTAAACACATGCCATTTTCCAAAAATACTTTTTAGATTCAAGAGGTCGAAAAAAAACTTTCATTAGAATCGATTGCAGGAACTACGAGGGCTGGTCAATAAAGAATGATCACAAGTTTTTTTACAACGTATACTCATCCTCAACTTTGATGGTGCTTCTCAAAATAGTCTCCCCCTCAATGCGATACACTTGTCCTAGCGTTTCTGCCAGTCTTCGAATACATGCTGGAAACCATTTTTTTTTTTTTTTTAGAAATCCTTCAAATTCGCCCCCGGACCCTTTACCACTGCTTCTGATGGATAATGCCTCCCACGAAGGCATTTCTTCAAGTTAGGGAATAGGAAATAGTCGCATGGGGGTTAAATCTGGACTATAGGGAGGGTGAGGGATGCACTACACGTTGATTTTTACAAGATATTCAGCAAAAACATTGGCAATATGCTGCCGCGTATTGTCGTGGTGCAGCATCCAGCCTGATTCACGGAAATGTGGTCTTTTGCGCCTGATATGGACTTGCAATGTTTTCAGGACATCCCTGTAGTATTGTCCAGTTACTGATGTGTGTGCAGGTACAACATGCTGATAAACCATTCCATGAATATCAAAGAATGAGATCACCATATCGTTCCCAGCAGAAGCAAACACTTTTGCTTTTTTGGGGGGTTGGTGATTTCCACACTGAGCTTTGCTGTTTGCTCTCAGGATCAAAATGATGTAGCCAAGTTTCATCAGCAGTGATTACGTTTGAAACTCCGGATCTTCCACTAACATCAACTTTAAGTGCATGTTACTCCCATTGCAGGGTAGGCGATTCTGAACATGTCTGATTTTGCCTGGTTCTCACAGGCGGGAACATTTATGATCATTCTTTATTGAACAGCCCTGGTATATTAAAGTAAACTAAAGTAGAATAAAGAAATTATTGTAAATATAACGGATCAGAATGGGTTTTTGGTCTGTCGTCACAATTGTTCCCCTGTGAGTCATGCATGATTCTATTATTGGATTTCATATACATAGACATCCTTTAATGCTGCTATTTAGAGACGGAATATGCTGTCTGCCATCTATTTGATCGTCTTAATCATCTCTCTGCATTTTAAGGCCGTACATGTCTACGAGATTGTACTTTGGAATAACTAAATACAGCAGATTGGGGTCAGCGTGACGCATGATGACGTAACTGCAAGCACATGTGTATGAGAAGGTTCGAGCCCCGGTTACGTCACTCAAGTCATCCTTTTCTGACATCATACCGAACATTTATAATCAGTTGGGATTCTCTCCATTCCGGGTAACATGAGATTGAGGGAAATATACGAAAATGATTCTTGTATGCACCCCAAACCACCTTTTATATGGAAAGTTGTCTTTTTACTTCCCCCCCCCCCAAAAAAAGTTTCAACGTATACATTTCGAGGTTGTTTTATGAGAAATTAAATGTATATTTTGAATTTTTGGGAATAGCATGATTGAAGGATTTATATTAGGGGTGAGTTCTCGATACTTGCGGTACCTCGATATTCACGATACTTGCATGATATCGACTTCGAACGATACTTCAGAAAATGAGCTCGGTACTCTTTCGATACCTCGGTGGTGGTTCTGCAATTTTTATTTTATTTCAAAATCGCAAAATATTGCCGCAGGTTTAGCATTGCAAAGCCCGAGAAATTGCCAGGTATGTGGCACCTGCACAGTAGCATTAAGCAAGAAAATTGTCAGATTCACTGCCAGTTAAGTTCCCAAAAAGAATTCACTGCATATCTCAACGGCGATTTGTCACCTTCTCTTTCTAGTGCACTCGATTCTGGAAAATAAATTCAAAATTTCCAAAACTAAAACAAAATCCGCTAAATATTTGTGTATTCCACCTCCAACAGTTTTCTCTGAAAGACTATGGTGCACGGGAAGGGATTGGGATTTCATTACGGAGGGGATGCGTTACGTAGGCCACCATGCTGGACCATTGTTCCTATGCCCCCAAGTGGGGCACCCACAGGAGGAAGGATGAGGCGAAGGAGACAGAGGGCAGCCGACCCAAAGCGCCACGACAATACAGAGGGCAGGGTCTCTACAGTTTACTTGCATAGAGACCTCACCCGACAGGCCAGGACAACGAACTCTATCCCCTGCAGCGGGACGGCAACGAGGCCAGCAGCCGAGCTCTAATGGTCCCAGGCAGGCGATCCGAGCCCCAAAGGTCCCTGGCTGGCGGTCCCGAAATGGTCCCAGCAGAGGAGCTGAGACCGGCAACCGACCTACCGGAATAGGAAGTAGTTTTCCTCAGAGCATATCATATCACCGCCGAGACACCCGTCGACACTTCTAACCTGAAAGAGACCACCAGATGAGAGACCTGAAAGGACAATGGAGATAAAATGGAGGGACAGGAAATTCGGGGGATATAATTAACCTACCCAACATTCGTATAGCGATCCGGGAAACCCCCCGAAAAAACCCATGGGTCTAGTATGTCGGCCTCGTGAATCGAACCCGGGCCTCCCGAATGCGGACAATACTACAGGTATGTCCTGAAAACATTAAAAGTCCAAATCAGGCGCAAAAGATCTCATTTTTGTGAAGCACGCTGGATGCTGCACCACGATAATGCGCTGCCGTATATTGTCAATATTGTTGCTGCATATCTTACAAAAATCAACGTGAAGTGCATCCCTTACCCTCCCTATAGTCCGGATATAGCCCCATGTGACTTTTTTTCTATTCCCTAACTTGAAGAAACGCCTTCGTGGGAGGTATTATCTATCAGAAGCAGTGGTGAAGGCTGCGGAGGCGATTTTGAATATTCTATCAAAAATGGTTTCCAGCATGTCTTTGAAGACTGGCAGAAACGCTGGGACAAGTGCATCGCATTCAGGGGAGACTATTTTGAGAAGGAACATCAAATTGTTAAGTAAAGGTACGCTGTCAAAATGATTGTGGTCATTCTTTATTGAACAGCCCTCGTAACTTAAGATTTTGATATTTTATTCCTACTGTATCAAACTATTTAAAGCTGTATAAGCAGACTTACTGCATTTGAAATGCATATAAGTAGCGTTTTGTGAGGCCTTAGTTTGATTGTGAACTCAAATGCTCACTTTACTAACGTATTTTGTACAATGAATTACGACATGCATGCACAAAGTTGTCAACAGCGTTAAGTCATGTCCCGCAGAAAAGTAGTGCACAAGCGTACAAGTATCTTCGCTGCACCAAAACGGGTTCTCAAAAGTCCTTAAGGGTTAGTTCATCTGTTAAGTACAACAGGGTAATTGGTGGTTAGTTTCTTTGAAAAATGGTAAGTTATTCATAGTAATTAAATAAATCTTTGGTTCAAATCGTAATACGTATGCACACTTGTCATTTCAGAGTTCAGTAGGAAATGGTAAATGTACTTTAATACCCAGGTTGCTGTCCATTGCCATTCTTGTCAAATGTTATGTCAATATTATGTTTATTTTGCAAATCCTACTACAGGTATGTTTTAAATTTCATGCAGAGATCTCTAGTACTTTATGAGAGAACATTGTTACTTGCTGTACAAGATGCAGAAAACGTTATTTTTAGAAATAAAAATAACCACATTATTTAAATACTAGTACTTCCAAAAGTCGGCACATAGAATTTTTTTGATTAATCTAGTTTTAGAAAAGTTTTAAATATAATTTTAAAAACAATTCTTTGTAAGTGGTTGAATTACTAGGATGCTTCCTTAAAATCCCCTGGTTCACAATAGATGGCGTTGTTGAGACAAGTTTGTGTCAACATCCTGTTTCGCACGTCACGAAAAATATTTGGTTTAGTCGCGCTGTTCGAACGATTACCATGGATTTATCTTTGGTGATAGATACCTCAGATAACGCACTGATTACTCCACGTGGAGTAAATATCTGTCATTTGTGATTCCTGCGAATTCCATTGGCTGAAGTGATGCGTTCATTGGTGTTAGCACACGAACGAGGGGTGCGTTAGTATCCCTCACACTCTTACAAGAATTAGTGCGTTATCTAAGAGAAATCCATGGTAACCGTTCCAGCAGCGCCTATACAGGCTCATAGGTTAATTGGATTTATCACGCATTTCAGTTAGTCGTTCAACGTGTTTTGGCTAAATTGGAAAAGTGCAGTAAGTATTACTCAATGATTCTCTTTTTACTTTTGGATGGGAAAACTTTGAGGAGATAAATGTGAAATTGGGTGTTAGACTTAACAAATATTACAACAGTTTGATATTGCTTCAACGACTTGAAACTTAGCGGAACATCCTTTTTTGATGAAGAGTACACAGGGCACCTGTAGATGCCGATTTGGAGGAAGTAATTGAAAGCAAACCCACCTTATGATTCTCGCTGAACGTTAAATTTCGTATGGTGGCAATGGCCATAGGTGTATCGACTGAAACGGCAGTTGATACTTTGCATGAGTATGAAACAGTTGTCGGCCCCGATGAGTTTCGCGTTTACTCATTTTGGATGGAAGGAGGGTGCTGCTGTCGACTTGTAAGCTATGTTTGGAGGTATTTAAGAACTGCTTCCTCGTTGCCCGCTTCGGTAGCGTAGATGGTAGCGTGTCTGCCTCACGCTCAGGAGGTCTCGAGCTTGAATTTCGATTGGAGTGAGTTACTTGGATAAGGCTTTTCCGGGGGTTTCCCTTATCCTGTAAGATAAATATCGGGCTGCTCAAAGCTCCATGGACCCCGAACTCATTTGAGCAGCATTTCACCCATTTCATTCACCGTCCGATACGACAACGTTGGAGGACGTACATTAAAAAAAAAATCACTGCTTCGTCTGTTAATCGTCGCTACCTAGATTCGCCATTTTGGGATGGGAAGGATGTCACTTATTTCTTTTCGCAAAAAATATTACTGGACAATACTATAGTTAGTTATTTAACAAGAATTTGGAGACATCGTCCCATTTTATAAAGAAAGTATTGTTTCTCCATCATAACGTACCAGCACATTCACCCAGTGTTGTCACTGCTAAACTGTATGAACTGTGTTATGAATTGCGCCTTAGCCGCCCTATTCCTCAGATTTTCGTGTTTCTTTTATTTTAGTTTTGTTCCTGTTTGCATTAATCTACTCGATTCGACTGTTTCTATTATGTATTTACGTATAGAGAAAATATTCTATTCATCAAAAGTTCGATATTGAAATTTCTCCGGATGTAAAAGTAAAAACATTTTGGGAAAAAATAAATTTCATGAGGTGTTTGTCTACAAACATAATTAACAATTAATTAAATGCAGAAAAAGGGGGAAAAAGAAAAAGGGGGGGAAAGAAATCTCCCTACCTCAAACTACGCTTTACTTGGACATTTTCGATTATATTGATTTTTTATTTTCTACGATATTGATTTAAAATGTCTAAGATAAATGCATACCAAAATTAAATATTAAGTATATCTTGACTTTCTAGATTTTAAGAAGTTCTCTTTAGACGACTTTGGTATATCTGCTAAACCCTAAATGGTAGACAAAATCTTTCCACAGGAGAAAAAAAGATCGCTAAAATGTCATTTCGGAAACTTGCCTTGTCATTTGTTTTAATTTTCCGTAACTTATTGCTTTCCTGAAAAGAAGTATTCGTATTTATGTCCTGGATTGCACAAAAGTTCGAATTTCCAACCTGTCGCGTAGTGACCAGTGACCAACTCTTAAAGAGAAATACATTAATGAGACATCTCTACAAACGTCTATCTAGAGTAACATGAAATGGGTAGAGGAATAAGTATTTCTTACACTTTTTGTATACATGTGAGTAGGGAAAATTAATGTGTATACATACGATTTTTTTAGTGATATAGTGTGGATTTCTGCAGTAGTTCATGGCTCACTGGTAGCTTTTTTGATAACTATGAAATGAAAAGAGGAGTTGTTGGTATGTGGGTGTGATCCCCCCCATTGTGATCCCCAATGTTTCTGGCGGCGGCAGCACTGCGGGACCACGTCATCTACAGTAAGCAAATATTCCCAAAGTCACTTTCACGTGTAGCCTTTTATACAGTCCTGCCGATTCTCGAATATTAAAGTCGCATAATTGTCTGAACGGCGCAACTAATTTACAAAATAGAACAGCCACATCTTTAACTCAGTGTTTTAAACAGACAACTTAAGTAGAACTGAATACACAAATTATGACGATATTGTAGAAGCTATGTCCATATATCTTTATAAAAGCCAAGTGTATCTGCTTATACACTTCTGCAATTTCGCCCAAATTTGATACAGATAATCTTTGAAACGAGAAGAATTACAGCGTAGCTTAAAAATTCAAAATTCTACTCCATTACACACAGAGTTAAGTATTCAATTTTATAATACTCGTAAGACCATCTGTTTCTTTGTAAATTATAATCTAGCAACTCGAACATGGCCAACATAAAAGTAATTATTTTCATAAATTAACAAAGGAAACGAGTTCATACACTATTCGTTGATCTCATCTCTAGACATCATAACCCAGTCAAATTTGCTCTTTCTTTTGACTTGTGTTTTGCGAATAGCGTTGTGTATGATTGTATTGACGATACTTAAACTGCTATTTATTCCTAATGCGAGTTTCTGTAGGGTAGATGCGCCTAGTACCGCACACCTAAGGTTTTTTTTTTTTTTTTTTTTTTGAAAATTTAAAGAAAATGCAATTGAGAACAAGTAGCGAGTTACTATTACCATGACGCTAATAGCATTAGTAATGAAATTCATGAACGCGAGTCATGTTGACATTAAATAACTAAAGTAAATATTAGTGATAACTGCGCATCTCAGTGTTTCCCAGTACCCGACAGACGTAAATAAATATATATATTTCTAAATAAAGGGGGAACTGCATAATACAATGATACATTCGGTTAGAACACTTCAATCGACACTGCTTTTGGATACAAAATTTAATTTTCTTTTAGTCTTCTAAGGCTCTTCACTATTTCCAGTTTCTGTTGGCACAGAGTTAGAGCTAGGTTCTCTATTTATATTTTTATTAATGTTAGTCTGGTGTCCCTTTGCTATTGGTTTGTTCTTCTGTTTTTGTGGCTTTTCCTGCAACATCAACTTAAACAGAGTCGATGTTAATGATTCAGCAATAGGTATACATATATTGCTACTCCCAGGCTCATTGATCTTACTATCACATTCTTTATTGCTTGTTTCATATTTTATTCTAACCATTTCCCTTACTTTTTGGCCTCCATGTTGACAGGAATGCCTATAAACAGGGGATAAAAATATACCTTTGCGTACGGTACTGAAAAAATTGCTATCGTACGGTACTGAGCAACTCACACGTACGTATACATAACGTCATAGCACGGCCTGATTATTTTAAACCGACACTGTATTTTGATTTTGTGTAGTCTGCTTAATTCAAATAATATGAGTACAAATACTTAATTAGTTCTTCACCGGACAAGGCAGCAGCTCCAGTTCACTACACAACTTCTCTGAACAATAACTTTTGATTCAACGGCCAAAGAGGAGGGAAAACTTTACGTTGGTAACAAATGTAGTAGTTTGTCTAAATGTGCACCATGAGCTTCTACTATCTATCGGCAACTACGAGATACTGACACTGTGTGGTACTGGGCGCATCTCCCCTATAAATAACGGCCAGGTAATCCGAATGAGACATTTGCAACAACGAGAAATGTTATAAATTGTATTTGTAGCTTTAAACACAGTTTTGCCTAGTATTATTCTTGACAATTTTTATTGTGCGTATTGTTTATCTTTAAAGGTCCTGAGTGTTTTAATTTAACTACGTGTAATATTTTTAAATACCTCCAAAGAAGCGCGAGGCTATTGGGCAAGTGCAACCTGGAGCTAAATGTTGCAGGGAGGAACCAGGGACAATTGACATTATCCTTACTTATATAAATACGCAGGGTAACAAAATTGAATGTTCTTAAAAGGCCTGAGATGTCATTGGAAGCTAAGTAAACAAATACATGTTACTACTTAAAATTCTGGTTACACAATAACTACTGAATGTAGTGTAACCAAATTTGGGTTATTTATACTTTGTTTCTGAAAATGATTACAAAAATAGCATGTTTACGTTTTTTAATGTTGTGCAAAAGTGACATTCTGCTTCTTAACTCAGTGTTATAGTTGAATAGTTCTTTTGGAAATCATTTATAGGTGCTTTTATGTTTAGTTTGCTTTTTTTTTATTTCTTTATTCTTTTTTATTTTATACTATCCTTGGAGGTTTAACTCTAAGTAACTTAAGGAATAATTTGTAAATGTCTCCAAAGAAATGTATTTGGGCAAGTGCAACCTAAGTCAAAAGTTGTAGATATCACACTGAGATATGGTAGGTTGATTTTTCAAAATATTTTAAATTTCTTTACGATGTACACAGTAGGAGAAAATTTAAGAATTGCATTTCATCCTAAACTTTAATTCACACGGAGATTTCACTGGGAATAAAGGTTTGGAGGTATTTTGAATAAAAAGGCACATATTATTCAAACTATTATTTAAAAAAAAACATTATTCAACAAACTATTCCTACAAATGCATACTCATCTTCTTACTTCATGTTAATATGGATTAAAATTTGCAAGAATGACTTATCTTATAACTAATGTTGATGTTCAGTAAAGCTTCAAACAATATCAGATCTTTTTAAAGCTGATCGCTATATTATCGATTTGAAATTCCGTTTCTTTGCATGGTCGTAACTTAAAGATTCACTTTTCTTTTCTGGAGTATAACAATAAAAGTAACATTCCTCACCAGTAATGATATTTCAAACCAAATATGAACTGGAAACTATCTGCACCAATCTGTGCGTTGTTGCTTTTTATTAGGATTCAGTTTGTGTTGTCCGTCGATAACAAAGCTTTCTCACAACTATGACATTGCCTCATACCAATGCCTTATGTCGTCCGAATAAATTCATACCGAAGTTGCCCTCGATGCGTTAGTAACAGCAGTTCTTGGTTGTCCATCATGAAATTCATTAATGAGAAAAACGATCTTCACATTGTTAGGCATTAATGGTTTTTTGAAATTGCTGGAGATTGTTCTCTAGTCAAATAGCATTTTGGGTGAACATAAAATCTTTAAAGGATGATGATTAAGAAACTATTAGAACAAATGCAACAAACTACGAGACAATAAACTTGAATCTATTGGAAAGTTGCTGTCTTATATAAAATGTCTGTTTACAAACATGACATTTTCAGAATATTTCAGTCTTGTTCTAGTAGGATTTTGTTGTTGCAATTTACATCCTCCAACGTTAAAGTCATACCGGATGATTGAAATGTGTGAAATTAAGTCCGGGGTCCATGTAGCTTAGTTACCCGACATTCGTCCTGAAGGATGAGAAAATCCCGTAAAAAACCTTATCCAGGTAACTCACCCTAACCAAGATTGGAACTCGGGACCTCTTGAACGTGAGGCAGACACGCTACTATCTACGCTACCGAGGCGGGCAAAAACAGAATATTGATAACCTTGAATATGTTCAAAACAAAATGAATAAAGACTTTGTACTGCGTGCTACAAACAACTAAATGTTACATGTTGGCATCGCGATTTAATGAATAGTTATTTATAGGTATGGGTATTTGTAGTACTGGTGGCTTATGTCTTCCAAATTTTGTTAAAGAAAACTGGACAGACTTAAGACTGTTTTAACGAAGGTTAACTTGCCATACCGTATTTCAGATCTAAATCCAAACAAATGATGTTCCTCTTTTAAGGGACTGCCTCTGTGGTTTCATTGTTTATCATGCTAACCTCTAAATCCGAAAGTGCCTGCTTGGACTCCCGGATGGAGGATGGGAACTTCTGTCTAGGCAACATTCCGAAAGTAATGAATATGAGCGTGTGTATGAATTTAATGTCGTAACTAATAGAAAGGAAGAATTGTGCTAAAGGTGAAAAACCACCGATATGATCCCCTAATATAAAAGACGGCATGTAAATGCAGTACACGAACTTTTCAAGATAATAACTCTGGCAAGAACTTCTCCAAATATCTATTTCTAATAACTTTTGCTTGCACCTTTTGATTGCTAGAACTTGATCACGGCTAATATAAAGGGAGCAGCATATCAAATAATGGAGATACCTCTTGATCTACACAAAAACGTAATTAATATAGTGCTGGGTTCCTTTGCTTTCAAATAAACCAAAGAAAGTTAGATATTTTATAGCGCTCATCATGAAGAATGTTTCAAGCTTTAAGGGAAAAAAGAGGAGAAAAATCCTTCCCTTGCTGTCTTACTCAACTCATCCCTCAAGGCTAAATAACGTTTGGATCTGAAGATTGAACTAGTCATGGAGAATATTCAACTTCTTCATGCTTTTCAAACCTATCTGGTACACATCCAGGGCGTTGTCATCGTAAATTCTTCATTGTCTAAAGGAAACAGTGTGCTGATAGTCCTCAAGAATATCTCTTTAAACCAACCAGCCAGTAGGATAAGAGCCCGAAAACCAAGATATTGCAACTCAAGCCTCCACCATGCTCAACGGTAGGTCAGGATCATAAGCTTCTCCAAACTCATACTGTGACAGTAGTAAAAAAAAATCCGTGAAAGATAATTCATCAGACCTTATCAGCTGTCCAGATTTTAATTCATGACAGTATTGTATTCTTTGTTGTATTAGTCTGCGAGATCTGTAGTTTGGCAATTGTTGCTCTGAGATGTATTCCCAACTTGAATTAATTGTTCAGATATCTGTTCAGCTCTGCAGTCACCTCTGCTGTAGTTATACGCTTCTTTAAGTGTCTGTTTAGCTTCTGTTTTCGAACAGCTTCTTTTTGCATAAGTTTTACCTTCTGACTGGTATCCAAATAATACTAGAAATTGTACTTCTTGAAAGCTTTAATAAAAGGGCTGTTTGTCACTGTAGCTACTGCTGGTCTTGCACCAACAACTTGATTACTTGGAACGTCTGAAAACTGTTTCATTGTCCTGTTCTTCACACTTCCAGCACAGCTAAAAGGCTAATGATTCTGGGAAACACTTCTACTGTGTATGCTTGTAAGGAACAAAACAAATAGTGTTCGTTAAAACTTAGAAGAGACAGACAAGACCAAAACTGCAGTATTTATATTATTTGGCTACCTTGTTTATGTGCATCAAAACAAACATAGATAAATGAATCAACAAAGCGAGGAAAATGTTGTATAAATATATTTTTGCTGAGCAAATTAATGAACACCACATGTGAATGACAGGCGAAGTAGTGGAAAATGTAGCTTATACGGCGAATATTGAATCTATACTCCAAAAAGCAAAAGCTCATTAACAAAACGCTGTTATTTTTGTCTTTACTACAGTGTTACTTCTGTACATTACCAACTTGATAACTAGTGTTACTTGAGCCATTTAAGACGATAAACTTCGGATGCATGCATTAGATAAGTCAGAAGTGTTGGGAGTAGCCATTACCCTACCGTTTTTTATCATTGTTAGTGAAATATTCATCCACCAGTTTATCTATTGCATGCTACCCGCGTTTTTCGTTTTAAATTTTAAATGTACTTACAAGTGACAGTCGGAAGTTTTCGGAACAAGCTCTACAGAAATTGTTTGAAACTTTAGTCAAATACGCGATGTATTGAAAATTAATACAAAAACAAATTTCGTGTAACAGCAGATTTCTGAAATATTTGCTAATATTTTATTAGCATCATTGTTTAAATTCACTGAATCAGAGATGATTATGGTCTGTTTTTTCGAAAATAAAAAGAAATGAGAACTCTCAAACTTTTTAATCTATACTACTATTGTAAAGAGAAAGTGTATTTATGTCTATATATAAGAACTTTCTTTCTTTCTTTTTCTTTTTCATATTCATGTTGCTAAATTGAATATGAGAAGCTAGTTTTGGTACTTGATTGCAAATATGGCAGATTTGTAATGACTTACAGCACAAAGGGAAACATAAAATATTTTAAACTTGTATTGTATTATTGATGGGGAAAGTTGTACTGATTTTGTTGAACTTTGCTATCAAGTTGTACTTATGGTATGATTTTGATTAAACTTAATACTTTTAGAATTGAGTGACAAAAATAAGCTACCCTACAAGATTTTTTTCTTAGTATTTTATTCAATGATCGATCAGCATTACATGCTTTACAGATCCTTGTTAATTGTATGTTTATTAACTATATACTGACATGCAAGGAAAACCAAGTTGACTCCTATTATCTGCTAAACACTGAAAGGAGGATGACACAAGAGAA
Organism: Mantis religiosa; assembly: GCA_030765055.1. Taxonomy (NCBI): domain Eukaryota; kingdom Metazoa; phylum Arthropoda; class Insecta; order Mantodea; family Mantidae; genus Mantis; species Mantis religiosa. The sequence goes on along the minus strand of CM060960.1, from coordinate 22,440,751 downwards.
AAAATACTGATAGAAAAACAAGTAATTAATCGAAGAGATAACAAGAATATTCATTGTGAAACAATATTCATAGTTTTTCAGTCATTCACTAAGGAGGTCCTGTCCTATAAGATTTAAACAAATTTTTCCTTTACCCTTACAATGAATGTTTATTTTCAACACCAGTATACAAATCAGCAACCTTTGACCCAGCTAGATATTACTTTGTACCCACATTTCTGTTGTAGGTCTGGATCTTAGAACTCTCAAAACTACTCCTACTATATTTCCAATCCCTTATGTAGAAATCTTCACTGTTTAAATTAAATTTAATTTAACAACACAATCCCTTGTATTACCTATTTAGATTTTTAGTTCCTATATATATTAATAGACCAATTAATTTTGCCCCGTATCTTGACTAGTCACCTCATATTGGGATAGGTTGAGCTGCGATGCAAAATACCTACTTATTTAACGTGATGTCTATCTTAACATGAGAAGATAACTGTCAGGTTTATATTATAATACTTATATATATATATATATATATATATATATATATAAATTAAATATATTACGTAAGAAAGTTAGTGTACATATGTGGAATGTAAGTATGTGACTTTAATATCAAATAAACGGGAGGACACCTCGGTTTAACCTGCCTTTCAAGATGACAAAAGCACGTGCATATACCATGATAATGTTTATATAGGTTTTGTCATTGCATTGCAGAGGACTTGTTTAGCATCATTCGAAGAATTGCATTGTGTGACGACACATGCTTTAGTAATTCGATTTTTTTTTTTTACAATTTACTCTTACTTTATTTTCAAAGTTTATAGAACAAAATTGTACAACTTTGTTAAAGTATAAATTTGTGCACTTGGTTATAGTACCTATATGACAATTACAGAACACCATACAATTAAAAAAAAAAAAAAAAAAAAAAAAAAAAAAAAAAAAAAAAAAAAAAAAAACTACCCCTGTTCATATGTTCAACACCTTAGGTACATATTGGCACCCTTTGACCAATACGTAAAAAGCTTGGACATATGCATCAGGTACAATTGCTAATTTAGGTTATTAATGGATTTCAAAATCTACCCTTTTCGAACCCTTACTTAGGTACAGAATGTAGGTAATCGTGCAATGTTGAAGCAGACAGACTCTGTAAAGTTAATAATAGTACCCAAGCATGCCCAGAACATTCCCAACTGTTGCCGCACTATGCAAAACTTCAAATTCAGAGGTGCTGGGTTCGATTCCGTACTATAACGGTAGGAATGTTTTTTATTCAGGATTATTCTAGAGTCTGGAATTATCTATAAGTGAATGTTTGCTTAAATTAATAAAAATGTAATAAAAAACCAACCCGTACATTAACAGAACTAAGTGAGTGAACATCATTGCTATTGAACAATTGTAAAAGGCCTCCGATATGACCTTAGATGTTAGAATTTAGCGTATAAATGGAACATTTCAGATTACCTAAACTAAACAAATACAATAAATCCACACACAAAACGTTTGGGCATAATATACAAATGTTGATACTATGTATCTATATAAAGGGAGCATTCTAACAAAAAATTCAGTACTGAGATACCGTTGAAATGCACGTTTCAAGGTCCTTTGAATCCCACAAAAGTATTTAAAAAGGTCTTTGGGTAGCATAATTCGGAAAGGGGATGTGGATTAAGTATTGAACTTACTATTTTAAGTTCAGCATTTTCCAAAGATGCTACACGGAAGATTTTGAAGAAATTTCTCCAAACTCAAAATAACTTCTGCATGGATAATTTAGGTATTCAGGATATTTATCTGTATGACAAATAACATCACAAATAACCTGTGAAGTATTCTTCATTCCAAAATAGTTTTGCATTATTGGTTGGAAACCATTAGAGATAAACAAACCTTTTACACGAAAATGCAGATTTCCTTAAAACACAATTCAAAAAAGACTTTTGTACTTCCTATTAGACATGTGATACATCCATTGCCTATTGGTTTGACTTTTTCAATACTTTATCAATTTTTAATGGTTTCTAATCACTTGAAGATCAGCATAAGACATCTGACTATCGGTTCGCGTTTCTTATTTATTCTATTTGTATCTCAACGAAATGTGAAATGGAATGCCTTTTGTAAACGGGTGTTTAATGGTTAGCAGAAGGTACTTATGTACCTACTATATAAAAATACCTACATAATATGACTGCAACAAATTAGACTTTTTCATTTTGAATGTGGACGCTAGGACTTAATTTGTTTCAAGTTTTTGGACTCCAAAGTACTACCTTTAACCTGTGTAATTTTAACGAAATTTTTTATTAGAGTTAAGCAAATGCACCAATGAAATTCCGTAAAAATCTCCTAAAGTTAGACATTTGTATTTAATGACTTTACAATTACCTACTTATATTAAAAATAACATTTTAACAGCATAGTTAAAATCCAAAATAAAATTTTTGATATTTGAGGTTCTTGAAATTATTCCTTTTCGTTAGAATTCTTCTAAATGTTGCAATGCTCATCAAAACGCAAGCAATGTAATCTATCATACTTAAATTTTTTTTCTTTCAATTGCTTTTTGACTTGGGTACTACTTTTGAAGCTGTACAGACGCTTTTAAAAATACAACAAATATTAAATGACAATTAAAAGTAATTTTCTTTTGAATTAAGGGTCAGTAAAACAAAATTGTCAGATTTGTGTGTTATCAGATAAATGACAGAATTAAAAATAAAAACGTTCTTTTTAAAATCCCATCATGTGGAACATTTTATTTGGGACAGTAAAAGCCAAATCATAAAATATAATAACTATGACTAAAAGAACTATCTTACATAAATTTTAAAACCACTATGTTTCTAATAAAATACAACATTCCAATAAATTATATATAATTGACTGTAAACTTTTTACAAAAAAAAAAAAAAAAAAAAAAAAACTTTCAGTGCTGCGTTCCCTTAAATAAATGGTTTTATAAATTATCACTTATTCTACAAACGGTACCTTTCTTTCGTAGTGCACTTTTTTTTTATTTCTTAACACCTACATACTTACTATAAATATATTGAGTAGATATACCAAACTTAAAGGTCATTTTTATATCGCCATAAAGCAATCATATTATTATGGTTTTAGAACATATTTTTTCACCACCAGAAGGGTCTCCAAGGGGTGTCCATAATAAGGGACGTCTAATATCACGCTTGAGATGATGGACTGGGTCAGTAGGCACATAAATGATCTTAAAAATAATTTCTTGTAATCTTAAAGTGAGCCAAATCGTAAAAATACACATTTGATGCATCATTTCCTAAACGGTGTATGACGCAGTTTGGGTCACCGCCCCCAAATCGGTTTCCTCAACGCGGCTTCGGCAGTGTTTTTTTATCACGCACTTGGATTCGCGAAGATCCAAAACGGCAAAGTAGGGCGATAACTGCTACGCCACTGCCTGGGTGCGGCTGTAAAAATTCGCCGTATTTTTGCAAATTGTTCGCGATGTCGGGACGGCCATTTTGTTTTTGCAGAGCCGTCTGCCGCCGCTGTGTGTTTAGGGCGGGCTCCGCTAGGAGCGCTGGTTTTCTGCAAGGCCAGCCATGTTCGCAGCATCCGTCCCCCCCTCCCACATTCCCGACTTTCACACTTTCCACGCACATTTTCATCCCTTAGGGTGTCGATAGTGTGAAAGTTTACCACCTAGGACTTGGGCAAACGTGGTGAGGTGCCCCTAGGTAACGTTTTGGCAGTTAATTTGTTTGTGGGAATGACGGTAAAGGGCGACAGAGCAGCGTCTGAAGGTCGCGCCCCTCCCCTCTCATTCTCTCTCTCTCGTTCCATGACGTATGCAAGTGTTACCAAGTCCGCCATGATGTAGACTGGCCTATTTTTTCGCGAGGAAACTTTTGCAAGGAATTTGCGGAAATCCTTGGTCGGGATCCCAGAGGTTCGTGCCACCTCTTGACACTCCATGTCCGCAATCACCCCGAGAGAGTGCCAGATGCCTGAGTTGCACTACAAGGTAAGTGATGCTAATTACAGACAAATCGCAAATTCCAAGCATCATCATGATCCGCCACAATTTCCATTTGATCTTTTAACTAACAACCCTTGCGCTTCCAAATTCTGTATCAGAACGCTTTTTAGCTCGTAAATAATGCTAAAACTAACCCTAATGCAGCCTAACGCTTCGAAACATTCACATGTTAAATTGCTGAGGTGACAAAAATGAGGCAGCGATAACGCAAAAGTCGGAAGTAACGGAGAAAAAACACGCCAATACGCATTGCGCCATGGTCGGATAGTCACCGACCTCGCCAGGGTCACTCTTTGGACCAGGGGCGCGTATGGGGTGGCACATTTAAATATGCACGTCATTCTGGAAAGAGAAGGAAAGGGTTGTCATAAAGCTCAAGAAATAGAAATGACATCACTTGTCTACCCCAAAACTCGGGGTGGTAGCTCTGTTCGAAAATAAATAAAAAACCTTACGTAGACAAATTTTCTACTTATTACTTTACATATTTATAAGGATAGAGTGGGCTATTAGTCATAATTTTTTTTTTTTTTTAAAAAAAAAGCATGCCTAAGTGATTTGCTTGCTTGTATTTTAACATTGTTTCACTCACCTTTCTTTACCAACTTTCTTACAAAGGCTTATTCCTACATTTACTTAATGACATGCGAGATAAACTTTGCATAAATTATCTTGCTTTTGTTTTAGGTGCATGCGAAATATGGAAATGCAGTAGACTTTAAGCGATCGTCAAATGTATAGAGCTGGCTTTGACAGTTCATTATCTTTGCATGGCCATCAGAAAACCCAATAACGTATTCCTATTTGAGAAAAGAAGTATTAGAAAATTAAAAAAAAAAATGCTTTGGAAATGCTTTACTCTACAAAAAAAGTACTTATTTCACATAAATTAGTACGTACTCTCATCAGACCTAATTTTTTGTGAGCAAGATTTTGTGTAACTCTTTCGTCTTTCAGCTACGGAAAAGACACTCAAAATGAAAAGGATTTCTTAAAATATTCATTGTAAATTTTAAATATACCTGCATTTAATTTTAATGAAAAATATTAAAATATATTTTTTCCAAAATTATTAGCAATTTTCGAAAAGATCGGACATTTTCAAAATTTTCCTTGTTGAGGTTAGTTTGGGTTTGAGGTATCTTCTCAGGTCTTCGTTTTGCATCTTTGGAAGATGCTGAAACTCACACAAAGTTTGGTATTTTGTCAACTTTTCGTCTTTGAGTTACATTTTTCAGACCGTTACACAGACACTTTAACTAAGTGCTTTTTTAAAATCTCAGACCAAGTATTTCCTGTGAAATTTCCATACAGAACTTTTTGGTGGAAGGCGGGCACTTTCCCTACTTACTCCACTAGTAGAGAAAGTTTAAAAAAATAGCGAATTTCCACTTGACAGAAGTATAGATATCTATTTACAAATTCAAACCAGTGAACTAAGTACGATAAATGGTTAAGAATAAAAAAAAAAAAAAAAAAAAAAAAAAATTGAAAAACGGTGTACTTAACGAGATCTACATGTTTTGTGTAGTTAGAATTGAAAATTTATTGTGAACTAATTTAGAAAGGATAGTACCTACATGCAATTCCTAGAAAAATCAAGATTTTATCATGGCACTTCAGTTAAAATCGTTCACATTTCTTTGAGAATATAAAAATGAATTTTTTGGCTGAGGAGTAGTTTGGGTGGTGGGATGTTCTACGCACACACAAGGGCTAAAATTGCCTTTTCTTCATTTAAGAAACCACAAAACTTGTATTTTGCTGAAATCGCTATATTTTTTGGGGGTAGGAGAATTGAATACTATAGATTAGCTATTAAAATACCTAAATCTAGAACATTTTGATACAAAAAGGCAAAAGGAAAAGTTAGACATAAATTCCGGAAATTAAACTGCGTCCTAAACACCTTGTGTTTAAAGATTGCAAACTTTAGCGGAGTGTAAGATTGATTTGACGTTAGAATTTTGTCTGAGAAGTAAATCTGAAATTGTATGTACCTTCTCCAGAAAGCTATAGGGTCACTAAAAGTTCAAAGAATCTCAGATGCTCTAAAGATTTACTCCCAAACCATGGTTCTATTTTCAGGAATAGAGTCGTGTCCTTTGGTTTCATTCCTCTAGCAGGAATGGCGTAAGATTTGCGGAAAATTATGGAATTACTCGTTGGTATCAGCACATGAAGACAGGAAAGAAACAAGAATTGACCGAGTCAAAGGTTTTTTTTCTAGTAAAACGTAACGTAACCTTTAAAGTTTTGTAGAATTTTATTATGTTTGTACTATCAAATGCAGATTTTTTATATTAGAGTTAAAATTAAGATTTTATTTCCCAAATCTTCTAGCAAAATAAAACCACTTTTAATACTGTAGCATGCACTAATTTTTAAACAGAGCTCAAATTTTTAAACTGTTAATATTATGTTGACACTCCGAAGCTAAAAGAAATCGCATTTAGAACGAGATCAACTCACATGTATAGGGAGATTCTTGAACGACGTTAGGATGTCAGTTGTTTTTATGTATTCTCGCTTCAAATTGTTTGCCTTACACTAGATAATGGAGCAGTTGAATGCTTTCTCATATTGTCTGCTAGCTTTTAAATGTTACTCTGCCTCTTGTATAATTTTACCTGGTTCTTCCATTTCATTTTCTTCTCAATATATATTTATCACATTAAGTCTAGATTGTTTTAGATCAAAGAAAGAAGTCTGCTAATTTAAGGTATAAGTTAACTTTACCACGAAATACGATATGAGAATTCAATCGTGTAAAAAGACAATGAAAATAGAAACCTGATCAAACCGAATCGAAGTAAACAAAAAGGCTAATTGCACCGTGGTTGGATTTGGAATCAAATGCAATATGTTATCTTATGCGTTTAGTCCGATTCAATATGTTAAAAACTCTTTAGGCTATGCTTAAAAAAATATACCGAATTCTTTAATCAAGTGTAATGATCAAGGTCCTTTGACAGCTGCTGTTTTTAGTTTATTAAATGAATACGCAAGAAAATGTGAAACTTTTGCAAGAATATTTGATTAGTAATATATATTTCCAGCTTAACCTTCTACATTTAACCTTTTTTTATTCAACATCTTTCTTGTGCAATACCTACCGTAGTGTCGTATATAGTGCGATCCATATAAGCCTGAGCCATTTCAATAGGCCATAACTTTTGAACCAATAACAGAACCCACGTGCAACTTTAGGAGAATAGGTATAATACACAATTGGGAGATTACATTACACTATTTTCATCTCAGAAAATGTTGGAAGTGTCCTCCACCGGTTTCGTCTGTGGCCCGCATTCAGAAGGTCTTGGTTCGATTCCCGTGGTCGACCTACGTGACCCATAGGTTTTTCGGGGCTTCCCCGGGTCGCCAGATGAAAGCTGGGTAGGTAATTACATGTCCCTAATTTTCTGACCCTCCATTTCATCTCATTTCACATCATTTCCCATCTGGTAGTTTCTTTCAGAGAAGTGTAGGCGCGAGTCCCGGTGGTGCATGGCAAGATGATTTGCTCCTAGTAGACGCCTTCGTCCTCGCGTAGGACGGTTTCTGGTCTCTGAACCGAACTAGTGGGCCGTTTGCACTGTCGTGATTTTTTGGGGTAGGCCACTCCCGTCTCCTCCCGCCTCCTCCCGCCTCATCCTTCCTCATTTCACTTCACGTGAAGTCGCTGATGTTTCTCATTGCACCAATGAATGAGTCACTTCAGTTGATGAAGCAAAGAAATCGCTTCAGTCCGACGAATTGACAATAGGCACCCGAGAGCAAAAGCAAGCTGCATGTTTGAAGTAGAGTTGCAGAACAATACATATTGCTGGACATTTCGTTAGAACTGTTTATGCCCATCTGATCAGAAATGCATTGGTTTCTAAAACAAATATACTAATTGAGTTATGTGATGTCTCCCCTGCTACATCACAGATTGTTGCCCAATAGAAGGTCATGCAGGATATGATTTATGCCCTTCATTAAAACGAATAATAACCTTAGTTTCTCGGTATTAGCTCAGATACATTCCCTGATTTATGTTTCTGAGAAGTCGAGCGTAACTGATGAATTCAAGGAATAAGACAATCGTATTAGCATAGCCCATCTTCAGCATCGTTCATCCAAACGGCTTTTGATTATCGTCATCATTCGTTTCACTGGGGATGAACTAGTTCCGCTAGATACTCCCTCAACCACATCGGACCACACAGCACGACGTCCTGGCTTCGAGCGAGCAAAACTTTCCTCGCAAAATGAACAAAAGTAGTTAATGTCATCTACAGGTGTCATTTTGTGTAGAAATTAGTCAATTAGAATATTACGCAAATAAGTCAGGTTCACTTTAAGTCTGTCACATGACTTTTTCTACTTGTTCTAGTTTTTATAGCTTCTACAAACTGCTCTTACAAAAGCTGTTTAGATCTACAACATATAACAGTTTCACCATATCTGCATTTCATTATAGAGAGATAGATGTTCAACCCCTGTATGCTGACTTTGATATTTCATTATCTGTATGACGCTGCGAGAAATACATACTTAAAAATGACAAAAAGATACCCCCAAAAGAAAATATCCGGTGAGGATAGGTCAGGCGATATGGGTGGCCAGACCTTTTGAGATTATTCGATTATCAAAGAAACTGTACAAAACAGAGCGTACAAGAATAGGCCACGGACATTGTTCTCAAGAAATCCATTCGAACCACGGACATTGTTCTCAAGAAATCCATTCGAACCGAAATAAGTAACATTCGCCAAGATACTCTCCGTAAAACTTCGGAGAATATGGTGAGCCGGGTACAAACATGTATAGATGCTGGTGGAGGACACTTCCAACATTTTCTGAGATGTAAATAGTGTAATGTTATCTCCCAATTGTGTATTATATTCTCCCCAAGTTGCACAAATATCCTATTTTTGGTTCAAAAGTTACGGCATATTGAAATGATTCAGCTTTTTTTCTTATTTAGCCAAGATCATTCCCTATCCTTCATGGAGTATTGAACGAGTGAAAATTTAATGTATATAAACAAAGCCTAACGTAAAAAAACGCAATAATTAACGCTGTAAGCGAATGAACATCACTGCTGAAGGATAATTAATCCAAAGTTAAACACCAATATGACGTAAGATATTAAAGGGGTATGCAAATGCGGAGGAGGGGGAGAGATTTTGATAATTCTAAGAACCATTGGAAATTAACATGCGGATTACCTAAGTACCATATTGTTCACGTAAGCACATTATTTTTACTGCGCTGCATCCTAACATCTAATACTAGACTCTAGCTAGCGTACGAGTATTACCAATGTTAGAGCATTATGAAAGCAAAGATGTCTCTGAATAATAGCAAAACAATTAGCTTACAAACAAGATACGCTCAACGTAATAAGTGGCGTGCCCAGTTCTTCAGAGCTAGACCAATTTTGCTTGGAGAGGAAGAAGAAAATAAATCGCTCCTTATGAAATATTAATAGTGCTGATAACGTTTTCCAATCTATTGTCTAATCTTACCTTGACATCTCTATAAACAATCCTTGCCACTCTGTTACATTTACGAGGTGTGTAGCCATCTTTAAGAATTTTATGAGCATCTTGTGTAGATACATTCTGTCAAAGTACAGAATATGTATCATAAAAATCTGGTATAAATGGGGATTCGAATTTAATGTTGTCGCAAAGTTGGTAGGTACATCTTTTCTGTATACTCATGCGGAGTTTGTCATGTCATCTAGTTTACAGGGCGCCATTTTGTTTGCGCATCCCAAAGCTGTGTTGCAATTTTACAATGAATAAAAATATTGAACAAAGGATCTGTCTCTAATGTTGCATTACAAGTAGTATTTCGTGTGACGGATCACTGCTCACGGTGAATCGACTTTATCAAAGCCACGTGCGTCACTGAATTCAAATGGTCGGGATGTAGTGGAAGATTTGCCTCTAGTCAGCCATCAACAGTTTCAACTGAACTGAACATCGCTAAAGTAAATAAAATGTCTGAAAATCGTCATTTAGGTCTCAGAGTTTGCCGTTGAACTTTTTCTGATGAATCGATTCGTCCCATTTTAAGGTGAGAAGGTACTGCATATCTCCATAATGGCATTTCCATTACTTTTGGGTGCACATTACTAAGAAATTATTGTTGATATGTACATGAAAATTTTCAGCCTATTTGAAAATGTTGTACTGATAATTTACTATAATTTTTAGTTTTTGAAAAAAAAAACCACTGAAATTTTCGATAATTTTAGTTTTTTAAACAAGTATTATGAATCACGGAGAAAAATCCCTTATTATACTTATGAGTCTGCTTAATACACACAAAATTCATATGATTTGGTTGATTAGTTTTAAAAAAGTGTACCGGAACCTGAAAAAAAATCTGAAACTGAGAAAAACAGCTTTTAAGTTTATATATTGAATATGGATTATTGACTTCTCACAGGAGTCAGAACATTTCTGCTGCATAGTCTTGACCCTCTGTATCCTCCCTTGTTCGTTTTAAGTTCCTTTTCATTTCCAGATCTTTAACCATTTTATCTGCTTTCAGGACTTGCAACTCATAAATTTCTGTAGGTATATGGCTACTATCATGATTAGCACATGCATTGTTGAACTGGGCATACTAACCTCAATATTACATGTGGTTTCATTGTTTATGGTATTTACATTTTACGCATTTACTGTTTTGTTTTTAATAAAACGATTGCATGTAAACTCTCTTTCCAAATGTTTTTGACCTACCCATATCATATATTCACCAATAACTAGTACAAAATATTTAAAACAAATAACTGTTCACATACACAGCCAAGGACAAAAACACTAGCATCATTGTAGTTATAGTGGTACCAGCAGAAAGCTTGAAAGATCCCTTACAAAACAAGGCTTAGTTCGGAAATATCTGTTCAGTATTACAGAAGTTATGATCGATTTTCTGAAAAAGGGCGTGGCAAAAACTTAACACACACTAATGTAATTAGCAAATTAGGTATAAAATATTGCTCCAGTGAAATTTTTAACTATTTGTAATCTAGAGGATGACATAATAAAATGTAAAAATAAAAAGTGAATTTTAACCCCAAGTGAAGTACCTTCTCACCTTAAGTGACTGGGCATGACACGTGATGCCGCTCGATTAGTTGTGAAATACTTGAAACTTCTGCAAAAACTCAATCGCGTAAGGATCACTGAAGACATGCTAGATCGACCCAACTCCGACCCCACATTCATGAAATGCGTTGTAATTGGTGAGGAGACGTGGGTTTACGAGTTTGACACGCAAACCAATCAACAAGCTTCCTAGTGGCGCCTTCCAACTGAACCGAAACCCAAAAGGGCATGTGAAACTCAGTGAAAACTGAAAGTCATGCTGATAGTTGTTTTCCGATTATCGTGGTGTTGTGCATTCGGTGAATAAAGACTATTATCTGAGCGTTATGCGGCGTTGAGAGAAAAGACCAGATTTGTGGAAAGACATGTCATGGATTCTGCACCACGATAACACTCCAGCTCACAAGGCTATCACTGAATTTCTGGCCAAAAACTCAAATCTCTTCGAACAACCAGAGTATTTACCTAGTTCGATTCCAGCCGACTTCTTTGCAAAACTCAATTTACCACTTCGAGGCACCCGTTTTCAGTGGACAGAAGACATGAAGGAGAATTCACTGTAAAATCGTAACGCACCTTTGATATGTACTAAAAGAATGCCGCCCTCTAAACAATCTAGATCACATATGACAAACTCCGCGTGGGAGGAAGTATGTACCAACTTAGTGACAATTTCGAATCCGCTTTAATACGAAAATTTTTTTTTCCTTGTTCCATTTATACCCCGCCTTTAAGTACAATGGTCATATCGGTGGTCGTTCTCCTTTGGAACATATCGATGGTGTTAACGCGTATTCGTTGGGTTTTAATCATTAGATCACGCATACATTCACACTCTCATACTTCCAGACTCTGGGGAAGATGAGGAATTATCTTAATCGGAGAAAACTCCCCACTCTCACAGCCGGGAATCGAACCTGGGACTTCTAGCACGGCAGGCAGGTACTCTACCGACTGAGCTACGAAGCCAGCCTACGAAATTTTAATATGGTTAATTCCCTATACTTTCTGGACACAGCAAGTCTAAGTTTCACTATGGCTCATACTTGTTCTATGAATGTGCACAAAGAGAGCAAAGTGCACCCACTTCAGACAACATTCTTTTTAAATGTTTCAATCAGATCTTGCAGTTCTGTCCTATGCACACAGCTGTCGCATTGAAACTCCTTTTGTATTGCAATCATGACATCACGCCACTCCTTGTAAGTTCTGGTCCATATAACTTTGCTCTGTTATCTCTTAACTGTCACGTAACTAGTCGCCTCTTATTGGAATAAATTGTTCTGCGATTGCAGTATAACAGTATAAGTTAAATATAATGGAGTTAATATCTGGAATGTGTGTAAATTATCAAGTAGGTAGATGGAACCATCCTTCTGTTTAAACCTCTCAGGCTGAAGAAAGTAGGTTTTTCTATTGGTTTTGCATTGCATATGGCTTATTTTACATCATTCGAAGGTGCATTAGCCAATCAAGGGAAAGGGAAGTAAACACAATTAGGAAGAGCATCGGAGGGCAGGGTTATAAAAACAAGGGTTTAGAAGGGATATTGTCACCTCTGCTTTGTTAAATAAACCATAATCTAGGGTCAAAATAGAAGAGGAGGTCAAATTAGGAGCCAATTTCTGTCGCAATCTACTTTTCAAAGTTCACACGGTTCATTTTCTCTATGGCAGTCACTTTATTTGACCGGGTTTTGTAAATGAGGAGAGAATTTTCGAGAAATCGGTTTACACCATCCTTGTGAATTATTGGTCTTCTCCATGCATTAGTGTTGTAGGTATAGATGCCAAATTCCTTATTTTGCAAGCTTTTGCCGAATCTTGCTCTAGTAACACAAAAAGTTGCTAGTTAAGTGGAAAGATATCCGCTATAATTATGATTAGGTGATCCTGTGTAAACAAGTGCTAAAAGATAGCTTAACATAGCAAAGATTTAACTGGCTAGCCCCATAGCTCAGTCGTAGAGCACCTGCCTGCCGTGTTAGGGTTCCCGGTTTCGATTCCCGGCGATGGGGGTGGGGATTTTCTCCGAACAAGAGAATTCCTCATCTTTCCCAGAGTCTGGAAGTATGAATGAGAGTACCATGTGTGCGTGATCCAATGATTAAAACCCAACGAATACGAGTGAACATCTTCGATATGTTCCAAAGGAGAATGGCCGCCGATATGATCATTGCAGTTAAAGGCGAGGTATAAATGCTGGGGGGGGGGGCAGTTAACGATCAGTGAGATTTTTAGTCCTTTGCCTGTTCGTAGACATGCTAGTAGAGTTACTATCGTGCAATAACAAAATAGATATCGCTGTTGTGCATGATTTAATTAATCTGATTGGTCAATTTTAACACGGTCAATATAGGATGAGTCATATGAAGGAAATCGTTTAAATCAACTTAAAAGCAAATTTAATGAACTCAAATAAAAAGAAAATCTTAGAACTTCTTCGCATATGGTAACAAATTTGACGATCCACAAAACTTCACATCCAAATAATTATTAGTTTGGTATTCAGTCTGGTTTTTGATACACACAGATTTGTTTTTTTAATGCTACAGTTTGTATTCAGGGATTGAAAAAATGCGTATTTGCGATGAAACATTTGTCGGTGGAATGCATGTGCTTACTAGGGGGATAGTAGGCAGGTGTGAACAGAGCTTAAGGAAAAGTTGCAATAATGAATTACGAAGTCGAAACGTAGCTATGGTAATAACCACAAGGAATTTCCGAGAATCAAAACGGGGAAAAAATCATTTATTAGGTTATGCGGTTTCTCACATTGGTGAGAAACGAGACAAGAATATGAATTATATCAGTTCAAGTATTTCTAAGAATTAGAGACAGCCAAAGTGAGTTATGCCAAGTGGAATGATAAGAACCAGAACTTGCTTTTACTATTATCTTCAACGTAAATCGCGCCTCGAGGCTTGTCTTGTCTCGTCTGTTCTGCTTTCGTGTAAGGTTAACGGCATTATTAATAACGTTTTTATCTAATACTAAACGGAACGGTTCTGGAGGCTTTTAAATTCTTCACATTTGCATTCATTTTCGCACGCAAGCGCGTGTTCTGGAAACGTTTGGCTTTTGTTCGCTTAATACAGGGACGACCGACTAGGAAAATGCCTTCTAAAACGTAAGAGGTAGCACATCTGCCTCACGTTCAAGAGGTCCTTACTTCGAATCTCTGTCAGGATGACTTATCTGAGTAGCTGGGGTGTTCTGAGATGATTGTCGGATGACTCTGTAGTATAATTTTATTATGACGTTTTATCAATGGCGAAGTTGTGACGCTCTTTGAAGTTTTATGTATGGCGTCTTGAAATTTATGAAGCGTCGAAATGTTGTAAGAAATAGACTTCCTGACATTTTAATTTAGCCTGGTTAACTATGTTTTAGTTGATTTAGACTGTGATTTCCCAGCCAGAACATGAAGATTCTTATCTCAAGGTGTATATGTCTTACTTAAATTATTTACTAAAAATAAATTACAATTGCAATATTAATTTTAATTCTTGGTCAGTTAACACAGGATGATATTTAAATGAAATTATAATCTCTCCAGTGTAATGACGCTCTCAAATTATTTGTAGCAATTCCTAAATGTTCTACCTGCTACTTATTTTACTGTCCAGCAACGCAAAGAAGATCCCTGAAAGGAATGTGCTGGCTTACACAGTGGGACAAGGACAGCGAATGTGTGTGTGGCAGAGAACGCCTGCTACACAAGGAGCAGACCGTTAAAACACATGCTCCCTATTCACTCTGTATACTAAAACAGAAGATTCATTCACAAAAGTAGAAGCCGTCAGAATGTTTTTGAATGGTCTATAACTGTACTGACATGGGGTGTCATAAATCTGTCCAGGGAGGGTGTGGGAACGTACGCCAACCCCCCTGCGTCTCATCCCTCGGAGACTTTCTCTCCTGTGGAGGACAGTACATCCATCTTCTACGACGGTCAAACTTACGCTACTCGCGTCCTTATCGGAATATTTTATTTTCTTTCCCTTAGTAAGCATATGTTTCTTTATAACTACGTCACTCCTAGCCACCTATATACGCGTCTTATTTTTCACACTTTCACTTCCTAAACTTAATTGAAATATCATAATACCTTAAAAAATTCTCTAAATTTTAAATAACGCCATGAAACAAATACATTTTTCTTTTCGAGGCTGAATTCAAAACAGCTGTTACAACTCTTACGATCCGTTGTCATGTAAAATTGTTCAAAAATGTGCAGTATACAGGTAATTCCGTAAACTCGGTAATAAAGGCAGATCTATCTTCTGATGCTATAATAGCCATATGGTCCAGTCTAGGGAGAAAATAAAAACCTGGGCACTAACGGTTTACTATACTGTGAATTCCTCGGATTTGTGTAGCCTTAGATTGTGTTTTAAGGAACCATTGAGTCGATTGGGATTCCTTTTTAGGTAGTGAGTCATTACCAGTATTTCAAACCAAATTTGAGGCTGAGGCTTTCACGACTGGCGTCTTGAAGTTTAAACATATACATATATTTCTCGGGTTTGTAGGCAGGGTCTCCATCGTTTTGCCAAAGACTTCGATTGATATCTTCAGAACTTTCTATAAATTTCTCATGTTTTGAATGGACTGGCGATAGCTTGGTTTCTGCTCTTTATTTGGGATTGTTGATCCCGCGGCTCTGAGACACTGTACTTCAGGTTTTGGGGATTGGTTTAGGGTCAGTAGTGTTGCTCGTAAAACTTTCTTTTTCTTTCAAAGATCACTGATAGATGAAGTGTTTGTCGGATAGGATTACTGTGGCAGGTGTTGGATTAGTGGGATATGTCCGTTGGAATTAATGAAAGTTACGGATCTAATTTGCCGACTTCCCTTACTTACATTAATCTATCGACTAGAGGCTCTTCACCTTGGAGATCTGCTGCGGATATAAGTACGATCTGGCGCGACACCTCCGCGTGACCCTCTCCCGGATTTTAAAGGTCCGAGGGGACGACCCGGACACCACAAGCAACTGCGGTGATCTTCGCGTTCCAAACCCTATCTCCCTGCTAGAGGATTCCAGGGAACTCGAACGCTTATGCAGAACAGAAAACTCTGCTCGGGTCTCCCGACGGCGTCTCCGGGTCCCTTTGTGTTACCCTGACGAGCTTCTCTGACGAGGGCCCGCAATGTCGGTTCCGCTGCCGGGTTCCGGAATAGGAACCGGATTCGCTTTCGCCCGTCGAGGGGCAGCACGTCAGACGTACCCCCCGCATCGACATCGGATTTCTGATCGACTGACTTGTGTGCAACGGCTGTTCACACGAAACCCTTTACCACATCAGCCCTCAAGGCTGAAGTTTTTCGTGCAAAGGTGTCTTTTCAACTGTGCCAGTACTGTATTGCACGATTATGTTTGTTAAGCAAAACTTCTAAAATGCAGAAGTTTCAAGCGCAAGCAATTTGGTTGTCATTGATTTTTTGAGTTGTTAAAATATGAAAGATACGCTTTCAGTTGATCGTATAATGTACAGTTACTCCAAAAAGTATTCGTCTAATGCAGGAGTTTATGTATGGATAGTGGAAAATCATCAGAATGAAGTACAACAGGGACACTGTCTTACTTATTGTTTAGTTTAAAAGAATACAATAAAGAAACGCAGTATCTGTTCATATAAACATAGTAAAACACTCAAAAGTAAAGATATACAATATAGGATGCAAAATAAATATTCGTCTACATACTGAAAATGGTGAAGAACGTTACGGTTAGTACTTAGTAGACCCTCCATTCCTCTTTATAATCTCCTTGGCATGGATTTAACCAAAGATTGTGTTTCCACTATAATTTTACGCCATTCATCTACTAGAACGTTCTTTAGATACTTTATATTAGATATCTGATAATTCCTAACATTTTTGTCCAGTATACTCCACAAATTCTCTACTGGATTTATGTCTGGGGATTGCGGTGGTGTCAGCACCCATCGTTGAGTGCTATGAAACAACCATAGCCTTGCATCTAGAGCTGTGTGTTTTGGATCATTATCTTGTGTGAAAATATAATATTCATAAAGACTCATTATTCACGCTTCTGGACAGATGTGTTTCTTGGATGTTTATATAAACCTTATAGTTCATAATTACACCAATAAAACACATCACCCACAACATTTGCACTCGTGCAGCCCCAGACAAGTACTGAACCACCTCCATGTTTAAATGAAGCTTATATATCTCTCCTCAAGCTCAAAATTATTTTTTCGCCACAGTATTATTCGCCCTTTTGAATTAAAGAGCTCAAATTGACTCGTCAGTAAATACAATCAGAAATCAAACCCATCGTATTTATGTTCTTTTGTAAGAGCAACTCACAGAGTGAACAGGGCACATTTGTCTTTCAGGATTAGGGAAAACCGCGGTACAAACCTTATCCAGGTAACTCACCCTGACCGAGATTCGAACTCGGGACGTCTTGAACGTGAGGCAGACACGCTACCATCTACGCTTCCGAGACGGCCTATATTTTCCGTGTACAGTTACTCCAAAAAGTATTCGTCTAATGCAGGAGTTTATGCATGGATAGTGGAAAATCATCAGAATGAAGTACAGCAGGGACACTGTCTTATTTGTTGTTTAGTTTAAAAGAATGCAATAAAGAAACACAGTATCTGTTCATATAAACATAGTAAAACACTCAAAAGTAAAGATATACAATATAGGGTGCAAAATAAGTATTCGTCTACATACTGAAAATGGTGAAGAACGTTACGGTTAGTACTTAGTAGACCCTCCATTCCTCTTTATAATCTCCTTGGCATGGATTTAACCAAAGATTGTGTTTCCACTGTAATTTTACGTCATCCATCTACTAGAACGTTCTTTAGATACTTTATATTAGATATCTGATAATTCCTAACATTTTTGTCCAGTATACTCCACAAATTCTCTACTGGATTTATGTCTGGGGATTGCGGTGGTGTCAGCACCCATCGTTTAGTACTATGAAACAACCATAGCCTTGCATCTAGAGCTGTGTGTTTTGGATCATTATCTTGTGTGAAAATATAATATTCATAAAGACTCATTATTCACGCTTCTGGACAGATGTGTTTCTTGGATGTTTATATAAACCTTATAGTTCATAATTGCACCAATAAAACACAAATCACCCACAACATTTGCACTCGTGCAGCCCCAGACAAGTACTGAACCACCTCCATGTTTAAATGAAGCTGATATATTTCTCCTCAAGCTCAGTTCTTTTTTCGCCACAGTACTCGCCCTTTTGAATTAAAGAGCTCAAATTAACTCTCGTCAGTAAATACAATCTTCTATCAGAAATCAAACCCATCGATTCATGTTCTTTTGTAAGAGCAACTCAGAGTGAACAGGGCACATGTGTTTCTAACGGCACTTTGCCTTGCTGGACAGTAGGAGATATATACCAGTAGGAGGAAGCTTTGGATACCAGTTGCAGAAGAGGAAATTTAAAATTATAGCAAGTATTTCGTAGTTTGTTATAGTGATTAAAGCTTTAGTATTAAAATGTAGAGTTGAATTATATTGGAGTAGAAGTAGAAGAAAGACTGTTTTAGATAGATTAAATGAGTGGATTTCTAAAGACTAATATTATTCACGCTTCGGGACAGATGTGTTTTTAGGATGTTTATATAAACCTTGGGTTCCATTATTCTATCAATAAAACAAATCCCCCACACCATTTGCACTTATGCAGCCCCAGATAAGTATTGAACCGCCTCCATGTGTAACTGAAGCAGTTATATTTTTCTCCTCAAGCGCACAATTCTTTTTTCTCCACACTTACTCGCCCTTTTGACTTAGCTCAAATTGACTCGTCAGTAAATACAACCTTCTTCCAGAAATCAAACCCGTCGTATTTGTTATTTTGCAACAGCACTTCGCTTTTTTCTGCTGATTTTACCGATATATGTATGATCTTGTGTACTTGAATACTTATTTGACTTCAAACGGGACATGATTTTAAATAACGTAGAGTTGTTCACTAATTAAGCAATATATGAACCCAAATATTTTATATCTAGATATTAACCGATGTAAGGAAATACTTATTGTTCGTTTCTTATCTATAGTTTTCTGATTGTTATATTCTATGTGCTATGATCAGAGGAATACTTTTTGGAGTATCTGTAGTTCATGCCTTCAAACATAATGTATACGTTTAATTCAAATACAAGACATGAAAGTTTTATTTGACGCTGTTGCTTGACCAGGTTGAATTGTTTCCATAATTTTTAAATGTATACATTTTCTATTTCTGTTTCTTCATTCCCTACCAAAAACCCGATCCTGGCACTTCATGGGATGCATGCATGCGTATTTAAATACCTACCTTTGTAATTAAATTCAACCACTAAAAGATTTTTACTAGGATATTGAAGGAAAATCTTCACCACAGACTGCCGTTTACATACATAGATCATCTTTGGACTAAAATATCACGTAAGGAATCTTCGTGCCAAATGTAGATCTTGAAATTTCTGAGAGTGCCCTCAGAGGTCATCTACATTCTGAATGTTTTGTGTAACTGGTAAACAGTAAGAGATGGACAAAATCTTAGTACACAAAAAATGCAGATGTTGATTTAATTAGTGTAACGACTTTACGAGGGCTGTTCAATAAAGAACGATCTTTTCTTTCTTTCTTTCTTTCTTTCTTTCTTTCTTTCTTTCTTTCTTTCTTTCTTTCTTTCTTTCTTTCTTTCTTTCTTTCTTTCTTTCTTTCTTTCTTTCTTTCTTTCTTTCTTTCTTTCTTTCTTTCTTTCTTTCTTTCTTTCTTTCTTTCTTTCTTTCTTTCTTTCTTTCTTTCTTTCTTTCTTTCTTTCTTTCTTTCTTTCTTTCTTTCTTTCTTTCTTTCTTTTTTTTTTGACAACGTACCTTTACTCATCCTCTTAATTTTGCTGATCTTTCTCAAAATAGTCTCCCCTGATTGGGATGCACCTGTCCCAGCGTTTCAACCAGTGTTCAAAGACATGCTGAAACCATTTTTTGAGATGCTTCAAAATCCCCTACGCAGCCTTCACCACTGCTTCTGATGATGGGTAATACCTCCCACGAAGGCGTTTCTTCAAGTTAGGGAATACAAAAGAGTCACATGGGCTAAATACGGACTACAGGGAGGGTGAGGGATGTACTTCATATTGATTTTTGCAAGATATTCAGCAACAACATTGGCAATATGCGCCCGCGCATTATCGTGGTGCAGCATCCAGCTTGCCTCACGGAATTGTGGTCTTTTGCGCCTGATATGAACTTGCAATGTTTTCAGGACATCCCTGTAGTATTGTCCAGTTACTGATGTGTGTGCAGGTACAACATGCTGATAAACCATTACATGAATATCAAAGAATGAGATCACCATAACTTTCCCAGCAGAAGCAACCACATTTGTCATTTTGGGGGTTAGGGATGGAGATTTCCACACTGAGCGTTTCTGTTTGCTCTCAGGATCAAAATGAGGTAGCCAAGTTTCATCAGCAGTGATTACGTTTGAAACAAACTCCGGATCTTCTTCTGAAATCAACTTTAAGTGCATGTTACGCCATTGCAGGCAGGCGATGCTGAACATGTCTGAATTTGCCTGGCTCTCACAGGCGGGAACCAGTAGTAGCAACAATGAAACTACTACGATGTGTTTGTTTCACATTAGAATATAAGATTGAATTTTAGTGCGAAAAAATTATGTCCGTAAAAAATTATCATTCTTTATTGAACAGCCCTCGTATATGAAATACATTTTTGAGCAATTAACAATTTCCAAGACATTCTTTGTTAGTTTTCCAAAACTTAGTTTTATCAAATAGGAATACAAAGTAGGTAGAGGAATAAGCGTTTGTATAAGAATAGTTATACAATAGTTTGTACAAGAATAGAGAAAGTCAAGATTTTATTCTTTTTTCTAAAATTTGGCATTTTATTGGTAATTTTTTTCAATCATTCTTAGGTATTTAAAATCCAAATTCAATATGGAGCTCATTCTCCCTGGGTTTGGGAGAGGCAAACGAAACAAAGTGTGTTTACAATACGTAAGGTCAATCGTACCTTACAAACGTGAGTCATGCCCAGATAAAGCGACACGGCGGAAGTGACCTGGCGTGGGAAACCTATTTATTTCTCCTTTCCCATTTGTTTGACGAACATTCTTCGCAACTGTCACGTGATCAGCTGTTTCCTTCTAGTTTTACGAGCTTTTTAATCTTCCTCCATATTTACCTCCTGACCAAGGTTTTAACTGTTGGAACAGCTTGTGTGTCTCCGACGACTTACGTAACGGGAATTCTGTTAATTTATCCTAAAACTAAAATCACTTATTTAATATCTGTACGAATAGCAAAGAAAAGTAAATTTTGGTTCACTAATTAAAAAGAGCTTAATTAGAAAATGTTAAAATGGATTAAAATATGATGAGTTAATGTTGTAAATTATTACGTTCCTACAAGGGAACATCACTATGCTCAGATCTGTATGCGCTTGAGTGTGATGGCGTCATGTGTGCTGTTCGTGAGACCTATGTGCCAAACGTCTGCTGCGGAGTAGAACCGTATCGCCCAAAAGGAAGCCGTAAACGTGCCGCATGCAAGTAGCTAGTGGACATCCCTCGTGAGCACTGTGCCTGCGCTGCTTACGTATACCACTACGCGACAGGGGTAAACAAGCTCTCCCGTACAATGTAGTGTTATGCCTATAGGTATGTTCTTACGTATCTGGGTATTTCTAGCTACACTCCACACATGCTATTTGGCACAAAGGCCCCTCATAGACCAGAGATGTCACTAAATTCTAAAGCGAATACAGGTATGAGCATGGTGATAGTTCCCTTGTTAGTTTAAAGTACCGAGCAGGATGGCTAAGGCAATTTCGTCTGTAGCTCTCATTATGTTCGATTCCCATAACCGACGCCAGGCGAATGCTGGCTAGGTTAATTACCTCCCCTAAATTTCCTATCCCTCCATTTGATATCCATTATCATTTCACATCTCACATAAGGTGGCCTCCTTCAGGGTGTCTCGGCGTTGCATGGCAGAATGATATACTCTTGGTAAACCTTTCTCCTCCAGTTGAACCGTCTCCGATCTCGAAACCTGGTCTGCTGGGGCCGTTTCCGGACCGCAATAGGGTGGGATGCCAGTTCTGGCCTGCTGGGGAGCTTCTAGCTGGTAAAGTGTACCGACTCCGCCCTCTACACTGTCGTGACTGCTTGGGACGACCGCCCTCTGTCTCCTTTCACCCTATCTTCCTCCAGGGGGTTGCTCCTCTTGTTGAACCTTCGTGCTGAATCCCCTCCGTACGTAGTCCAGTCCGGTCCAGAGTTTATAGGGATGGCAAAAACTGGTTCAGGGCCAGTAAATACTTCTGCAGAGCCATACCTGTATTACATCATCGTCATCTTCAAGGATTGGGTCCTGTGACCTATTCCGTTCTCTTGAAGAGCCTACTGGTCCTTCCAGCGTAGAGCTAGGCGTCCCACATCTTTCCCTTCGGCATATAATCTAAAACTCTTCTTGGAAGTCGTTCCGCCTCCATTCTTAAAATACGATTTTTCCATTCGTTTTTGTTTATTATTTTACTGTTTAAATTAAAAATCCCAAGCTCTTATTTTTTCGTTTCTTACGTGGTCTAATCTTTTACAACCTGCCACGCTTCTCAAAAATCTCAACTCTGCCGATTCTAGCTGTTTGCGTAGGTTCTTTGCCAGTGTCTATATTTCGGAACCGTATGTTAATGTTGGATCTGCCATCTTATAAAATTTCATGTTTCCTTTCGTGTTTTCCTGTTCAGCGTTCTTATTATAGTCCCACACATTTGATTGATTCTGTTTAATTTCACCTCCATATCCTTATTTGCTACTGCTACTGTGTAGCCTAGATAGTTAAAACTATTAACCTGTTCTATTATTTTGTTGTTTAACTACTTTTGTTCTTTGTTCTTTCCTCTGTTTAAACTATATATTGCTCTTTGCATGTCGTGTTTTGAGTGGGATATTATCACTTGATCATCAGCAAATAATACTGTATTTAAAATTGTTTCATTCAGTACATTTTGTTTTATACTTTGCTGCCATTCTTGTACCATGTTATCAATATAGATATTAGAGTATAGGCGATATAGGGCATCCTTGTCGTACTCCTTTATTTATGTCCACTGCTTCTGTTTTCCTTCTATTCTTTATTATTGCTATTGCAGTGTTTTTATACTTACCTTGTACGACTCTGCAGAGATTATACTGGGCAACAAAAATAATTTTTGAATGTTTCGAGCACTTCATGAGGCAATTTCTACTAATTTTGGGTTGAGAAAAACAAATATGACAATGAAAAATGTTTATTATCTCTAGTTTCTATGATATACACAAGGTGGAAGTATTACATATTAACGGATTGAGAGAAAAGGATACATTTTAATGACATACATGCTAACAATGAAAGTGCATTTCATTTTTTGAACTGGTAATTACATGCTAAGAGTTCTAAATTGCTGGAAACATACTTCGCAGATAGTCCTGTCTGAAGAGAATCATGTGGTGGCGTATTGACTTCGTCGTCTTTTAGCGTGCCTCTTGTGATGGAGTTCCACAGAATCCCTATACAAAGACCAACAGTAATCCGCAAGCATTACTTCATTCCAACGGCCCTGATATCTTTGTTCCATAACAGAAATATCCTGATGGAATCTCTCCACAGCTTCATCACTAACAGCTCCACAACTAGGAGGGAAAAAGTCTAGGTGGGAGTGGAGAAAATGGATCTTAAGGGACATGTTGTATCCAAGGTTACGGTATTTTTGCAGGAGCACTGTCACCAAATGCTTGTAGTTATGTCTTTTGTTGCCTAAAAATCAATGAACACCCTTCAACGCTTCCCGAGCTTCCTTTTCTTTCCCCTCCAAAATTTGGTCAAATGTAGGATCCTTTACAAGTTATTTTTGGTCCGACAAAAATGCCTTCCTTAACTTTTGCATCTCTTAATTTCCAAAATTTCTGTTTTATTTGACAGGTGTGCCAACTCCCAAAAGAATTCCCCCAAATTTAAAATCTTCACTCTAAAAATGAAATGTCACTTTATTTTCAAAATAAGAGCTAATCTTATTTTTATGGTGAGTTTTGAATTCAGCAAAGGGAAATACGTGTAAATTCCCGAAACATTTCCATTGTTGCCCAGTGATTGTTCATGTCTTACAGTAAAAGGCCTACTTTTCAGGAACAAAAGTATTACATAAATGATTTTTTTTTTTCTTGTGGTGGCGGATGAATTAATTTCGATAGATGTTTAGCTCTATTGATTAGATAAATCACATTTAAACAAAAGTTTAAAGCTTTCCAGGCTGGCCGCGCAGCTCAGTCGGTAGAGCACCTGCCTGCCGTGCGAGCTGTTCCGGGTTCGATTCCCAGCTGGGGTGGGGATTTATGTCCAAACAAGCTGATTCCTCATCCGCAGAGTCTGGAAGTATGAATTTAATGTTAAAAAAAGGTCCAAAGTACCACCAACCCAACGCCTACGAGTTAACACCTTCGGTATGTTCCAAAGGAGAACGACAGCCGATAGGACCGTTGCAGTCAAAGTCGGGGTATAAATGAAGCAATAAGAGTATCGCGTAATGATGTGCTTTTTCTTATAGTCGCGAAAAAAATAGTATCCCGAAGTGATCGCATAGTGACAATCTGTTAAGATTGTCTCTTATCGCATAAAGGCTTATTCTCATTATATCCACAGGGGAGAGTATAAGACTTCTACGAAGAAACCTCTGACATGAAGTAAATCGAGATTAAGCGTTTTTAATAATAGCTTGTTTGAGTAGAAAAAATGACGCGAGTGCACCCATTTTTATTCAGGGACTTCAAAACATGCATTTCCATTGAAAATATCGATTATGTATGTGGAATGCAATACCTTATCGACCTACTGGTAGGTACGTGAAAAGGAAAGTAAAAATTGACCAAATGTTTGTACGACGTGTTATGGCTGTGATCGCAGCGAACGATGCTGTTCAGAAATAGAGTAAGGGATAATTTGTGTTGTAGATCCTGGCATTAGCTGGCCGTTGTTTGCAGTCAGACATATAGGTACCACGTGCTTATGTCATTGCTGCTGGTTCATTAACCTGCAGGTGCCGCGCAAGGGGCCTACGGAAAGGGGGCTTGGCCCTCGGGGATGAACATACGCTACCGTAACGTTCATTGTTTCTAACATTATATCACTTTCTCTATTACATATAGGAGTATTGTATTCCATCCAAAAATTCGATATTGGAATTATAGCAGAAATACTTACAAACGTGTCATGAGTCTTGAAAAAAAAAAGTATTTTGAAAAGTCGTTTTGGTAAATTCCTTCAACCAGACTATCTTTCACTTGGATCGTTTTTCGAAACTTCTGATTTCCTAAAAAATGGCTGTAAAGATTTTGTATAAAATACCTCATGTATACGATATTTTCATAGAAATTAAAATGTTTATCTTGAATTTTCTGGGTATGTTCACAAAATTTTAAAGCAGTACACAAAATGCACATCTCGTTAAAACACAAATTTATGTTAATGTTTTTAGCTAACCATTTCCGAAATATTCTTGTTGCTCATTTAAATTTTCAGATATTTAGAATGCTTTTCTGAAACAGGACTTAATATATAATGCGATCCATATAAACCTGTACCATTTCAATAGGCCATAATTTTTAATCAATAATAGTGCACAGGTGCAACTTTGGGAGATTACGGTACACTATTTACATCTCAGAGAAAATGTTGCAAGTGACCTCCACCGGCATCTATACATGTTTGCACTCGTCTCATCATATTCTCTGAAGTTTTATGGAGAGTATCCTCATCAGTGTTACTTATTTCGGCTCGAATGGATTCCTTGAGAACATCAATTGTCTGTCCTATTCTTGTATACTCTATTTTTAGATATCTTTGTTTACTAAACTCAAATTGAAACTATGGTAGAACTGATAGTTCAAAGATTGCTTCATATTACCACATAAAAATGTTAATTAGGTATACATAAAAATTATCTTAACTGCAAGTTTGTTGTAAGGTATTCAAAGTAATCAGAAAGAAACTCGAGTTTTTCGCCAAGATGCATTGCCTTAAAGGAATGTGTATTTCAAGAAAATTGGTGTTGTGGATGCCCCTTCCCCTTGCTGGAGAATCCCGTTGGGAGTGTGGGAACGCTGCCCCAGTTTGTGCGGAGATGCAAGGGGTGGCTTTGAAAAGAAGCCGTGGTCTTTTCACCAAGATGGGTCAGGGACACTTCTTTCCCATGGGAAAGGTTTGCAGGGTGCTGCAAGCTCATAGCCAAGATCGAACCTGCCCACAGAAGGAAGGGAGTAACGTAGAGCAAAAGCAGATATTTTTCTACAATTTGAGACGAGTAATTTCTACAGTAGGGTGTAAGAGAGCGTGTTTGTGCCTGCGATTGCCTTTTGTTAAACATCTCGTCTTTGTTCTTGTTACAGGTCCAGCTGCCTGGTTGGGTGAGAACTGGTAAGTGATTCACATGCCTTCCTCTACACATCGTTTATTACGTACTCTACTATGTATTTAGTAAATAGTAGTATTACATTCCACCCAAAAATTTGATATCGAGATTTCAACGCAAACACGAGGACGTATATTAAAAAAATATATTCCATGGTTTAAGAGAATCCTCCCAAATCAGACAATTCTCCGTGTCTAGGGGTAACATGCTAGCCTCTGGTTCCCGAAGTCGTAGCTTCAATTCCAGAAGAGGGTGATGGAATGTTTTCGGCTGTAAAAATCGTTACAGCTTCCTTCGGAAGGGAAGTAAAGCCGGTAATCTCGTATGGTATATTTGACACGTAAATGAACCTCAAACCTGATAGACCTCTGAGCAAAATTAAGTGATGTTTTACGTTCAGTGTAGAATGGAATGCTGAGAACCATATACATAAAAACTCAAATTGAAATTTCACCCTAGATTACCCTTTTCATAAAAGAAAATTTCGATAATTTTGATTTTCTGAAAATTAATTTTTCTTTTTAACCAAATGAAATGCATATCTTGAAATTTCTAGGAATGTGCTTTGAAGTCCTTTTTGCTATGAATGAATTTCACGTATTAAAGTCGTACCACAAAAAAGTAGATCTCGTAACACACAATTTACATCAAATTTACTTTTTTGGAGTAAACTACTTCCGAGATATTCCTAGTTATTGATCTGAATTTTCAATACTTACGATTTTCTCAAGTAGATGTCCTAGCCATGCAAAGAGAATGGAATGTCAAAACCATCAAATAGTATTTAGTTCTTAAAGTTTTGGTTAATCTTACTGTATTTTCATATTCCCTTGTAGCTGTCTAATAAAAACGTATGTAGAAAGTTTATATCCATTAACATAAAGTAGAAAGAGGAATAAGATTTTTCAAATAATAGTATAGTACAGAAGTGAGTAGAGAATTTCAAATAAGTGCTCACAACTTTTTTTATTCTAATTTTTCTTTCTAAGATGTCATTTTGTTCATAATATTTGTAGATTTGATAAAATAAGTCATGGTTCGGTTGAAAGCTGTTATAAAGCTAGCTTCATTTGTTTTGCTGCCGAAACAAAAGCAGTTAGCAAAAATAAATGCCTGTCACAGTTTCTTTCAAGCGAAACACACCGAAAGAAGTAATTTGATTTGGCTTAATTGATTTTTACTCATAAAGAACCATCTAGTACATAGGGGTACCATAATGAGCATACAAAAGATAATATTGATGGAGGGTAATTTCTTAAATAATAGGGGTGTTCCGGGGAGGACATTCGAGTAACGACCAATTAGAAAAGGAAGAATACAACCCTTGATCGGTGGCGCATTGGTAGCAGCCGAAATTGAGGATGAAGATTACATAGAAAGGGTTGTCTAAAGCTTTTTATTCCAGGCAATTCAGCTATGGTATTTGGGTCTAAAATCTGAAAGATTGTTTTATTTTTTCTTTCTCTAATCTCAGTTTCATATGTGAAGGGAATTTTTGTTCAGAACAGCTTAAGTCAAGAAATAATTGAAAACGGCAGTAATATAATATAAAGGCAAACTTGATTGGTACAATATTAAAAGTTCATTTTTTCAGCATATTGTTGCTGCATTTTATGCTCGGTGCAATTTTAATTCAATTCAATTGAAATTTTTAGTGTGATTCCAGGGAAAGAAAAAGCACTATTCCCTTTATCATTCTTAATCCTGTAACAAAGGTATCCCAAAGTTTTGTAACTTCTTAAAAAACGAAGGAAAAATAGTTATGGCATATTAAAAAAGAATGCTCAACAAAAATTGTTGATTTATTCTATATTTTGACTAAATCCAACGTTTTGAGCATCTCTAAATTCCATCATATGCAACTTGAACTATATAATTTATAATGGAATTTCTCAAGTATTTGTAATAAATGGGTGAAATTTATTAGTAGTATCAATCCCTGTTAAGTAGTACACATTTCATAGTTTGGTTACCATAATACATAATGAAGAATAAATCATTAAGTAGCTTAGTGGTAGGTGGTAGCGTGTATGCCTCACGCTCAAGAGATCCCGAGTTCGAATCTCAGGATAAGTTATCTGGATTAGTTTTTCTGGGGATTTCCCTTATCCTGAAAGACGAATGTTGGGTAACCCTTAAGCTCTTTTGGACCCTGGGGACATCATTTTATCCGTTTCATTTATCATTCGATGTGACTTTGTTGAAGGACGTAAGAAAAGTAACACATTGTATTACAATTTAATTTAATGAACAGTTGACTTGCAAACAACCATGTTAATCCATTAAGGTAATATCCTGTTGAAATTAATGCCATTTATTAGTACAACAATAAGAGTAATGTTTTTGACCTATTTAAAAATTTAGGTTTCAATTTATTTAAATGCAATGTTTGTGTATGTTCCATGTTCTTATTAATACATTTCATGCGTTGCATAACCTCCTTACACCCCTTTAGTATTACTGTAGTTTGGTACACAAAGCTCAAAAAACACAACATAATTAGACCTGCTAAAGGAAAGGGTGAAAAATTATTTGAATGTGTCGTTAAATTGGAAAACACTGCTCCATTTACAAGAGCTTTCATCATTTCTGTGCTTTGTTTTATTTTCGTAACAAAATCAAATGAAGCATTGCCTTGATGGTACTCCGCTAGTAAGAACTTGGACAATTAGCTTGGGTAGGTCGGTCACACTTTGGTGGACGGGCCAATCCAGTGGCTACATGTGACGAGATTTTTTCAAATACAACTTCAGAGGAATATTTTTTTTTCGGAGAACAGCTTCACAATTTTTAGTGTAGTATGTATTCGGAATTACTTCAGCTATTTCTTGTTGAAAAATGTTTTATATGCATAACTTACGCGTTATGACTTTATTTACTGACAGCGCATGAAACCATATTGAAGAACGCATGGCAGCCAAATTTTCCATCTTGTTCCACTGAAAGCAATGCTGCCAACTTTTTTTGTTGTCACTAAATTACACTAACTGTATAATGATACACATTCTCTCTAAATTACGTTGACTAAATTTACACTTTAACTCGTTAACTTAACGTTTACTAACCTAATTGCTGCATCGCAGGGTAGACTTGGCTAATATCTTTCATTAGTTCCTGGAAAAGATCTGCCTAACGGTTTTTGGTGTCAGAATACTTCAAATACTTGCAAATGTGAGAATCTAGGTGTTCCCCACGATTGCATAGTGGTCCATGGAGCCATAGGTGAGTATAATGCTGGTGAACTTTAGGTGCTCTGCAATCTAATTGTAGATCCATTTGGATTATCAGTATTAGGACATATCTAAGAATATACAAATGTTTGAAGGTATATTTTTCACGAGTTGCCTGCAGTTATTACAAGTGAAGCACCTAGGCGACGGCCAGTAGATTTGTCTTTTTGGTCTGCTTGCGCATGCGCAAGTTCTTCCACAAGTCCACAAGTCGAAAGTATCCCATGTTGGTGTTTGACTGGACAGCTATTGAAAAAGTGTGTAAAAGTATGTTTCTAGGTATATGTTTTTAATAAAATTGTTATATTCTGATAAGTCTGACTGTACAGTAGTGCAAATAATCAGAAAGATAATGAAATTCTATCTTTTAAACATATTGATAATGTTCACTATCACTTGCCATTCATATGTCAATATCTGAGTTTCTTCTAATAATTTGCATCCACAGAATAAATTAAAACCACAAAGGCTACACATAGTATAACCAAAACAACCTGCTGTTCCAGTTGTAATTGGATGTAAGGAAAATTCCAGCCACATCAGCAACGCGAGAGCAAGTAGTGTCTACGGGGGGGGGGTGTTGTAACGTTTTAATTAACACCCTTAAAAAATGTAATAGTTTGTGTTGCTATGTGCTTGGTAGTTCTCTACGTACTCACCATCGAGATTTACATTTTTCCCAGCGTTTCTTGACATTCCGAATACCTGGAGTGTAGAAGTCTGCAGAATTCGCTTTAAACCACTCTTCCACTTCATTAATGACGTCATTTGTTTTGCCAAATCGGAGACTGCACAACGTATACTTCATTTTCGGGAACTTGAAAGTCAGTTAGTGCGAGATCGGGTGAAAAAGACGGATGCTTTAAGGTCCCAAAGCCACATTTCCTTGTTTTGTCAACTACAAGTTGAGATGAATGAGCTGGTGCATTGTCAGCCAGAAGACGAACAGCTTTGGAGAGCATACCACGTCATTTCTTAATCAGAGCTGCTCGTAACTTGTCCAGAAGATTGCAGTAGCATCTGCCAGTGATGGTGTGACCCTTGGCAAGATAATCTGTGAGGATGACTCCAAAGCATGACCTTTCCAGCTGACTTTTGCACCTTTGCCTTTTTGGGAGGGGAAATCGGCATGTTTCCACTCCATGCTCATGGATTTTGTCTCTGGATCATACTGATCCAGGATCCATCCATGGTTACCAGACGATCAAAGAAATCCTCATCCTGTTCCAACAGCATCAACATCTGTCTTTAAAGGTCACGCCTTGTTTCCTTTTGGAAAGGGGTTAGCAAACGTGGAACCCACCGTGCAGACACCTTAGACATGTGCAGTTCGTCCACACACTACCATAACTAAGATGTCTCATTCATGATTATTTGGATGGTTGCTCGTCGGTCTTCCAGTATTAAACACTCCACTTTCTTCACTGTGACAGCTGACGGTCTACCAGCTCTTGGCGCATCTGTCAGGGACATGTGACCAGTTTGAAAATTCCTTTTCCACCTCAATAGTGTCATACGATGGGCAATCATTTCCATAAACAGCCGTCAACTCATGGATTTACTGGGCAGTTTTGCCCTTCAACTACAGGAACTTGAACACACTACGAGCCTCAATTTTTTCCATCTTACACTTCAGTCACTTCTGGCACTCACTGTAAGAAGACAAAAGGAATCATCACTGAAACTACCAACATGTTCCGAGGGATCAATGATGACACTGAAAAATGTTCATCACTCTAGCATAAAAACTACCGGGTGATAATTAAAACTTAACGACATCCCTTCGTATGTATACATCGGCCATCTGTTGTCAAATTACAAATTTTAGTTATAGTTGATCATGGATTAAGGGAGATCCGGAGATGTGTTATTTACCCTGTCAACATAAACAGTGTACATTTATGCACATAAAATGATAGCTGCGGTAATAATCATCGAATGCTCGAATACTCAAATTTATTCCATATATTTGCCCCATATCTTGTCACATGTTATTTCTGTATTAGCAGTGGTAAGGGAGAAGGCGGATTGCCTAGTCTCATTTCATTGCAAGTTAATACAACTAATAACTTTTTCCTGGTTTTTAAACGGAAGAGCAGCTGAATAAATACTGATTTGAACTCTGTAGGGTCAATAAACAGCCATAAACTTATGTTGTGACGGCTTACGTTCTGCAGATGTAGCATTCTACAGGTTAACAGGATGTGAACTGTTTGATCTCTCGAACTTAACAAGCACCTTGGTTTGCTCAAAGTAATTCTTTTAGAACATCATGTCAATATGAAAGGGTAGAGCCAGAATGAAAAATTCAATGCCATAGCCGGGATTTGAACCACGGATCTTCTGGTTTCCGTCCAGCCGCACTACCATTGTGCTACTATGGCCAACGTGCCGACATGACATTAAATTCTCCATCTGACTCGTGTTTCTCCCGGTAAACCACTAGGAGTTCTCATAAACATATGAGACAACTACCTTAATGGCGACTTACTATGCTGTAAGTACTTTAAGGCCCGGGCTTTATAGTTCGGACCACTATTAGGTACAATTAATGGAAATTAATTGTTCTTTCACACTAGCCGTGTATAGGACGCACTATGAAAGGGTAGAGCCAGAATGAAAAATTCAATGCCATAGCCGGGATTTGAACCACGGATCTTCTGGTTTCCGTCCAGCCGCACTACCATTGTGCTACTATGGCCAACGTGCCGACATGACATTAAATGTCAATAGTTTACATTTCAGTTCTGGGTAATTACAAATAACTGCATACCAACCAATAATGTTTGATTGTTATGTCGAGATGCGTGATTATAATATATTGGTATTTTATTTATTTATATTATGAAAACTATTTGAGCTAAAAATGAGGTTTTTATAGTTAGAAACATTACTCGCTACCTTTCTCGTGGATCACATTTACAAAATGTGAATTTCTTTGCTTAGCGCAAATAGTGTTTATTAGTGATGGATTCACTTGACGCTTGTATCACCTCACTTAAGGGGAATGCAATATAACACCGCAGGTCTCCTACTGGTTGCTTACCTGGTAGCATTCAAGAACAAAGTAATGTATGTACAAGGGCTGTTCAATAAAGAATGATCATAATTTTTTACGGTCATAATTTTTCGCACTAAAATTCAATCTTATTGTAATATGTTAGCTTAATGTGAAACAAACACGACGTAGTAGTTTCATTGTTGGTACTCCTGGTTCCTGCCTGTGAGAACCAGGCAAGTCCAGACATGTTCAGTATCGCCTACAGCTGCAATGGAGGTAACGTGCAGTTAAAGTTGATGTTAGAGGAAGATCCGGAGCTGATGAAACTTGGCTAAATTATTTTTATCCTGAGAGCAAACAGCAAAGCTCAGTGTGGAAATCTCCATCACTAACCCCCAAAACGACAAGTGGTTGCTTCTGCTGGGAAAGTTATGGTTAGATCATTCTTTGATATTCATGGAATGGTTTATCAGCATGTTGTACCTGCACACACATCAGTAACTGGACAATAATACAGGGATATCCTGAAAACATTGTAAGTTCATATCAGGCGCAAAAGACCACATTTCCGTGAAGCAGGTTGGATGCTGCACTACGATAATGCGCGGTCACATATTGCTAATGTTCTGAACATCATGCAAAAATCAACGTGAAGAGCATCCCTCACCCTCCGTATAGTCCGGATTTAGCCCCATGTGACTTTTTTCTATTCCCTAACTTGAAGAAACGCCTTCGTGGGAGGCATCCATCATCAGAAACAGCGGTGAAGGCTGCGGAGGCGATTTTGAAGGATCTTTCAAAAATGGTTTCCAGCATGTCTGAAGAGTGGCAGAAACGCTGAGACAAGTGCATCGCATTCAGGGAAGCCTATTTTCAGAAGGACCACCAAAACTGTGGATGAGTAAAGGTACGTTGTCAAAAAAAAATTATCATTGTTTATTGAACAGCCCTCGTATGTAAGGTAGGTGGGTGGATAGGTAGGTCACTAATGCTCTGGGGTCAACAATAGTCATTCACCATCTGACTTCCCAGTGCTTAGAAGTTATATCTTGTAAAGCTGCACAGTTTTGTAGATGTTCTCTATCCATTTCTATATCTTGAGTACAATACATAATTTGGAGAAGTTAGTATTCCAATTCTATGGAGATGTTTTCCTAGATAATCAGGTCCTGTTGTAAGCCTCATCATGGCAACAGTATATTTACGTGGCAATTCCGGGATTAGAGGGATTTTCAAGAAG
This sequence comes from Mantis religiosa, assembly GCA_030765055.1. Classification (NCBI taxonomy): domain Eukaryota; kingdom Metazoa; phylum Arthropoda; class Insecta; order Mantodea; family Mantidae; genus Mantis; species Mantis religiosa. The sequence continues at coordinate 22,406,654 of CM060960.1, read as the reverse complement.
TATTTTCATATTTCGGTTACCAGTTTTTTCAGGTAGTCCAGATTTGTAATTATTTTTTTTCTTTATAATCCTTGTAATTGATTCATATGAAAAGACTTTTGTTTCTGTTTAATTTTACATTCCATTTTGTTAATATATCAGCCCTTTCATTTCCCTGAAGTCCACAAAGGGCCGGAATCCATTGCAAAATTATGTTTTCCAACATTATATTTTGTATTTCTAGAAACGTTTTCATCTTTGGATAGGATGTGCATGCCTCAGCCTGAATTGCTTCTTTAGAATCCAACAAAATAACGATATTCTCGTATCGTTGCAGCCCAAATAAAATATTTTGGAGGGAAAGATAAAACTTCACCATCAAAATTTGTAGTATTTCTTCCAGCGTTGTGTAGAAAGGGAAGAATTCGCATGTCCCACCAGCTCAACTCCAAGTTCATCTCAGAGACAGCCATCTGTATAAATAAGTGTCCAGTTTACAGAAGGATAGTTTGTGTGTATAACCTTAACCACGTCTGTAGGATTTGCTCTTTCTTTATGAATTTATTTAAATTTAGATCATAATACTGAAATTATCAGTTGGGTTGATACCATGTTATTTTTAGGGGTGGTGATTTTTCGCAAATGCGATATAGCGCGATAAAGTGCGAAATTGACTCAAAATGCGATATAAATCCGAAATCGAAGATTTTCACAAGTAATTATTTTTTCTCAATGGTTTTTCTTCTGGAAACTTTAACTGAAGAGTCTGTAGAACCTTTGCATGTTTAGAATGTTATGAAGTGACCACTCTTCTGGAATGTGGAAAGCAACCCTTCCCGCTAAATTAGCTTATTGTTCCACGATTGCCCATATTAGGTGTTTGGTAACTGAAGCGAGTTCAGTTTATTTGTTGCATTTATACCCTGCCTTTAAATGCAATGGTCATATCGGCGGCCGTTTTCCTTTGGAACATATCGAAGATGTTAACTCGTATTCGTTGGGTTTTAATCATTAGATCACACACATTCGCACTCACTCATAATTCCAGACTCTGGGGAAGATGAGCAATTATCTTGGCCGGATAAAAATCCCCATCCCCACCGCCGGGAATCGAACTCGGGACCCCTAGCACGGCAGGAAGGTGCTCTACCGATCAGTTTTGCTTCTGTCATAAATGTATCTTCACAACCCAGTTAACTGAAAATTTCAATCCTTGTCTCTGAAAACCAATAGCAATCCTAATTTTAAGGAAGTGATAAACATATGTTAATTCCAGTTGGAGTTCTCAGTTGCCAAAGTTCCTATTTTCATTGTTTTACGCGCAACTTTCATTCATTTTATGCGTAGATACTTCAGTATGTGCGAGGTTAATTTTGTGCATTTTCGTTTTATTGTGCTAGTTTTACATCGGTATGCATTTCTTTTTTGTGTTATGCAGTATGCTTTAGTCTGTATCAATTATTTCTGTGTATTGTTTAACCTATATTAATGTAAAATAAATTGACACTTTATGCACTTTTAACTCATTGTCATTAATAACCCTCTATAAATGTCTTGAAATCTCATATGAATAAAGTTAATATTCATCATTTAAAAATAATTAACTCAAACCTTTTTTTTTTCAAAATTCTGTAAACTGCTAAATTGCAAATGTATAAATGCTAAATTTGATTTAAAAATGCTAAATGTCACTACCCCTAGAACTTGTTTTGTTTCTAGGTATTTCTAATTTTTCAATTAATTTTGCTATTTTTTTTTTTTTTATATAAATCCAACTTGAATTTTCGAAGTTAGGTTAGATATTTGGTATTTTGCCCATTCAAGAACAAAAATCATCTCATTTGAAAGTCACAGTAAAGCATTCCTCACGATGGTGTTTATATTGCTTTTATCGCAGATTCCTTGTATTTCATATTGGTTGTTTGGTGTCATCTTGTTTGGAAAGGGAAAGACAGGGCAAGGTTTACTGTTAGAGCTGGACGGGCTTGGGCGAAACAGAAGTTTGGATAACCCTGTTGTGTAGATGTCTGGCGGCCCATCTTCGCCCAGCGGCGGCGCTTTATTCTTAGTCGAGGGTGGGAACCGTCACATAAATAGATCGAACTCGGCGTCGGCCCGCCAGTTCCTTGACTTCCTACACAGGCTTGCTGTTTATCTACTGAGGTCACCGCAGGACCCTAGTTTGAATCTCGGTCAAGTTTCAGTTATGTCTGCGAGAAACCCGAAACCGATATGAGAGTAGGGTATTATGGAATACATTTACATTTATTAAAAAAACTAATTGTGATGAACTGTCACTTGTTAAAAAAAAAGCTTTTCATTTTCTTGTTATAAAAATGTATTTAGAAACATTTTACAAGTGATGGTTAATATGAAATAGGCGGTTACTATGGAATAGGTAGTTTAAAACATTGGAAAATTAAATTGATTTCATAAAACGTTAAACATGATTGGTTTAAAATATACTTACTATATATATACATAAACCATAAACCAAGTCTACAATAACAAAAAAAAAGTTTGCATTTTAATGAATTTATTTTTTAAATATACTTTGGATTTAAATTAGGCTATATTTCTATTTATATGCTGCGATCCATATAAACCTGAACCACTTCAATAGACTAACTTTTGAACCAATAATAGAACACACGTACAACTTTGGGAGAATATAATACACAATTGGGAGATTACATTACACTATTTACATATCAGAGAAAATGTTGGAAGTGTCCTCCACCAGCATCTATACATGTTTGTACTCGTCTCATCATATTCTCTGAAGTTTTACGGAGATATCGAATTGAGACATTTCCAGCAACAACGTGCCGTACATGTAATGACACCATGGAACTTGTAACCTGTTTCTTTGTTAATCGAATGTCCCCCCCCCCCCAATCTTTGATAATCGCTCCCCCCCCCCCCAATCCCCTAACTTAACCACACCGGATTGTTTCTTGTGGGGGATATCTAAAAATAATGTACAAGAATAGGTCACGGACAATTGATGTTCTCAAGGAATCCATTCGAACCGAAATAGGTAACATTGGCGAGGGTATACAGTAATTACCAATTGAATGTACCAAAATTTTCTAAAAAAACTTACGTTGGAATATATTGAAAAATATTTTAACTATTTACAAATAGCATACTTCTATGAAAAATACACCAAAATGGGCGGAGGATTCTGAATATCCATATCCAATTAAAACCTGAAAATGGTAAGAAAAAATCAGGCATTAACATTTTTTCACTTGCCAGTAATCAACGAGCCACCCAAGTTCCATAAATAGCTATAAATGACATAACACATTGCACGCTTTAAATTAAAAAAAAAAAAAAAAAATGAAGAGAAGCGCTTCATTTGTTTTAAATGTTATTCTAATAGTTTATTTACCTATATAATACAAGTGGGGGGGGGGCGGAGAATTTTATTCTTTGAGCAGGAACAGAATAAAATTACTTGGAACATGAATGGCATAAGTATTTTTTATACAACACTGAATATTTATAGATATGTTATAGATAAATAGTTTGCTTTTTCTATTTCGGAGACGTGAAGCTTAACGTGCTGCGCTGTTCAATTGTTGCCTTGTTTAGCATCAGTGTGAAGCGGTTTAATTGGATGGTGAATTTCTCATCTTTGGTGACGATCCTGTAGAAATCTGGTAGTTTCCCCGGCAGCTCTGGATCTGCAAATCACCTCAATAGCTCTGGTGCGATGAGATCTCTCGGGCGTAGTATCGCAGCATAGGAATTAATTATTAGTTTTACTGATGAATAATAATTCATACTTGGATTCTAAAGTATATTTAATTCTGCAAAAACATTTCTTTACGTGCTTTCACACAATTTTAAATATTATATGAAGCTAGTCTTTTTCTAACGGCGAATGATGCAACGATTAACTATTTCTTAATAGCGCACACGCAACTCATATCACATCTGATGCATCACACAAATGCATTCACATAGGACTTTCTGTAAACTTGCAGACCATCACAAAACACGTCTTGCCTCGATGATGATCTTATGCAGAAGAAAAATCTTTCTAGTTTCATTCAACGGTGGTCATGGTTACGTACCTTACATTACTTCTCGATTTTTCTTTTTTAAATTTTAAGTTCTCCAACGTTAAGTAATATCGGACGGCGAATGAGATGGGTGAAATGATGCTCAGGTGTATCCAGGGTCCATGGAGCTTAGAGCTACCCGACATTCGTCTTTAAGGATAAGAGAAAACCCCGGAAAAAACTTACCCAGGTAAATCACCCTGACCGAGATTCAAACGCGGGACCTCTTGAACGTGAATTAGACACGCTACGATCTACGCTACCGAGGCGGGCTATTTCTCTATTTTATTTCAATCTCTTTGGCTATTCTTCTTAACAAAACATTAAATATCTGCTACAAGTGTTGGCAACACGACGAAACATTCTATATCAAAACTTACATAAATGAGGCAATGAATCTAATAAAACAAAATAATATAACACCTTTAATGTATTAATAACTTAAAACCTTCACAAACAAAATTTTATATTAACCTACTGTTCTTTTGTGGAAAATTTTTATATATGTTTATATCATCCGCCGATTGATATCGTAACCTGCGATGGATACGAACAGCGCCTACCTGATTGAGCCAATTAGTACATTGCACAAGTAACTAAATTTGGATATATTGGAATGTTAAAAAAAGAATTTAACACTGCGTGGCAGAATGATCTTTTAACATTACTCAGAGTTGTCCAAAGCCAGGCTATTAACGTCATCTGTTTAAAAAAAAAAAAAAATATTTTTGTCAACCTCGTCCGTTTTTCTGTTCTATTTAGGGCCCAGTTCTCACTGACATATTTTAGAAGTATATAAACTGTCCCCGTCGTTTTGAAATTAAAATGTTTGCTGCGGTTTTTTTTTTTTTTTTTTTTTTTTTTTTTGTTTTCTCGGGAGGGCCAGAAAGCGGCGGCTCGATGGGAAATGTCATTAGCATTGTGTTGGCTCGTGTTTGTGCTCGAGGATGACGTCGACGTCGGCGGCGGCAGCAGTAGTTATTTGCGGTCCAGTCTCAGAAATAATATCGCACGCCTGGCCTGGCTGTTTGGCCCAGTTTGTGGACCACCAGACTAACAAATATTCCGCTCGACCCCATTCAGCAGCTGACGACCATATCCCATTTGTCTGAAGGCGATGCGCGTACAAAAATGAGACCACAGTTTGCGAAAATTTCACTCGTTACTCTCAACTGTTATACAAACTAATCTTTCAAACACTTCATATTATTACTAATTTTTGTAGATAAAATGGCAATATGGGAAAGTAGTAGATTTTAGACGGTACCTAGTTAAGTTTTTAAGAAATGGTTACACTTGATGGCTTTGAAACTTTAGTTTCTTTGTATAGCCAAGAGATAGAAGTACCAATAAAGACTACATGGCGTGTGGGCCATGGTAGCTCAATGGGCAAGAGTGACTGGAGGAAACGAGGTGATCCTGGTTCAAATCCCGGCCATGGCATTGAATTTTTCAGTTTGACTCTATCCAAAACCTTGGCCTATACATGCTAGCGTGAAAAAACAATTTCCATCAATTATCTTAAGTAGTAAGAGTTTGACAATAAAGCCTGGGACTCAATTGCAGAATTCAGTGTCATGACGTCACGTTGTCCATGGTAGCTCAATGGGTATGAGCGACTGGACGTGGCATGGCATTGAATTTTTCATTTTGACTATCTACCCAATAAAGGCTTCTTATTTGAGAAGTGTAGAAATATCTATTAGAACATTGAAACTTACAACAAAACATATCTCGGAAATGGTTAATTCCACACATTTTGGCAAAAACTGTTAAAACAAGATATACATTTTTTGCGTATTAAGATTTTGTCTATCTCTTACACTTTACTAATTTTGCAAGTCATTCACAATGGTTACACTCCCAGAAAATTCCAGATGTACGCTAAATTTGTCATAAAGGTATCTTAAACATAAGGTATTTTAATTATAATCCTTATTTTTGGCAAAATCACAGTATTCGAAAAATGTCCTATATAAAGAGTAATCTGGTTTTGGGAATTCTCTTGAAAATATTTCCCCATCCTACTATGTTTCGGAAACACTCCCACCTCGAGACCTGGCTTCAGAGACCGGCAACCGTTCTACCTAAGCAGGTAGTGATTTAGGTACTTAGAATGGATGAAATGATGCTCAAATGATTCCAAGGTCCATGGAGCTTAGAGTTACCCGACATTCTTCTTGAAGGATAAGGGAAAACCCCGGAAAAAACCTTATCCAGATAACTCACCCTGACCGAGATTCGAACTCGGGACCTCTTGAACGTGAGGCAGACATGCTACCACCACGCTACCAAGGCGGGCATAATATAGTAACATAACTTCCTTAACGACGAATGTTTTGTAGAGCGCATTATTTCAGAGATATTTCTGGTTTTTTGTTTGAATTTTGCAGTAAGTACTCAAATGAAAATCATTTATTTTTATGTCCTGAACATGGACGGAGAATAGAAGATTTGACTGTCGGTTAATCCTCAGTACCCATTCGTCTATACCCAATCTTCCTTCAAGAAAACTTGCAATAACAGTTATTTATGGAATTTGAGATAAGTTGAAGCTTATTAGCGTAACATTTTTTTTGCGTTGTTGGCTTAAATTTCAAGAACATAATAAATATCAAACTTCTGTAGCCCATACGTAGTTTTATCCGTTACCTAAGAAAAAAGTGACTTCAATTATGAATTATAAAAATATTAAAAATTGTTTTACAAAAGATTTAGTATTGTCGCGACTGGCGGCCGACGCGCACAGACAGTGCAGCGCGGAGATAAGGGACAGATGGCGCAGCACAAAGATAAAGAGCTTGCCGAAACAGATCGTTAGATAACTTGAAGATTCTAGTTCCGTCTTGTTCATTCTAGAAACAGGAGTAGAGCGACACGCCAGCAGAGTCGTAATGGGAAGTGGTAATCGGAATTGTGCAGCTGTGTTTTGAAAGTGAACTGTGGGTGTGGCAGATGAATTTGAAGACTGTATTTATGTATGTTACGTAATTCTGCTACTGTAAGGGTTGACCAAAGTGTATTTCTACAAAAATAAAGATCAATTTGAATTTCTGCAAGTTGGACTTTTAATTCTACGAACCCACAAAGTCACAGTATCGATGTTTTACTAGGTGTAAGATGGTACTGGTAGCGAAAAATCGTAAATTTGATGATGCAAAAATAACAAATGGTAAAATGTATCAAAAGGAGTGATTCAGGCGACGTAAGTCTTGCACCTCAATAAATATGAGAAGCTCGAATTACTATTTTAGTTTGCTGCCACAAAGGCCATGTGCAATTTATAAAAATTAGTATTTATATTTTAAGAAATGGCACAATTCAAAGTGTTAGGAATATCTGCAAGGAAGTGATTTTAGCATATTTTGCAGAGAAATAACAGCTGTAGATGCCGTAAGTTTGCTTCTTTTCAGATTAATAAAAAACAATTGAAAATCGGTCTAAGCCATCTATAAAGTAATCGATAGTCAAAGAGATTACAATATAATCTGACATATTGGAGTAGGCGTTCCTGAAAAATGTTTTTGTCTCGCAAATTTTAACTTTATTCAAGCTATATTGTCTCTGGTAGAGATAATTCGACTCTAGAGATTATTCATTCGTAATAGTAAAAGGCCTATTTTACAGTTACAAAAGTATCGCGTAATGTTTTTTTCTTATGGTGGCGGCTAAAATAATTTTGAGTTGTCTATCTCCTTTAATTTTAAGGGAAATGTTTTATATTTTGCACAAGAGTAAGTGGAGAAAATGTGATTGTAGCGTTAGTGGAGTCTTTATTCTTTCTGCCCAAATGTCACCAATTTAGCATGTTGAAAACGCTGCACAGAGCTACGGAAACATCGGTTGATATTCTATGGCCTTGGGGATGGGTGTTTATGTATTTAGAGCACAAAAGTATTAGTTAAACTGTGGGCAGTGTCGCCTTGCGAAGGCATTTAAACCGTGCCTGCCTAGCTTTGCTTGCTTGCATAACGAGTATTTAATTTTAAGTTTTATGAGGTAGCTCTGTCGTGACGTCACCTGGTAGACTGCACTACACCCACGTTGCCTGACGTTTCACGGAGCGTCTGGCACCCAAGGGCTGTACAGAACGTAATGAGGGCGTGCAGGGAGGCCTGCCTTGTCCTCTATATATAACAAAAGAACGCCTAAAGTTGGCGAAATTCATAAATATAGGGTTCAGTGGTATCAGACACAACAAATATCCACTTTGTTTATGTGTAGCTTTCTCAACTGTACGACTTTTGAAAGTGTGTCATGTAGCGCTTTCAATCTTTGTATGTAAGGTTAAATTCCTATAAAACTGTAACAAAAATGATAAGTTTGGCCAACATCAAGATAAGAAAAACCATTCACTTTTGAAGAGGGGCAATTCAATATTTGGAAAGTGCGACAATATTGAGGTATATTAACAGTTAACAAACACCTTTATTACAATTTTTAATTGAATTCTGTGTTTCATACAATTTGTATCTTTAACCCTTTAATGAATGGTGTTGCCCCAGGGCAACAGTAGGCTGTATTCAGCTTGAAAAATGTTTTAGTGCAGATATTCTGTTAAAATAGTGTACTGGCCTTTGTCAATGCCTTTTGAACTGTAAATATTATTTTTACGATTACATTGTAGTATTTTTTTTTACTGCAAATAAGCAAAATCCAAGCAACTGTAGGCAAATTATACCCCGTCAACATACAAGCGTGCCGTCACACCGATTATTTTACTTGGGCCCTCCCCTTCCTTTACCACAGGCACATTTGACTGCAGTTGCCGAGATGACTGGATGGCCAGTCTATTACCTATTGCTTCACGACCATGGCTATTCGACTGCGCTGAGACATCGCCGAAAGCGGTATGAGAACCGGTTTAGAAATTACAGCAAGGGCGGCGTAAGTAGCAAAATAATTCATCATCCATTAAAAGGTTAAAGATTGCTAATTTAAATGCGCTATACCAAACAAAGCAGAAGTAATATACTGTATGGAATGAACTGCCATATCAATTGATTATTTATGGAAATTACAGGTGGGTGTGTAGTATATGTCCAGAACGTGTCGCCGTTAAGTCCGATCACCCGCAACATTTATGGTGGAAAGGTAAAATTGGAGAATAACACCAGAGCGCGTCACAAATTAGAATCGCTGATATATACAGATATAATGGAAATCGATGATATACAAGTATACCCTAGGCTACATATTTTATTTCTAAATTATCGCTGTAAATATTTTTATTTCTCTTATTGCTTTTATTTTCCAATTATTATTTGAGCTTTTAAATACTTTTGTTTCTTGGGCATTCGTTTGTCGATGCAGTCCCATTTTCAATTGTTCCAGACTATGTACTTTTCGTATACATAAATTGCGTACCTCCTTGTTATTAGCGTGGTAAAAGATTGATTCTTTAACATACCTATTTGCACTATTATTAAATAATATTTATGTATATAAATGTTTAGGCAGAATATTAGAAGTTCATTAACATCTCTCGAACTAGCAGGATAAATAAGAATTCAGCTCTATTGACAAGCGAAGCGATGGTCCAATTTAACATTGCTGATATTGCAAATAAGAGGTTTACAGCAGTAAAATGGAACTAACTCCTAGCATGTGATATACTCCACGTGCGTAAGCTATTCGGATGTCTCCGATTGGCTATAGTCGGATAAGAATCGATTCCGACTGGACGAAAATGGGGCAGCAACGAAGTTCACTTCAGCTAATGAAATGTGACGGTAGGAGTGGCGAGACAGGTGAGTATTGCGTTCTGGTTTGCGATGTTAGTGTAATTATACAGGTTGTTTCCAAACGACACCGAACGTTTATAGCCGTTGTGTAGTTTATAACTTAACTAGTCCGAATTTCGGTGTCGCAGCTTCGAAGTTCTGTTAGGTATAACTTTATGCAGCATTAAATATTACACGATTTTGTGATTAGGCAGTGCAGGAACCACTGATGTGCGAACCTCCAAAGTTGTTACTCGGACGCACCGGCCACGAAAACAAAAACATTACTCCTTGCTCTTTACCAGTGACCTTAGCCTACCTTTCAGGTAATGGGGCAAAGCACAGTTATTTGTGTAAAAGTCGCCTAATAACTCGGACAGCTGCAAGGTTGCTCTTCAATGTAAAACTACACATTCCGTCCTAACGGGGAGGATTTTGCGCGTACTTAGATAGCAAATCCAAGCAATATGCAACGCTATACGAACACCGAAATGACTGATATAGTTTTGATGGATGGAAGAGCTGAAGGGAGTTCAAAGAATGCACGATTAATTTAGTTTCATTAAAAATATGAATTGTAAAAGTAGTTAAATCAATGACAATATTTGTTTAACTTCAGGGCATTCCGTTACCTTAATTGTACAATACTTTTAACCACTTACTGTAAATACCAACAGCTTCCTTTTCAGTTACAAATGCTTTATTTAGTATTATCAAACACGTGAAATAAAATGCTCGTCTCACTGTATAAACCATTTAGTTTTGGTTAATTTATCTACAATTCTTTGATGTTTTCGGTTCTGTTTATCATTTAATGCTTCCATCCTCAACATCACAAACATTAAATTCCCTCTAAAAGGTATAAGTTGCATATCTCCTAGTTTATTTGCCATCATGGATTGCTATAACTGACTTTCAGAACACGTTAAACACTCATAAGCAATAATTAAGCAATAGCTTCTTGATTGCGGTTTCATAAGCCAAAGAAATTCTTAGCAGTAGCAAGCAAGCTACTACGGAGTATGACGGTATGTTTACAAACATCTACAGCACGCGGCACGGCGTGTGACCTATACTTGCGATCTCCGACAGCGTGAGGCACGCGTCGTTTGTGTCATTGCCAAATTCACACTAATTCTGGAGTATTTTTATGCGACTCTATTGGCGGTAAAAACTACCTATCTATATGTATCATATAGAAGCTGAACAACTACTTCTATATGTTCGTTCGGTATCGTTTTGAAACACCCTGTATAAGTAACCTTTTAAAATGTATGTAACTGTATATTATTTATAATATTAATAAAAGAAACTATACTTGCCGATAGCAGTGGGATTAGCACGCAACAACCCGGCTATCTGCTCTTAGGCGCGGCAAATAGCTGTGTGCCCTTGTTGGCACTTCCCCCGCTATAGAAGATTCTTTTTGGCCAGTGGAATTTTTCCTTTTCCAAAGTAGGCTCTGTATTCAGGCTCTACGCAAGGGCTGCCTCGCTGACAGTTTTTCAATAGACGGTTGACAGTGCCATGTATAGTTCAGTCGTGATGCGTTTCAACGGTACAGCTGTTTTGTTCGAAGTGTGTAAAACAGAGTCTCAACTGTTTACACTACGCTAAGTACCTAGCAATAAATGTTTATAGCTGTGAGTTGTATTATTTATTACAATATAGGTTTGTTTAACTGTACATAAAGTTTATTTAAAAATAATTAACGTTTATTTAAAAATAATTGCAGCATGTGGAGCAATGCTTCATAATAGTACGTATAATCATTAACAAATTAATATCTAGAACTAATATAAAGACATGGTATACAAATTGTAGGTGCATTAAGCCCTGATTTTGTAAAAAAAAAAAAAAAAAAAAAAAAAAAAAAAAAAAAAAATAAATAAATGAAACTATGGATTTTAACTCTAATAAATGAATATCCTTAATGTCACTATTTTCATATCCTCTCAACATTTTCTTCAATTCTTAAGGTTACCATAGGTAAAATTTGACCAAAATTGCCAGATTCTTGCCAGATTGCAAGATTCTTAAGCATTTGCTTGATATGACTTTTGCCCTCAAACCCTTCAAAACTTCAAGTTGTGACCGTTTAAATGCTCAAGAAAACATGACCTCATGGTCAGTGTTTGCTTTCTAGTGTTTACTTTGTTACATTTTTGCGCATTAAAATATTCCATACAATGAAGGTTTTAAACAATCTTTAAAAAAATTGCAACAGAAATTCAAAAGTGGCAAATTGTTGCTACACGTATAAATTGCTCAAAATATGATTATTTGAACACTGAGAAATATTTAATATGGTAAACATTCTATTTAAGGAAAAAACCAGAAGAGTATGTATTTTTTAGATATGGCGCATGACCTTGCTCGGATGTGCGCTAGTGACGTCATGCGAATCAATGGTAGGGGTAAGATCTCTGCTTTCATCAGCAGATTGCTGATAAAGCTAGTGGATTAGATGGCAGATGACTAACCTGACATCGCTTTTTCTTCCAAATAAACAAGTGAACTCGACCATAAAGTACTGGGCAACATTACGTCATACGCCTCATCTAAAAAATACGTCTGTACCTATGTCAGGTTTGTTTATTAGTATTAATTTTTTTTTAGAAATTACTATTTTCGCATTGAGCGGAGCACCAATTAGTATAATAAAAAGTAAACAGATAATTTACCAAAACTAAATATTAAGGATATCTGGATGAAATTTGAAACGCACCTCTTAGGAGGATAAATTGCAAAAATTGTTAAAATGACATTCAAATTCTCTTCTTTTTATTTGAAATTTACTGTTTGATTTCTTGTCACAAATAATTATGCTAGCGTCTTTACCTTACACTCGCTGAGTTCGGAGTTCGAATCTCGGTTACGGTTAGCAACCTGGATACGTTACCTGAAAGAGGCATGTCCGGCAATACTAAGCCATTATCTGATTTCACCTAACGGTTAAAGGGTGTAAAGCCTACGTGTCTATAAATAAAAAACTGATATATTTGAAGTGGATTATGAATTTAATTAAAATATATACAATTTTAAAGGTAGTTTACATGGAAAGTACCACTGAAATACACAATAAACGGAGATATTTCCTAAAATACTAATTTTCATCATGCCAACCTAACAAAACACATGTAAAGTTAAATTCTTATGCCAAAATGTACGGTGTGGTTTTGCTTTCAATTTAAAGACCTAAGGAAAGATGTCGCTTGTATCGTTTACATTTGCAGATAAGACCGGTGACGCTGCTGAATATTTTCTTTTGCTGATATGCGAATTCAGGTAAGGACAAAATCATGTGGCTGTTAGGTATACCACAATTCAGAAGTGCATGCATCATGGTGTGCTTCTTTCATAAGTTTAATGTGCTTTTGGCAGCTGGATTTTAACGTGGTCGTAAAATCTTTGGAGACGAACATTCGGGACGTCCAAAAACTGCAACTAGTGAAGAAAACATTGCCAACGTTCACCAAATGGTGCTAGAAGACCTCTGAATTAAAGTGAGATAGCAGAGATTATGAACATGTCAAAAGAATGTGTTTGTGACATATTAAATCAACATTTAGACATGAGAAAGCTGTCCGGGCGTTGGGTGCCGCGTTTGCTCACGTTAAGACCAAAAACGTGTTTGAATGAAGATTTCCAACGCTCTGTTGGCGCAGTTTAGGCGCAATAAATCAGAGTTTTGCAGCCGATTAATTATTTTAGAAGAAACTTGGATGCACCATTATACGCCCGAAACAAAAGTACGGTCCAAACAGTGGACTGAAAAGTGGCAACCGGCTCCAAAAAAATTAAAAACTGTTTTTTTTTCGGCTGGGAAAGTGATGGCGACAGATTTGTGGTATAGTCAGTTATTTTAATCGATTATCTTCAAAAAGGAAAAACCATTACAGGAGCATACTGCGCATCATTACTTGACAAGCTGGAGGCAGAACTTGTGGTAAAACGGCCACATTGGCAGAAAAACAATTGTTTCACCAAGACAACGCACCGTCTCATCTCAGCGGTTGCAATGGCGAAAATCCACGAATTAAACGGTTTGAACTGCTTGACCATCCACCTTACACGCCAGATCTAGCCCCAAGGCACGTCTTTTTGTTCCCTCATCTGAAAATTGCGCTCGGAGGACAGATTTTCGTCAAATGAAGAGGTAATCACTTTCGTGAGCAATTATTTTGCAGAGAAAAACGCCGAGTACTATTTGGACGGGTTACAGAGATGGGAGCATCACTGGGAGAAGTATGTAGAGTTACAAGGAGATTACGTTGAAAAAAAAAATCTGAATGTCTTGTATCTTTATTAGGTTGGAAACTTTTCAGACCACCTGTGTACCACAGAAACTACACGATTGATAAGGTTTATTAAATCCGCTTAGTTAACCATTATTTTTAGACCCTCATCAATTTGAATAGTCAACTGCAAAATGCACTTGTTCGCAGTTTGAATACACTGACACGTGGTGCATTAATTATCTGCATCTTGCGTAGCTATTGTGACGTGATAATAGCAAGCTAAAGCCCGATTTCACCAACAGATGTTAAAATCGACGTTAACAAATGTAACTTAACATTGTCACAGCGCTAACAAAACTTTTAAAATTTCTTACATTTCACCAACCTGTATTCTGAAAAGGTTAAACACGCCAAGAGGCTTGTAAATATTACAGCTATAGAAGGCTATGGATGAGTCGTATTATTTTCTGAACGTACTGCGATGCGCTTTTGTTTTTAGTTTTCGTCTTCACACAGCTGAAAAAAATGGCGGGTGAACAAAATCGTAAGAGAAGCCGTGAGACAAATTTCTCATCGATGGAGAAATATAGGATATGTGTAAAATAAGAGGACGGATGCGGTGAATGTAAAAGAAAAATGTCACATAGGAAAAGATTGGAAACGAATTTAATTCAAATCCATGTGTCACAACTAGAAGTACGAAACAGCTTCGTCAGTATTACGTAAATTTAAAACGAGGTGCGAAGAAGGAAAGAAGTGACGAGTGACTTGAACGTTTCAAGACGGGAGATGGACAATGTATTATCCACATAGTTCGGTTAATTATAAAATCGCAGGAGCTATAAGTACTTGAAGCAAAGGGGAGCTAGGCATATTACTTTCGATGCATGTTCTAACCTCTCTTGTACTTCCATAGTAACCTTGATAGCAACTTGTTTCGACAGTCTATACCTCTGTAGAAATTTTTCTTCTGTTAGCTCTTCAAAATCATTTCTCCTCATAGGCCGTACTCTATTACGAATGCCATTTAAGCGGTCTATATATAGCAAATCGATAACAAAAGCTGTGTTCATACCCGCCATCTTGACAATTTTACAATTGTTAACGACTTAACAGAAATATGGTTTGTTAGTTTAACTAGAGATTTAACACAGCTGTTAGGCTACTACTTGTTGGTGAAATGTAATGTTTCTTAACTATTAATAAACTCGTGTTAAGTCTTAACATCTCTTGATGAAATTGGGCGTAAGTGCCGAGAATACCTTAGCACCTCTCCAAGGCGGTTAGAAAAAATAAACCCGCACTCCAAGGTAGTAAACGCTTCTTGGGAACGGAATTCATTTTCTTAGTTCGGGATTATAACTGATAGCTTAGCTATTTAAATGGTGCTATTTTAATTAGGAACGAATGTTGTCATTTCGGTATTCTAAACATTTTTCATTTTTAGTTAAGTTCACAAATACGTAAACATGCTTTATTATTATTGTTCTTATAGTCAGTATAATTTCAAACGTGTATTTCCGGTAAACATTGGTAAGTGTAGTAAAAGGTAAGACGTTTGGAGAACGGAAGTTGAATTGGATCAGCTGACGTCCTGTGTTTGTACAGCCCTGAGCTGGCAGCTAGTCGCCTCACTGTTGCAGACAAAATAACGTAGTAAAAGGTCTTTAACCTCTGAGCTTCCTACCGCGGGGGACCGGATGTGTACCATAAGGCACACTACACTCACACATACACACACCACTGGGAGGCGCGGGTTCGAAACGTATCAATTGCGTTCGTGGAGTATTGTCTTGTACTTTACCATTCTTATCTTAACGAACACATATGCCAGTTCTACACCGTTGCACCGATCTGCACTAAGCTTTACAGACACCTGACGTTTGACACGCAAAAATCACTGCGTAGCTTAGAATTACAAAGTATACTTAATTTCGTCTGCAATCTTTAACGATGAACACAAAGAAAAATTCTTGTTTACACAGCCGTGCAAAACAAAGGAATATCGAGTTCATGTAATATTTTCCAATTTACTTTTTAATAAATAAATGTCTTCCAACGTTGTCATATCAGACGAATGAATGAAATAATGCTCAAATGAACTGGGGTCCATACAGCTTAGCATCTTTTAGGATACGGCTAACTCACTTAGAAAGAGATTCGTACTCCAAACCTCGTGAACGTGAGGCAGACACCCTACCGCCTGCGCCACAGAAGCGGTCTTGAAAGATGGATGAAATGCTCAAATGTGTCCAGGGCCCATAGAGCTTAGACCAACTTGACATTCATCTTTCAGTATAACGGAAAACGTTACCCAGAGAACTCATCCTGGTCGAGATTCGATCTTGGGACCTCTTGAATGTGAGAAGCAGACATGAAAAAATGGTGTAAAGATGCTTCAAATGAGTCGAGTCCATAGTTTAAAGTTGCCAGAAATTCATCTCTAAGGATAAGGAAAAACCCCGGGAAAACCCCAATCCAGATAACTAACCCTACCGAGAGTGGAACTCGGGACCTCTTCAGGCAGACACTACCACCTACGCTACAAATGCGGACTTACTCTCCTCTGATATCGCTCAGGAGGTAATGGTATAGTTAAGGTTAGTTTTTATTGGACTTTGTTTTGTTTTCTTAAGTTTTGAGAATAAACGAGGTTGTATGGACATTATTTACGCTGCTATTGATTCTTCTATTAATTAATTCTGCTATTAATTTTCGCTATAGTGACAAGGTAGTCCAAATGTGACAACGTAGACGTCACTAACGAGAAATCATTAAAACCTACAGTATGTGTCTTTTTCAACAGTAGTTTTTCATACTATTTTCTCAGTATCTTTATATGTTCTGATAGTTTTCATTGCATTTAAGTGTCTTGTGTAACAGTTTTAAATGTATCAAAACTAGAGGATAAATGATGTTGGAGTAGACCACTAAACCACAGACAACTTCAGGTAAGACTTGAAGGTTTCAGGCGAGCATTACTAATCAAAGCTTCGCGGGCGATCAGCTGTGTCAAATTAATAAACGTCGAGCTTTCGGCCATTGCAAACTCCATGGCCTTCTTCAGGATCTCAAAAAGGATCCCGAAGAATGCCATGGAGTTTGCAATGGCCGAAAGCTCTACGTTTATTTGACACGGCTGATCACCCGCGAAGTCTTGATTAGTAACCAGGTATTTTAACCAGTTATGTGCAGTTTTACTTTTTCTACTGTATTCAGTAAGCATTTTAAGCAACCTGCGTGAACAGCATAAAAACCAGGAGTTCTGTAAAAGCCAAACTATTTAAGTTCAGTAACTTTCAAAGATGTTTCTTCTTCGTCTTCTCTTGTCAAAGAACAGACCTGTTCATTTGATCAGCTCGGTCCCCAGAATGAGGGTGAGGGAAGTAGATGAACGGAATGAGGGCGAAGTGAGGGGAAAAGAAAGATGATAATGGAGAAATAACAATCTCACGTGATGATTTCTGTTTATGCAAGCATTGCCACACGCCACGAGCTTAGCCCCCGTTAACCGACTTCCCCGCAACCCGCAATCACACATAGCTTGGTGCCGTACAATACTTAACTCTCTGTAACCAACACGGACTTTCGCGCATACAGTGAGTGAGTGTGTGTGGTGTTTTAGGGCCCGTCGCGCATACAGGTTTGCGTATGTTACGGCTAGACGGCTAGCATATTGCAATCGCCGCCATTGCCAGGGACTTTATGGAAGTACGAGTACTTTACAATGTGATGGTAAGCTTATGTGACAGTCAAGTCTTTTAAGACCTGTCGGTATGAGATGGCTTTGAAATTCCAATCTCTTTGTATGTCCACCACATAAACAAATGAATAACGACTCCCTCTTTGAGAAAATTGAAAGTACTGTAAAGTTCAAATAAATAATATCTTAGAAATCTGCAAAGAAATTGTTTCAGATAATTTTAACTGCATTTTTCGTATTAATATTTTGTCTCTTATCGACTAAAATCTAGAATGAAGAGGACTTCAAAGGACTTTCCAGAAAAATCAATATATATGTAATTTCATTTGCATGAAAAAGTTTTAAAATATTTTATAAAATTCGTTAGCCATTTTGTATGAAAATTCAAAGAAAGGCTAAATTAAAGTGGGGAATTTTCATTGAAACTCTGGGTGTATCCTTTGAAGTTGGTTAACGTAAATATGAAGGTTGGTATTGGGGCTTTCCTTTGGGTTTTTTTGTTAAAAAATTTGTTATATTCAGGTGGACTCAAAATATTTATTTCTGGTGAGAGGTCGGTATGCAAGTTTTGGGTGGAATGCAATACTTACCCTACTATTACGTGTAGAAAAAAAGCCAAACATGGAATGTGAAAGAATCAAGCAAAATGAATTCATGGTTGAAGAGTCTAATAGGAACCTGGCCTAGAAAGTACTTACCTGATAGGAAGAGGCCACGTGGCGAGCTCTATCTGACAGTTTGAACGCTCGATAACAGGTCACATGACCTCCACTATGTCTGTGTGTGATTTCCTCTTTTTCCCTCCCCCACCCTCCTTCCTGCTCCCACATGTTGCACTTCCTGTAGCGCTGTTGCCACTTCTCATCTTGTACTCTTGAATGGCTACGCAGAATCTCCATTCATGGGCCGGTACTTTGCAAGCTTTGGTTGGACCAAGATTCAAGTTAGCTGTGAAGACTAAGTAAATGTTGACTTCACATTTTTAAGATACGGAAATGGTCTATTCTACATAAAAAAAACCTCACCATAGGAAATGTTTTAAAAGCCCCGTGTGTGTGTGTGTGTGTGTGTGTGTGTGTGTGTGTGTGTGTGTGTGTGTGTGTGTAATAGGTAAATAGTGCAGCTATACCACTGTCTCGATTCTCAATATCGATACTGATTTTTAAGCACCAATACTTGATACTCACTTCATAAATAGCTAGCTGTAAAGATGAAAGCTTGTTTACTGAATTAGGTTTTCTTTTTTCTTTTTTTGTTACTTACTTCAATGTTATCGTATCGGATGATGAATGGAATGGATGAAATAATGCTCAAATGAGCCCAGGGTCCATGGTGCTTAGTTACCTATCCGACATTCGTTTTCTAGGATAAGGGAAAACCTCGGAAAAACCCTTATCCAGATAACTCACCCTGACCGAGATTCGAACTCAGGACCTCTTGAACGTGAGGCAGACATACTACCACCTTGGCTACCGAGGCGGGTGAATTACGTTCTTATTAGTAGGTTTCCTCATGTAAGCTCCTTTCGTTGGTTAATTTTGTTTTTGGAAATTGTTCTTCCACACTAGGCGTGTGTAGGGCAAAGTTTGTGTAAGTGAAATCAGACTGAAACTCAACGCCATAGCCGGGATTTGAACTAGCTGTGGCCCTCATTCGGAAGGCCCCGGTTCGATTCCCGTAGCCAACCTCCCTGACCATTGTGATTTTATGGGTGTTTCCCGGGTCGCCAGGTGAATGCTGGATAGGTTAATTACATCCCCCGAATTTTCTGTACCTTCATTTCATCTCATCTCCATTATCATTTTACATCTCATCTGGTGGTCTCTTTCAGGGTAGAAATATCGGCGGGTGTCCCAGCGCTGTCCTGACTCCTTGGGTCGACCACCCACTGTCTCCTCTCACCTCATCCTTCCTCCCCGGTATGCCTCACTTGGGCCTTAGGTACATTAAACCACAAGGACCACTGCTAGTTTAATGTAAATTAATCGTTTTTCCACACTAGCCGTGTCTATGCTAAATTTTGATGGAGTCAGACTTAAAAAAATCAGTGCCTAGGCGGGATTTGAACCACGGATCTCTCGTCTCAGTCCGGTTGCTCCAACCAATTTAATGTCATGCTGGTATGTTGTCATGGTAGTTCAATAATGGTTAAGGGCAACCGGATGGGGACTGGGAGATTCTGTGGTTTAAATCTGGGCTATAGCATTGAATTTTTCAGTCTGACTCTACCAATACAATTTTAATTTTGCTTATCGTAAAACCGCATTACTGTTTCAATAGTAGTTCTGTAAACTTCACAATTAAATGCATAGTGATTTACCACCACGTGGAAATGATTTTCAGCAAATTTTTTTCGAACGATTGAGTAATACATTTTTCAACATCTTTGTCGAACATTTATGACAAATCTTAACGTCCTGCGCCATGATTTAGTGGGCTGGAACATTGTACTGTGGTTACCTACCACGGAATGCACCCCAATTCGATTCCACTCTTGTTGGGTGGTGATTTTAAACCCGGGTATAGAACAGATTCTCAATCAGCATGGTGTGGAATTCGAGGAGCTGTAATAGGTAGCGAATCCCGGTCAACGATACCAACTTCCCGGCTGGGGATGCCGAAATGCTGACCACATCTCTGCGTATGGATTGGATGATCGACCCAATTCGGCCTTGCGTATGTGGGCGTGTGATCGGCTGTCGGGTTGGTAGGCTCTGGCTGTATTATAAATGTAGCTGGAGCTGTCGATATATTTTATGGAGGAAATGGCTTCGGAAGTTTCGCTGTCGCAATTTACGGATTTGGATAAGTAAATCAAAATTATATAGTATTATTCTGCTACGTAAATACTAGGTCGAGAAAGTATTGCATTCCACCCAAAACTTAGATACGGATACTTCACTGGAAATATACAGTTTTAATGTTTACGGTTTCCGAAAAAACACCTTTTAGAAGAAAGGTATGCATACGTATGGTGCGCATAACAAAATGAAAATTCTGCTAAATACCTAAGTTCAGCATCTTCCAAGAAGATTCTTCCAACCCAATTATGCTTCCCATAAATAATTTTTCGAAATTTTTAATTTTCTTAAAAATGACACCAATGATTTTCATTAAAATTAATATTCTGAAATAAAATATTTTTATGAGAAATAAAATGTAGGAGTGTACAGGAATTTTCTATCGAAGGAGAAATATGTTATCCCGCAGCACAATTGAAGTACAAAGGTTGCCTATACATCAGGGGTGTAGGACTATAAAATACAACCGATATGCATATATCTGAAGCACTGTACGTTTGTGGCTTTCTGGCTAAACGAACAAGTAGTTTACATTTGCCTTTGTGCCTGCCTCTGTAGGTGGTAGCATGTCTGCCTCGCATTCAACAGTCCCTAGTTTGAATCTCGGTGAGGGAGAGCTATCTAGATGAGACATTTTCCGTTTTTCCCTTATCTGTAAAACGAATATTTGGTGACTCTAAACTCTGTGGACCCTGGACTCATTTGAGCATCATTTCACCTTTCATTCAATGTCAGAGGACACAAAAAAAATCACTTTCCTTCTCTCTTTCATGTATGTTTCTATGCTTCGTGGCTTATGTCGGTGCCGTACAAATGGGGGGGATGCTTGCTCAAAGGAAACAATACTCTCCAAGAGCACTAGAAGGCTGCTTGATTAGCGCTCTGTGGGTCACTCACAGAATTGCATCGGGTCTTCAATCCTGGGACTGTTAGGCTATTTAGAGCGTTGTTCTGGGATCAGTCCGCCTGGAGCCTATAACCGTCTTTAGTTCTTTCTCTTCGTTCCTTAATGGGAAAAATACTGTCCTTCATCTTTATTCATCCTAAACGAATTATGTTACATTTTTATTTTAATAACCGTTTAGCTGTAAGTATACTTTCTCTCAAATTAAGAACCAAGCTGGAACACATTGGGCATGCAAGTTTTCTAAACTTGGAATTCTGTTCGTATGACGCGCTGTTGTAAGGACATTCTTGGAAGCATACGGGGTTGCCGCGTGGGCGCGGCGCCTGTATTGAACTAACTGCTTCACCCCTTGAGATCGCGAGAGGCGGATGTGGAAGCTGTGAGCATGAATGGACCAGCAGCACATGAATGAAATATAGTTGTCGTAGCGGCTGGCGGGATCCCAGCTTAGCAGCAATTTTTTGTGCCTATCGTTCTTTTTCCGCTCCGGAACTTCTCCATTTAACCTCCGCCGCTTGGAGCTGTTTAGGAAGAACAAGGAAGCTGTTGGAATTCTGGGGTGGTTATTTGTAGCAGCTCATATGGCTTTTAAACCTCTAAAGGGAACAGAGTGAAGTGCTCCAAAAACTTCATGTTAACTTTCTTAACCACGTACATAAAAATAAAAACTAAAGAAAATCTGCATATCTAATTAACCCGGTTTCTGGAATCTATACCAGGCCTTAATTATGCAAACCTTATTTTTACCTTTATTCAATTTTCCAATCGAATTACTTAAAGTGGTTTACAAATTTTGCAATATAATCTACTTGCTACCTCAACTAATTAGACCTACAGGTTACTGTATTCCAGTAACAAATCCACTCGTTTAATCTATCTAAAACAGTCTTTCTTCTACTTTACTTCTACTCCAACAATATAATTCAACTCTACATTTTAATCCTACAGCTTTAATCACTATAACAAACTACGAAAGACTTCCTATAATTTTAAATTTCCTCTTCTGCAACTGGTATCCAAAGCTTCCTCCTACTGGTATATATCTACTACTGTCCAGCAACGCAAAGTGCCGTTAAAAACACATGTGCCCTGTTCACTCTGTGAGTTGCTCTTACAAAAGAACATAAATACGATGGGTTTGATTTCTGATTGTATTTACTGACGAGTCAATTTGAGCTCTTTAATTCAAAAGGGCGAATAATACTGTGGCGAAAAAATAATTTTGAGCTTGAGGAGAGATATATAAGCTTCATTTAAACATGGAGGTGGTTCAGTACTTGTCTGGGGCTGCACGAGTGCAAATGTTGTGGGTGATTTGTGTTTTATTGGTGTAATTATGAACTATAAGGTTTATATAAACATCCAAGAAACACATCTGTCCAGAAGCGTGAATAATGAGTCTTTATGAATATTATATTTTCACACAAGATAATGATCCAAAACACACAGCTCTAGATGCAAGGCTATGGTTGTTTCATAGTACTAAACGATGGGTGCTGACACCTCCGCAATCCTCAGACATAAATCCAGTAGAGAATTTGTGGAGTATACTGGACAAAAATGTTAGGAATAATCAGATATCTAATATAAAGTATCTAAAGAACGTTCTAGTAGATGAATGGCGTAAAATTACAGTGGAAACAAAATCTTTGGTTAAATCCATGCCAAGGAGATTATAAAGAGGAATGGAGGGCGTACTAAGTACTAACCGTAACGTTCTTCACCATTTTCAGTATGCAGACGAATACTTATTTTGCACCCTATATTGTATATCTTTACTTTTGAGTGTTTTACTATGTTTATATGAACAGATACTGTTTCTTTATTGCATTCTTTTAAACTAAACAACAAATAAGACAGTGTCCCTGCTGTACTTCATTCTGATGATTTTCCACTATCCATGCATAAACTCCTGCATTAGACGAATACTTTTTGGAGTAACTGTACACGGAAAATACAGACCGTCTCGGTAGCATAGATGGTAGCGTGTCTGCCTCACGTTCAAGACGTCCCGAGTTCGAATCTCGGTCAGGGTGAGTTACCTGGATAAGGTTTGTACCGGGGTTTTCCCTAATCCTGAAAGACGAATGTCAGGTAACTCTAAGCTCCATGGACCCCGGGATCATTTCAGCATCATTTCACCCATTACATTTATCGTCCGATATGACTTAACGTTGGAGGACGTAAATTAAAACAAAAATAGCAAATACACGTTTTGAGATTCTCTGAATCCTAAACAAAATCATTTTATTATTTTTAGAAAACCTTTTGTATTATAAAACAAAAATAAAGTGCCAAACTTTGTATTTATGTTCAATACCTTCCAATGGTGCAATTCAAATATTTCCTAGAAAATCTCCGAATGCAAACTAGCCTTTACGTAGAAATATTTTCGAAAATTCTGCTTTTCTTAAAACTGACTCGGTTTTAATTAAAATACTATACATTTAAGACATTTTTGTGAGAAATGTAATGTGTATCTTCAATATTTTGAGAAGTCTTTGAAGTTCTCTCCATTCTGGATGAATTTAGAATAACTTGTAAAGTGTAAAATATGCAAGATCTTACTCATGCAAAATGCTAGAATTCGTTAAGGCGCACTATTTATGCCAAATATATATTTGTTATCCAAGGAGTTTATTCAATTAGTGTTGTGCCGCCCTAAATTCAGACTATTCATAGTATCGAAGTTGGAGAGGAGGGGGAGGTGAATAATACGAAACGAAATTGTATTGCTTTTCTATTCCTAACTTTAGAAGTAACTTCTGCAAGAATGTTTCTCTTCTAGTGATAGATGCATAGATAAACGAGTTATCACTTGCAGTGCCCTAGAACTTGAACTTTGACACACTTTGTTATGTACTGTTAGGATTAGGATTACTACGGAGGGGATTCGGCACCGAAATCTGTATTAATTGTGGTTTATTACCTATGCCCCAAGTGGGGCATCCTCGGAAGAAAGGATGAGACGAGACGAGAGGAGACAGAGGGCGGGGTCTCATAGTGTCATGTAGCGCTGAGACTTCCACCGACAATTCTACCCTGAAAGAGACCACCAGATGAGAGATGCTGTGAAATAATGGATATTTAATGGAGGGACAGGAAATTCAGGGGATGCAATTAACCTGGTGACACGGGAAGAACCTCGAAAATACCATGGGTCAGGAACGTGGGTCACGGGAATCGAACCCGGGCCTTTTGAATGCAGGCCACAGACGAAACAGCTTGAGCCGTCCCCTGTTATGCATTGTTATTCCAACATTTCATATCTCAAAATACTTGTAGATTCTGAACACTGAAATCTCAAGCTTCAAGCTTCGTATTCGGGAATTTCCAGTGAGCACCATTCTGACTATAGATTTTTTTCTAAATTCATCGAGCTTAGGATGGCTCGCTTCAACCAGTTTCCTGTCAATTTCTTGTTCCCATCATTTCAAGGTTGATAGGGCAGGCGTGTCCTGGAAGTCGAGGCTTAAACGTCGTGGGGGCGTTCAATCTGGAATTGTTAGGGACTCAATCCAAGCTTCCACACTTTACCTCCTGGTTTGCCCATCGGGTTTTTCCCTCTCCTACCTACCCATGAGTCGTGTTCGAAACACAAAAGGGCCACAGTGAGATACTCCGCTCCGGTTTCGTTTTTTAATTTATCCTTATTTTGGTGCCGAGTAAACTTCGACATAGATTTGGAATCTTAGGTTTCTTATCTGTGAAACTTCAAATACTCAGTTTTGATTGATTTAAAAATATTGGCCATATCTGGAACATCATTAATAACAAGCCTTTCAACGCAAATTTCAACTTTTATACTCAAAAGTTCTGAAAATGCGGTTTTATCATAGTTTGCCTAGTATTTCGAAAAATTGTTCCATCATGCACTATCTTTTTAATTTTATATTTTGTAAGTGTACTCCATAATAGTGTTTTAACTGACTTTACTTTTCATGCAAATAAATTTTAAACTAAAAATCGTCATTTTTCGCAAAATTTACAAACAAATTAATTCCTACATCTATTAATTAAACAGCTGCTACAATTTTATAAAAAATTCACTCCATTCCTTTTGCTGTCATATTTTAACATATATGAATATTTACGTAGAAAATGAAGCTGGTTACGGGGAAGCAAAAGGTATTCTACAAATATAACTATTTGTAACAAAACACTTCACTTATCTTAAGAAAAATGTCGATTTTTCTTATTAGTTGAATTAGTTGAAGTTGAAATCGATTTCACGAACCGTTCGCGTCGTCAAAGAAAACCACAGGAGAAAAAAAAATCGTTAAGGAAGTTACTATGTTATATTTTTTAAGTATTACCAAAATCTGAAAACGAAACTTAAGAGAATCAACTGCTGGTATTTCAAATTTCATTACGCGATGTTTATTTTTTAAAGTAAAAATATTTTCCCAAACCATTAAATCTATCGGGACATTTAATTGTTTTAATAATTTAACTTCAGGATTTATATTATGGTTAAATGACGAATGGGTAATTCTTTCAGCGTTGCTCGCTGGTTTTTTTTATGAGGTTTTTTTTTTTTCGAAATGCAAGTCAATAAAGCATTTCCTTTGATTTTTAAAACCTGTTATACATATGTTGTTATATTTGCTATTATTCCTGATAAACAAATAAATAATGCTTTAAAATTACTAAGTTTCCAAGATAAAGCTATAAAACTCACATTAGAAACTGATTTTTTTTTTTTAATTTGAAGATAATGATAATAAATTGGATTTTGGTATTTGTAGGAAATCTACTCATATCGGTAATTACATAAAAATAAGTTTTAACCCTTTCCCACAAATTTTTTATTCGTTTGATTTATAGATTAATAAATATATTAAACAATATAAACATTATTAATACTGCTTTAATTAATGGTTTTAATAAAGACTTTATACAAAAGAAAATTAAAAAATTGAATATAAAAAACTTAATGATATTTCTGCCCTTAAAAATAAGACGATCATAATTTAAAAATAAATTACTTAACGTTCTTGGTTTAATGAACAATTTCAAAAAGTTTTTAAAGAATTTGGTATAAATTTGGTTCCTCAAAACAAATATAGTATTAAACATTTACTACATTTCTCTAAAAAAGATGAAATTCCTAATAAAAAAATCTGGTATTTATTAATTTGATTGTTTAGAATGTGATCGGTTTTACATTGGTAAGACGAAACGTAATTTCGAAACCAGAACGAAAGAACATTTTCGTAACATTAAGTATAAAGAAACTGATAAATCGGCCGTAGCAGATCATTTTGATCATTTAACCATAGTATAAATCCTGAAATTAAAATTATTAAAACAATTAAATGTCCCGATATATTTAATGGTTTGGGAAAAGATATTTATTTTTAAAAAAATAAACATCGCGTATGAATTTTGAAATACCAGCAGTTGATTCTGTTAAGTTTGTTTCGTTTTCATATTTTGGCAATACTGAAAAAGCATAACATAGTAACTTCCTTAACGACGAATTTTTCTCCTCCTGTGGTTTTCTTTGACAAAGCGAACAAGAGTTAATCGATTTCAGCTTCAACTAATTGAACTAATGAGAAAAATCGACATCATTTTGCTTAAGATAAGTGAAGGTTTTGTTACAAATAGTTATATTTGTATAATTTATGAATATGTTCATGCATTTACTTTGAAAATACCATCACAGGGGAAGACTTTGAAGATGAAGGGCCGACGAATAAAAAGATGAGAAAATGGAGTTAAACTGGCGATTTAAATGGGCACATCTACCTTTTGGCTGCTATTTATAAGGCTCCTATGAGAATAGGAGCTACATTTAGTATAAACGTTTCATATTGCTTAACTAACCTACAAACCGTTTTGGGAAATTTTGACAGTTTGTCACGGATGGAGGGAAAAGTATTTGTCACCATTTATGTGCGGCTTATTCGTGTTAAACCTATATGCTGGTTTGAGATGTTTCAACCTGAAGTTCTATAACGAAGCATCGCTATCGTACAAAGCTAAAAGAGAAGTTTATATCTTTTATTACGCGAGTTTCTTTGGTCAGAAGGTTCAAAGATGCGTGCATAGCTACATATTTAAAAAAAAAAAAAAACTTATCAAAAGTTATGTGATGGCGCCGGCGGCGAGAGGCGTTTCTCTGACGCAACACTGATAAGAGAACCCTGAAATTGCTTTGAATAGTGCTTGTAGGTGAAGACCTCTTCATGGTCGACCACATACCAGGTTGACCGATGGAAGGAAAATTGTTTTGCACTTACAATTGTTCGAATTTATCGTATCTTGCCAAAATCGCCAACTTGAAGCTGTTATAATTCTGAAATTCTTAAATCGAATGACCTAAATCCAGCTTTAGTGTGGTTCCCCAAACTTCAGTTTCACACTTATATAGAAACATGCTGTTCTTAGTATCATTTAAGTGAAGATGTCAATATTTTTTACTTATGGATGTTTTTGGATTAAGACAAATAATTATTATATGGCAAGATTCCGGAATTCAAACACAATCGAACGTATTCTTTGCCGTAGTGGTAACTGATAAGGATTCTTCTAAAATAATTAATGAAGTAATTATTTACTCCAACGATAGTGGAAATAGTGTTCATTTTTTTCTTATTTACGTCCTGCAACCTTAAGTCGTATCGGAGGATGAATGAAATGGGTGAAATGATGCTAAAATGAGCCCAGGGTCCATAGAGCTTAGTTACCCGACATTCGTCTTTCGGGATAAGGGAAGACTCCGGAAAAAACCTTATCTGGGTAACTCACCCTAACCGAGATTCGAACTCGCGACTTCTTGTATTACGTCAGATAAACACGCTACCATCTACACTACGAGGCGGGCAAAAATAGTGTTCTTGGTCGCTCTCGCACTTTGAATATTTATCATTTTTGGAATGGTAGTCAGACTGAAAAATTCAATGTCATGGCAGGGGTTTGAACCACGGATCTTCTGGTCTCCGTCCAGCCAATAAACTTAATGCCATATCGGCACGTTGACCATAGTAGCTCAAGGGTTAGAGTGGCTGGACGGTGACCAGAAGATCCGTGGTTCAAATTCCGGCTATTGCATTGAATTTTTTCAGTCCAACTCTACCTTTCCACTTTAGTCTATACACGGCCAGTATGAAAGAACAATTAATTTCCATTTATCACTTCTGTCATCCTTCCTAGCGCCTGAGAAACAGAAGAGAACGGAAATTAATATGCAAATGCCGGTTTACTATTGTCAGGTTGCTGTAATAGCACGCTTTCCTTACAAGAAATGTGTCGCAGAGTGCTTGGCGACCATTATACGTAAATCAATGCGTTTATGTATATTTTGTATCATATTAACGAGAAAGTTAATATTACTCTAGGGGATTATGACCCCAGGAGACGCCGCTTCAAACATCGATTACTCCGCATGGCATGCGGGCACCCAAGATAACACTGCAGCAGTTACAAACTGCAGCAAAAGCTGAGCTCCACATTACCCCATTAATAGTGGATTGGACTCTTAATTGTGCCAAACGAATGTAGTAAAATTTACACTAAGCTGTAGCGGGGTACTGCGTCCTACTACAACGGCATCGAAGAGCAACTTGCTCCCTCTTTCACACTCTTTATTTAAAGCAAAACAATGTTTAGTGGCTCACCGTGATTTTCAGGGTATTCATACACTCACATAACGCAAAGTACAGATCTAACAAAAACCAAACATATTCTTACTTTTAAAGTAGCCCAGTGCGTTGATCCCTGATGCTATCGCATCTGTTGATGACGTCATCGCATTAGGTCTTCTATTTTTTTACAAGAATTATGACGTTCATTCAGTAGACACCACTGCCCAGGATAAAACCTTGTCCTGTTCCAATGAGGGGGAGTCGCGGTAGCGTCATCGACACATTCAGGAGGTTGTGAGTTTGATCCCTACTCTAAGATTTTTCCGTGGTTTCTCCTTGTCATTGGGGAATACTGGGAAGGGTTCTCTAAGCCATGGATTCATTTTCTTTCTCATTTCTGTGCCTTGTCATCTTTCAGGCGTGGTTGTTAACGCAGTAGTGGATGTGGAAAGATGGACAGGTGCGTGCGCTCTGTAAATATTCTGTCCTGGACCTCCTAGAAGTTGCTGCTAAGACCGCTGGGCACATCTTACTCCCGCTGTAATGTACGTCCTCATACGTTGTCATATCGGACGATCAATGAAATTGGTGAAATTAAGCTCAAGTGAGTCCAAGGTCTGCAGAGCTTAGAGTTGCGCGACATTCATCTTTAAGAACAAGGGAAAACCTGGAAAATACCTTATCCATTAACGCACCCTGACTGAGATTCGAATTCAGGATCTCTTCAACGTGAGGCAGACACCTACGTTACAGAGGCGCGCGAGAAGCTTTTGTGTGCACTACTGTCTACCCACCACAAGAAGGCAAGGGGGGCCTGAAGAGGGAGAGAGGTTTCTATTCTGATAGTGGATCTATTTACTACGAAATGAGTGAGTGTGTACAAGTCGCCAATGCTGCCAGATCTAATGTTCGTTTCAGTAATGGCAGTAATGTATTATGCAAGGGTTGAGTTATGTGTCACAACACTGTATATTTTACATAATCCTAGCATCCATATCATCCGGAAGGCGAACATTAACACAGCAAAAAGTGATTACGTTACACATTCCTCTGACTTGCCTTCTTGTGGTGGGCAGACATTAGGTGACAATCTCTCCAACTAGTCCTACGTGGTCTAGCCTGTAACTGCCGAGGTCGCGGTCTCAAACCCGATGGAGAGCAATGGATATGTTGGGGTGTAAAAATGCTTTGCATGGCAGAGTTTTGCTGTCGTAGATTTAAGTCATGCCAAAGAACCTCAAGCCTGAATCGTCTTGGCTGGAGAAAAATCCCTACCCGCAGCCTGGAATCGAACCCGGGACCACTCGCACGGCAGGTAGGTGCTTTATCCACTGAACTACGGGGCCAGCTCGAGTATATGAACAAACCGAAGACTATTTCAGGATTTCCCAGTTGCTTAGCGTCTTTTAGTCTGTAGAGTGCCATTCTTTTCTCCATTGCAGCAGGAGTTTTCGTAACTCAATGTGAATTAAAAAGTGTGGATTTAGCTTTTGCAGGATAATTTGTAGAATTCTATAAAAATAAATTATGGTAAATAGAGCAAGCAGCAGTTTTTTCTTTCCAAAATATCGTAATAAATTCCAACTATATTGGTGCGTTGTTTCTGCCGCAAACCGAGCGTATGTATAGGAAATTTAATACCATGTTTACATTTTCGGTTCTGTTTAGTGTAATGAAGAGGAAAGGTAGGCTACAAATGAAGAGAACACCTGGTAGATTATCGCTGCAGACGAGACGCTTGCAGGAAATACTGCAGACCGGAAGTTACTCCTGAGCCCTCCCCACGCTCCCTAATTACACCACGTGGCACGTGCCTTGAAATTTCGAGCAACACCGACTTATATTACTATCCAGGGCTGTGTAAACTTCTTGCCAGAAAGGCCGGAAATTTACAATAGTTCGAGTTACCTGTAACAAATGCATTATTCATTTACTGCTTTAATTTTCATTCTCCAAGTTTGAATGATTTTCATAAATAACATCACGTTTCACGCGATTAAATTTGAAGCTTTGGTTTCGATGTTAAGACGAGATGCATTCTATATTACTTTTACCAAAACTAACCAGTGAAACCCGTGCAAATTTGGAATGATCAACTTAAAAGTTTGCTCATCCCGTAGCATAAGTGGTAGCGTGTCTACCCCAAGTTCAAGAGGTCTTGAGTTCGAATCTCGGTCAGGGTGTGGTATCTCAATAGGGCCTGAATGTTGTGTAACTCATCATTGTCATTTAAGCAACATTTCCGAAGATTTCCCTTATCCTGGAAGATGAATATCGGGTTAACTATAAGCTCTATAGACCCTGGGTTCATTTAAGCAACATTTCCGAAGATTTCCCTTATCCTGGAGGATGAATATCGGGTTAACTATAAGCTCTATAGACCCTGGGTTCATTTAAACATTTCCGGAAATTTCCCTTATCCTGGAAGATGAATTTCGGGTTAACTATAAGCTCTATAGACCTTGGGTTCATTTAAACATTTCCGGAGATTTCCCTTATCCTGGAAGATGAATATCGGGTTAACTATAAGCTCTATAGACCTTGGGTTCATTTAAACATTTCCGGAAATTTCCCTTATCCTGGAAGATGAATTTCGGGTTAACTATAAGCTCTATAGACCTTGGGTTCATTTAAACATTTCCGGAGATTTCCCTTATCCTGGAAGATGAATTTCGGGTTAACTATAAGCTCTATAGACCCTGGGTTCATTTAAACATTTCCGGAGATTTCTCTTATCCTGGAAGATGAATATCGGGTTAACTATAAGCTCTATAGACCTTGGGTTCATTTAAGCATCATTTCCGGAGAATTCCCTTATCCTGGAAGATGAATATCGGGTTAACTATAAGCTCTATATACCCTGGGTTCATTTAAGCAACATTACCGGAGATTTCCCTTATCCTGGAAGATGAATATCGGGTTAACTATAAGCTCTGTAGACCCTGGGTTCATTTAAGCAACATTTCCGGAGATTTCCTTTATCCTGGAAGATGAAAATCGGGTTAACTATAAGCTCTATAGACCCTGAACTCATTTAAGCATCATTTAATTCATCGTCCAATATGACTAACGTTGGGGGAGGTATATTTAAAAAAAAATAATATAAAATCGCTGAACAAACTAGGCCAATTACGGTAAACAGTTGGCATTCAGTAGAATCTATGCTACTATGTCAAACACCTCACTGTAACCTGAAAATAGTGTTTGGTGTATTCTATATAAATGGCAGTCTGGAGTTGACGGGTTTTATTAAAAATCCTTGTCTCTTCCTTGAAAGACGAACTTAAATACTGTTTAACAAACCTTACGGTTTTTGAGTTATGTTTATGTAGTTCACATAAATACACACGTACGAACTTTTCAGTAAATACTTATTTTTTAATGAAACAATAAGAGATTTTTGTTTTGTGTGAGTAGATAAGTATTTTACTATTCCTCTGCCTGCCCCATTTCCCCTGAGATTCTCGGTTCTCTTGCACAATTAAGCGCTTAAATGTTACCATATTTTAATGACCTTAATACGAGTATTATAAGCGCATAACATTCTAAAAAATCTTACAACCGACAAATATGGATTATTTTGAGGCTGACACAGAATACATATTGCGTAGTGTTTCGTAATTTTCTTGCAGAATCCCTTAAGTTTTACCAATTATACTTACAAAATTAGATACAAATTTTCTTCCCAATGAAGACTTCACGAGCTATTCTCAAAAAACTGAAGATAAACATTGTATTTGACATATAAGCACCTTTACTATTTTAACAAAATGTTTCGAAAAATCTTCTACGTAAAGGGTAGTTTGTTAGTGATTGTGTTGAAAGTCTGAAAGATTCTGAACATAAATACTTACAATTTTGGTGTTTTTCGGACATTTGACATAGGTTTGAATAAGAAACCATACGTGAAAGATGTGTGATTGTGGTAAATGTTAACGGATAAACCATGGTGCCTGAAATTGATCTTAAAAGATGTAGAAATTAATAATGGATAAGTGAGAGGCAAATGTTACCTATAAATAAGTAAACTTCGAGATATTCTCGGGAAGCAAGCCAGGTGAAAAGACGGTTAGAAATCATTTCGGAAGCGTACCTCTCTCCCATCATCAGGGTATTTTAATAAATGTTATAACCACAAATGTATCACTGGATATAACACAAAGACAAAACACTATCAAAATTCGCATTACTGAACAAAAGACTGTTTTCAGTAAATTAAATGCCAGGTCAGAAGATGACGTGACTATAGAAAATTAAGTCTAAGCAATGTAACTACTTGACTTGATGATCAAGGTGTTTAGATCAGTGCTTCTTAAATCGACGGATTTCCGTTTTAAGGCCCGTTTCCGAAATCCAGCATGACGATTAAGCGTGCTCCTCGGAGGAAATGACTAAAGCCTCCTTAACTCCCCGCTCCGAGTAACTTGCATTTTGACCATAGAGCCAGATTTCGTGAGACGACCATCTTCGCAAAATATAAGTTGCTCGGAGCGGAGATTTAAGGAGGCTTTGGCCATTTCCTCCGAGAGAAGCACGCTTAATCTTGATGCTGGATTTCAATTCAGCTCCTCTTGGAAACTGGCCTTAAAAACGGAAATCCGTCGATTTAAGAAGCACAGGTCAATACAGCTTGATAATAGTTATGTAGTTAAGTTTCTTTGACCCAATTAATTTTCTATACTCACGCCATCTCCTGACCTGTCATTTAATTTACTGAAGTCTTTCGTTCAGAAATGGGAATTTTGATAGTGTTTTTTCCTTGTTTATATTTGTTATATCCAGTGATACATTTTGTGGTTATAACATATATTAAAATATCCTGATGTGAAAGATTTACGCTCCCTAAACGCCAATTTCTAATCGTCTTTTCACCTGCCTTGTTTCCCGAGAAGATTTCGAACATATTTGTCTCCAGGAAAGCTTCGGGTCTTATTTTAAGTCTAAACTTTGCAAATAAAGATATATTAGACAAAGAAAAAAAACTTAATTTTGCTTTTGCATAATAATGATACTTAGAAGGCTCTACGGTTTGCGAATAATAGTAAAACACGTCCGAAAAGTTGTGAATTTTATTTCATCACTTATACCAAATAATTAGACAAATCTTAAATCTTTATTTTTATCTGATAATATATAATTTTTACTGTGTAGCTTACTGAATTGTAAGAATTTTCAGAACGGCCTATGTGCATTTTTGCATGTAAATCTGACTTCTGAACGTTCTAATTTCCACATAACTCGCCTTTAATCTTATAGGTTTCTTGTCGATATGGATTCAAAACTTCTAACCACTCTGAATTGCTTTTCTTTAACACGGAACTTGGTTAATGACCTCTTATTCCTTTAAAATAATCTAATCTGAATGTCTTACATTATATATTTACGTTAACATGTTGGATTTCTTTACAATAGTTATTCATCTCCGTGTCGTTTCTTTGTAAAATGATAGTTCTACTCTTCAATAATTCGGTACAGGAGTGTAAATCTATTGATTCTGATATTTACAGTATATTCCTTCCACAATTTGGTAAATATCAAAGGATTTACCGCTACTTTGTAAAAGGCTATAAATGCAGAGTTCATCAAGCCACGTGCCATGCCCCTTTGTTAGAAACGGAAGTACTTGTTGCATGGGGTGGGCTCTGCAGCCAAAATAACCCTCGTAAATCTGTACGGTCAGAGAACAATGGCACTTCCGTCAAGCGGTATGTTGTTTGAACGTTTTCGAAATTTTGCAGCAAACGTATATATTTGTCCTAAAAATGATTAAAACATGTAGGGAATCAAATAAGTCACTGACAGTGTTAAAATAAAGCGAAAAAGGTTGTCAGTTGGTTGTAACACCAGCACATTTCGGACACAAGTAAACGAACGTCTTGGGTTGGCAGCACTGGGATGATAGGAAGTACTAAATCAGGGGAATGTTGGCGACATCTCTCAACTGCCCCAAACGACTTCCTGCTTTACGCCCTCCCGTCCGTGAGAGGTCGCAGTTCCCACAGCAGACCACTTACTCTTCTTCTGCTTGTCATCTCTTTTAGTTCGGTTATTTCTTTTCTTTATTCTCAAGGCTCCCTAAATTGATTTTATAAGCATTCCGATTCTTTTAAGTACTCACTTTTCCAGTATTAGTTTCTCTTAACACTTACTATTTAAATATTTTATGCTCATAATTCAACAACAGTGTGTTTCGAAGTCTTCTGGGTCAAAGTATGCCAAATGCATAAATGTCAAAATGCTACCGGAAGTAACGGAAAAGGTAATCAGTGTACCGGATGAGGCTGTGATGAAAACATCACGAAACCGATCCCGGAGAATTTCGACAGTTTTAAACAAATAAGTAGTTATGTAACACGTTTGTAATTGTGTTAGAGCGGAAGTCATTGGATAGAAACTGCAATATTTATAGATTTTCTCAACGAGTGGTGTTAAGTTGGCAACTGCTGATTATGGTAAACAGCATAACGTTTAGTAACCTTTGAAGTGTTGTTGTGGCGGCAGTTGTGAAAGAGACATGTTATCACTACAAGGTTACCTAACGTTTCATCCATTTACGTACAGTGTGCGTGTAACACTTGCGTTAAAGATGTGAATATGTCACGCACCAGATGCCAGTGGGGAAAATACGTGTAATTAACCTCGTGATGCATCACTCGTATAAAACATGCAATTAATACAAACATTTTCTTCTGAATGTTGCCTTGTTGAAGCATTTTAAAATATCGTATGGCAAAAACAAAAACAGAGCCGAGCAGACACTTTGCTTTATCTGCCACCGAGCGAGATAGCGTCTCTGGCCTTGAGTTCGATATAGCAGATCTTCCGGAACCATTATACCCACCCAATTTCCTCCATTTCACCTTTGACTATTTCAGATTTAAATGTCGGTGGGAGTTCCAGCGTGCAAGGCAGGGAATTTGCTTTCTGTAAATTCTTGTCCTCCGGATTGGGCGTCTCCTAGGAAACTTTTAAACACACAGGAGGGAGGGAAGCCGGTTGTACGAGTCGGCACCGGGGAGTTTAGGGATTTCGGGACCCTGTTCTCTGCTATACAAAAGATCTAGAAGTCAATATGCTAATCACCCCTTTCTGGAGCTTATCATACTTTCTACCAAAATTAGCTAAGATCATATATTATAGGCTATCCGAAAATTCGACATCGAAATTCATCAAATGCATGTTTTGTAGAGCCCTGAATGGAAATTTTCACACTGACCGTGTGTAGGCTAAAGTATGGAAAGGTAGACTGAAAAATTCAATGCCATAGCCGGGATTTGAACCACGCATCCTATGGTCCCCGTCCAGCCGCTCTAACCATTGAGCTACTATGGCCAACGTGCCAGCATGACATTAAATTCTCCAACTGACTCGTTTTTTCCGGTAAATCACTAGGAGTTCTCATAAACACATGAGACAACTATCTTAATGGTGACTTACAACGTGTAAGTACTTTAAGGCCGGGCTTTGTAGTTAACCACCATTAGGTCAATAGCTAAAGTGAAATACTTTAGCCTATACACGGTCAGTGTGAAAGAACAATTAATTTCCATTAATTGACCTAATAGTGGTTAACTATAAAGCTCGGGCCTTAAAGCACGTTGTAAGTCACCATTAAGGTAGTTCTCTCATGTGTTTATGAGAACTCCTGGTGGTTTACCGGGAAAAACACGAGTTAGTTGGAGAATTTAATGTCATGCTGGCACGTTGGCACCTTGGTCATAGTAGCTCAATGGTTAGAGCGGCTGGACGGCTAACAGAAAATTCGTGGTACAAATCCCAGCTATGGCATTGAATTTTTTAGTCTGAATATCTTTCCAAACCCCTGAATATAAAATGATCATTTTACTGCCACGCTTTTATTAATTCCCTTTCTCTTCTGTCCATTCGTTCGGTAGAAATTATGAACCTTCCGATGAGCTAGACACTTGGAACTTGAAATAATGCTCAGAACTGCATGACAGTTCAATATTAAGACACGCTCAAGAAAATGTGCACACCACATATGAATTTGCTCGGTGCAATATGCGGTTTTTTTTTGTAAGGAGAAGCAAAAAAACTGCTGTACATACACACCTGCAAATGTAAATCTACATTCACGTAAGTAAACTAGATGGAAAACCCATCGTTTCTGTGTGTTTGCAGACTTCCTTTTCTATTCAGTTCCGAGATAAGATTTATTAAACATGTTAGACATAAGGGGTTTCTACTCCAAACTGATACTAAATTCTGTAGGAGAGTACGTTATGTATAGAAAAAATTCTTTAGTATACAATTTTGTCCAATACACCTTACATTACTTTTCTTCAGACACAAGTGAGTTTGGTATACCTTTCATGTGGAATGTAGGGCTTATTTTTTTTAAATCAACCATTTTTATCACTAATCGTTGCCACTTTAGAAGAGAAAGCTGCTGTTGTTGGAAAGTATAATTTGAATAAAGTACAAATAAATATATAAATAAGGTATAATTTGAAACATTGGAGGGGGGGTGGTTCCTGTGTCAAATATTTCAACTAGTTCTTGAATGCGCAGTTTAACGTGTACATGGCGGATTTAGACGCAAATCGGTGCGTCTATATAAATAGTATCGTATCAGCAACAAATCTGAATTTCTTAATTATGGACATGGGGGGGGGGGGGGGGGGGTTGTGCACCAAGCGATTCATATCCTTTAACTGAAACATTTTTAGAGATAAAGAAACCAAGAGAGAATGCCGAGAACTACATCGATTGTTACAGCGTGTCCAACAGTTGTGCTATCACTGCTACAATGTTAATTTTAAATTTCCAGATGATACACGCGATCCATTCTCTTATTTTAAATCTTACAAATAGATATTTTCAGAGGTATTAAAAGCTCATAAACAGGAACTTTCAAGGCAGTTTTAGTTACTGTAGGGCTAGCAGAAATTTTTATATATATTTTAGCCAAATTGTAATAACGTAGTGTATTAAACCATTTTACATAAATAATTATTTATAAAAAGTGCTGTTTCTGTGAACAGCATAACTCAAATTTCGGTTAAACACCAAATTTATAGGTATCTTAATTTCAAAATTTTCAAAATATGCTACATGAATGTTTTCAAAAATGAAAAAGGGGGGAATAGAGAATAGAGATTATCTCATGGCTCAATTTTGGTTAAATTAGCATGTGTTTTTAAGATACCTTCATAAAAATGTTAAGCATATATCTTGAATTTTCCAAAACAGTTGTTCTCTGAAGTTGTCTTTATTCGGATGTATTCATTAGATGTTATGTGGTAACATAATGATTACCTTTCTGTAAATGATTTCCGCCCTCGCTTTTGAAATTTCAATCCAATATCTATCAACCGATGGAGAGTACTTCGTAAAAAATTTTGGCAAGTCTGTCAGAATTTACCGTATGCAAAAATTTTAGAGTAGACGGTTCATTTCTGAAAAGAATAATCATGAACTTAACTGCGTGTAGCACTTTTCGTAAAATCCTCTTATTTCTCCACGCCTTGTTTGCATTTATGCGATTTCCCGGTGTTCCTAGAGTTCCTGATGCTTGCTGTTCCATTCTAACACTGCTTGCAGAAACACCAAGGAGATAATCAGTCTCTTTATACACGATTCCGTGTTTCTTTCTTTAAGCACAGCGAAACAATGCGCGATCATTCGCCTCTCGCCACTTTTTAAAGGTTCGCCTCGATTGTGTTTAATTTCGGCTGAAGCACCGGCCTGCTCCATGATGAAAAGCTCCATGATTTTAAATTGCATACACAAGTGTTCTTGGGTTTGAGGTACGTGAGATGTACAGGAAATTGTTAAATATCTGAAGCAACTCCACACTATAAACAATAACATCTTAATCAGCATTCAACTTCATACAGACCTCGTGAGAGCTGCCTGGTATAGCAATGCAAAAATATATGTGTCCTTCAGTAATTGTTAAATAAAATGCAGGTTAATTTAACATAATAAGTTAAAGGTGTGTATAATTTCACCTGTCTTCTGTTTAATCTGTATATAGCATACTATTATGTATATATCTGTTGTAAATATTCCTTTCAGGACTCAGGAGCCCAGAACACATCCATGTGTTATGTGAAGCAGAAAGATACAATGTGAGGCTATTACGTTTATAAGAATCGAAACATTTGCATACTTCTCTCTCCCTCCGAAATTAGGTCTCGCAGAGCAGTGATCAGAAAGCTACTTACAGTACTGTACTTAAAGGAGGGCTTTATCGTACTCATGCAAATAAAAGAAAACGTCCTTTAACTGTGCTAAACCAATGGACAGCTTAACCGCTTTGTCCCAATATGTCTCTCTTCCCATCCAGATATTTACAGCAGGGTTAAACTTGCTTGAGACAGATTATAAGAAAGCTAAAATTAGGCATTTCTTTCTGTTACAGGCTGTACTGAGAATGCTGTCGAAAAATTTGCAGGTAAGAAATTACATATTGCTTTTCAAAATGTTACTCTGTGTAAAATTTTACTTGCAATGTTACTGCTGAATGATTTCTGATTGTGTGAAGATATTGTCCAAACCTAATACAATATGGTGATACACTGATAATAATTAATGAATGCTGAGCATTCTAATAAAAAATGGAGTATAAAGAAGCGTGTTACAAATGTTAATTTCTAAAATAATTTGGCTTCAGAAGTCCGTGAATTCGCAGTTCACGTAAGATATTTAGCAGGTTTGATTATGAAACGGTCCATATTCTACTATATAGCTTTAGACAATAGAAGTACCGTTACACAAGTAGTACACGAATGCCTATTTAGGAGCCATAAATTAAAAAAAATCTTCGTGGAAAAACGCCCATAAAAGAAACTAATTTTACAACATACATCCTATCCCATAGGGGAGGGGATCCGTCCCCTTCAGCTGCCGTGGTGCGAGCGCTGCGGATCCTTAGCACTCGTGGTACCTCTGACGTTACTAGAGGAACCTCGGGTCAAACTGCCGAGTATGTTCCTGACACCCACGGGGAATTGGGTACCTCCGGCCAGGCTATGGCCGCCCGGGGGAGGTAGAGGGTTGCCTCTTAAATCCCGGGTCCTAGACTGCAGAGCTAGTAGAAGGCGTGCTAGATCACCAGGTGGCCCCACCGAGGTTTTTCGGTAATCTTCCCTGCGGGGTTAACACGCGTAAGTGGCATATCCACTTCCATCCCGTCTTGACGTTGTTGTCAACGGGGCGGGGGGGGGGGTGCTTTTTAAGAAATCGGGTATTGCCTTATGGAAAGACCCCGAGGTTATCCATCGCTCCCGGGTTGAAGGAGGCAAGGGTCCTAGGACCTAAGGGTCTTTGACTAATTGGGTAGAACCTCTGTACTTAACATACATCCTAATTTTATGCAACGGATCGTCGCACACAGCTAGACATAATTTTTGCCTGGTATCTTAGATTACCTGGGCTGAAGCGGTCGAAATAGATGTACACACTCTTTATACGCCTATAAGGCTAATAATTTTATCGTCGTGCATCACGCCCTCAAAAGTTCCAATAATTTACCAACTAAAGGTAGCGCCGTGTCTTACCACTTGCCCGCGATGCGCAGTTGTCCTGCGGGCCAGATTTTTGTCAGGCGCTTCCAAGTGAAAATGTTCTATTCTTTCATGGATCCTGTGATTATAGTTATTCGGCTGAAAGAAAAAGTTGCTGCAGGTATACTCTTAAATTTTCATATCTTTCTTCATCCGAAACTAAAGCTACCCTGTAATAAACACTTTGGAGGCGAGAAACATAGATAGAAATATTTTAACGGAACGTTCTCGTGCTGTTGAGTCAAAATAAGCTAAAGTTGAAGGAAAAAAAAACTGTTAAAAGAAACAAAAAAGCTACAACACGGGCCTTTAAATAAAAAAATAACTAAAAGGGCAAAAAAGAGAAATAAAATCCTCCATTTTTGTGGCCTATAGTGACCCATAATTAACTTATGTTGGGCATAATTTTCAGACACTAGGGGAGGAAAAGGATTTTTCCTCAATTTCTAGCCCTAGTGAAAACTCAGAATTTTTACTATTCGAAAGTGCAGTGGACGCTAAATGACTTCAGTTGACTGGCTGTAAGTATTCAGGAAGCCTCCCATAAGAAGCAAAGCGGTAGCTGGAAAGGAAATATGCTGATTTGATGGCAGAGTGCGTGAGCTGCACCCATTGTCGTTAAAATGTGGCCTGAGATTTGCTTGGAAACAATAAAAGCTGAACATTCCAGGCGTCGTTCCAGGAACACGTGCTTAAGCGTGCCTCATGCAAAATGGAAACGTTTTCCTTTAGGCTGCGTGACATCGTGGACGTGGGTGACTTCAGAAAACGTGCAGAAATGCTTACGTCGACCTCGTAGTATACTGATTAGGTTTGCAAACGCCTCTCTTGCTGCTGAACGGTTCACTTCTCAGTTGTACAGCAAATGCATGAATTAAGGGATGGGCAGACAAATCTGAATAGAGAAGGTGAAAAAAGATGAAAAACGAGAGCCACTCACTAGGAATAAGATCTCGGAAGATCAATCGCCAGCAATCCACACTAAGGACATTACTAATATACAGGGTGTTGAGGTATAAGTGTATATATTTGTATTGCTAATTCAGACAATGCAGTAAAGAGCAATACATCAATATGTAGTTCATTTGGTTAGCTAGTACGTTCAGGCAAGCGTGGTACATAAAAATCATACCGGTTTATTTTTGCACGAGATAAGTTGTTGTACGGGTAAAGCAGAGTGGGCAGTCTTCACGATAACAAATGTCAAGATTAATCTCAGAAAACTATTTAATTTTCTTACACATTACCTGAGCTGTTATTTTCTCCCTTAGTCTGCAATAATTCGAGGGCTGTTAAATAATGAACGACTAACTTTTTTTGATAACGTACCTTTACTCGTCCTCATAATTTTGATGGTCCTTCTCAAAATAGTCTCTCCTGAGTGCGATGCACTTGTCCCAGCGTTTCTGCCACTCTTCAAAGACATGGAAACCATTTTTGAGAGATCCTTCAAAATCGCCTGCGCAGCCTTTACCACTGCTTCTGATGATGGATAATGCCTTTCACGAAGGCGTTTCTTGAAGTTAGGGACTAGATAAAGTCACATGGGGCTAAAATCCGGACTATAGGGAGGGTGAGGGATGCTTTTCACGTTGAGTTTTGTAAGATATTCAGCAGCAACATTGGCAACATGCAACCGCACATTATAGTGGTGCAGCATCCAGCCTGCTTCATGGAAATGTGGTCTTTTGCGCCTGATATGGACTTAAAAATGTTTTCAGGACATCTCTGTAGTATTGTCCAGTTACTGATGTGTGTGCAGGTACAACATGCTGATAAACCATTCCATGAATATCAAAGAATGAGATGACCATAACTTTCCCAGCAGAAGCAACCACTTTGGTTTTTTGGGGGGTTGGTAATGGACTAGATTTCCACACTGAGCTTTGCTGTTTTCTCTCAGGATCAAAATGATGTAGCCAAGTTTCATCAGCATTGATTACGTTTGAAAGAAACTCCGGATCTTCCTCTAACATCAACTTAAACTGCATGTTACCTCCATTGTAGCGGTAGGCGATACTGAACATGTCTGAACATACCTGGTTCTCACAGGCGGGAAGCAGGCGTACCAATAATGAAACTACTACGGTGTGTTTGTTTCACATTAAGATAACAGAATATAATAAGATTAAATTTTAGTACAAAATTATGACCGTAAAAAAAATTGATTCTTTATTGGACTGCCCTCGTATTAACACCGTAGTTATTTATGCATGGTGGACCTTAACTTAATTCATATTACTTTTCTTTATTCTATACCGTTTTCTCATAAATTCCCCTAACTTTTCTTTTGTAGCTTCGTTTTCCTAATTTTTACAACTATCTAGCATTCTAACATTTTGGTAAAAAAATGCTTTCTCACAGGTTTTTCTCACATTCTAATATATAATGTAAATCACTTCAATTGATGGAAATTAATCATTCCTTCACATTAGCCGTGTGTAGGCTAAGGTTTTGGATAGATAGTCAAACTGAAAAGCTCAATGCATGGCCTGGATTTGAACCACGGATCTCCTGGTTTCCTTCCAGTCGCTGTTATCCATTGAGCTATCGATCCAAAACCTTAGCCTATACACGGCTAATGTGAAGGAATTAACTTAAATAATAAAAGTTTAATAATGAAGCCTGGGACTCAAGTGCTTACAATAAATAGTAAGTCGCCACAAGCTTTATCTCGAATACGAGAGCCCCTAGTGGTTTACCGGGAAAATATATGAACCTATTAGAGAATTTAATGTCTTGACGGCATGTTGGCTATTGTGGCTCAATGGATAGGAGCGTCCAAGATATCCGTGGTTCAAATCCGCCCATGGCATTGCTTTTTTTTTCAGTTTGACTGTCTGAAAATGATTGGGTGCTCTTCCACATGAAGGATATCTATCTAAAATCACTCCTATCCTAACTTCTCTTAAGCTATGTACAGGCGGCCCGGGTTCGATCCCAGGCGACCGCAAAGTGAGATTTGTGCTGGACAACACGGCGCTGGGGCGGGTTTTCTTCGGGATCTCCGGTTTCCCCCGCCATCTCATTCCACCGGTGCTCCATCTTCATCTCATGTATTAGTGTCATCGCCTGCGGTGCCATAGGTAGTAAAAGTGGGCGTTAAACACTACACATTCATTCATTAAGCTATGTACACTTAATCTAATCCAAGCCCAACCTTCACTTCCTAACCTATTGCATACTTCCACATATTTCTCTCTGCCTTAAACCACCTTTAGTTGACTATAAAATACTAAACTTTTCTTACCACTAAGACTATGAATTAATCCTTGTTTCTCTATATCTTCCACTATTCCTTCTA
This sequence comes from Mantis religiosa, assembly GCA_030765055.1. Lineage (NCBI taxonomy): Eukaryota > Metazoa > Arthropoda > Insecta > Mantodea > Mantidae > Mantis > Mantis religiosa. The sequence continues at coordinate 22,362,800 of CM060960.1, read as the reverse complement.
CCCAGATACCTCTTACTTCTCCCTCTCTTCCCATATGTTATACATTCCAATTTCCTGTAATATTCTACTTAATACCTTGAACCCAATTCGTCCCAGCACAACATTTCTCCAACAACGCCAAACATTTTGTTTTATTTAGAATATTATGCTCATCTAGTGATTTTATTTTATACTAGTATTTCATCAACCTTTCTACTACCATCTGCTTACCAACCACTCTTTCAAATTCCAATATTGCAGCAGCGTTAGTTCATGTAGGTAAACCCAAAACCCGTTTACAAAATGAAGTATGTTTTTATCAACGTTACCATCCTCACCTCATCCCCTAATCTCTGAGCGATAGACCATTTTTGCTTCAACTGTTATATAACCTCTCCAACTAAGTCGCATTTCCAGTATTTTCTGAAGGCAGGATCTTGCGACATTCATTTATACTCGTTCCTCAGCTCAGGCACAAATTCTATGATCATTCCATCTCGCATTACTACGAGGGTCTACTGCTAAGTCCCGGGCCTCGTATAGATGGCGCCATTGGCTATTTTGACGGATAGCATCATATAGTTTATCTCTAGACTAGATTGTTACAGGTCAATAGCTTGTTTAGTTTTTGAATGACAGCATTTTAAACAAGACAAGTGTAAATGTTTCAGAAAATGGAGGATTTGGAAAAACGAGCAATGATTAAATACTTCCTTTGAAAGGCTTAACGCCAAAAGAATTCAAGGAGGAAATGGACAGTACATTATAAGACTGTCCCTTCATATGTAATGATTTAAAGGTGGCTCGGAGAGTTTAAAATATGACGTACGAGCACTAGTGATGAGCCTCGCTCTGGACGCCCTGTGGAAGTCACAACTTCAAGAGATCATTGAAAAAAATTCATCGCTTAGTACTGTAAGACCGCAGATTAAAGTTGTTTGAGATAGCAGAAGCTGTAAACATATCAAAGCAACATGCAGGTAACATTTTAGGTAATTTTTGGGCTTCCAAAAGGTCTATGCAAAATGGGTGCCGCGTTTGTTGACACCTGATCAAAAGTTGCAAACAAAAACTTTTTCTGTTAAGAATTTGGAGCTCTACGATAAAAATCAGTGAATTTTTGAGACTGCTTATTATCATGGATAAAACTTGGATACATCACTACACTCCAGTAGGTAAATCAGTCAAAACAGTGCATTGTGCCAGGTGAACCAACTCCAAAATACAGTCAATTTTGTCAGCTAACAAGGTTATGGCGAGTGTTCACAGGGAATCATTTTTGATTACTTGGAAAAGGGTAAAGGTGTCACTGGTGACTACTGCGCAAGTTTACTGCAACATTTGAGTGAGGAGGTGAAAAGAAAAAGACGTCATTTGGCAAAGAAAAGAATCTTGTTTCTTCGCGACAATACTCTGGCCCATCGTTCAGTCATTGCAATTTGGAAAATGTGCGAATGAAGTTTCGAATTGCTTGAACATCCACCCTATTCGCCAGATCTAGCACTCAGCGACTGCCATCTGCTCCCGAACCTCAAAATAGTTCTTGGAGGACGAAGATTTTACAGCAACGAGGTCATTGATGAGGTAAACAGCTATTTTTGAACATGATAAATTGTACTGCAGAGATGGTTTAAGTAAATTAGGACAGCATGACAATTGTGTTAGCCTTTCTGGAGATTATGTTAAAAAAATATTTTTTTAATATTTTTTTTATTGCGAAGCCCGAGACTTATCAGTCGACCTTGGTGCCTAATCTCACTCCTAAATAATGTAAGGTTGTAAGAATAGTGTGCTGAAAATACAGCTTTGGAAAACTTACAGGTATCTAGTTACCATACTTCAATTGTTATAAGTTCTCGCCGTAAATTCCGCGTTTCTCTCGGAATTTTCAAGCCAACAAACTGGGCAGACAGACCGACTGACTGACAGAGGGATGTCTGCAGTAGCCAGTGCATATAAAAAACGCAAATTCATTAACATCGCTGAAGGACAGTGTTTATATCCAGATCACGTACATTTGGTAGCAGCGAGGTTTTTAAAAAGCATGTTGGTGGCGTAACCGATGACGTAACTGAAGCATGGGAAGTCATGGTCGCCCTTCGTGCTGTTGCGTGCCGCACGTCATTAGCGAACATCCCTCCCCCCTCCCTTGCCATTTGTAGACTGTTAACTTCCTCACGCGTTCCAGACACCTTCAACAAACATCTTTTGTTGGTATAGATAGAGAATAATGTCGGCTTGGTATACTGTCCTACTAGAGAACGAGTAGTGCAACAGCAATCCCTATAATGTACACTCGCATGACTTTCTGTACTCGGTTACAGAAATGGTTTATTATACATTTTCTTTAGGTGGAATAGCAATAGGAGAGCGATAGTCAAATCGTTTAACTCTGGATCAGATGGACAACCCAGGAGGAGTGATCAGCCCAGTGCCTAATATGAGTGAGACTAGTGGATGAATGAGGGAGAAGTGAATGAAAGGAAAGAAGATAATGGAGTAATTGATGAAATGCTGGCATGGGGAACCGGAGATCTCGGATAAAACCCGCCTCTGCGCCGTGTTGTCCATCAAAAATCATGCATGCCATCGTCTGGGATCGAACCAGAGCCGCCTTGGAGAGTCAAGCGCTCTAGCCGCTCGGCCATGGCACTGCCTGTATTATTGGTGGTGTAGTAAGACTTTATCTGGAAAATAATTCTTTCACACTAGCCATGTTTAGGAAAAGGTAGAGTAAGAGTGAAAAATGTAATGCCATATCTGGGATTTGAACCACGGGCCTGTTTAATTTCCATCAATTGAACTTCAAGCCTGGAAAGCAAGTACTCCCACTTACAACATAGTAAATCGCCACAAACCGTGCATCGAGATCTCCTAGTGTCAGAATTGTTTTTCCCCCATTTATACCCGCCTTTAACCGCAATGGTCATATCGGCGGCCGTTCTCCTTTGGAACATATCGAAGGTGTTAATAGCCCGCCTCGGTAGCGTAGATAGCAGCGTGTCTGCCTAACGTTCAAGAGGTCCTGAGTTCGAATCTCGGTCAGGGTGAGTTACCTGGATAAGGCTTTTCCGGGGTTTTCCATCATCCTTAAAGACGAATGTCGGGTAGCTCTAAGCTCCATGAACCCTGGCCACATATGAGCATCATTTCACCCATTCCATTCATCGTCCGATATGACTTAAAAAGTTAAAGGGCGTAAATTAAAAAAAAGAAAACAAATTTTATAATAATAATAAATGTTCCGCAGCCATTCCTGTATTCCTGACTTCAATTGTTGGTCGAGAGTATCTTATTTTCTTTGATATGGAGCATTGTTAATGACGACAATGCTCCTTTGCGGTAATCTAGGCAGCAGTTGGTTTTGTGACTATTTGGGATTGTTTTTGTAGTCCATTTCGTTGGGTTAGATATTTTGGATTTGGAATTGTAAATGGGATAAGCTCTTAGAGTAAATGTCATCTCCCAGCCAGCATCAACAATAATAAAACGCTGTCAAGCATTGTCATTTGCACACATTCCTGGAACGTTGTTACTCTGCCAACACTTAATAAACGGTGTAGAGGCTGAGAATCCACACTTTTATTTTTTTTAACTTGAAATCCAATATTTTCACTATTTTCCTTAAGCTCAGTAATTTTTGCAGTGCAGGAAATTACTTTTTAACCACGTAATACTCCTTATATTTTCTTCTAAGTATGCACTTGTCCACTTCGTGCATAGCAATTTTATTTGCAGGAGATTTACTTCCTTTCTAATCTTGCAACTTTATTTCTTTTACATTCCACAGGGATACTGCATAGCGCGCCAGTAAACGTAAACCAAACTGTACAGCATTTCGTGACATATTTGTCATCGCGTTAGTTCGCCTGGTTTCCGCTACTGTATCAGGATTGCACTCGCCTTGGCTGGGTTATACCATGTAATGTTTCATCCAACACTTACTCTAATCGTACCGAGCGGGATGGCTCAGGCGTTTGGTCTGTGGCCCACATTGGGAAGGCCAGGGTTCAATTCCCAAGGCCGACCTACCTGACCTATGGTTTTTTCGGGGATTTTCCGGGTTACCAGGCGAATACTGGGTAGGTTAATTACATCCCCCGGATTTCCTTTGTCCTTTTCACCTCCATTATAAACTCGCATCTCATCTGGGTACTAGTGTTGGCGGGAGTCTCGGCGGTGCATGGCAGAATGACATGCTCCTGGTAAACACTTCCTCCGATAGGACAGGTCTGGTGAGACCGTTTCCGTATCGCAGTCGGGTGAGCTGCAGGTTGTGCTTGCCTGCCGGGGAGTTTTCCACTGGTAATGTGTATGGACCTTGCCCTCTGCACTGTCGTGGTTCCTTGGTACGACCGCCCTGTTTCTCTCATCTTTCCTCCCAGATATGCCCCCCTTGGAACGTAGGTACAATAAATAAAGACTGGTCGCAGTGGCGAATCCCCTTCGTACCGTAATCCAGTCCAATCCTAAATGCATTATCTTCCAAAAACGTGATACAAAGATTTTCAAGAGAATTGCGCCCCTCCCCCGTAAAAGTCCTTATCCAGGTAACACCCTGACCGAGATTCAAAGTATTGTAGTTTTCAAAGCAATTACCTAACAGATGTTATTGTTTATTTAATTTCAATTTAAATTCAGGATTATAAACATTATACTTAATTACTAAAACAATATATATTAAATAAAACGTGTCGGCTAATCAAAGAAACAATTGAAGCTGATTGTAAGTTAATGTTTTTTAATTTACATCCTCCAAGGTTGTCATATTGGACGATGAATGAAATGGGTGAAGTGATGCTCAAACGAGCCTAGGGTCCATAGAACTTAAAAAATTTACTTGGCATTTATCTTTCTGGATAACGGGAAACCCAGGACAAAACCCCTATCCATATAACTCACCCTGACAGAGATTTGAACTCGGGACCCCTTGAACCTGATGGTACTACTGCAGAGCTCCTTTACCATTCCTTCTATTTTCAGAGGGCTATTCAAAGTAAACAGTGTTGCAGTAACACTCCGTATGTGCAACTAACTTTGCTTACGCGTGTCATAAACTACAGGGGGAGTTGGAAAGTGTCAGTTTGATCTGTCAGAAGCTATATGGGCAACTTGACTTCAACTTCCAAGTTAACGCATTTAACTATATTTTAACCTGCACAACATAGTTACTGGGCTACACGTAGTGTTTCCAAGTAGGTATTTATCATGAATATAGTCCTTAGTGATATGCATATTGCAATAGTAATATATGCATCTAAGTATGCGCCATAATATGCTAAAACAAACGAATAAACATGTAAGGTATTGCTAATGCAAGTTCGTAATTAGCTTGTCACTATTAGTGCATGGCCACAGAGAGCCGCAGTGAAATCACAGGGCCCTCTGCCATCAGAATTTAACCCGAAATTCCGTAAGGGTGCATATGAATTGAAGGAATCTGTAATATTAGCTACTCTGAAAATGTGGATTGATACTAATCTTGATCATGATATAGTAAACAGAAGTATTGCATTCCACCCAAAAAATGTATACAGATTTAAGAAAATGGAATTGTAATCGTTCCGTTGTCTGAACCAGACTGTACAGGAGGGTAGGCAAGCTTTAACGCGTACAAGGGACGCTCCTCGTTGCAGGACTGCACTCGCCTTGGTCCGGTTATACTAGTGAATCAAGACTTATTTTGCTGGCCCCGTAGCACCTTCCTACCGTACTAGGGGTTCCGGGTTCGATTCCCGGCGATGGGGTTGTGGATTTTCCTCCAACCAAGATGATTCCCCATCCTCCCCAGAGTCTGAAAGTATGAATGAGACTGCTGAACTAATGAATAAGACCCAACGAATACGAGTTAACACCATCGATATGTTCCAAAGGAGAACGGCCGCCGATATGACCATTGGAGTTAAAGGCTATAAATGGAACAAATAAAGGAATACGTATTTGTACAATGGCGGAAATTAAGTCAAATCTTCCAGTCATGAATAAAATACCTCTTGATTCACTAGTACCACAAATAACTAAAATGTTAAAAGCAAAGAATGTTGTCTTCGTGTGCAATATAAAATATAGTTTAAATTGTGGAAATAAATACTCGGATACCAAGTGAGTTGCTTTGACGGCAGGGAAGAAATTTGCATGTGGATTAAAATTCTGGCTCTGTTCGTTAGCGACCGGCGCCGACGTTTGTGGCATCCTCGTAAATGATGATGCAGAAACGGTAATAATTAAGACATGGCGGAACATAAAAAAGAAAGATGCGCCACACCCTATCGCCCGTTGACGCAAATGGGACATGGTCTTCTCGTTGACGTGAATACACACACACCTGTAGTTTTCCGCCCGTTTGAACGAGACATCCGGATGAATGCTGCCAGTATGGCACATACATACACACACACATCGTTGTGCAAACCGTCGGTCTACTGACGTAGCCACCCCTCTCGGCCCCACCATCTTCCTCTCGGCCTTTGTCGCTAGGCACGCCTGATGTCATTCAGTTCACAACCTGCCTCTGAAGAGTGGAGTTCGCAACAGTGTTGTTTCATTGAGTTCCGTGTTCTTCAACTGGCTCGCTTTGGAACGTGGGAATTCTGGTAAGTTTTCCAACCGATAAGCTACGTCACTCTTTTCCCCACCCCGCCCATGACGTATTTCTCAGTGGCGGCATGTGAGTCCAATCATCTGCTTGTTACATTTACACAACCTGCTATCGTTTAATTTTTTATAACTGCTTTATTTATTTACTTTAAAAAAGGTTTTAAGCAGCCAGAATATTACACCTTCAACAGTTTAGAATTCCATTCTGCTTCATGTTAAGGGAAACGAGAAGTGGGGAACTTAGTCAAATGCACCCTGGCCAAAGTAATTCTGTTATTCAATTATTAGTGAGTTCCTTTGAGAAAAATTAGGCATGTGTATCTGGCTATAAAGAATATCCTAGCTTTATACTTTCTGTTTAAAAAAATGTTTAATAAGTAAACAGAAGATATTTAAAAAATAGAATATAATGCTGCACTAAAATCAGAATAACTACGAATAACAGCCTCATATATCTGTTATGATATTGACATAGAATTATATAAGTATTTCTAATAGGTGTGATAGAATAAATAAGCATTATATATATTCGTGTTCAGCAAATATCAAAGAATTTAACTGAAATGAAAAATATGAAATTTTTGACCATGTGTTAATTGAATTCCTTATAGATGCAACGCGATTAGAAGATGAAAAGAATACAGCGAGTAAAAACATTTAAGAACTGTTTGCTATGTAATGTTTTGACATTACATTCTCTCCCCTAACTACGACATAAAAATGCAAATAAGGCTTCATAAATGATAAAAGAAGCATGGAAAAATTGGAACCAATAGCAAGGAACATCTCGAAATGGTTAAGTCTACAAAAATATATATTTGGCATAAATAGTGTTCTTAAATGAAATATTTTTGAAGAATGACCTCTCAGGTTTTATTTGTCGTGTAAATATCTTAAAATATAAGCTGTTTTAATCGAAATAGGACACATTTTCGTAAATTTTTTAACTATAGGTGTTTAAACGGTGGTTCACTGTGGACTTAAAATGTCATTCCTTGCAAGGTATTGCAAAAAACAAGCGAATAGCAACAGAACTTTGAAAAAATTGCAAAATATTGAGCAACTGGAACCAATATTACAGGATATGCTGATGAGTATGCTACAGAACGTTATTTAAAATAAATTGTATGCATTTTTGTGGAGTACGTCTTGTCTATCTGGTAACATTTATTAGTTACAAGAATGTACAAAAATTGCTTGGTTAAAATGGTGTTAACAGTTAATTCTCAAAATTCATGTAACTCTGTTAAACTTCGGTATCTGAATCAGCATTATTAGCGCTTGTTTCGAGATTTTAAAACAATAGAAACAAAAGCTGAACTTAAATACGATGTTTGGTATTTAACACGCGCGCGCGCACACGCACACACACACACACACACGCACACACACACACACACACACACACACACACACACACACACACACACACACACACACACACACACACACACACACACACGTGGCACAGAAATAAGCCATGTATAAGAATAAGTGCATGTAGCTGACTTAAACAGAATCTTAAATTTCGTGCTACAGATTGTCACCATGTTACTCAAGTATTTGATTTGTAAAAAGTACAGAGTACGCTTGAGGCAGTGCATGTGCTGCCACCGTAAATGGCTACAGGCTTGTAACCTTGAAGGTGATCGCATCCGGAAGCACTTGATTGTTATCTTTTAATGGTGGAGGTCGTTTACCCCAATTAGTGATGAATGCCTTTGCGTGCAATATTGTGTATTGTGCCTATTACGAACAATAATTATTGTACAAATCATTAATTTGGAAAGTTACTGAAACTAGAGCAAGTATTGAATTCTATTTTGATATCGAAGTTATACCGGAAATACAGACACCCATAAATAATCGGACAAAGCAGAGTAGTATGTTTTGAAAGTGAAAATCATTTGATGTGCTATTTTATTGAAATTAATGATAATCGGCAGTTACATTGTTCGCTCTTGTAGGAAAATAAATATTATTTTACATAAAAATTATATAATGCGTGCTTTTTAAGAATTAAAATGAAATTGGCATTTTTGGCCCTCAAAAGTAATCCGACATAACTGGAGTGACACAAAATATGTCTTAGTACTTTGTGATTCTCCCTCTTCTTTTCACTACTTCTCGCAATCTATTTGGCATACTGTGAACCAAGTTTTTCAGGTAGGCTGTAGAAAGTTTGCCCCATTCCTCTTGCAACCTCTCCTTCAAGAGCTGCTTGGTGTAGATGGGGGTCTTACCTACGGCCTTGTCCAGTTTATCCCATACTGCTTCTGTGGGATTAAGATCCGGGGACTAAGTAGCTGGATGCAGTACATGAGGACAGTTGTAAAGTAACCATAGCTACACAATGTGGGACGTATGTTTCGGCTCATTATCCTGATAAAATTAGAAGCTGTCCAAAATACCCATCATTTCTGCACTTTGTTTTAAATTTTGCTGTAATAGTCTAAGATAGACGTCCATGTTCATGGTTGTCTATGAACACCAGCTTTCTCACTCCCGTAGAGGAAATACAGCCCCATACCATTACATTCCCTCCGCCGTGTTTGAATGTGCTTTGTAAATTGCGCTCTTCCAGCTCCGCGTTTGGTTTCGTCCACACAACCACCCTGCCATCGGAACCAGTAAGGTTGTATTTGCTTTCGTCACAAAAAATAACTTGGTCCCACCAATCGGTTGTCTTGTTAACAAAGTCTTTGGCAAATTGTAATCGCTTCCTTTTGTTGTTTCTGGAAATGTATGGCTTTTTACTGACTACGCGACCATTAAAATCTTAGTTTTCGCAAAGGCCCTTCTGACCGTTTCAGGGCTGTCAGTCCCGGTTCTTCCTGAATCTCAGCACAAATCACCGGAGCACTTATACGGGGATTCCAGTTTACCTTCCGCATAATATAAGATTCCTGCCTATCGGTAAGAAGTTTTGGTCGCCCTGGCTTTGCTCGAGATTCAATTGTCTTCATACTTATACCGGTGAATTATGTCACTAACTGTACTTTTGCTGGATGGGGAAGCTTAGTTTAGCCACATTTTCAATTTCCAAAATGAATATTCATAGCAAATAATTTTTACTTAACACAAGGAGTACCTTGAGATTGATACACAATCTATCCTGCTTTATAGAGCACTCCATAGTGAAATGCAAAGTCTGTCCGATTATTATTTATGGGAGTCAGTGTACATGTTTGAAGTTCCTTTAAATAAAAGGCCTTTTTGTATGAATCCATGAACAGAATCTCAAATAAAAGGAATCTGTGAAATAGTAAACATGTTATTTAAATTTAACAACACGAAGATATTTAAGGGAAGGGGGTGGGAAAGGAAAGTTCGTTGTGTTAATTTAAAATACCAAATATAAAAGAAACATTTTAAAAAATTGCTTGTAATTTTCATCAACGTTTTTCAACACTTTGAACAAAATTTGGTTTGACTTAAATATGTACGAATTTTGTGTAAGGGGTACTTATATGTGGCAAAATAGCTTTTTATGGTTCAATAAATTATTCTAAGGATATCTGTAAAAATTTCGTTTATTCCAGTCATTTTTATCGTTATTTGTAGAAAATACTATCCTATAAATTCTTAATAAATTGTTGCTTTGGAGTTTCGTGTGTTACTGAGCTGAAATTTGTTTTTGGTTTTTAAAGCTTTTTGTTATAAATTGATTTTTAAGCGTTTTAGTTCTTATTTACTGAGGAATAACTTATTTAACGATTGAAAGTATATGAATAAAATTTGGAGTCCTGCACTTTTAAAATTCTGGAACAAAACGTTTGTTTGTTGATAGACTTGTACTCTTGGAAAATTAATAATGTTCACATTTATTAATATACTTAAGACAACTTTGAAGGCTGAATATTGTAGCTGACTTTCAGAGATCTTGTACAGCATTCCTTGTAAAGTGTAAGAAACAGTGGAAGTTTCATACGTAAAACTGCATCCAGGTTAGCACATAAACTAAAATGTTACATTTAAAAATAATACCTTGTTGCTTTCGTAACTTTGTCATATACGATGTATTTCTTTATTTGTTCCATTTACACCGCCTTTAACTCCAATGGTCATATCGGTGGCCGCTCTCCTTTGTAACATATCGAAGGTGTTAACTCGTATTCGTCGGGTTTTAATCATTAGATCATGCACACATTCGAACTCTCATTCATACTTCCGGACTCTGGGGAAGATGCTTGGTCGGAGAAAAATCCCCACCGCCGGGAATCAGACCCGGGACCCCTAGCACGGCGGGCAGGTGCTCTACCGACTGAGCTACGGTGCCAGACGATATACGATGTACTACAGTTATAAATGTCTTAATTTTATGTAGATACCTTTTATAGCCTTTGAGAAAAGACCACTTATTATACAGGTAAACAAATCAGATGTTTTACTGAATGCAGAAGTGGTAATTTTTAAGGGAAAAAAATACGTTGTTTAAATATTAATGAAAAGAAATAATATATACAGGGTCCTCCACAGTTCTGATTCTCAAAATAATACTTGGATATAATTCTTGTAAAACTGAAGACTTTAAAAGTTTAGCTAAAACCATTCTAGTTTTCTTTTAAAGTTTATTTTCTATGAATTTCGGCTGAAAATTTAAGCATGTTACAAGCTACAATGTATGGTGTATTTTTAATGTGCAAAATTGTACGAAAAATCCAAAAAGAGTAAAAGGAATTCTAGGTAAACTCAGGCCATTATCCTGTGTACTCCTGGACATTTGAATGGTCACATGATGAAGATTTAAAAGGGTCTTTACTTAAACACGCCGTAAGTACGAACTATTTTTATGCCTATAAGCATATGATTATATCCGGGTCTTCTGACTGAAACATAGAATGTTAACTTTTACTCTTAGAACTCTAGGTTACTGCAGGTTTCCGTCAGTTTTTATTTATTTTTACGCTAAAATTCACTTATCTATTTTACCAGGTTCTATGGTGGATAGGGAATAATGCTTTCTAGACTACTTCTACCCCCGTCCGCAAGTTAAAACTGTAATTTTGGTTGAAAAACCATTTTGCTCACCATAGATTTGAACATTCGTGTATGTAATTCTAGCAGTAGGTTCAAAGTATTTTTAGACAAAAAGCTAATTGTTGCAAGTTTTTGAAAACTACCAAGTTTCAGCTACCTTTAAAAGCGCTGTGTTATTCTCAATGATTACGAGGGTGACATTGAGTATTTTTAAAACATCACGATTCTAAATAATAAAAAAAAAATGAAATTATTTTATATTTGATAGTTTCTAATGTTGTGAGAGTTGGTTGCCGTTTCGATTTGCTCTAAAAGATTAATTTTTATTTACGTTAAGATTTTGTGCTAATCCAAAAAGAAAATATTTCCAGGCGTTCTTTTTTTTTTATGATTTAAAGTCGTTACTGACACTAATCAATGCGAAGCATTTGGTGAAGGGGCATCTAAGACAATTTATAATTGCTACAGGAATTTAGAAGACAGTTTTCTTAGTGATAAATGTGAAGGATACCAAGAACTGTCACTGATAAAGAAAATGCCGCAGTTCAAGCAGTTCTTGAGGAAGATAGAAGAAATCTTAGGAATTTCTTCGGACGACATTGGGCATTAGTATGAGTCAAATCCAAAATGCTTTACATTAGAAAATTTTATTGTCGATGAATTCCACATAAACTGACTTCCAATCAAAAACAACCTGTTTTCCAGAAAACTTTGGAAAAATTCCAAGAACGCATTTAAGTTTGGTTTGGCATATCGTTTCTAGTATTTTTTGTTGTAATTTATGTCCTCCAACGTTAAGTCATCGGCCGATGGATGAAATGGCTGAAATGATGCTTAAATGAGTCCGGGGTTCATAGAGCTTAGTTACCCGACATTCGTCTATCAGGATAAGGGAAAACCCCGGAAAAAGCCTTATCCAGGTAACTCACCCTGACCGAGATTCGAACTCGGGGCCTCTTGAACGTGAGGCAGACACGCTACCATCTACGCTACTGAGGCGGGCTTTCTAGCAATTAATGTTGGATTAATTATACTCCTGAAAAGATTCTAACGGCTCCGAGACAGAACCTAAGTGCAAGTAACGAATTTGTAGTGTTGGGGAAAAGATTGTTGCATGTTTTCTTTTTCTTTTGTTTTTTCTTTTTCTAAAACATACGTGTTTCTGTAGGATTATAAGATAGAAGTGTCATTACTACTGATTGCTACATATGTCCATTTAACGCCTATTGTTTAGAAGAAGTATTAAAAAGTATTGTTTTGCCTGCAGCAAAACTCCGCATCAGGCTCAAATGGTCCCGAGTTCGAATATCAAGTTAGGGTGTTATCTGGATACGGTTTTCTCCCTTATCCTGAAAGGTGAATGTCTGGTAACTCTAAGCTCTAGGGACCCTGGGCTCATTTGAGCATCACCTAACTTACCTTTAAGTTCAATACGATGGACCCTCCACCATACAATCCTGACCTAACACCTAATCGTAACCCAAGGCGTAATAGCTCAAGTTGGCCTGATACGGGTAGGAGATGTGGTCAGAATCTCGGAAAGTTGGCTTTCTAGGCCAAGGTTCGCTACCTAGCTAGGGCCTCAATTTCCTCACGACGCTGAGTGGGCACCGGTCCTATACTCGGGACTTAAAATCCGTACCTCCCCCCCCCTCCCCAGGTTGGGATCCATCCCAGACGCATTCCGGAAGCAGGGAACCAACCAACTACGCCACAGCGCAGGACATCTAACACCTAGGTGATCAAAAAATTAAAGATAATATCCGTGGAATCACATTGTCACAGACGAAGCAGTTATAAAAACCTGATTTCTGAAGTGCCCGAGGAAGAGTAGAGTAATTTCTTTAAGAACTGGCGTCATTGAATGCAAAAATGGGTTAAAGGGTTAGTATTTTGGAAAACCGCAACATCATTTAGTAATCGTTAATTGAGATTCGCCCATGTTGGTTCAAAACCGTACGTAGGAGATATTGCAAAACCAGATGGACATACGTATGTACGCTCGTTGCATAGGCAGATTAAGTTGATTCGATCCCCTCCATGTTGCCCCCCTCCCTCCCCGGAAATACTTGATTTATTCTGACGACACATCCGGCGGACAGCGTGAATGAAAGGTCTGGGTGGGTGACGAACTGATGAATGGAGAGGCCTAGCTGCCGGGCAACGTGGCTGCTTTCAACCGGCATTTATTTTCAATTGCATTGGACTGCTAGGGCATTTGAAGGATGTGATACCAGCACTCACATGAGTTTCTCTACCCAACATCGTTTATCTTCATGAAACTTAGACATACGAAAGATTGGTTTTGTCTACGTCATGGTTAACAAGGTCGCAGGTTCAAAGCGATGGATTTTATGGGCAGTAAGTCATTAGTATGGTTTTCTTCGGGAGGTTTATAAAGCCGGTGGTGTCATTTCGTAGATTTTCCGGCACGTAAAAGAACCTCAAGCCAGATAGAGGCATCTGAGCAAATCAAGCGGTGTTTCACGCCCAATATAGGATGTGACGATGAAAATGAAATTAAACTCGACTTCACCTTTTATCTACTTCATATCTAATGAGAAATATTTCCAGAAATAGTTTATTAAACATGTCTTTGTAGGCACAAGAGGAAAGGGAATAGACATGTGCCGAAAAAGGGCTTTTTTTGAATAGGTAGACAGACTGAAAAACTCATTGCCATATCCGGGATTTAAAGCACGGATCTCCAGATCTCCGTCTGGTTCTTAAACATTGAACTACCATGGCCAACATGCCAGCATGACACCAAATTCTCCGACTCGCATTTTTTCGGGTCAACCACTAGGAGTTCTCATAAACAATAAGGCCTCATAAAACCATTATTAGGTAGGATAAATATACTCCAACTGATTCAGTTCCATGGCCGGGATTTGAACCACGGTTCTCCTGGTCGCTCTTACCTATTGAGCTACCATGGACATCGATTTCTGCAAATGACTCGTATATTTCCCCGGTAAACCGCTAGATGGCTCTCGTATTCGATACACCGTTTTTGGCGACTTACTATTGTAAGTACTTGAGTCCCAGGCTCAAACTCTTATTATTTAAGTTAATTGTTGGAAATTAATCGTTCCTTCACACTAGCCTGGGACTCAAGTACTTGAAATAGTAAGTTGTCACAAACGGTGTATCTCGAATACGAGAGCCCCTAGTGGTCTACGGGGAAATATACGAGTCAATTGGAGAATTTAATGTCAGGACGGTACGTTGGCCATGGTAGCTCAATAGATAAGACTGGACGGAAACCAGGAGATCCGTAGTTCAAATCCCGGCCATGGCATTGAATTTTTCAGTTTGACTATGTATCCAAAACCTTAGCCTACAAACGCTAGTATGAAGGTGCGGTTAATTTCCTACAATTAACTTAATAAGGTAATGATAAAGTTTAGTGGGTAAAATGCGAGTCGATTGGAGAATTTGGTGTCATGCCGGCATGTTGGCCTTGGTAGCTCAATGGTTAAGAGCAACCGGACGTAGACCGGGAGATAAATGGTTCAGATCTCGGCTATCTCATTGAATTTTTCAGTCTAACTCGATCCAAATCCTTAGTCTATACTCGGCTAGTGTGAAAGAATTAATTTTCATCAATTAACATGATAGTGTAATTCTTGTTAAAGCCCACAATTTATTCGTAATTTTTTTCTAGAGTTAACATTTTTCGAGGATTTTTTGTCATTGGTTCAGTTTACAAATTTAACTACTTAAGCCTTTTGTTTTCTAGTCTCATTGTACCTATAAGGAAATATGTATTGAAAGCGTTTATACAAATGTTTAGCTACTAGATGGAAGAACATAGAACAGTTCGTTGGAGAATGTTGTAGAAGATCATGTGAAATTAATGTGCCAGAAGTGTTAAGTAACTATTTGTAGGACCAAAAAGGACTAAGGACTAAACGCCCAGTGTGTAAAGCACTAGACTACGAAGATCCTCTAACCGTGTACTAACACTACTTGTGACTGATGTGACTTGAGAGGATCGAGCCCTTTAATCGATGTTGCCAACCAACGTATAGAATGATAGTTTTTGGAAACAACGGACCAAATTCCCAGTTATTCCCAATTCTTATCACTTCTAATTTATATAGTATTTTTATTTACTTCTTTATTTACAGATGCAGTATGGTATAGTAAACCTGTAAAACTGAGTCTGCACGGCATATATATTACAATTTTAGATATCTTGAGGGAGGGAGTCTTTGACTTTTCCTCTATTCCGTACGCTCCCTCTAAAGTACTGCATAGGTACTTTCAGTGATGTGTGCAAACATATCAGTGTACTAAGCCAGTACAGAGATGTAGTGTTTGTCCTTAGATACTGGCACCGGATAAAAACATTGTCCCTTTAACATATCTGGTGAAGAGTGCTCCGAAGGTGTGAACGTATGAGTCAGGAGCCAAATATTAAGAATCTGAACACTTGAAGTTTTATACACAAGTGAATGGTACAGCAGGATGTTTTAAAATATATTTGTAATTTATAGAAGAAGGATTTTAATGAAGCCAATGCTTATAGGTATTTACTCCAGAATAAATTTTTTAACTCAAATAGTGCAGAAAAATAAATTCGATCCTGAAGACGGCCAATGTGGCCTATGCCCCTCCGTCAGTTGGAGGGGGAGGTTTTAACGAGGCTGTCAATTGCTAAGATCATATCAGCGCCGGCATTGTGAAGGGATTTTGCCCTGCAGAGGTTCTCTTATAAGCCATCAAATCTGCTAGGACTTTCACTGTACTGGGTTTGAACCCACGACCTTGGGTTCAGGAGGCCAGCAGCTAACCATATTAGCCACCCACGGCGATATATATTGGCAACATCATCCACTCCTTCCCAAATCATAAATAAAATCACAGGTCGTGAATCATTTTTTGTTCAGATTACGTTAACAAATTAACGTCAGTTATTGACGAGACTTTGTATATATGAAAGATGAAGAGTTGTGATGTTAGGTTTTCAATTGTTTATTTTTTAATTTGCGTCCACGAACGTTAAGTGATATGAGACGATGAATGAAATGTTATACAATTGAGCCCTGGGTCCATAAAGCTGATAGTTGACCGACTTTCATCTTCGAGGATAAGAGAACACCTCATAAAAATCTTTATCCAGATAACTTACCCTGAACGAGTTTGGATCTCGGGAACCCTTAAACGTGAGGCAGATACTCCTCTATGCTACGGAGGCGGGCGCGAAAAAGAGCAAAATATTACCATATATGTTTATAAACTCCACCGTTGCCACAAAGGTTTATTGGAAATAAATACATCTGTAAGAAGAGATTCGCTTGAATATTTCCTTTCCAAGGACGTTATAGGCCCCACTGGAACCGAGTCTAGGGCTAAGAGATCCAAACCGCCCACGAGGAAGTGAAACAAGAGCGAATGGTATTTTGAGGCGTCCTTGCCACAGGCGGATATTGCATAATGAATGTGCCACGTGTCTGCCTACTCTACGGACCTCCAGACCTTTGATCAAGTGCCCTCAAGGCCTTAAACGGACTTCTTTGCTCGTGGGGTCACGAACATCGGAATTCCCTGTGACAAAGTTCCGTCTTTCAGCACTGTGCTAATCATGGAGGTCTTCTCTGATTTACACACTACAGATGGCCTTCTCTGCATAGAAATCCCACCACGGGCTGTAGGTTGTTTTATGATACAACTAGTTCCTTATTTAATGCCTATCCCTCGCTTACGTCATTGTATTTTCGCTACGAAACGATGTGTTTGAACCATCTGTAACATTTACCACATTTTATCACCATCCAGGCGTTTCTCTATATACTTTGTCCTGAAGCATTCAGTAGAGTAAGTTCTGGAAATATATCCAAAATCTGTCGATATCGTTTACATGAAAAATTCTTCAGTGTTGATTTTATTCAAAAGTTTCTCTTGACAATTTTTATTAAATACCATGTATTGAAGATATTTTCATGTAAAGTAAATACAGATCTTGAATTTTCTGGGCATATCCTCAGAAGTCCTCTTCATTCTCAATAGCTTTTCAATAAATTGTATATCGTAAGAAATAGACAAAATCTGACTACGCAGCTTAAATCGTCGAATCTTTTTAAATAGGTATAGGAACAAGTCACGCGACAGAGTGAATGAAGCATTGTTGCCTGTAATGTTTGGGAGTTCATTAGGATTGTCATTCATCCGACTCCGACTGAAGTCTTGCAACGCTGATGTCTTCCACTGTACGCGATACGGGCTCAGCATTCTGTGTACTCCTTCCGCCAGTAAAGTACAAGCCATCCCAATCCACTAGCTAAATTGTCAGTGAACGAACAGTATTTTGTGTTTGTCTTGCAACGTGTTCTACGTTCTTGTGTACTTGTATATAAGGTTTTTGACACTTATAATGCACTATTTCATAATATTTCCATGCATCGATCATCTATTAAATGCATTTTGTAATTAAGAATCAATGAACGAAATTCTTACTATGCGGATACCTACATGTAGATTCATATAAACAAGAGTGGCTGGCCCCGGAACTCAGACAGTAGAGCACCTGCCTACCGTACGAGGGGTCCCGGGTGCGATTCCCGGCTGGGGGTGGGAATTTTTGCCTACGAAGATGATTCTCCATCTTCCCTGGAAGTCTTCTGGAAGTATGGATGAGAGTGCGAATGTGTGCGTGATATACTGATTAAAAAGGAAATCCGAAGTACCACTAATCCAACATCTACCAGATAACACCATCGCGATGTGTTCCAAAGGAGAGCGGCCGCCGATAGGACCATTGTAGTCAAAGGCAGGGTATAAATGTGGGGGGGGGGGGGAGAAAACAACCAAACTTGAAGAGTTGTGCATCGAAAAAGGCATGAAACTTATGCTGTGAATTACTCACTGTTTTAAAGGGAGATCTAGAAAGAAGGTGCTGTGTTCTAAAGATGTTTCTCTTGAAGGTAGAAATGTAGAGCTTTCCCCGGAGTACTAAGTACTCTCAAATTTTATCCAGGAATATTTGTAGACCTGAAAAGATCCTTTTCATCATACGAACTTGTATTAACTGAATTATCAAATCTGAACCAGAGAATTGGGGTTGGGGGATAAAAATAATCGGTGTTATATCTAAGAAAGAATGCACATTCTAAGTTTCAAACAATATAAGCTTACAATTAGCTTTTTTGTGCACGCTAAATACATATTGTGTGCCTCTCGTTCAAGAGGTCCCGAGTTAGAATCTCGGTCAGGGTGAGTTATCTGGGTAAGATTTACCCGGGGTTTTCTCTTATCCTGAAAGACGAATATCGGGTTAACTCTAAAGCCCTATGGACCCTGAAATAATTTCATAGACCCATCCCATTTATCGTCCTATATGACTTAACATTGGAGGACGTAAATTACAAAAAAGTACATATCTTTGAAATTAGAGCATATTTGAAAGGTGTTTGACAACATAAATGCATGCATGTTCTAAACAATTGTTTTAGTGGCGAACAAGCATTAAATGCTTTAGCAATGTTATAACTTGACATTACTGACGTAACATATAGTGGTAATTGCTATACAGTCTGTGATGGGCCAGAGCTTAGTTTCTACATGAAGACCATGGCCAGCCTTCCCCTAACTGCAGTAACATCGATAGCCTGTGGATTCGAAATTGGATTGTAACACTTATAAGACAACTAGCAGTAAATAATCGTGAACATTCGGTAGGGGATGACGTCAGTTCTGAAGTAAATTTCATGACCTAATTGTTTCTTATTCACGCTAAATGGCAGCTTCCGTCTTTTGTGACAGTTATTGTTTTAGTTCATGTTATAAACGACTAAAATGTGTACAAACTAGGAAGTGGTGTTCCTTTTTTTAGAAAATATTGCACGTCCTCCAACATTGTCATATTGGACGATGATTGAAATGAATGAAAAGCTACTCAAATGAGCCCAGGGTCCACAGAGCTTAGCAGAAATTCCGCTTTCAGCTTAAGGCAAACCCCTGGAAAACCTCTTAACCAGATAACTCACCCTGACAGGTTCGAACTCGGGATTCTTGAACGTGAGGCAGACATGCTACCACCTACAATTTAGAAGCGAGCAGTGGTGCTCTTGCTTTAATGTGTTTATTTATATACAGGAATAATTTTATCATATAACAAAGAAGCAGTAGTACCAGGTCTTAAAGAACTCTGAATGACAAATTTAGTACACTAAATGCACAAAAATTACATTTAAAATAACTGGAAATTCCATTTTAAGAGTTTTCACATTGTCATAAATGTATTACTCTTAATGGACAAGGGAAGCTTTCACAAGATTTCAAATTCAGGAAATAAATATCCAAAGATTAATTAAAATTAATTGCACACATAATATATTGTACATTACAGAAACTGTAATATAGCCTAATCCCACGATGGACATTGCTAATAAAGACTAGAGTTCTGTAAATAATGTGATTCAATTGATCTCTTAATTTTTGTAGGTATAGCAGATTGAATAGTATTTAGGTATAATATTTTCTTCATTGTTTTGATTACTTGCTTTTGTAGTGTTAAGAATGCCGAACCAAAATGTCCAGACACTTTTCCATATCATATTCTATTAAAATTGGCAAAATGGTATGTTCAAGAGCAGTATCACAAAGTTTCAGATTATTACTGCTGATTATTATATTTCTTACTAATCTTAGGTCTTTTTACAACAGAACAGTATCTGAACACATTGCGTCCACTTCTATCATTTATTGCGCTAATTAACACAGATAATTGATAATTTACTGTACCAAAACGCGTTAGGCTGCTTGTTGCATTTCCTTAGATGTGCTGGCTACCTCGGGAGAGATTGGAGCACCTTGTCATGCGGCAACTTGTCGAACACCTAAATCTAGCGGGTTGCCTATACCGCTTCTCGCAGGCTGTCATTTCTTCGGAAGGGAGGGGCAGAGGTGAGAAGCTTCAGCGATTTTATGATCTAGCAGTGTTTCATTTCTGCCTTAAGATGCAATTGTTTTGTTATTACTCAAGGTACTTCCCTACTGCACGCTAGTCTTAGGTCTCTTATTTAAAGACTATATTCGCTTATTGCTGACATAATGTTTTAACAGTTGCGTTTATGTGAGAGTTTTTACAATAGATTTATTTATCCAGTTATACTGTTATTAGGAAACAAAAGAACAAATTGCAGTCGTTTACTCTGTAAACTATTCTTATACAATTTTATTTTATATCCACTTCATGATATTCTAAATGTACCTTTCCAAAAGTAGTTTTCATTGCGCAATTTTGTAGATGGCAACGGTATACAGAAGACTGATGCGATGGTTAGATGTATATAACTCGTGACAGTATGCTGGCCTTGTAATTCCATATTATTTCTATGACATCACGAGAAAGAATGAATGCCGACAACACTTTTAAAAATGAAAAATAACTAAAAACCAGTTAAGCTATCTTGGGAATCTCTGCTGTTATGAAAAAGTTAAAAAAATACACGTTATTTTCAGAAAATTCAAGCTATATAAATTTTATTCGTGGTTTCTGCAATTCCCACAAGACATGCACGCGTGATGCAGTAATTTTACGTGGGAGTGTTTCATGGTAACTTACATTCCAGATTCTGGAAGAGGGAAACTAAAGATGTCCAGCATATCATGTGTTTATTCATGCAAGGATTTAGCTTACAGGAAGTATTGATTTGGGAGAAAAGTTTTTAGAACGAGAATTTGGAACCATGTCTGTAATAGGACTATATTCCTTGGTAAAATCTACATACATGTAGCACAATAATCCTATAAAGCGAAATTTATAGGTGGATTGGGATTGGGATTTCATTACGGAGGGGGTTCGGTACCTAGGCCACCATGCTGGGCCCATCGTTCCTATGTCCCCAAGTGGCGGATGGATGAGGTGAAGGAGACAGGCGGCCGATCCAAGGAGCCACGACAGTACAGAGGGCAAGGTCCCTACAGTTTACTTGGATAGAGACCTTCCCAGACAGGCCAGGACTACGAACCCGCTATCCTGCAGCGGGATGGCAACGAGCCCAGCAGCCGAGCCCTAAAGGTCCCAGGCAGGCGATCCGAGCCCAAAAGGTCCCTGGCTGGCGGTCCCGAAATGGTCCCAGCAGAGGAACACAGACCGCCAACCGACATACCGGAGGAGGAAGTAGTTTTTCTTAGAGCGTATCATCCTGCCATGCACCGCCGAGACTTCAACCCTGAAAGAGACCACCAGATGAAAGATGATATGGAATGATAATGGAGATGAAATGGAGGGACAAGAAATTCGGGAGATGTAATTAAATTACCCAGCATTCGCCTAGCGACCCAGGAAAACCCCCGAAAAAACCCATGGGTCAGGTAGGTCAGCCACGGGAATCGAACCTCACGAATGCGGGCTACAGGCGAAACCGCCTGATCCATCCTGCTCGGTTATAGGTATATTAGAATAAACTGAAATCTTCATGGACAAAATTCTTGAACACGTTCCAATGGATTTCCTGGGTGATGCAGACTCGTTGGTCTCTAATACGTTTACTTTCCCATATGACAGAGTGCAGGTCATTATTTCTGTTAATTAGAAGCTGATATTTAGTTAGATAATCCAAATCCAGATAAGACTTTCGTGGAAATGGTTGCATATATATGCAGTGTAAATAAGAGAATGCAGTAGAATTAAGCAATACTTAAATCATTTTAACAGTGGTTGCTACATAATGACCTTAGAATTCCATTTTATTTGTATATCTAGGACTAATAAAGGGGGAAAAGCATTTCTATTGTAAAAAAGGTATAAGCATTGTAAAATTTTAACCAGTGAGAAGGAACTCTCTTAAATGTTTCACTCCGCAATTATATATTTGTCATAAACCGCATGTTTTAACGAAATATACATCTTTTTGTGCGCAAGATTTCTATATTGCTGACGTTCATGGAAAAGTTATCACATTAAGCTAACACAATATAAGATTATATTCTGATTATATACGTAAAAAAAATATTCTTTATTGAACAGACCTCGTGTGTGTCTGTGTGTGTGTGTCTGTGTGTGTGTGTCTGTGTGTGTGTGTCTGTGTGTGTGTCTGTGTGTGTGTCTGTGTCTGTGTCTGTGTGTGTGTGTCTGTGTCTGTGTGTGTGTGTCTGTGTCTGTGTGTGTGTGTCTGTGTGTGTGTGTCTGTGTGTGTGTGTCTGTCTGTGTGTGTGTCTGTGTGTGTGTGTCTGTCTGTGTGTGTGTGTCTGTCTGTGTGTGTGTGTGTGTGTCTGTCTGTGTGTGTGTGTGTGTGTCTGTCTGTGTGTGTGTGTGTCTGTCTGTGTGTGTGTGTGTCTGTCTGTGTGTGTGTGTGTGTGTCTGTGTGTGTGTGTGTGTGTGTCTGTCTGTGTGTGTGTGTCTGTCTGTGTGTGTGTGTCTGTCTGTGTGTGTGTGTGTCTGTCTGTGTGTGTGTGTCTGTCTGTGTGTGTGTGTGTCTGTCTGTGTGTGTGTGTGTCTGTCTGTGTGTGTGTGTGTGTCTGTCTGTGTGTGTGTGTGTCTGTCTGTGTGTGTGTGTGTGTCTGTCTGTGTGTGTGTGTGTCTGTCTGTGTGTGTGTGTGTCTGTCTGTGTGTGTGTGTGTGTCTGTCTGTGTGTGTGTGTGTGTGTCTGTCTGTGTGTGTGTGTGTGTGTGTGTCTGTCTGTGTCTGTCTGTGTGTGTGTGTCTGTCTGTGTGTGTGTGTGTCTGTCTGTGTGTGTGTGTGTCTGTCTGTGTGTGTGTGTGTCTGTCTGTGTGTGTGTGTCTGTCTGTGTGTGTGTGTCTGTCTGTGTGTGTGTCTGTCTCTGTGTGTGTGTGTGTGTCTGTCTGTGTGTGTCTGTGTCTGTCTGTGTGTGTCTGTCTCTGTCTGTGTGTGTCTGTCTCTGTCTGTGTGTCTGTCTCTGTCTGTGTGTCTGTCTCTGTCTGTGTGTCTGTCTCTGTCTGTGTGTCTGTCTCTGTCTGTGTGTCTGTGTGTGTGTGTGTGTGTGTGTGTGTGTGTGTGTGTGTGTGTGTGTAAGAGCGACTGTACGGAAACCAGGAGATCCGTGGTTCATATCCCGGTCATGGCATTGAATTTTTCAGCTTGACTATCTATGGAAACATATCGTTTTTCACTTTTGAATTTGAATGTTACCTTGTTTCTAAGAATACTAATTTTGTTTCAGGTGCCTCAAAACTCTTCAGGAAATTGCGACATGGATTACCGTATGTTCCTCAGTTACTGTAAGTACATACTAGAGAAAATAAACATATAATAGTGCTTTTTATAGTAGAAAATTAACATTTTCAAACACTTCTTCCGACACAGTAACCCTTCTATTAATTCTACCAACCTGGAATTTTGTCAGCTACTATTTTTATAAGTTATACCAAGTAAAAATTTTCCAGGTGTTGGTCTTGCACTTTTCTTAAAATATTACTTACAATTTTCCAAATTTAGTATACGTATTCTACTGCAGTAAACTAGCAGTACTGTATTACCTAAAGAGCATCCAACTAACCTACTTTGTTAAATGTATTACCTATCTGTTAGCTATTTAAAATATCAACCAAATTTTTAAGAACACGTAGAGAGTGCGTTGTAAGTTCAGTGATATACTTTTTATATAGTATCTTTATAAATGAAGAAAGGATCGTTTCTGAAATATGCATACAATTATTGATTAAAATGTATCATCCATTTTAAATAACTAAACATGCTATTAATACAAGTGCATACCCAACAGCACCTGTAGATTGCTTTTATCGATAAATTGTTTCTAATAAATCTGATCATTTATATCATAAAATTATCATTTTCAGATAAAGCTATTTAAAGCAGAGCCAAAACAAAATCGAGTACATGAATGTAAGATGTCTTGAAAACTTAGAAACTGCTTTAGTTATACCAATGTTTAGAGTAAAATTTACCCTAAAATATGTTGTTCTTTCACACTAGTCGTGTGTAGGACGCACTATGAAAGAGTAGAGCCAGACTGAAAAATTCAATGTCATAGCCGGGATTTGAACCACGGATCTTCTGATGTCCGTCATTAATTGTACCTAATAGTGGTTAACTATAAATCCCGGGCCTTAAAGTACTTACAGCATAGTAAGTCGCCATTAAGGTAGTTGTCTCATGTGTTTATGAGAACTCCTAGTGGTTTACCGGGAAAAACACGAGTCGGAGAATTTAATATCATATCGGCACGTTGGCCATAGTAGCTCAATGGTTTAGAGCGGCTGGACGGAGACCAGAAGATCCGTGGTTCAAATCCCGGCTATGGCATTGAATTTTTCAGTCTAGCTCTACTATTTCTAAAATATGAGCTTAAGTTTCTCTAACACAGAATGCGTGGGTATTATGCATGTTTTACTTTATCATTTGCCAGTTAGCTACCAAGGTTTCACCGGTGTATGTGTATAGTATACCACAGCAAAGAAAGTCTCCGAGGGATGAGGCGCAGGGGGGTTCGAAAAGGTTCCTACACCCTTCCTTGGTACTTCATGACACCCCACGTCAGTTCAAAAACATTCTGACGGCTTCTAATTTTGTGAACGAATCTTCTGTTTTAGTGTACAGATGAATAGTGCGCATGGTTTTTTTTTATCGGTTCTACTCCTTGTGCAGCATGCGTTCTGTCACACACATTCGCTGTCCTTGTCACACTGCAGAGGGGCACATTCCTTTCAGGGACTTTGCGTTGCTGGACAGTATGTGTTCAAGAACATCGTTAAAAAACAAAGTTGATGAACTACCAAACTGGTATCGAAATTTAATATCTTTTATAGATGCAACACATTTTCTGGAAAGTTCTTCATACAATTCTTTACATGATTTTTTTTTCAAAAGTGTTGAGTTTATCGAAGATTTTGATTAGTGCCATATTTTAAGATATTTTAATGACAAATGTTTTCTTGAATTTTCTGGGAATGTGGTTCATTCTGAATGACTTTGGCTTTAGTAATCCGGAAGCGTTAGGCAAAATCTTGCTACACAAAAATGTGGATAAAACGCAATTTATCTATCAAATTTCGTTTGTAGAATGAACCTCTTCCTGTATATTCTTTGTTACTTTTTTGATTTTTTGTTGTAATTTACGTCCTCCGACGTAAAGTCATATCGGGCGATGAATGAAATAGGTGAAATAATGCTCAAATGAGCCCAGGTTCCATAGAGCTTAGTTACCCGACATTCGTCTTTCGGGATAAGGAAAAAACCTTATCCAGGTAACTCACCCTGACCGAATTCGAACTCGGGACCTCTTAGAATGTGAGGCAGACTCAATTAGAAGTGGTTCTATTTTCTTTCCTCCTTTTTTTCTTTCCCCGTCCATAAAAAGAGAATGGAATTTAAAAGAACTCATCGCGAAGAGCTGTTAAAAGATTTGTCTATCACTTTAAGCTATGTATTTTTATTTCTTCGTTGTAACAACAAAACATATATAATACAATTTGGGTTACATTTACCTTAATGAAGTAGATAGAAGGGACACTAATGTGAGTTTAGCTTAAGATTTTGGCAATGTTCATTCAAGAGGCAAAGGTGAACAGTGTTGTAGGAATCGCCTGGTAACTTCCGCCGACCTTGACGAGGTTTGAACCAACAACTCGCACTGTGTTACCGCCGGCCGTCCGTCCGGCCGGGCAAGGCCAGGCGAGCGATTTAAATCCAGGACCTCCACGATGCTGCGAGTGTCGAAGCAAACATCCCGACCGCGCCTCTTTAAAGTTTAAAAGCCGCCCCGGCCCGCGCGACTGACTCGGAAGTCGGCGCGGATGAAACGCTTCGGCAGCCATCGCGGCTATGACCTCAAGTGTTTCGAGAGAAAACCGGGTGTCCCAGAATGTCTGTCTGTCCGTCCGTCCGTCTGGTATTGTGCTGCATTCCTTTCTCTTTCTCTGTCGTTCCTCGCGGCCCTGTGCCAATGTCACTACCTGCAAACCGCGATCCCAGTATACAGGTGCACGCAATAGGGTTTTATTTGGCGAGCAGCCGTATTTACTTCTAACTCTTGTGACTTACAGATACCATTTTTTAGACAGCGCTTGAATTTATAAAATATATTATATTGATTACTGAAACTAAGATCAATTTAGAACGAGATCAACTCTAGTGTGCAGCGAGATGTCAAGAGATTGTTTTGCCTTACACAGGCAGTGCAGCCATTTAATGCTACTTTGTATTGCTCTTCACACTTTTTGAATAATAGTTATATTGTTCTTCCTGCGGCTTGTGCAATTTCGATTTCATTTTGTTCTTAATTCAGATTTGCTGCAATTTATACTTTGCTTAGGTAATGCTAGACGAAAGCATGTTCTTCCTGCGGCTTGTGCAATTTCGATTTCATTTTGTTCTTAATTCAGATTTGCTGCAATTTATACTTTGCTTAGGTAATGCTAGACGAAAGCATAACCTTTTATACCAAAGGGTGTCTACAATACGTGTAGGTTTAACTCCACAAATAATTAAAATATTTATAGATATTACTGAACAGTAATGAAAAGTAATACCGAATCAAAAGGACGAAGTATTAATCATGTGCCGATACAAAGAGTAATTACCATGTGATTTGGTCACAATGGAGAAGTTTAGAAATGCTTTGTACGAAGTAACTAATATTATTGACCTACATAGGTCGTAATTTGAACAATGCCACACGTAACCTGTTCGCTAAACAAACAAAAGCAGTCTCATTGCTGACGAGACATAAATGATCAAGAAGCATTAATGTGTGAAGCAAATCCTCACAATACATTTATTTTGATGTATTTGTTTTCAGTCATTAAATACATTTGTTTGTTCCATTATACCCCGCCTTTAACTACAATGGTCATATCTGCGGCCATTCTCCTTCGAAACATATCGAAGGTGTTAACTCGTATTCGTTGGGTTTTAATCATTAGATTACGTACACATTTGCACTCATTCATATTTCCAGACTCTGGGGAAGATGAGGAATTATCTTGGTCGGAAAAGAATTCCCAGCCCGACAGCCGGGAATCGAACCCGGGACTCCTAGCACGACAGGCAGGTGCTCTACCGACTGAGCTACGGGGCCAGCCCTAAATACAATTTTGTCTTAGCTCTTCAGGTCCAAAATATTTATACTTATCTCTCTGGAAGTCGACGGCCAACTATGCCGAAATTCTCTCTATCCTTTTCTCTTTACACAACCTTTTGGGCTCGTGAATTTCCGACATCTCTGAACGAAATACATCAATACATTCGTTTTACTTAATATCTACACCTTTTTCTTTTAATGATTTGCAGATTAAGTATTTGTCGACACATACTGTCCACCCAACGCAGGTAGGCAAGGCAGAAGAATTGTAACGTAATCACTTCCGGGTATGATATGGATGCTAGGTTTATGTAAAGTACAGTGTTGTCAGGTATTATCTCACCCATGACTGCAGTTACTGAAACGGACATTAGATTTGGAACAGGAAACAGTTTAAGCCCCTCTTCCTCTTCAGGCTCCGCTTGCCTTCTTGTGGTGGGCAGACAGTACCGTTGATTTGATTTCTTCAGTATTAACTCCTCGTATCCAGTTTGATCAGTCACCTATTTTCCCGACCACTTGAAGCACATTTAGGCAAATTAATCTTCTAAAATGTGCATATAAATATCTCAGTAAATCTGTATCTTTCGGAAGGACCTTGGTTCTATCCCTGGTGTCCCAACTTCGATCATGGGTTTTACTGTAGTTTTTCCTTATTCACAAGGCAAATGCTGGAATGCTATGGATCTTCTGCTACGGTTCTTCTCCCCTCTCTCCCTCTTTCCCATGTCGTCTCTTTCTCTACTAGATACTTCGAATAAGGGTATCCAAATTATCCACTGTTGTCCAAAGTGTTAAATCTTACGGTTTTTATACAAATACTTTCCACACATACAAATATCATACTGCCAAAATAGAATACCTTTTTAATGTCATATAAATATATTTAATACATTTTGAAGGGGAAAAAACTTATATTCCTTTTATAGTACTAATTTACTCTTCTGGCTATTCCAGAGAACAAATTTTAAAGCTTTAAATGAATATTTTTCATATGAATATTACCTCAATGGTATAATTATGCCATGACTGGCCCCTTAGCTCAACGCGTAAAGCATTCCTTTCAGGGACCTTCTTTGCGTTGCTGGACAGTAGGCAGAGGCGAAGGCGTGGATAAGGGCGCTTAAAATCGCCACCCCATAGCCGGGAATGGAACTCGAACCCTCAGCACGAGACGCAAACGAAAGCATTGCGCTACCCCGCCTCGTTTTAAAAAGGTGTTCCAACAGTTAATTTATTTATCTATTCAAGATTGATTCCTTATCTCTTCATTTCTAAAGAGCTGAAATTGTGAAACTCCTACTGGTGCAGAAATCTTCAAACCGTCTTGTTAATATCCATATTTCTGCATTATACTAACTGGCATTTACTTGCAACATCTTTATACATTATTTTTTTATCCTCTATATGTTTAAGCATTTTGGAAGACCAGTAGGTATATATTGAACTTTTTGGGAATAGCCCAAGAAGTGTTTTATTCTGAATTACCTTTGTTTAATTGATAAATAGTGAGACATGGAGGAATACTTGCTACATAAAAAATGTAAATCTTGTTAAAGTGCATCATTTTTTAAAACACATTTTCACGGCCTGAACTATTCTTTATTGTTCCGAATTTTCATATAAGTACACTTTCAACTACAAATCGTTATCCTTTGTATTCATGCAAAGATAACATAAGTTTACAGGGGAGAAAAGTGTGTGAATGTAACATCGGGTTTTTAAATTGCAGTTATACAGGATGTAGGTACTTAAGCCTCATTGCCGTCGTGACTCGTCTGTCTCTCTCGCTCTATTTTATCCGGGTGCAGAAATCGCTAAATATTTAAAACAGTGGTCGGGAGATCCAAATTTGAACGTCATCCAGATTGTAGTAATCATAAATCTCTACCTCTTACAGTGAGAACAGGAAGTCTTGTTTCACCTAAAAGCACCTGTGGAACTCAAAAGAAACTTTTTCAGAAAAAAACACGCGTCTATATGAACAACATGACTTAAAATTGAAATGCTCGATAAATGCCAAGTTTGCTAAAGTTACGTTTATGGCGGAAGTCACAAAGCAGTGGAAAATGTTTTTAAATTTTCCCTGATGAAATATAAAACTTAGTGACGAAAATAGTT
Source organism: Mantis religiosa (assembly GCA_030765055.1). Taxonomy (NCBI): domain Eukaryota; kingdom Metazoa; phylum Arthropoda; class Insecta; order Mantodea; family Mantidae; genus Mantis; species Mantis religiosa. The sequence continues at coordinate 22,333,113 of CM060960.1, read as the reverse complement.
ATGCCTTTTGATTGATTGTTGCTATTTCTCTTTGACTTTTTCCATAATTGTTTATTTTACTTAGAATATATATTAGGGTTAGGATTAATATGGATGGGATTCAGCACAAATCTGTGGTTTATTGTAGCTAATCCCCAAGTGGGGCACCCTCGGGAGGAAGGATGGAGCAAGAGAAGGTAAAGGGTGGCCGTCCCAAGGAGACGAGACACCCACCGATACTTCTACCCTGAAAGAGACTATCAGATGAGATATAATAATGGAGCTGGAGGGAAGGAAATTCGAGGGTCGTGATTAACCTACTCGGAATTCGCCTGGCGACCCGGGACAACCCCCGAAAAAAACCATGGATCAGATAGGTCGACCACGGGAATGGAACCCGGGCCTCCCGAATGCGAGCCTCAGACGGAACCACCTAAATAGAATGCATATACTTCATCTTTTATCTAGCTTTTGCTATGATTAGTTTTTAGGGCGCCGATGACGGCGCAGTTGAGTGCCCTTAACATACATCATCTTCAAAGATACGACATAAAGATATAAAACACAATACCAGCTCAAGTACCCTTTACATGAATGTTGGGGGAAAAAAAGAAAAAAAAAACACCTAATTGTTCTTTCACACTAGCCGGTGTAGACCAAAGTATGGAAAGATAGACTGAAAATCCAATGCCATAGCTGGTATTTGAACCACGGATCCGTAAAACCCGGGCCTTAAAGTACTTAGAGCATAGTAAGTTGCCATTAAGGTAGATGGATAGAGTCAACATGAAAAATTCAATGCCATGGCCGGGATTTGAACCACGGATCTCCTGGTTTCCGTCCAGTCGCTCTTAACCTTTGGCCACGTTGGCCATGGTAGCTCAAAGGTTAAGAGCGACTGGACGGAAACCAGGAGATCCGTGGTTCAAATCCCGGCCATGGCATTGAATTTTTCATGTTGACTCTATCCATCAAATATCTTAGCCTATAGACGGCTAGTGTGGAGAAATGATTAATTTCCATCAATTAACTAAAATGCCATTAAGGTAGTTGTCTCATGTGTTTGAGAACTCCTAAGTGGTTTACCGGGAAAAACACGAGTCAGTTGGAGAATTTGTCATGTCGGCACGTTGGCCATAGTAGCTCTATGGTTTAGAGCGGCTGGACGGAGACCAGAAGATCCGTGGTTCAAATACCGGCTATGACATTGAATTTTTCAGTCTGACTGTACCTTTCCATTGTTTTCAAAATACCTGATTTTCTCAAAATAATAGTTTTTAAAAACACTCTACCTTTAAAGCATTTATATGAACAATAAAGTGTATGTAAGCTCACCTTTGTAGCGTAGATGGTAGCGTGTCTGCCTCACGTTCAAGAGGTTCCGAATTCGAATCTTGGTTAGGGCGAGTTACCCGGGTAAGGTTTTCACCGGGGTTTTCCCTTATCCTGAAAGACGAATGTCGGGTAACTCTAATCTCCATGAGCACCACTTCATCGTCCGATATGACTTAACGTTGCAGGACGTAAATTACAATAAATAAATAAATAATAAATAAAAATGTATATCTTAAGTTCTGTATGACATTTCTGGTAAAACACTATTTTCGGTAAAGCACAAAAAGACTAATACTCAGAAAATGTAGATTTCTTTAAAACACTATGTATTTCAAACAAATTTTTGTGGCATTAGTCATATCCTAGAAGTTCATATATTATCAATGTATGAATTGCTGCCTGCGTTCATTTCTTCTAAGCTATTTCGCAAATTTGTTCTCAGTTAACATGAAGGTAAAAAAGTAATATTTCTTATGAATATTTAGTAATTATATAAAAATCAACGATATTGGCTAGAAAAGGCAATGCGAACGTAACATTTCAGGTTTAAGACGCCTCTTTTACCTGGAAAATATTGTGTGCAAATAAAGCAGAAACTGGTAAACAGGGTGTCAAAAAATGATATACTTGAAGCAGACAAGACGAACGTTTGGCTCAAGCTAACAACTTAACAGCGATTAACATTTCTCTTCTCGGAAGTCTCTCCAGAAGAACTTTTGTTTCTTTAGTTGATGAGAGGGGTTCATTGGTGCAATGTATAATGCAATTTAACACTAATCGGGTTAGTCACCTGAACAGTGGGCATCCAATATTAGTTCCAAGTTCTCATATTTCTAAAAATGTGAACTTCTGCATTCACGTTTGCACTAACCTTTAGGTACAAAGGAAATATGGAAATGCAAATAAACCTATGCGATAGTCAATTCTTTTAAGAGCTTATCGCTATGTTACAGCTTTGCAATTCTCTTCTCTATGCATAGTGAAGAAATAAAAAACAAAAAACAAATAACTACCTATTTAAGAATCCAAGCCAATAAAATAAATATTTCGGAAATGCTTATATTTACAAAAGTTAATAGGATTTGATATGTTAATTCTATGCTTTAACGACGTCTACATTTATGTAGCAAATTGTGTCTATCTCTGTTCACAACGAAAAGAACTTCTCCCCAAAAAATAGATATGTATTTCATTTGCCATTAAGATATCTTAAACATATATTTTAATAAATAACATTAGAGCATTTTTTAAAAACATAATGCTCGAAAAAATTTCACGTAAAGTATAGCTTGGGGTTTTGGTTAACCTTAAAATCTTCCTGTCGCATCTTTGAAAGATGGATGACGTAAGAACCAAATTTAGTATTTCACCAAACTTTTCATTTTTTTATTTATGCTGTTCTCTAAAAATGCATTGTTTTATTCAGAGGGCTTCAAAGCATGCATTTTCATAGAAATCTCGGTATGTGGTTTTTGGGAGAAATGCTGTAATAAAGTAAAAACGATAACACAACGCCAATCGATTATTTTATTCATACATATATACCAAAACATGCACTAAAATTGTTTAGTTTTAACACAATGACATATGCCCCTCAAAACGGACAGACACCCGAGATAGTTCATCTTTTGTAATTAGATTATTTGGCAGCTTCCCTGGTTATACTGTTAATGGAATATCAAATGAAATACAATAAATTAAATGCAGTTTTAGTCATACTGAAATCCTTAAACGTGGAAGCAAGGATGAAGTTACTAGATGGTTCATCTTTGGTTAATACTAATCACAATATGCCATTAAAAGCATAGATTCGCCAAAATAAAACCTCTAATACCAAACATGAAAAGTTTATCAAAATATTAACAAATGCGACAGTACGTTTTACAGTGCATTAATACAAACAGATGCAGGTTTAGGATTTAAAATTTAATAGCTTACTTAACTATAAAGGGATCATTTTAGGCATTAACATAATGTGTATGTTGTCATTTTACAACCACACACAGAAACCTGCACGCAGCCAATCGCAAGAGAACGAACAACTGATCGTCATCTGCAAAGTGACGATCGAAAGAACAGATGACAAACGAGGTTATGTACATGTACGTAAATAAGAGGTGTTGCTATTTGTATAGATTCCTGGTTTGTAATCTTGCATAGAAACGCAATTAGCGGATCTACACATGGCGAGGAAAATTTGATGTACGATGGTAGTGATTACGTGGCTCTAGTTTCTTGTCTTAGAAATCAACTGGAAAGCTTGTTTACATATAGTTCAATGTTTACGTGGTTCATTGTAAACGGCTACATTACAGTATATGTCGTTTACGTTGTGCTTACATTTAATTTTCATTGGAAATGGGCCATACAATTTCTGTGTTAAGGAAGAAGACCGTAACGCAAGAGACTTCTCCTCTGTTACGAAGAGGATCGTGTGAGACTGACGTATTTTAGCTAAGATCCGTTAATGCCAAGCTTGGCCAACATTTAACTTGAACACAGCAGCTGAACAATTGACTTGTGTATTCACTGAACGTGTTGTAATGCCAATGGTCAGATTAAAAATGTTTTCTCGGCCTGCTGAGTAACATGTTATGCTGAATTAACTTCGTGGCTTTCCGCGCTAGCTCGGGAATGTCCGTGTGTTCAGCTGTTTCTGCGCCACTCGCTCGTTAGTCGCCATTTTGGTGAATTTCGTCTGTGCTGTGCTTAGGCTAATTTTCCGACTGTAGAATACAAAAAAATCGAGTAGTCCAGAAATGAACACCTACTCCAAGCCTTATATATACTACGTCTCTACTCATTCTCAAAATTGTCGAAGCCAAAACTATCCTCATTTTTAAGTTTAAATGTTTTCATTCCTGTGCGGTTATCCCTGTAAGGGCTCGTCCACATTTTTTCTCCTTTAGTTTCGTACAGAAAGTATGTGGCAACGGGCATATTCTCATAATTGGAGTTAAATTTGCTTCCAGCTGAGATTTTTGCAACTTGGATGGAATTTGGAAAGCGTGACAATCTATGGTGACGTGACCAACAACAATTTGCATTTAGAGCATAGAACACAACGCCATTCTACGTCATAAATGTATTTATTAGAATGCCGCACACAAGTTTGGATAATTGTTTTCAAATTCTCTAGTGCGCTACTTTTAAGATGATTTACATCTTGTATGCACAGATAAGATTAGAGAAACTGGATTCAAATCCCCACTTTCCCTCGCACGTTTCACTACTGCCCGCTGTTCGTCTGAGTAGCTCTCTTGGTTAGTCACTGGCCTACTGATCCCAAGGTCGCGGGTTTAAATCCGGACCACGTAAAGGAACTCCTGTGAGATGAAACTTCGTCACACCGCCGGCGCTGAAATGCTTTTGGCAGCGTCGGTAATGAACAAAAATAAACATTCATACTCTTGAACAAGGCAGTTTGCAATTTCAGAATTGCTTCCAGTAAATGTTGCTAATTACCAAAGTATGTGCAACTTTTGTCTTTAGAAATGAAACATGTCACATTATACAATACTAAACTAGTGTTATTCGTAAACAAACGTAAATTGATCTGTTTTTACTAACCTCTAATAATTATTACAGAGAAGTAATAAGCAAAAAATTATATCGAAAGTTCGACCATCAACAAACACTCCACGCCATCTATTGGATGCTGCCAAATGTTTCTCTTGTGTATGCATCCCGAGCGCTGTGTATAACATCTCGAAGACCACTGAAAACCTTTAACACAACATTTTTGTTAAAGTTAAATGTTGAACAGCGCGTAGATGATTCGGACGGAGAGTAGGCACTTTGAGACGCGACCATGGAGCAGACAAAGCAACAGCCAGCTCTCCATACATGGACCGTGCGACTTTTTGTCAAAGCCTAATCCCACGGTGCTGCTGCCGCTATATGGCGCGAAACGGAGCCGGCCTGCCTGCTATATGTCGTCGTGTCACACCATCCCCCATGTTTGAAGGGCGGTTTAAATGAACAAATGAATATGGAAGCTGCGATTTCAAAGAACAGAACTTTTACTTTCCTTAGCCATGTAATGGAAACATTCATTTGTTTCTTTTTTGTAGAATAGCCAGAAATATTGCCGAAAGAGTTTATTTTATGTACCTATTCACGTTTCATATTACTCACCTCGTAAAGTGACATCTTTAATCGTTGAGAGTTCAGTAATAATTGCTAATTCGTTCAGGATAAATGACTGAATCCGAAGAAAGATTTCAGATTGAAGCATTTTTTAAATCCTTTTGTTGTTTTAGCAACACTTCCTCTTTCATATACCTGAGGGATCTGGAAGTAATATTGAGTGGAGAAAAATTCGCACCCTCTTAGGCGGGTATCGAACCCCGCACACCTTAGACAGGCGCTCTGCCGACTGAGCTCGCATTATTTTTCGACCGTATGAAATAACATTTGAGTGGAAGTGGAATGAAACTTAAGGTGTGAAGAGTATCTTGTATAAAACGCCTAGTTTGCATATTTTCAGCTCATCAGTGTTGCAAACCTTCGTCTATTCCTAATAGACTTTCGAGGCGACGCCATCAAATGCTTCAAAAGCCCCCGATTTGGGCGTGGAGGTTAAAAGGAGCTATACAAATGTGGGAAAATTTAGGTTTTCCATCATGCGTTCGCTGATTTTAGATAATGTAAAACAGCAAATTTATCGGTTTAAAAAGTTGAAATACATGATGGGAATATTGCGTGGGAGCGATCCTATATTGATGAAAACAGGTCAGTGACTTGAAGGACGTCATCATAGTGCTAAGGCGAATGAACAGTCGCTTGCTTCCAAGGACGAGTGTGAGAGGTTGAGTCACACTTGTAAAGACCCAAGATTTGCTTCCGGTTGCAAGGGTCGCGGTTTCGACCTCGGCAGGCTTCTCTCACGCTCCTTGTTGCAGCCTAATCTCCCAGAGGCCCAGTTCGATCACAACCTCCGATAGGAGGGGCTCGCGCATTACAAAATTCAAGGAGGAGGTCACGGTTCAATGCTTAGTGTTAATTTTCGTTCATCGATGCAAAATGAGCTGTTGCGGAGATATAATAGAACTAATGCGTATGTGGAGAAGGAGAGGTGGAGGAAAGGGGAGAGAGAGAGTGTGTGTGTGTGCGCAAATACGGGTACTGGCTATACAAAAACAATCATTTTTTTTATTTTGTTCTTATATATTCTAGTTACATTCTCTTTAATCGATCAGTCATGTGTAGAAGTGACATCACGTGACTTGTAAAAGGCCCCAACACACGTGAACAGTCGGGCCTTGTAACACTAAGGATTTTCTCTTTCTTTCCTTTACATCTTTTGGATATTTCAAATATTCCACTGTACTCAGTTTCTGCTTCAACAACTTTCAGAAAAAGTCTATAAACTGCAAATGAAAAACCGTTGAAAGCGATTTTTTTTAATTGTTGCTATTTGAGTATTAACTCACTGAAGTAGTTTAAAAAGTGAATAATTTTTCTCCCACCAAACTGAAAGAGTAAACAAAATACATAGTTTCAACAGTTTTACCAGACCACCCGTTTGTTTAAAATAAGTAATAATGTTAATTGTTCATTTTATTAAGGTTCTTATTTTCTTATTTATATATTTAAATAACGTTTAAAAATTAATAAGTTAAACTAGATTTTGCAATTGAAAATATTGCAATGAAATCTCGTATGCGCACTTCCTTTTTGTACAGTCCTGTCATAATTTTGAAGCAGATGTTAGTACATATTTTACACAATTACGGAAATTAGTCACTTCACTTGCATGTACGAAGGCTGTTCAGTAAAGAGTGATCATAATTTTTTACGGTCATGATTTTTCGCACTTAAATTCAACCTTATTAAATTCTATTAGCTTAATGTGAAACAAACACGCCGTAGTAGTTTCATTATTGGTACTTCTGGTGAGAACCAGGCAAGTTCAGACATGTTCAGTATCGCCTACAGCTACAATCGAGGTAACACGCGAGGAACAATATGCGGCTTTTTTCATACCAAATTTTAGCTTAACCTAAAATTCGTAAATCTATACCAAAACTTTTTTTGGTTACACTACAAAAGGGGGACACCTCATACACTGCGATTTATATAGATCCATTTGGCTACTACTCCCCAGAGGAAGGTGTGACACAGGATGGTACAGGTAACAGACGCGCTGAAGTCCTTAACGGTTCCAAACTCGAAAAACTGTCCCACTACTGCAGCTGAATAGTGCACTAAGCGACTCTACCAAGAAGCCTTCCAGTATACATTAAGAGCGCCGTGTTCACGGAAGTGAGCAAGTGTCCGCGGCATTTGTCCAGCATACGCCTAGAAAGTCAGAAGCATACATTTGAAAGATGAGAATGAAACTAATAGGACATCGGGTGGATGTGAAGCGACTCCGAACACTAACCTACATATGATCCACAACTTACACAGCTTTATATGCTGATGACACTGTTCTTTTCTCACCCCAATATCCGTCATGCCATAACTGCAAACTGCCCTGGATCGACTAGCTCACTGGTTCTCTAACTGGCGCATTTCCCTCAACACTAACAAGACAGAGGCTAAGATCTTCTGTTTGTAGGGATCCTCCCCAGTGTGCCAGTGAAGTATCTACTGGACACTCGACTTACTTGGAACGTCCACATCTGGTCTGTTACACTTGCGTCTACCTGGCTCTCAAAACTGTACCCCTTATTCAACAGGCGCACCTCACTTGGTTATGAATCCTCCCTTCTTTACCAAACTCCAGTCCGTCCCATTTTTACCTATACAGCTCCAGTCTGGGGTGGCACCAGCAAGACTAATCTCCGCCAACTGCAGGGTGCTCCGTACAGCTACAAATGCTCCACGGTTCGTCAGAAACCAACTTCATCACGAGTTTGGTCTTCTACCCGTTCACCAGTACATCCGCCGGCTGGCACGACCTTTCTTTTACTATCTCCAGGAGTTCCCTGGAGCTGTCACTTACAATCTCGGCGCTCGCACTCGCTAACCAACTCGCCTCAAGCGCAGACTGCAACAATATTTCCTCCTGAGTGACCTCTCCAGTACAGACGACCCAGACGAGTATACCTATCAAACTCAGTCCTCAGTTTGTGTTAGTGATTCTGCCATATTTGGCTAGAGTAGTCGTTCACGGCTACCTCAATTGTTTTGTGTACTGTTACTAAGTTTCTCAATAACAAACATCTGTAAAGCATACTTGCTGATTGATGGATAATAATAAAAAAAAAAAAAAAAAAAACTATGATCCACGAAAAACCTAAGTAGTTGGTCCGCGGGAATGGAAGCCTGAACCTCCCGACTGCGAGTCTCACGCGTTGTCACGGAAACATTTAGCTCGGTAGCATTGCCTGTAATTTTTTACCAGTTAGACATGCTCAGAATGTTTGGATTCCCCTTAATCAACCGTAACATTTCAGCTTCCTCCTTATCACAGAAATTACAAAGGATAAAATTACTACTCGATTTTAGACGCTTGTAGCTGGAACATTATTACAAAAACTAAGTGGCAAAAATTGTCAAATCACTTATTTGTTGCCAAGGTGGCGGAGTTCTATCCCAGGCGACCGTTGTGGTGGACAACACGGTGCTAGGGTGGGTTTTTTTTCCGGTCCCTCCTGCTTCCCCCGCCATCATTCCAGTTGCTCCTCCATTATCTTTCCTTTCATGTACTTCGCTTTCATTCCGTTCATCTACTTCCCTCACTATATTATTTTCAAAATGGTACATATGTTATTTTACACTTCAAATTCTGCACCACATCAAAGGTAATTTATTTTGTTTCTGTATGTGCAGTCGCATGACTTACTAGTTCTTGTACAAACTATTATTTAAAATGTTTATTATTCCATCCCCTACGTAACAGTGGAGGTAAACGTTTGTGTAAATGATATTTTTACGTCTCTCTTCGTAGATAAGTTCCCAAGTACAATATGGTTAACTGATAGCAAATATTTTTCGTTCTCTTTTTCCACGAATAACGATTTTCTATTTGAGAAAGGCATAAGCATTTAAAAATTCAAATCCGTAAGGAACATTACAAATGATTATAAGCACAAAAACATTTGATATAATTTCTGTGCTTTAATAAGCTCAACATTTTTGGGTAGTAATTTTTGTACATATCTTACCATTTACCGGTTATGCAAATACTATCCAAAATGAAAATTAACTTCTAGGTTATTCCTAAAAAACCTCAATTGTTACGAAAATATCTAACTCGAGAGGATCTTAATAACAAGGTTAGCAATTTTTTAAAAATTCCAAGTTTTTATTTTTCAGTTCAAAGAATGAGGAATTTTCTTAATTCATGTAAAAAATGATTTTCAGCCCGCTTCTGAAACGGTAGTGTCTGCCGTTCAAGAGATCCGGAGTTTGAATCCTGTTCATGGTGAGTTATTTGGATAAGGTTTTTCAGTGTTTTCCCTTTATCCTGAAAGATGAATGTTTATGAATCCTGGGCATATTTGAGTTCGATTTCACCCATTGTCATTCATCGTCCGATAACTTTGGAGGACGTAACTTAAACACTAATCAATAGCTGTTTTTCAAATTAAGGGGTACCCCTAGGTATCGAATTTTTGGGTGGAATGCAATACTGTGCCTACGTACTACGTACTTGGTAGAGAAAGTAATTTACAATCCAATTGATTCAAGCATAATTTCTTTAATAGTTCAAGTTACATCTTAATAATGGAATTTTGGGGTAAAAGACCCTGAATTTGAAAGACCTGATTGGCTACATCCTGTAAACATGACTTCTTGTCAAATATTTTCTCATGATCAAATTAGCACACTTTATTTGGGCAAGTACGGTTCCTTTGATATTTTGTGGAATGGAAACGCTGATTTGTACTTCCTTGTAGATGTTTGAACGCCTACAAATTTGCCTTTTAGCCTTACTTCCCCTCTGTTGTCAGAATTTCCGTTTCCGGTCTGGTTACCGCTTCCTAGGACAGATCTTTCATTCATACTGCTTAATGACCTTTTATCAGGCCGCCGTGATTTGGTTCAGCAAAATGTACCGGTTCAAGGCAACTGACTCTGTATACAGCGCTCCAACGTCTCCGAAGAAACTCAATGCACATATATGTGAAATTTTGTTAACACTTTAAATTTTTCGTTTTATTTATATAGGAATTTTCTACTATACATTCACAGCTCTTTTCCCCCTCCATAAGATGTTTGTTCTGCATCTTCGGCTGTTAGTCCTGTATACGCCCTGCTTCTTCCGATTCCATCCATTCATCTATTGTTCTCTGGGTCATTCCCAAACTCTATTTCCTTCAGCTTCCCATTATACGATATTCTATTATTTCTTATTCATTTTACATGCTCATAATAAAAATTAAAGCAATCAATAACGTTGCTGAAGTTATAAAAGTTATTAATAAATGCGGGTTATGTGGAAAATATATTTTGTTGGAAGTGTAAAAGAATAAAGGAGAGTAAATTAATTTCTAAGCCTATGCATAATCAAGCTGAAAAATGTTTAAGCATAATTTATAATATTTTATCCCATCTTAAAACTCGATAAAATCTCCTCCAAGAATTCGCCTGTTTTTCTTGCATTTGTCTTTTATCTATTTCGAGCTATAAAATGAGTTATTACGACTGGAGTGGGCTACACTTCGGAGGGGATTCGGCATGGAGGTCCAAACTTGGTCTATTGTACCTATGCACCCCCGGGAGGAAGAATGAGGCGAGAGTAGATAGAGTGGTTGTCCCAAGGAGCCACGACAGTGCATGGGACAATGTCCTTACACTTTACCAGTTAGAAACTCCCCGGCAGACCAGTACAACCTGAATCCCACCCCCCTGTAGTTCCAACAGATCGAGTTCGGAGACCGTCCTACCGGAGGAGGAAGCTTTACCAAGAACATATCATCCTGCCATGCAACGCCGAGACTACCGCCAATACTTCCACCCTGAAAGAGACCGCCAGATGAAAGATCTGAAGCAATGCAGATGAAATAAAATTCTGAGGATGTAATTAACGTATCCAGCATTCGCCTGATGACCCGAGGAACCTTCCTCGGAACCCATGGGTCGGTAGATAGGCCACGGGAATCGAAGCTGAACCTCAAACGAACTCAGCAGCCATCCAGCTCCGTTGAGCTATTCTGCAGAGAAGTGATCATTTTCAGTGGGACTGTGTGGCTCTAGCATGACATAGTTATTTAAAATTGATTATTTTTCACCAACCAAAATTTGGATCCAGCCTTCACATGTGACTTTAGATTTTAGGATCCTCTGTCTCATATTTGCAAATTAAGATATTTTGCTGAATGTTGAGTTCTCTGTATTAATATAACGAAAATATGTATCTGTTGCATTTAAACACCACTAAATATTTTCTGAAATTATGGATTATTTCACTCATATAATTGTAATTTTTGTTATTTGCCTATAAAATTTACAACTTAACGCTAAATGTGGCGCTTTTATGGTAAAGTCCAAAGTATTCATTTCACAACAGACTTTATTTTTCCATTCTCCTTTCTTACCCTTTTCGTATGGAGGACTCCCAGGGGATGAGGTACCTGAGTTAGACACCTGTCAAGGAGCAGAGAAATTCCAGGATCATCCCGATACCTGGCATATGATTGAAGAACATATGAAACGGCGATGCAGTGGATGAAAGGAAATGTAATTATGGAGCATCTGGTGGAATGAGTGGTGGTGGAAACCGGAGAAACTGGAATAAAATCCCTCCAGATGTCGCTTCGTTTACCACAAACTTGAAAAGATTGAAGTCTTACACTATATTCTAAGCTAAGATTACAAAGTGAACAGTGTGATTTGGTGTAATCCGTCCTAAAGTAGACAATTTTGTTGATAAACTAATGTAGGGGGATAGAAAGAGACGCACACTATAATAGAATGCTCTAAAGTCGTTTATTGGTGGAGAGAAAATCATGGCAATTTATGGAGGCGGCTGCTTTACTATGAAAAATGAAAAGCGCTGCTTTCTAATGTTTTGCTTTTAGTTTATAATTAGTACAGAATTAAAAAGATACCTTTTGCGGTCGCTTGCGATTGAACCCGGGCCGCCTTGGTGAGAGCTAAGCGGATTTAAAAAGTTACCGCTATTATTAATTTCTAATTTGTGAAGGACTTGTGTTACTCATGAATGTTATGAGTCACTGGTATGAGTCAGATTCAAAATATCAACAGACGTGAGAAAACTTTGCTGTTGATGGATTCCGTGTAAACTGACTCCTGATGAAAACAACGTATGGTATTGATTGGTGCTGAAAAAACTCTGGAAAAATTCCAAGGTGACGCTTCAAAATTGGTTTGGTGCTAAATCTCGAATTTATTGCCAAGATCCTCAAGAGTAAGGTCAGTCGGTTGATTGGGTCTTTTGTACAGAACCTAAGCGCATAAAAGTCCACGAATTCACAGTATTGGTAAAGTATTTGTTCTTCTAAAATGAGTCATATTGCTACTGTAGCATTAGAAGATAGGCGCAACGTTACTGCCCATGTTATGTAAGGTTTGTCTACCGTAAATATTTGGAAAAATAAATGTTAAAAAGGAAAAATACTCTTAAATCACGACAATGTATCGTCACAAATAGCAGATAGCAAATGAATATCTGGATGCCCTCTACTATACAGCCCTTACTTAGTTCATTTAGATTTCGTTTTGTTTCCAAAAAATTAAGGAGGACAAAATGATTGCAAACACTCAGATGAAACCTGGAACGTTTTCAAAACCATTTCTGAAGTGCCTAGAAAGATTGACGTCATTACCACATTGGGTTGTTAAACGGAAAAACTTCGAAAAACATAAAATCGTCAATTACGGTATAATAAGTTTCACCAGCAGCAAAAATCTCATTACTTTTATATCAATAGCACATCACTCGTTGGGCTTGAAAATAAAGATCTGGGTGTACATTTTATTACAAATCTCAGGTTAAACAGACATATTGAATTAATTGTAGCAAAGTCGTTAAAATGTCTAGGCTTCATTATTCGAAATTATTATCCATTTAAAAAACAAATTTCGTCTTTATAACTCGTGTATTAGAAAAATCTGGAATATGCATCTATTATTTGGAATGCTAAGACGATAAAAAATGCCAGATTAGTAACAAAAGTACAGTCAACATTTTAAAAATCTCTTCTATTTAAAAGAACTGAATACTACCCTAGACACAAATTATAAAACCCTTTTAAAACATTTAAGTAATCTTATTTCCATTTCAATTACAAATTAACCATTTACATACTTATTACTACAATGACTTGCTGGTTACCCTTGGACCTATCTTCTTCCTAAGCAACCTAGTTTCTCCACATTCTAAAAGCAAATGCCATTCTTTATCCCTTTGGTGACACAAAGGGCATTTCTCCAGTTCCCTCCCTCTTCCCAAACCCTTCAGTTTCACCACCTCTGTTCTGGCCCATGCAAAGCCTTCCTTTGCTGCTTTATCACATATCAATGTATTTTTCTTTGTTCCACATCACTTTCATCTCCCCATAAATTTCCAGTGAGCTTTTCAAGTTGAAGCTTCCTAACATTTCTTGCCCTCCAATATCTTCCGTTCTTAACCTAAGTTCTTTCCAAAATCCACTTTGCAATAATTTCCCAGAGGACACCCAACCCTATTTTAACATCATTTCCTTTCTTATTTAGCCATGAATCTTTCTGATTTAGCCTTTCCTGTAATATCAAGCATTGACGCAGAATATTCTGCTCATCTAAACCCCTAACACTCACCCAATATTTTAACACCCTTTCCACTATCATCCCTTCGAATAATTTCAAAGGGTCTGTGGCCGCCCCCCCCCCCCCCCCAGATCGTCTGACCTAACCTCGCCGGATTTTATTTCTATGGGAGTATCTGAAAATTGTGTACAAGAATATTCCACGGACAATTGATATTCTCAAGGAATCCATTCGAACCGAAATAAGTAATATTGGCGAGGATACTCTCCGCAAAACTTCAGAGAATATGGTGAAACGAGTACAAACATGTATAGATGCTGGTGGAGGACACTTTCAACATTTTCTGAGATGTAAATAATGTAATTTAATCTCCTAATTGTGTATTATATTCTCCCAAAGTTGTACGTTTGTCCTATTATTGTTTCAAAAGTTATGGCCTATTGAAATGGTTCATGTTTATATGGATCATACTGTATTATTTTATGTAGCTAGTAAAATAAGCAGATTCTAGAGGCATTTTTTCACCTCCAGAGCAAATACAGAAATTCATAAATATTCATCATTGCACAGAATTATATATTTATACAATGCGCTTTATTATTTCGGTGTACATGCCCCAAACTCAATTTAAAATGCTATAATTATTTTTTTTTTTCGTAATTGCTAAGTTAGCAGTAATATTCTAATTAGAAAAAATAATAAAATTACTAATACCACCTTCATTTATATTTTCCTTATTTGTTTCTAGTGTTTAGCGTTATTGCTACTGTATGTATCCTGTTATGTTCAAAGGAATAAATAGATAAATTAACAATTATAAATATTTGAACTGCGAGTGTCTTCAATAAAACCATGGACTGGATTCAAATTCTTGTTAAAAGTCCTTTCTCCGGGTTAGGACGATATTCGTTGAACCTGTGTCTGGACAGCATGGCAACACTGGTGTTCTCTTCTCATGGAATGTCCCCCTCCACTCCACATTCCTCATCCCTCCCTCCTACTCCAGCATTCCAGCGCACCGTCCCAGAGGCAGACGGAGGTGTATGTACCCAGAATGCGTGTCAGTCGCGCTGTACGTCGTCGGAGCACATTAACAACTTCATAATGCTCTAGCTTACCACGAATTTTACGTTCATCTAACAAAAAAAATTATTACAATACACATTTTGTTCTTCAAGTTATTAAATGCCTTCTGTCTCATAAGATACGGCAAAATCGGATGTGTTGTACTCACATGACTTTCTCTGCTCTTGTACAAATTATTCTTACATTCATTACTCTTTCTATTTAACTTTTTCTGGAGAAATAATTTCATTGCACATTTTTTTGCTAACAGGAGAAATAGAGGTTGTTTAAAAGTGACTCACACTATGTTAACTGTTGAAGTGTCATACTTTCATTGACAATCTAAAGCAATATTAAGGATGCCGGAAATTGATACCACAAGAAAGAATGGAGTAGGAAACAAATTGTCTTATAATTTACACATTAATGCAAAATTATCCAAAATTCCTTTAGAATGAAGTGGATTTCACAGGGTATTTCTTAAACATTCAAGATTTACATTTTGTTGTCCATGTAGTTGTCTTGTGTAAATAACGTTTTAGTTAAAATCATAGGCGTTTCTGAGAAAATCCAAAATTTGGAAAAAATGTTCCGTGTAAACAGCAGTTTGGATTTGAGGATTTCGCCAAAATATGTTCGTATCGAATCTTTGGAATACCAAGCTGATCATAAAATGTAAGGTCCCACACAAATATTTTCTTTAAAAAAATGCCTTTTTTTAGATTTTTTTTTTCTCAAAGTATTTCCGTGAAATTTCAAGTTGAAGTTTTTTTCGGTAGAATGCTTCCTTTGGTATGCATTACATAGTAAACATATAAAGATTAGATTTAATGCCATTTGATTTTAAACTCTGACTCCTTAATCTTCGAAACTGAGCTCAACTATTCTTTTGATTTGCTTTTTTTGGAAAGCAAGTGCCTAACATGTAAACGTAAATGCAAACTTGCGCAGCACTAGTTGGACTAATTTCACTTTTAGAAGGTGGGGAGTGCGCTAGATCATAAAGCAGAATTACAATAGTTTCTCGAAAATAAATTAGTTGCCTACGAAGAGAATCTTGAATCATGGGAAAGGATTATATTTTAGAAAATTCTGCTAACTAGACCAAGAGTTTAGGTTAAAAATCTATTTTTTATATGTACAAATAAATTAAACTGGTCAGGATAATATCTTCACATTTTATATAAAATGTGTGAAAGAAATATTTTGGTGCCTAAAGCCTGTTTTAAATATTTAAATATCTTAACTAGTTTTGAGTATAGCACAGCCTCCGTCCTTACGTGGTGCTGGCTGACTGTATAAAGCCAAAGGTTTTTGCTGCGTGTCCATCCGTTAAGGGTTTTACCGCATGAAGGGCTTTTTTCCCCCAGGATATTGTAGGATGGTTTGTGGCTTTTAGGAAGATTTTTGTTGTGAGGTAATATAAATTATTTTCCTCGGAGTGTAGGAAAGGATGCAAAACCTTATGCACTCTGGTGTTCTATTTCATAAATTTTTAATTAGTTTGAAATTTTGATGCCAAACAGCTTAGAAGAATTATGTGTAGCTCAACTTTAGCTGCTGTTAGGATTAGCTTCTGGGTTATATCGGGTGCCCGCAAGCCATGCGGGGTGCCCGGAACGAACAGCCTAAATCGGCGTCTAATGGGGTCATAATCTCCCAGTTATCGAACTAGGGCGCTTCTATGAGATGGTAAATTAGCGTAGAATTTTGATGTCCGACGCCTAATTTCATCCTTCACGTATGGAAGATCCGAGGCTTCATGAAGCAACCTGATAGGAAAAAGTACAGCCTCTTATGCCATTATTGTTACTTTATTAATTTTTTCATGCATCATGAAACAGTTTTCATGTGCTGGGATTATTTAATTAGAGACGATAATGTTAGTTCCGTTGTAATGAAATATTCAAATAAAAAGACTGATTTATTTTAATACTTAGCAGATAAATTCGCTCGTTAAGTAGAATACCTGCCCTTTCTTTGTATCGTTGTCACTCTTTGGCATTAGTCGGCGATTGCAGTGCGGTATAAATCCGTTTTCAAGGAGGGATTGGGATTTCATTACGGAGGGGATTCAGTACGTAGGCCACCATGCTGGGTCCATTGTTCCTATGCCCCCAAGTGGGGCACCCCCGGAAGGAGGAATGAGGCGAAGGAGACAGTTGCCGACCCAAGGAGCCACGACAGTACAGAGGGCAGGGTCCCTACAGTTTACTTGGATAGAGACTTCCCCCGACAGGCCAGGACAACGAACTCGCTCCCCTGCAGCGGGATGGCAACGAGCCCTAATGGTACCAGGCAGGCGATCCCAGCCCCAAAGTCCCTGGCTGGCGGTCCCGAAATGGTCCCAGCAGAGGAGCTGAGACCTGGAACTGACCTACCCGAGGAGGAAGTAGTTTTCTCATGCACCGCCGAGACACCCGCCGACACTTCTACCCTGAAATAGATCAGCAGATGAGAGATATGAAATGATAATGGAGATGAAATGGAGGGACAGGAAATTCGGGGGATGTAATTAACCTACCTAGCCTAGCGACCCGGGAAAACCCCCGAAAAAACCCATGGGTCAGGTAGGTCGGCCACGGCAATCGAACCCGGGCCTCCCGAATGCGGGCCATAGACGAAACCGCCTGATCCATCCCGCTCGGTATTTTTTGAAGGAGTTCTTTTTTTTATTCACGTCCTATGTTAAGTAAAATCGTACGATGAATGAAATGAGTGAAATTATGCTCAAATGAGTCCAGGGTCTATAGAGCTTAGTTTTCCGGCATTCATCTTTCAGTATAAGGGAAAACTCTATAAAAATTTTATCCAGATAACTCGCCCTGACCGAGATTCGAGTATGAAACCACTGCTGAACGTGAGTGGCTTCTTATCAGCTCATAATATATCTGTCGTATGGTGCAGTTTCACTTTTATTTGTTCAATGCATTTTGTCGCCGTGTAATTTTAATACTAGCTAAATGCATTTTCAAAAGGCGAAATTACATTTTATAAACATATGTGGAATTAAATATTTTGCTCGTAGAAACTGATTTTAGATGCCTAAAATTGCATTTTAGTGCCTGTTTATATAATTTTAGAAGCCACTGTAGATACTCTGCAAATGCTAGTTAAGTCAAGTGCATCCGCCACCCTTATCGGTAAATATAAAGAACGTCAGCATGGAAAACACTCCAAAACGACTACTGCCCGGAACGTGACGGCCTATTATTAGTTTCTGATAAAGACTGCCTTGGTTGTGGTTGATGATCCACAGTTAATGGATGAACGAGATATCTCCTCCGGCTATGGATAACCGCAGGTCATGTTATCTTCCTGAATGACTTCATTCAACATAGTGACAGGAACTGTTCGCTTTTCATTGCAAGTCATTCCTGTTGAGACTGCAGTTCGTTTCGTTTGGACATACCTATCAAAATCAATAAGTAACTCTTCCCCTTAGGCAGACGTAGGTGACTCCAGTAAATGTAACATAGCACCAAAACATGCCAGTTTGGGCCTTTTCGCTTTCTACATGGCTGTCGGGAGGAAGAGATGGAGGGGAGAGTTAAAGGGTAATCACATCCAGAAGACGATGAGCACTAGCACACTACACCTATAACCCCAGGGATGCCAGAAGTATGACACATGCCAGGGAAAAAATCTTTCCGGAGCCTGTCACCGGTGAAGTGAAAGAAATGAAAGAAAAGGATGCAGACTGGAAATGGACAGGAAATTCGTGGAATGAGGACCATCTCAGAATTCTCCTACCGACCTGGGGAAACCACCAAAAACCTCGGGGTGAGTGTGGCCCTCCCAACTGCACGGAACTCGGTACCTTCCGGATTGGAACCTCACGTTTCCACGTCGGTCTGGGTCACTCAGTTGGTTAGGCACTGGCCTACCGATACCAAGGTCGTGGGTTCATGTAAAACCTCCTCCGGAACGAAATTACAGCATACCGGCGGCACTGATATGGCAACTGACAGGTCGTTAATAAACCAATTAACCCTTTAATACATGCATGATTTTGCTACTTGCTGAATTTCTGCGGTGTCTCGACGAAATCTATTCGAATAGACGTCGCGAGTTCAAATCTCGCCAACTGCGGTCAAATGTGCCTGTGGTAAAGGATGGGGAGGGCCAACATTAAAGTAATCGGTGTGGTGGCACGCGTGGATGTTGAGAGGGTAGCGTTTGACTGCAGTTGCTTGGATTTTACCTTTTTACACTAAAAACACTACAGTGTAATTGTAAAAATAATATTTGAAATTCAAAAGGTTCAAAATTTTTTGTGTGACTGATAAAGGCCAGTTCAATATTATAATAACAAAAGAACCACACTAAAACATCTCTCAAGCTGAATACAGCCTAATGTTGCATATGTCATACAATGCATTTAAGGGTTAACTTCCCCCCTCTTCCCATATGTCTTCGTGGAGGCTCTCGTTCGGTTATTCTCCATCCGAATTTATTGTATACTACCGTCCACTTTATTCGATTACGTAGCCCAAATGGCAGATGGTAAAATACCCCCTCTTTTATAATTACATTACAAAGGGATATTTGCCTCTGTATTTTATTTTACGCTTTCCTCCGTTTATTTTTGGTTGAAAACGAAGTTGGAAGACTTGATGGTAGCTATAATTCAGTTCACGTGAAAATACCTTAAACGTACCTTTACTTTTTATCAAAATTGTTGGGGTCATTTGAGATAGAATTATCGAAAGAACTTCCATGTAAAGAATTGCTGCCCGCTTAGGTATCGTAGATGGTAGCATGTCTGCCTCACGTTCAAGAGGTCCCGAGTTTGAATCTCGGTCAGGGTGAGTTACCTGGATAAGGTTTAACCTGGGTTTTCCCTGATCCTGAAAGACGAATGTCGGGTAACTAAGCTATATAGACCCTGGACTCATTTAGGTAGCCTTTCACCCAATTCACTCACCGTCCGATATGACTTAACGTTGGAGTACGTAAATTACAAAAAAGGCCGAATTTTATTTTTGCCAAATTTTTATTTTTGAGTTATTTTGTTGAGGTACTTGGATACATAGAAAACTATTTATATAGATCTAAATTTATTATACAGAAGATTTTATCTATCTTTTATGGTTTATCAATAATGCAAAATTCATTCAGCCTGAAGATCACTTAAAAGGTCGTTCCGTGAAAGTAAACCTATAAATTCTATTTGTAATAACAATGTCTTAAACATTAGGTGTTTCGATCAAAATCCGAACCAGTTAAAGAAAAAAAAAATGTTCAGAAATGTTTTCATGTAAAATATAGTTTGGAGTGGAGAAATGTTCTTAAATCGTGTCGTTTCATTGGAAGATGCTGAGGTTAAATAATAATTTTGGTATTTTTTGTTGTAATTTGCGTCCTCCAACGTTGTCATAACGGACGATGAATGAAATGGGTGAAATGATGCTCAAATTAGTCCGGGATCCATGGGGCTTAGTTACCCGACATTCGTCTTTCAGGATAAGGGAAAACCCCGGAACAAACCTTATTTAGGTAACTCACCCTGACCGAGATTCGAACTCGCGATCTCTTGAACGTGAGGCAGACATGCTACGGGCGATTTTGGTATTTAAACATTTTATTGAGTTATACCGCTTCCTAAAATGTTGTTTTGGTTTCATGTATTTCTAGTAAAATTTAGTATCGAATTTTTGGATGGAAACACAATATATTTGCTCCGCACTATATAAATGACAAGAAAAGTTAAAACAAGATTAAGAAACAGAGGGCACAGCCTTTTCTACCCATACCATTTCGATTCTTGATGCAAATAAAGGCGCCTGCACTTCCAGGAAGATACCTGGATCAGAGAAAGGTTGTTCAGTCATGCCTCATTACAGCCTGGGGTGCGATCCCAGACACTGCAGCATCCGACAGAAGTGTCAGTCTGTGTTCACGCTCTAATTGCAGCTTTACCAGCTGCATTCTCTGCGAACGCTTTGGCCTGGATTTGTGAACGTTCATACCAACGTCGACTTTGTTTCTGAAAAGGTTTGCAAAGGCTGTTTTTAAACAAATAAATCATTGTTAAAATGTACTTAAAATACTAATAAAATTTTGACATATGCATTTTATTTCTTTGTATATCATTATACTTTCTGACCACCAAAAGAAGGCGAGGAGGGGTCTAAAGTGTAACAGAGGGAACAGGACGAATGAAATGGGTGAACTGATGCTCAAGTGAGCTCAGGGTCCATAGAGCATTGAGTTACCAAATATTCATCTTTCAGGATAAGAGAAAACCCCTGAAAAATTTATCCACGTAACTCGCCCTGACCCAGATTGGAACTCGGGACCTCTTGAAACGTGAGGCAGACATGCTACCACTTAACGTCACAGAGGCGGTCTAGTGACTTTTGTATATACCAAACTAAGAGGCCGTGTGAATATCGAACTATAAGTAAATACGTTTGTAGAAGCAGTGAGTAGAAAAGGTAAATCGAATGCTTTCGTTTTTTTATTTTATATTTATATTGAACTAAATTAAATTTCTGTGATAGGACAACTGTTCCCGATTATGTGACCCAGCACGAGGTATAAGGCGGTTTACCCACAGAGCAATGTTTAAATGGCATGAAGGCGACACTGGAATATCCCAATAGTTGCGCTGTAGATGAAGATATTTAAAGAGGGGGGGGGGGAAGTCGGGCGGAATTCCAGAGATGCACTACAAGGTGTTTGTACCCTGGCTGGTCGGTCGGTCGGCCAGCCCCTCCGCCCATTCACTAGACTAGCGGCAGGTATGGCCGACTCCAAAGGAAGCCGACTGAGGTCGTTGTCCAGCGCCTTGGAATGTGGCGCCTGCTGGAATTCCGCTTACCTACCCCCATATGGTAGCAGAGCGCGCTTTTCTGATATAGGGTGCTTGACTTAACGGTGTACGGATTTCTCTATGCAATGTTGTTGAACATGGGCGTGCAGTGGCGGATTTATATCGTACCTTCCACTTGCACTCCATGCATCTATATACGATATCGAGACTACAAAGCAAATACATGCATTCTAAGAAGAAAAGCCGGTTATAAGGTAAGCACAGGCGAATCGGATAAATATTTTGAAAATCTTTCACAAAACCCCTACTTCTCACGTAAATATAAAAGCTTTTATCTTAAATTGAAGCTTAAATTCTAGATTGTTAAATGTTAAGTTTTTCGATGAAGAATTTTCTTTATTTTTTATTTCGAGAGGAAACTAATCCTAATTGTCCTCAATTGGAGGATGAATAGGATTGGCATAGCTGACGAATCGGAATGGAGAGAAAAACGGTAAAACATTAATTTCAGTACATAATGTAATCATTAGAACAAAATTACACATTTCTACAGTTGTATGTTGCGATCCATATAAACCTGAACCATTTCAATAGGCCATAACTTTTGAAACACGTGCAACTTTGGGAGAATATAATACACAATTGGGAGATTACATTAGTGTCCTCCACCAGCATCTATACATGTTTGCACTTGTCTCACTATGTTCTCTGAGGTTTTACGGAGAGCATCCTCGGCAATGTTACTTCGGTTCGAATAGATTCCTTAAGAACATTAATTGTCCTTGGTCTATTCTTGTACACTGTAGCGGTTTGTGGATGAAGGTGGTGATGATGGATTTCTCAGCTTTGAAGTTCTATCAGAATTGTTGAAGTTCACCACGGCTGCTCTCGAGCGATCTCTGCACCCAGGAGCGAGGTATCGGAACGGAGAAATATTCAGTTCTGCTACTGATTGATTAACTTTTCAATCATACTTTCCCAAAGAATACTTTATTCCACATATACAATTGGATACTTGTTCTTACAAAATTTTGAAGATTATTAATCATTGCCTTTACTCCTGATGCAAAATATTAATTATAAATTAATAATGCGTCCATTATGCATCACACAAATGCGTCCATTTGTAACTCTTTATATGCACACTTGCAGAGTAATACTGATCTACGTCTATCCTCTACGAATGTTCCTTGCAGAAGACATGGTTCTTGCAAAAATTCCAATTTCTTCCTTATGTTGCCATGGTTACACAAATTCTAAACTTTTGTTACTCTCATGGCCTGCTTTACTTTAAACTTATATTTTAAAATAATTTAAAACATAAAATATAGAAAAAATCCGGTAAGGTTAGGTCAGAGGATCTGCAGGGCCACAGACCTTTCGAGATAATTCGATTATCAAAGAAACTGGTTAGAAGTTCCATGGTGTCATTAGATATATGTGGCACGTTCCTCCATTTCTTGCTGGAAATAACTTTCTCTCAATTCGATATTCTCTCCGTAAAACTTCAGAGAATATGATGAGACGAGTGCAAACATGTATAGATGCTGGTGGAGGACACTTCCAACATTTTCTCTGAGATGTAAATAGTGTAACGTAATCTCCCAATTGTGTATTACATTCTCCCAAAGTTGCACGTGTGTTCTATTATTAGTTCAAAAGTTATGGTCTATTGAAATGGTTGAGGTTTATATGGATCGCACTATATATTCATAATCTTTAAACATCTGTTATTTTCCACATGTGAATTGCTTCTTTTCCACACGAATTACCGAGCTGGGTGGCTCAGGCGTCCCGCATTCGGGAGGCCCGGGTATGATTCCCGTGGCCGACCTACATCACCCATGGGTTTTTCGGGGTGTTCCCGGGTTGCTAGGCGAATGCTGGATAGGTTAATTACATCCCCCGAATGTTATTTCCCTCCATTTCATCTCCATTATCATTTCACGTCATCTCATCTGGTGGTCTCTTTCAGGGTAGAAGAGTCGGCGGGTGTCTCGGCGGTACAAGGCAGGATGATATCTCTGAGGTAAACTACTTCCTTCTCCGGTAGGTCGGTTGCCGGTCTCCGCTCCTCTGCTGGGACCATTTCAGGACCGCGAGGCAGGGACCATTGGGGCTCGGCTGCTGGGCTCGTTGCCGTCCCGCTGTAGGGGAGCGGGTTCGTTGTCCTGGCCTGTCGGGGGAAGTCTCTGTCCAAGTAAACTGCAGGGACCCTGCCCTCTGTACTGTCGTGACTTTGGGTCGGCCGCCCTTTGTCTCCTTCGCCCCATCCTTCTAGGGGGTGCCCCACTTGGGGGCATAGAAAGAATGGGCCCAGCATGGTGGCCTACGTACCGAACCCCCTCCGTAAAGAAATCCCAATCCCACCCAGATTTCTTCATTTATCTGGGGTCATTTGAGCATCATTTCACACATTTCATCGACAGATATGACCTTAACTTGGACGTCAATAAAAAAGATTGAATCCGCTTCGCCCGCTGCGACAGCGGTATTTATTTTTGTCCTTTGGCAGCATTAAGTAACTGTCTTAACTAGGAGGATTATGGATGTAAGAAAGTCTGTATTTTCTTATTGTACAAGTTTCTGGAGCAATTTTATTTGCACATTCGTTATAAATCTATTTTAATCCAACTTAAAAAAATAACAAAATGCCAGAAATGGAGCAATTACATACCTACCTCCTTTCCAGAAAAGAGAGCTCGATGTCACTTAGACTGAAGAAACACGCACACACGCACACGCACGCACACACACAACTGGACATTGAAGATCTGAATGTCAGACCTTCGGTCTTAAGCCAGATCAGGGCTAGGCCTCTGTCAGTGGAGTGTTTTGTAAGGAAGAATAATATACGGCGGAAGATGAGGTTGGAGTTATATATAAGCCATCTGATGTGTTATTTTATGTGCCCAGAAGCAGCCGCGGGCGTTTGTAGCGCTCTCCAGGATCGATGTCGTACTCGCCTAGACCGCGGATGAGGGAGTTGAAGTTGTGGGAGAGGTTTTGATAGATTTTCTTAAATTTTTGTAGTGGGACAGGCCATTGCACCATTGGGTCTGATCCAGCAATCTTAACACCTTCCACAATCGTATTACACACTCAACTGTCTCCAGGTGTTAACTTCTTAGCTCACAAAGGTCGTTCCAACACAATAATACACTAGTGTCCCCTAGGGAGCAGATTTTGAAAAACAAATCCAAGTCACCCGACAGTCGGAATCACCCACACTTACCTTATATCAAACATGGTATTTAAGAATGCGACACCAAGATTTTCAAAAATATCCCCAACTCCAAACTTTCCATGGAAGAGGTTTCGAACACTTTCATTTTTGCGAGAATGATTAAAATTCCATAATTTAAGTTGTCTTCATTACATTTTGAATTTTCTGGGAATAGCTGGTAAACCAAAAGAATTAAACAAAATCTTAAGTATAAAGGCAAAACATTTATATCTCGTTAAAGCTTATAATTTGTGAAAATGCATCTTTTGTAGAATTGCCCGTTTTCCAAGATACATTGTTGGTTTTGCCTTTTAAAATACTTATACTTTCCTCAAATGGAAGTTGTAATTCGTGTTTTTATTTTTATAGATATCTCTTAACTATTCAAAGAGAACGTAATTTCAAAGCTATCTCGAGCCGACTGACGCTTAAAGTCTACTCTATTGTATAAGGAAATATACAGGAACAAAATTTCTTCAAAATGTTTATCTTTAACATAAACGTTTGAGAAAATGTGCAAGAGTAGAGAACAATATAGTGGGCTAAGGCAATACAGATTTTTAAAAGGCAGGCAATATTTCCTAAATGATTAAAGTCGCAGAAAATCTTGTTTGAAATGTACCTTTATTATTTTTAGTTGAGTTTTTGTTTTTCTGCTGGTTATCAATTAAAAGTTAAACGAAAGGGACGTGGCGAATACGTAGTAGCTTGTCCAGAGACCTTAGTGTTTGGCAACTGCTTCTGTATATGATGGGAAGGTTGCTCCATCCAATCTAGCTGCTTTCATAGTTATCAAAGCATTCGCTATTAGGATATATTTTCAAATGTATTATTGAGAGATGGTTTGGATGTCAACTCCGGTATTTACCTGAGCGATTGAGGGGGACCAAGTAAAATATCAAGATTGGTTGGCCAATGGGATTTGAAGCCCTCACATTTAAGGCCGAGGCATCCCGCTGGGTTGAATGAAATTATGACTTTCTGAGAAAACAAACGAGAGGAAAATAGCTGCTGGGTTTTAAATTTTCCACAAAATGTGTTAACAGAAGGAACGTGTTTCTTGCAGAATAAGAAATTATACACAGCTTGTGACCTGACCTTTGACTGCAGCATCAGAAATAACAAGCGTGACGTAATTCCGAAAAGAGTGTCAACGCTGTACAAGTATTTGGGTCGGATGTCAACAAACTCGGTTGTAAACAACTGAGCAAGGTGCTAGGTTCAAAAGTGTGTACTGTAAAGTGTTTTCGGTGTAAATGGTTTCAATCAGTACTTCTTACAACGTACTTATTTCTCTTACCATCCAAAAGTTCGAGGCAGGATTGCCATATGCAGATTTAAGACATTTTAAATTTCATTCAGAAAATAAATGGGGAAAAAATTGAGGACAGAATTGTTGCACCCTCAAGATTTTCTTCATTCTTGCACAAATTCTTCTTACGCACACTTATTCTTATATTTATTTAAGCCAAGGGATTAAAATGGCTTTTGAAAAAGGTACAAGTATTTCAAAATTCAAACCAGTAAAAAGGAATATCTGAAAATGTTTATCCCGAAAAAATGGGGGGGGGGGGGCCACATAAATTGGGTGCTTTAACGAGAGCTGCACTTTTTGTTTAGAAATGTTTTTTAATTTCTTACACGTCAAGTCATATCGACGATGAATGAAATGACGCTTAAATGATTCCAGAGTCCACAGAGCTTAGTTTTGACATTCATCTTTTAAAATAAGGGAAAACCCCGGAGAATAACTTATCCAGATAACTCACCCTAACCCAGATCGAACTCTGGACCTCTTGAACGTAAAGCAGACACGCTACCATCTACGCTACCGAGGCGGACTTCAGAAATATTTTGTCTATATTTACGGGGTTTACCAGTGAGGCAATGGTCATTCAGAAAGAACACTTCAGACAGTTCTAGAAAATTCAGGGTATAGGTTTCACTTATAAAAATATCTTTACATACTATATTTTAATCAACATTGTTATAGCCGTTTTTGAGAATAAAGTTTTCCATTTAAAGGGTAGTATGGGTTCGAGGGATATTTTCGTATTCTTGCATATGCGAACCTAAATGCCAAGTTTTCTATCTTGCCCACTTTTCATTAAGTTCCTACGCGCAAGGAAGCGTTAAAGCTTTTACTTCTGGTAAAATCTTATAGAATTTTTGGATACGGTAAACTATTTATTTGCTGTACTTAAGTGGTAAATAAAGTAAAAATGTTACTACACTAATGTTCCATATATAAGAAACAGTGGCCAGACATGACTTCCAAAGCAAGGAAAGCTTCAGATAATTTTCATTAAAATAAGAGAATAATGACTCAAAGAAGTAAGGCTACCCTTCAGTACTCCTTCGGTTGTACAGTCTCGTGTAGCCACACTACAAGCAGACACATTCCTGCTTTCCCTCTCCACTCAGGAGTTCCAATTTCCCTTGCAGTTGGCACACACCGCGTGAAATGTTTAGCCTGAAATGCAGAAACTATGTAGTCCACATACTTTTGCTAATAATTTAAAACTTCACAAGAATTTCTTGTCACCACCATATGCAAATTTACGTAAATTACTCTTGCTGATGCTATTGAAATATATTTACAGTTGTATTTAAAAGCGCCACATAAACAAAAAAAGTTAACTTTCTTCACACACTGCAAAGACTTCACGTGATAAAATCTGTCAGTGCTTTCCTAAAAACAGATAGTCGCGATTAATTCCGGAAACCTAAGAAGTGTGGTATTCAAGGCTGTGAATGCGTACCTGGAGTCTAAGCAGCAGTGAAGTTGACCGCAGCACCGCAGCACGTATGTTCGTGAATACATTTTGAAAATGTATCCAGAATAAATAAAATATTAATTTCTTCTGGGGTAGCAAGCCAGTGAAAAGACGATTAGAAATAGACGTTTCGGGAGTGTGCATCTCTAACATCAGGATATTTATTAAATGTTATAACCACAAATGAAATACTGGATTGATGTGTGCTTCTTAAATCGA
The DNA here is from genome assembly GCA_030765055.1 of Mantis religiosa. Taxonomy (NCBI): domain Eukaryota; kingdom Metazoa; phylum Arthropoda; class Insecta; order Mantodea; family Mantidae; genus Mantis; species Mantis religiosa. The sequence continues at coordinate 22,305,068 of CM060960.1, read as the reverse complement.
CGCATTTCCATTTAAGGCCGGTTTCCAAGAGGAGCTGAACTGAAATCCAGATTCACGACTAAGCATGCTCCTTTAGGAAGAAATGGCGAAAGCCTCCTTAATTCTCCGCTCCCAGTAACTGTTGCATATTGCCAAGATTAAGGAGGCTTGGACACTTCCTCAGAAAGGAGCACGCTTAATCGTGATCTGGAGGGTGAGAATATGGTGATACTGGTGGAGGACACTTTCAACATTTTCTCTGAGATGTAAATAGTGTAATGTAATCTCCCAATTGTGTATTATATTCTGCCAAAGTTGCACGTGTGTTCTATTATTGGTTCAAAAGTTATGACTTATTGAAATGGTTCAGGTTTATATGGATCACACATTTCGACCGAGTGAATTTTCTGAAGTATCGTTCGTTGTGGATACCATGCAAGTATCGTGCGGAGGTATTGCAAGCATGGAGAATCTGTAGAACCAACGGAATAAAAGAAAACAAAACATATAATACACCGACTGGAAAAAAGAAATGACTTGAAAACCGAAATTCAATGTCATTACTTAGTGTAACATGCTCAAGATGGGCAGCAATTGAGTGGGTGATTGGAGGGCGGAATGTAGTGATAAAGGAATTAGAAGCAATGCTTACAAATGAAACGAGAGAAGGATGAGCAAAAGAAATGTGGTAACAAAGTGAAGAACACGATTTGCCGGTGGGTCGAAGGTCGGCGGGTTCTCAGAAAGGTCAGTGAACCTCAAGGTTTCATATGAGGGCAGTGACCTTGAGAAGTAGGCACATTCCTCGCGTTGTTCCCTTCCCCGCCGCCATCATCATCTTCCTACTTTGACGCAACCCATCGACCTTGCTTCGAGTCTTGCGGCAGGATGTACCTAGTTGGTTAAATATCCAGACAGGCATAGGAAGACAATCGGGCAAACTGATAAATTTATTTAAAGTTAATTGACCTTAGCAATATATTCTGCGTATTTAGTGGAATACTTTTTTACGCTAACCGGTACTTGCTTAGCTTTGATCAAGTTTTATAATGAAACATAATTTATATGGAAAGTATCTTGTTTTAAAACAATATAACTCCATAATCCAAATAAACGACATCTACATTTTATTTTTCAATTTACGTCCTAAAATTCTCCGACATTCGTCTTTCAAGATGAGGTAAAAGCCTTATCCAGATAACTCCCCTGACCGGGATGCGAACTCAAGACCTCTTGAATGCTAGGCAGACACGCTATCATCTACGCTACAATGGCTGGCAATGAAATATACCGAAGTTAAATATTAATTTATTAACCAATTTGTTCAATATCAGAATTAATTTTTGTGCAGTTTGTTTGGAAGAGAACTTTTGGTAACATTTGTCTTCGTATTTAAGAAATCAGCTGAAATTTAATATTCTTTTCGAAACAGTTACGAGGTTTATTTAAATTATTAGTACAAAGAAGTAAATCCATACACTGACTGTTTAGTTACATAATACAAAATGGTAGATATGAGAACAGAAATGAAATTGCTGTTTGAAAGTTAATAAAACATAATCAGTCATTTACTTTTCTATGATTGGATTTTTGTTCCATTTAAATATTTTTGATACACTGGTTTAATTTAAATTATATAGAATAAATTATTTAAAAATCATCAGAATAAGTAGATATGAGTAAGTTTGCCACAGATGTTAATGCCATCTATATATAAAAGTAAGGAAATTATAATTCTAGCTATTTTGATTCTAAATAAATGTACAGCAGATTGGAATAAAACAAAAATGTCACTTCAAGCAAGCAGTCTATTCATGCGAACGCGACCATAGAAAGTCCGGCAGCTCACTAGAACACGCTGGTGAGAAAACAATTCAGTACGATATGGCAACGGTGTACCGTGACGTCACGTTTGTTTTCTGAATGAAACTGTAGTCCAATGGTTTAGCTGCGAGGGGAAGAGGAGTTGGTCTCAAGGCCGCGAAAATGGCGGCGGTAACGGTAGCAATGCAACCTACCGGTAATTTTCTACACTACGCTGGATTACGGTTCACGAAAGCTCTCGTTAGAGTGCAGCACGGTACGATGGAGCGTCCCGGGCGTTGCGGACGAATCTTGCACTATCAACGCGATAAACTGTGGTAGCAATGAATACATTTCCTGCGTTAAATTTTCAGTACATTTTCGAGGCTCCCAACGTTTAGTATTTACAGAAATGATTCTAAGGAATCGTTTTTCTATTTGCTTCACTTTAATCCAGTTAGAAACGTTTCTGGAGCGTTTCGATGTAGGAACAAATGATTGTCAAATGTCGCAATATGGGGCGCTTGTTCTTCCACGCAGTCGGGAGAAACAATTGAAGGTCGACAGTACCTTAAAGACTGATTAAACAAATCCAAACATTAATGAATAATAAACAAATTGTTAACAGATCTATATATTTATGCAGCGTGCTTTAGACGTTAACGTCTATACAATTGGTTTTATTTTGTTATATGCAAATTTTAGGATGCGATATTTTAATAAAAGTTCTTAAAAGAATTTTTGAGGAAACAAATTTCGAAAAATATTCCATATAAAGATTACTTCGGAATGGGAGGTTTTTTTTTTTTTTAAAAAAAAAACTAAGGTAACTTTGGAGCATACTGAGGATATTAAAGCCATTTCGAGAGAACGAAGACAATGTTTTTCCAAAAGAATCTTTTTCTGAATTTAACTGGCTCACAACAAGCATTTTCGGTGAAGTCTGTATAGGTTTTAAATTTTGGGTAGAATGTAATACTTGTTTAAAAAAAAAAGTTCAATAATCTTGTAATTGAAACCTCTTGATAAAAATTCAACAATTTAAAACAGTATAAGCTCGGAAATATTTAATAAACTCAAGTATATACGTTTTTAAGCCAAAGCAGATGTGTTCAGTCAGATACTTGATATTTATAATTAAGTTTTCTCCCGAACTTTAATAATTTAAATAATTATATTTAATTCTGAAATTTTTTCTTGTTACAGATGCAGCATCAGGTGGAATTTTGGAGAGCATGAGCAGTCCGTAAGTTACTTTTCATATCACTTTATTATTTTCCAAATCTAGTCAGTGTTACGGGTTCCGCAGTAATAACAATTTACGGTGTAAGAGATTAAAATATTGAGATTCGCAACTGACAAATAAGTTTAGAACAAAATTAATTTTTTTAACTTCTAATTCTCATGCAGATCGGCGGCGTGGAGTTCTGTTGGTACGGAAGAATGACGTCACGCAAATAAGTTGTTGGCAACTGCGGCGCTCCGAAATAGGCGAAAACAACTGAGGGTTGCTAGCTCCATTTCTTTTTCTTATTGTAAACTAGCGATACTGTAATGGGAATAGTGCGTAGTAAGCTTTGTTTATTAATTGTTATAATAAACTCTGGCAATGAACCAATGATCTTTACGTCAGTTTATTTGGGAATTATAGTATTGCTGGTTTACTTACTTAATGTTGACTATTCCACAATTTTGTGCTAAATTCGTTTAAGTTTTTAAATAATTATGATAAAACAATAGTAAGAATATTGTGACTTTGCGGGTTCGTAGAATTAAGTCCAATTTGCAGAAATTCTAAATGTTCTTTATTTCCGTAGAAATACACGCACGTAACATTACATCTTTCCTTAAATACCTTATTCATAATTCGAGACTGTTCTGTACAATCACTAGATGTTTCTGGAATAAACAAGGCCTCTAATGATGTAATCCGAATATTCTATCACCTTCCAGACGCGTGAAACCCTATCTGGGCCGGCAAGTCCTTTATCTCTGTGGTACACTAACCGTCTGTATTTGCCGGCCCTTTGTTCCCTCACTCAGTAAACAAGCCTTCGCGATCGTAGATAACGGTTTTTGCGATAATATATATGATGATAATGAAAATAACTCTGGCAATGATCCACTGATCTTTACGTCGCGTATTACAGTATCGCTGGTTTGCTTGCGTAATGTTGGTATTTTCCGCAGTAGCATGCTCTGGAAGTTGGCAACGCCGGAGCTATGATGTTAGAGCCACGATATCTCTACGCCGGGGATCTGCATGATTACCGACAAAAAACCTTGGTCACGCTGGCATACAATTTTATCTAAAACGAAATTCGTAATAATTATTTCGTAATTAAGTATCTTTACTGTGTGTGTGGGGAGATAGTGGTACAATACTTCGAGGTAAAGGATATAAATAATATAATAATGACAAATAGTGTAAGTATAAATTGAAATGTGTACGGAAAAGGAGAATTCTCTATTTCTGAAGACTTCTAATGGATACTCATATTGTAGCGAGTTCATTAATCCTTAAGATTTCTGCATTTAGGTTGCTAAGAACGAGGGAACAAAGAATGGATAGTTTAAAATGAGAACAGCTTAAAATTAGCGTTTCCACGCGTGTGTTAGTTACAGCCGAACTTAAAGTGCTACACCGTTTACAATGTTAATTCGGTGTTCTGTAATGCAGGCCTGAGAAACAGTACTCCCAAGGTGTCAAACCTACCTTTGCGATCACCTAAGAAGACTGCTTCCATCTAATGTGTGTATGTGTGTCAGTAGATACTGCAATTAGAGGGGAGGTTCACACCTTCAGAGTACCTACTCTTCCCCAGGCCTGATATAAGAGGTAATTTTAAAAAAGGAAATATGGCAACCTAGAATTTTGAGCAGGAACGCAAATGGAAGGCTTCAGAATACTGTGATATCCCTAGAAATATTTCAGTATGCCACTATGAACCAAATGGTTGAACCATCCCAAGGATACCACTAGGGAACACAACTTGGAGACTGAGAGGTCAAATTACCCACACCAAAACCTAGAAGATTTGGGACACTTCATAATTAAATACACAATTCTTCCTGAAATACACATACCTGTTTTATTCCAAATTATAAACACAAACACAATACAACATAACATTCCATAGGCGCGGAGAGATGTAATAAAAGCAAAGGTTAATGCAACATCTCCCGGCCAGCCAGCTCCAGATCCTTTCATGGCTGGCTAGATCACAGCTATCAGTTGTTTTCGTAGATACACTACTACGAAGATTTCCAACCAGCAAAAAGGAGCCGGACGCCTGGCGGCGACTTGACCTTACTAAAAAAAAAAAAAAAAAAAAAAAAAAAAGTGAGTATATCACAATACGAATTGCAAAACGCTGCATAAGTTCGTCAAATGTTTTGCATACATATTGCATATAGCTAGTAGATTATGATAAAAGCTTTCTGGATTATGTTTAATAAAAATATGTTAGTTTATTTCCTATTTCTTATTACAATATGTATCATATACAACTTCATACATGATATAACAGAATTAATATACCATAAATACAATATCTTACATACTCCTCATTTTGGAGTTGCATATTCCCATGCCCCATTATAATTAACCCAGGTTGTCAAGCATGTATTTAGAGGTCAGTTTCCGGTGGAGCCCAAAAAATCTACAATGAATTATTTGCTTTTAATAAGTAATTAATCAGGGACGTGTTTTTATCATGTTAGTAAAAAATAAAAACACATGTAATATTATATGCACTTGACTTTCTCCACCCAAGCTTCTACATATTGTTCGTAGAGTTTGTTTTTGTCTTATTTCTTTGGATAGTCTGTAGAAAGGCCTTGCACATTGCATATTTTTTGTACTTTTATCTGAGATAAGTTGATATAAGCAGTAATCAAATATTTAAAAAGTGAACCACTGATTGATGCATTTGAAGTATTAGTTCTCATTGAATGAAAAAGGGAATAGGAACTTAGAACTTAAAAATTACATAGCTTTAAGTAAGAATCTGGGAATTCTAATCAACAAATTATAATATATCAGAATTTGTTAACTTTGCAATACATCATTGTAATCGACATTATTTGTGTATTTTAACGAGTTTTACAGCTGCTGTGCAGTAACTTCTCGTTTCTCTTTAATAACTTCATGTCTGCCTGACAATAAATAGAGACGTTCAGATGAGAAGCTTGAACACATTTTTTCGATTTATATTAAACTAAGTTTTATTTCAGCTATTTATTAAAATATTGAAATCATAATTCATTTGGGGGTCCGGACACTCTGGACCCCCCCCCCCCCCCCCTTAAATACGCACCTGCAGGTTGTGTATATAATGGAGCATTTTAAAACTTAGGATCTAGATTTTTGTTTCCCTTTATACCTTATACTATTTTCCCTAGTTCTCATTAGTCTTCCCTATTTTCCAAAGCCATTTTTGTCTTACCTTATCAATAAATTTTCCCAATTTTATTATGTTTTTTCTGATCTCAGATTCAAGATTCTTTTGCTTCTTACTTCATTTGGTATGTTTTGCCACTTATGCAAAATAAATTCGTCTCTCCAATATTTTGTTTTTTGACAATCAAATATATAATGCCAGTACTATCTTTTTCACACATTGGACATCTTCCCTTAACATGTCCATTCCTTATACCCCTTAAGTATATTACTTCTGTTCTAAACCATGCCAACCATTCTCTTCCTACTCTATCACAGATGTCAATATATTTTTCTCTGTCCCAATCAATGTTTTATATAATTTTAGAGATCTTTTGTTAAAATTAGCCCGTAATTCTTGTTTTTCAATATCCTCAATTCTTGTTTTTACTTTCCAGAATCCTTTTTCTATTCTTCCACTAACCACAATGAACCCATACCTATTTCCTGTAAAATATTTTGAATTTTATGTATCAGTCTCTCTCCCCTTTATTCTTGTTTGTACTATCACAGTATTTTCCTCATCTAAACTCCATATTTTGAGCCAGTATTTCAGAATTCTTTCCATCACCTTGCTTTTGTAACCTAATCTTCCTAATTCCATTAAAGCCGCCTCATTCGGTGAGGATCTAGGTAAACCTAAAACAAGTCTACAGAATAGTGTATTTATAACATTTATCGCTTTTCCTCCTTCATCTGGCCCCCATATTTCTATTCCATATACCATTCTGCTTTCTACAATTGAACCAAACACCCTTTCTAAACATTTTACTTGCATATATGGTATTTTATTAATACATGATCTAATAACACTCGTAGCACATTTTTCCATGTGCCAGTGCTTTCCTTTTTTGGTCACTCCATTCACCATTACTAGATAATCTCATCCTAGGTAATCAATATTCTTAATCACCTCAATTTCTGAACCTTCCCACCACCATTGTATAATATAAGTACAGTATAAATATGGAAGGACGGCCACGCCATGGCTGAGTGGTTAGACCGCTTGGCTCTCACCTAGGCGGTCCGGATTCGATCGCAGACAACCGCAAAGTGAGATTTGTGGTGGAAAACATGTCGCTGGGGTGGATTTCCTCCGGGTGCTCCGGTTTTCTCCGCAATCATTCCACCAATTGTTCCATCATCCATTCATCCCAAGCGTTGGACCGACCCCCCAACCCTGATCTCATCTATCAGGTCAATATGCTTCAGCTCCCTCGCTCTGAGGGAACCTAAGCCACTCCTGAAATCAGCATTGGTAAGGAAGGGAGACATAAAAGTAAGTAAATATGAAAGGCATGGCCAGTCATTTAGCATTCTCATATCCGCCAGAATTTCGTCCCATATCAATCGCATCAGTGCCTCATAGGAAGCGAAATACGGATGTAGATGCAATGTTTATTCTGAAGTTCTTTTCTAAACATTTAAGTTCCGAATTTAAGAATGAAAATTTCAACTCATGAATGATGAACCAGAGTTTCTGGCAGAAAGCTCTCTGCCAGAAGAGAAGGAAAGTATGTTACAAGATTCGAAAAGTCGTGGGTTCGATCCCAGCTGTCGGTCTTTCTGACCCATATGATTATTTTGGTTCCCTTACTTCATTTTAAACGACCGCGCCCGGTCGGGTGGTACACCAAGATCTACATTGGTAGCCGAGCTTGTTATGGCAAGGACATTGAACATCGCACTTCAACTTCAACCTAGACTTCAACTTCTAGCAAGACCTGGAAAAACCTGTCAATGAAGTCGGAACCAAGGACTGTGCTGTTTGAGTTCTTCCATGTATCTATACTTATCTATGTGAATAGAGATTATGTACCTAAACTGTTACCTACAGTAGCATTTCTTTCTCTACCCAATATTGAAACCATTTTCAAAGAATTTTTTTCTACCTGTTTCAGGTTAATCGAGATAAACATGTCTATAAGAGCTTCTATTATCATATAGATACCACTGCAATAGGGAATTACCAATCCTTTAAGCAAAATAAATCTCGTTTGTTAACGACGCTGTCAATTGACAGGATCCTATTAGCACCGGCAGTATAGTGGAATTTCGTCCCGCAAAAATTATTTTACGTGTAAGTAAATCTGACATGAGCCTATCGCTTTTAAGCACACTTAAAAGCCACCGATGTGGTCTGGATTTCAACCCATGACCCTGGGATATATAGACAAGAGGTACTCTTTCAGGTTGAGTTTCTGGATTTTTTTTTTTTCCTCTGGAGTTTCCCTTGTCCTGGGAATTCTAAGCTCTGGGCCCTGGATTAAGTTGAACATCACTTCGTCCATTTCATTTATTAAAAGCCCGCCTGTGTAGCGTTGTAGTAGCGTGTATATCTCACTCTCAGTAGCTCTCGATATCGAATCTCGGTTAGGTTGAGTTACCTGGATAATGGGTTTTTCCTTATCCTGAAAGATGAATGTCAGGTAACTCTAAGAACTATGGAACCTGGGCTCATTTGAGCATCATTTCACTCATTTCATTCAGCATTCGATATGACTTAACAGCGGAGGCCGTTATTTTAAGTCCTTTTCGATGCGTATGTGGGTAGCGTGGGATTGGGATTTCATTACGGAGGGGATTCGGTACGTAGGCCACCATGCTGGGCCCATTGTTCCTATGCTCCCTAATGGGGGCTCCCCCTGGAGGAAGGATGAGGCGAAGGAAACAGAGGGCGGCCAACCCAAGGAGCCACGACACAACAGAGGGCAGGGTCTCTACAGTTTACTTAAACTTGCCCCGACAAGCCAGGACAACAAACTCGCTCCCCCACAGCAGGACGGCAACGAGCCCAGCAGCCGAGCCCCAAAGTCCCTGGCTGGTGGTCCCGAAATGGTCCCCGCAGAGGAGCTGAGACCAGACACCGACCTACTCGAGGAAATAGTTTGCCTCAGAGCATATCAGAGCATGCACCGCCGAGACACCCGCCGGCACTTCTACCCTGAAACAGACCACCAGATGAGATATGAAATGATAATGGAGATGAAATGGAGGGACAGAAAAGTCGGGGGATGTAATTAACCTACCCAGAATTCACCTAGCGATCCGGAAAACCCCCCAAAAAGCCCATTGGTCAGGTAGGTTTGCCACAGGAATGAAACCCGGGCCTTCAGTATGCCGACCACAGACGAAACCGCATGGGCCATCCCGCTCAGTATGTGGGGTACCGTGACTTCCTCACATTCCAGAGGTCCCGAGCTCGAATCTGGGGTAAGTTATCTGAATAACACGTTTCCAGAGGATTCCCCTTATCCTGAAAGATGAATGTAGGGTGACACTTAAGCTTTATGGACCCTGGGTTCATTTGAGCATCATTTGAACCATTTCTTTCGTCGTCCAGTATAATTTACGTTGGATGACGTAAATTTAAAAGCCCGCCGTAGGTGATAGCGTCTCTGCCTTATGCTCAAGAGATCCGAGTTCGAATCTCGGTCAGTGATAAGATTTTTTCCGAGGTTTCTCGTTATGCCGAAAGATGAATGTCTGGTAATTCTAAGCTTTACGGACACTGGGTTCATTTGGGCTTTATTTCACCATCCGATATGATTTACTTTAAAGAACTTTAGATATATTAAAAGAAGGATTAATTAAAAAAAAAGAGAAAAGAAATGTTGCCCTGATATTCCATCCTATTTTCACGGCCAGGACATCAAAATACGATTGAGATCCCATTTAAGAAAAGTTTACCTAATGGAAATACAAAACTAACAAGGAATATCTCCAGAAACAATTTACATGCCCTCTGTACCTAAGTTGTGGGGAAGGTAAAATGTATGAGAGTATATTATGAAACCAAGCCAAGAGGGGAAACAAAAGTTCAAAGGAATAGTTCTTTTGTTATTGAAGTCCCGTTACGAAGCATTTCCGGTTGCCATTATAGCCCAAGAATAGGGGACGGGAAAGAGTTTGCCAACTGGCAGGTCGTAAAATATGGAAGTTCAGTGCTCTTTTAGAGCAAAGAAGCCGACGTTAGGAATCTGAATGGAAGTAATTATTACGCAATAAGCCAAGTTCAGTGTCTAATTAAATATCAAGTGGGCGTACTCGAAATATCGGGAAGAAATAATTTTGGAGGTCCAGTTTAGGTCAATTTCTGCTGCTACATGTGTATGTACAAGAGATCCAGTTAAGACAGGCCTCAAAGGATTTTTGCACTACAGGTCATGTAGGCCCTTGGCCTCCCTAGCCACCCTCCGCCATTCTACTCGGTCCTCTGCTTTCCTTCTCCAACCTTTAACCCCCAACTTTGTCACCATCTACGTAATCTACCCATCTTTTCCTGTAATGTTCCTCTTCTGCCATCCAGCTTTCCTACGAATATCTTCTTAACTACACTGGTTTCCGGCATTCTCTGCACACTGCCAGTCCACCTTATTCTTCCTTGTTTAATTTTCACTACATTTGGTTGTCCAAATAGACCCTGTAACTCCTATTTAGTCCACATTCTCCATCCGTCCAAGTCCCTTATCGCTCCAAAATCTTCCTTTCCCACCATAATAAACCACTGTTATTCTGATTGTCAACACCCAGCTTTCTGAACCATACATTATTGGTCTCAGTACAGTTGTATATATTTTAATTTTAGTATTCCTACTGACGTTCCTTGATTTAAACATATTCTGCAAGGCATAAAAACATCTGTTATCACTTGCTATTTTTTCTTGAATTTCCACTGATGTTCTATTATCTACTGTTTCTGTAGATCCCAGGTATTTAAAATTTTCCAATCTTTGATATTCTTTCTCATGTAATTTAACTGTAGGTTCTTTTCGTGCATCCCCATCACCTCCCATCTTCATAGATGCTGTGCTTTCTCTTCCAACACTACATAACTTTCCTCAAAAGCTCTTATATTCCTTGCGAGAATTGCCACTCGTCAGCATATGCCACTATTTGTACTGATCTGGAAAGTATGCTTCCTCCAGGGTGTATGGGTAATTGTAGGATTACTTTTTCCAGTGCTAAATTAAACAGCAGTATGGATAGCACATCTCCTTGTCTCAACGGTAAACATACCTGATAAATCTTGTTCCATTCTAACACAGCATCTTGTGAATTCCATAGTCATACTTGTCAATCTCGCCAGTTTCTGTGGTATTCCGAACACTCTCATCTGATAGATTTTAGCTCTATCCAGGCTATCATACGCTTGTTTAAAATCTACATACAGCTGATGAAGCTGTGTGTCATATTCATAAAACTTTTCCAGTATTTGTCGTAATATAAAAATCTGGTCTAGTGTAGGGCCTTGTTTCCTAAATCCTGCTTGGTAATCCCTAAGTATCTTTTCAAACCATCGCTCCAGTCGTATGGCAAGTCTCTTGCTAAACATCTTGTAAGTTCCATCTAGCAGTACAGTCCCACGGTAATTTCCACACTCTGCCTTGTCTCCTTTGTGTATTGGACAGATTATTCCCGCTTTCCACTCATTAGGCATTTCTTCCTTTGTCCATATTCTCAAAGGAAATACTTCTTATTAAATAAAATTTGTTTACATTCTCCTTTTTACATTAATTTTGGACTAAAATTAATATACAGAAGCTATAAATAAGCGATGACAAAGCGTTTCCGTTAGGGTTGTAGTTTGTCACAAACATTTTGTCAACATTGTATAAAACAAGTTTCACAAAATTGCAAAAATCAATGCAGATATGGGAATTTTCAAGGACAATTCTACAATTTACACCTTAAATTACGCAGATGACCAAATAGTCGGTCTAGTCAACGCGAGTGCAGTTGTCTCACAAAGGAAACGGACCCTACCGCCCACTAATGACCGTCATAAATCTTTATCCACACTTCAGAAATGGAACACTGTCGTTGAGGACCAATAGCAACCCTGATTTACTCGAAGTGACAGTCGCATGTCTACTCCACGTGGAGTCTCAGTTGCCAAAGTTCAAACTTCCATTAGATCTGTTTCATTACGTGCAGAAATTCGTTGTGTGTCACGATGTGGAGACCGTGGGAGGGAAATGCAGTGGTAAATGCAAATGAAGTAGTAGATAACTTTCAGTCGAGTGAAAATAATCAAAGTGAAGACAAAAGTGGGAATGAATTGAAAAGTATTGCTGGGCCGAGTTATGTTACTGGAGAAGCCTCAAAAAACAAAGTTATAACGAGAACTCTTTCTAAGCAAATTCAAGCGCTTGTTTTGTACACATAAATATGTGCTGAAAGAATAATCTTGGTAAGGGGTCATGCAATGAACCTGAAATTCTGGGTATTCACAGAAATACAGTAAGAAAAATGGTGACGAAAATAATACCAAAGACTCCGATCACGTGTAAAAACAAAAGGAAACGTTTATCTGAAGTAGATAATTTCACATGCGTTTTAATTCGCCGAGAAATTTATAGATTCTATGCAAAAGGGAGAGCGCCCACCTTAGACGAATTGGTTGCACATTTGCAGGAAATTTGTGATTTTCCTTATGGACACTGTACTTAGCGCGGCCTCCTAAAGGAGCTGGGTTTCAAATACCGCACTTTGAATAAGATAAGGGTTATTATGGAATCCAGTAGAATTGTAGCTTGGCGATATAAATGTTTGTCAAAACTAAGGAAGTATCGCAGTAATGAACATAAGACAATTTAGACGAAACCTCGTAGGATACCCATGACGTATCGAGAAAGGTGGCAATCTTGCAGATAGGACGGGGAGAAGGAGGGCCGGGGTTGTAAAACGATTATAAGGGTTCCGTCAAAAGTCGGCCGAACTGCACTCGCGTTGAGTAGACATAACTTTAATAGCTCAGGACTATGAAGATTTAGAGTATGAGTAGAAAACTACTTCACTTCAGGGATTAGGCATTTCTGCCTGTTCCGTCTTCGCATTCCATCAGCTATTCCCATCTTTTTCTAGAGCGTCTTCTTCCACGAGGATTGTATCTTCTTACTAAAACCGGTACTCTTTCTTCGTCGATTCTATTCATGTTCTTTCCAGTTCTGTATATTTTCTTCTGTTTTGTCCTGTAATTTATATATGTCTAGTTCCTCTCGAAAAGTTTCATTTCTTATTAAATCTCGTCTAGTACATTCTTTAACTCTACTTATGAACCTCATTTCTGCTGCATGTATCTTACTTTTATCTTTCTTTTAATATGCAGGACTCGCTTCCGTACCTGAGCACTGGAACTGCCGTCGTTTTATAAAATTTTAACTTTTTTTTTCCTTACTTTGTTTTTCAATGTTCTTGCTATAGTTCCACATATCTGCTGAAATTTCTTTATTTTGTTTTCTTCGTCTTTGTCTGGATCAAAGCTTACATCACAGCCCAAATAGCTGAAATTCGAGACATTTATTTTCAATGCTTATTTTTGATCTTAGAGGATATATTCCTCGATGTGCAATTATTTTCGTTTTCTTTGTTGATATATTTAGATTGTGTTCTTTTCCCAGTAAATATATTTTATTTAGGGAACGTTGAAGGCTTTCTTCATTTTATTGTATTGTTACATCATCAGCATAGAGTATTACATTTAAGTTCTATTTAGCTGAATTCCTTCACCCACTTGTTTTCGCCAAATTTTTATCAAATCGTCCAAGTATATATTAAATGGTGTGTGAGAAAGACTACATCCCTGTCTTTTATGCAGTAGCATGGAAAACTTATTGAAGTATATAATAAATCGGGTTTAAAAAGTAATTTAAAGAAAACAATCTATTTGTCATGCGGAGATGAAAAAGACCTACACGGCATCGGATGCATTACAATAAGTGAAAAGTTCAAATTGTGGTCAAGAAGAGGACATTAAGTATATATTTGTACCATCTAATTTGCATAATTGGTAAAGTTTGTACAACCTAATGCATGACAAAGGAAGACTTATTGAAGCATAGAATTAAACGTTTGTGGCATTAGCAATTTCTGATGCATTCTGTGTTATTGGCGTGAACTGTTTTAAGTTTGCCTTTTCTAGCTTCCACAAGGATGAGATTTCAACACAAAGAAGCACGTTTTAAGAATCTGCCGCCTAAATCACTTATATTAGTATTATAACGGCAATAAAATGTACAATGCTGTCATTTCTGCCTAATTAATGAATAGGAAAATGGGTTTTAAATCCCTGACGTAGAGATTTGGGCATCCCTAAATTGTACGTCCAGATAGTTAATGTATTGTGCGTAAGATGGCGGAGCTGCGAGTTGTGGGCACTCCTGACATCTAGTGGAGTAATGCTGAACACATCCAGAGGGCGTAGCATAGAAGTTGAGGCACAGACCGCTAGATGGCAGGGCAATAGGGACTGAGCGATATAGTCCTCGCAGATTAAGCATTCCAGCTTTGCGTAGATACCTACAGCGGAATACTGAATCAGATTTAAAAGTTCAGTACCAGAACCCGAGGCATTTTGATCCCTGACCGTGGCGTTTATTCTCGTAGTTTAAAATGCATTCACAAAAAAGACAAACAGTTCTAACATAAAAGTGCAGATCTCTTTAAAGCTTTGAAAAGTGCTTGCGTTATTTCTCGCGATATCATGCAAAGAGAATGAAATTTGAAATAAAACACTGAGAAAATGAGTCTTTAGAAATTGTAACCATTACTCCAGCCTTATATGCCTAAAACGAATTTTGCAGCGAAACCTATGAAATAGATAACAAAATAATGTTCGTAAGAGTAGTTTAAGACAAAGCTACTTAGAGAAAGTCAGGTGAATTAACATGGCACATTTATCTTGCAAACTCTTTCATTTTTTCAAACTCATATTAAAAGAAACTTCTTTCACAATCCGGAATTGAAATGTTGCATCGGATAAAGCCACTTTACATTGGTGACCTTTTTATTTAAATCATAAATAATATCTGTAAAATAATTCGAAATTTTTTACTGTATTTATATTAATCTCCGTGCATTGTGTTAAACATTTTGAAGTGTTTCGAAAGAAAGCTACAAAAATAGTTGAATAGTTTCTTAATGGAGTTTTTCTCGAACATGGACTTTGTATCTAATGACTTGCTAAAGGAACAAAAAGAATCCCTTCAAATTGGCCTATACACGAGATTCATTTTTGAAATATTAGCTCAAAACATTTCAGTTGATGAAAGCAGCACGAAGAAACGGGACGTTATTCAGCTATTTATTATACGCGAGCACGTTTCAGCAAATGTAATGTCATCGATTCCTTATTCACCGTTCATAATCGAACTTAATCTATACCTTTTAACCATGATGCTCAAAGACTGATAACTGGTTTCTTTACATGCCGAGATTTCACTGTAAATACTGCGTATTTTAGAATGTGTACCACAACTCAACTAAACAGTCAATTTGTATTTAAGTTCGTCATTCAAGGATGCAATAC
Source organism: Mantis religiosa (assembly GCA_030765055.1). Lineage (NCBI taxonomy): Eukaryota > Metazoa > Arthropoda > Insecta > Mantodea > Mantidae > Mantis > Mantis religiosa. The sequence continues at coordinate 22,289,535 of CM060960.1, read as the reverse complement.
GGGGATTTTCAAGAAAAATCGCTCATCCCGAACTACCCTTCACATGGAAAATATTTGGTTAGTCTCGATTTCTTCATGAATTGTTCCAAAGTGTTTGATTTAAATACCATTTTTTAAGATAAAGTACCTAATAAATACTATCAACATTATTTTTTTCTTTTTTCTTTTCGTTTCACCCTTTTTGGAGTACGTTGAATCAACCATTTCCCTACGTGCTGTACTTTTCTTAGTTCCCAGTATTTCTTCATTCTAGTCTTTTTTCCCTTCTGCCGAGATAATGGGTTTGGATTTTAATGCATTTTATCTTTGAACCTTATGTTTTCGTTTTTAGTTATTACTTTCGCTGTCCCGTCAAGTAATGAACTTTCTGTGATTTTTAATTCTGCTAAGACTTTTTCAGTTTCTTTAAACCAGTTAGGTTTTGTTTTAGAGTTACAAAAGAAATCAAAGATTTGTTTAGTTAATCTGCTAGAGTTCATTCAGAGAAGATGGACATAAAAGTTTATCCTCCTTTTTCGCATCGTATGAGTTTTTCACTTTTCTTGTAGAGTTTCATTCCTGATGTATATTATCTTATCTTGAAATTTTGGTCCTATGGTCTTTCTTAATATTTTCCGTTCTTTTAATTCGAGCTTCTCTATCTGACCCTTGACATCCATGTTGAGTGTTTATGATGCGTACAATGCTTCTGGTTTAATCACTGTTTTATAATGTTTAATTTTGGATCCCCATGATAGTGAAACATTCTGTTTAATACAGAAATAGGTTAAAAGGAAATAGTTTTATTAGTAAACCTGTTTTTGTAAATAGAGGTGCAAGACAGGGGTGGCCTACCTCGTAGCGTAGATGGTAGCGTGTCTGCCTCACGATCAAGAGGTCCCGAGTTCGAATTTGTCAGGGCGAGTTACCTGGTTAAGGTTTTTCCGGGGTTTTCCCTTATCCTTCAAGACGAATGTCAGGTAACTCTAAGCTCCATAGACCCTGGACTCATTTGAGCATAATTTCACCCATTTCATTCACCGTCTGATTTAACTTAACGTTGGAGGACGTAAATTAAAAAAAAAAAAAGGTGCAGTTCAACACCGACTGTTTTTAGTATAATATATAGACGATGCCATAAGACTATGGAAAAATCATAAGGTAGAAGGAATACAATTAGATCGAAACACAAAGCTTAGTCTACTACTATATACAGAAAAAATGAAAATAATTTACAGAAGGCCATATATGTTGAATTAAGTGTTAGACTATGAACTAAAGTATTCAGTTTTTTTGTATCGTTGTAAAATCAATTACGTTTAGTAAGCACAGTACTGTAGAAATATATGCTCATTATTTTGCGGACATTAAATTAGTATTACGAAAGAAGTTCCTTATTTTCATGTTTTATTCAATTTGTATTGGGTTCGGCCCCAATTAATGTAAAGAACAGATATTCAAGCCACGACAGCTGAGAGCTTTCTATTCAGCCTACTGTGCTATTGTATACTTACAACAAAATAAAAAGTTCTCTCTATTAATAAGAAGTATGTAGATAAAGGAATAGTTTTTTTTAAAAAAAAAACTTGTAGAAAACAGAAAATAGTGTGGTGGTTTGAGTTTTTAAATTTAAGCTGGTCATTAAATTTTTTGAGCTTCTGTGTCGGAATAATTAACAATAAATGTTTCATAACCTTGATTTACCGAAAAGTTATCAGCATTTGTGGTATATCCTCCGTGTGTAAACACAGAAATGCTTTAATAGCTAGCGCGTTTACCAACTCGTTGAGTTTTTCTGCTGGAAAGGATGTTTACAACGTAAGGACAATAAATCGCGGTGATAAGGGTTGTGCCAGTGCAAGGACCTTCCAATTGTTCCTGGAATTTGGGGCAGCAGAGGAAGGTTAGAGGTCTGGGGGTCAACACGTTATCGCATCGCTCTTCCTGTTGCCTGGTGTACACCAGCTGAGCTCAAAACTCGTAGTGGCAGGATGGATGTGCTCTACTCGTATCTAAGGTAACTATTATAAACGCGGTTAAGGATCCTTAGCATGGCTTCCTTTGAAAGGGAAGTAAAGCTGGTGGTCCTATAGATTTACGACACGTAAAAGAACCTCAAGTATAATAAAAAGACTTCTGAGCAAAAATAAGCTGTCTTTCATGCCCAATATAGAAAAAAGTTGCACATCAGAAGCTAGCAGAGATAGTTTACCATTAATAACTGAAAATTGTTTTTGTCGATAGTCACAGGCTATGTATTTTGTAAGGGACTAAAATGCGATTCTCCTTAAAGCATACCATTAATCAAAATTGTTTGTGGAGGTACATTCTTTGTTATTAGTTTGAAATTCCAAATACTTGACTGAAATTTCATGAACATTTTCAAAAAATCACCTTTTCTTTTTAGTCTATAAAATAGTGTAAGCCTTCCTGAATCCAAAGAATGCTTAGGTAGCTTTCGCAAGCCATTGTAAATCATCTGATCTAGTTTGAAAGTTATGCGAATGTTAGTGTGAGATATGAATTCTAATTTTTTATCCTGGTTTTAGCTGTGTCAACTGATTTGTACGAAAACAACTCCTCCGGAAGAAAATTCTGTATGGTTGCATTGAGGTCATCTGTCAATTTTTTTTTCTTTTCCGCCAATATTGCTCGTTCAGTCAGCGAAAAGCACGTTAAATAAGCTCCGGTTTCGAGTCTGAAGTGACAGAAATCTGTGGTTAATGTAATTAATCCGGTCTCAATGGCGACTTTGTCGGGGACGAGTGAAATGTCTTTTAAGGAATGGAATATCTTTGTAATGCTTTTGTTTGTTGAAAATAAGTCGTGTGTTCCATAAACGTTTGCGTGCATACTTTTAAATTTAGCTAATAAACCGGTCCATTATCACTTAGGCTTTTGTCTCACCTTTTAAACCTTCCTTTGACTTGTACAAATATTTGAAAACCAAAGTTAGGCAAATCGGTTCAGCCGTTCTCGAGTTTTCGTGAGACTAACAAACGTCGATTTATATATGATGCACCGCTTTAATGACTTGTATATATTAAAATATACACAAATATTACACAATATACACAAAATATTATACAATATTACAAGTAACATGGAATATGCCTCGGTTGTATGGTCACCTATGTTTAAATGTTATAACGGTCACCTGGAGAAAATTCAGAAAAGATTTCGGATGGATGGATGGAGGGAGGGAGGGAGGGAGGGAGGGAGGGTCAAAATCACGGCGTATTCCATATATGCAGCTGCTAAAGGAATTCCAAATAATGCGACTCTGTTCGTAGAATACCTGCTGATCAATTATTCCTTTATAAACTTGTAAATGGCCTGGTATGTGGTGAAAAATTACTTAGTCAAATCAAGTACAGTGAACTCTCTTTTAATATAGAACTGGATCATAATTTCTCCTACAAGCAATTTAAGAAACAATTATATGCAGGATTAAAGGCATGTGATTTTCAATTGTTATTTATGTTTAATACGTTACCAATGGTCTTGTCTTCGATTGTACATATATATTTTTTTTTTAGTCTTAGTTTTTTTTTTTTTTTTTTTTTTTTTTTTTTTTTTTTTTTGGTATTCTGGTTTGTTACTTTGTATTGCACTTAAATTTGTATATGTTTAGTCTTAGTTTTCTGTATTACATTTTGCATTGTCGTTTCTCGTAACTTTATATGTATATTTAAGCATGTTTGTAAATTATTACGTATGTAGCTACTGTAATTGGAGCATTGCTCTGTTGTAGCCCAACAAATAAAATATTTGTAATTACGACACAGAACTGTCTGAAATAGGCAGATGCGAATAATGTACACTAAGAGGGTGAGGGGGGGGGGGGGGGTCCGGAAAGGGGAGGGTCATGGCGGCGACTTGAAAGGGATAGGACATCCACACCTCACTCTTGGTGGTCTACTCCGACACTCCCCTTATTCTTTCATATCACTGCTACATCTTGAATAAGAAGACGAAGAGGCTTTACATTTGAAGGATAATTAAAAACACGTTGATTTATCTTAAAATATTTGATTTTTGCTTAAAGCATTTTTCCTATAAGAAATATGTAATAAAACTAATTTTATGAACTTATATTTCGATTAATGAGATAGGTAGGAAATGCATCTGAAAAACTAGTGGTAGAAATGAATGGTGTTAGACAAGGATGCCTATTGTCATCCACACAGTTTAATATTTATCTAAACGATGTCATAGAATCTTGGCTGACAGATTTAGAAACTAATTTTGAAAACAGTGACAAAGTGATTATAGTTAATACAGAGGACATACTTCAGGTAGCTGTTTACATTTTAAATAAAGCTAAGTAATGTAATTAAATAAGTGTCAACTTTAAAAACGTAAGTAATAGTGTTCATAAAAACAAATCACAAAGATCCAAAATAGTAGTTCAATACTGAAATTATTGAACAGGTTTCCAAGTTTAAGTATTTGGGATGCAAATTATCGTACCATGGATGAATAGACATGCAAGGAAAAGTTCAGAAATACCAATATAAAATAAGCGAGTTGATTCGGATTGGCGGGCAACTAGTTTTATTTTTCCTTTCAAATCTGCTTCTTAGAGGTAGTGTATTGTTTTGGAACGACTTTTGTGGGCGATGCAATTGCCAGAAACAGTTTAATGTGCAATACGATTGTGTTTCTTCGGTCTAAGTGAGAAGTCGTCGTTCTTTTCCGGATAGGTATGTAATTGACAACATGACTTTCATAAGTACACAATGTGATGCAGTGCGATCCATATAAACCTGAACCGTTTGAATAGGCCATAACTTTTGAACCAATAATAGGACCCACGTGCAACTTAGGGAGAACATAATACACAATTAGGAGATTACATTACACTGTCTACATCTCAGAAAATATTGGAAGTGTCCACCAGGATCTATACATGTTTGTACTCGTCTCACCATGTTCTCTGAAGTTTTACGGAGAGTAACCTCGCCAGTGTTACTTATTTCGGTTCGAATGGATTCCTTGAGAACGTCAATTGTCCGTGGCCTATTCTTGTACACTTTAATTTTAGATACTCCCACAAGAAAAAATCCGTTGAGGTTTGGTCAGGGGATCTGGGGGGCCACAGACCTTTTGAGATTATTCGATTATCAAAGAAACTGGTTACAAGTTCCATGGTGTCATTAGATGCATGGCACGTTGCTCCATCTTGCTGGAAATAGCCTTCTCTCAATTAGATGTCATCGAGCTGCTCCACAGATGTCCATATAAACTTCAGTGTCTACAGTGGTGTCAAAGAAAATTAAGACATTTAATACTGTCAACTGTCAACAATTGTCATTGACAGTTCTCCCAGAGACACAGATCTTTAAAACAAATTTCTACATTCTACGGTCTTTCAAAAGGAAATTATGGCCTATTGAAATGGTTCAGGTGTATATGGATCGCACTGTACCTGCCAGTAATATTATGCAAGAAATTAATCGAGTGTCACATTGTCAGTTACCGCTTCCAAAGAAGAAATCACTGCATATCTCAAAGACGATTTGTCACCTCTTTCTAGTACATTGGATTACTGAAAAACAAATTAAATTTAAAAAAAGTCGCTTAATATTTGTGTATTCTACCTGCAGCAGGTAAAGAGCCATCCCTAAAGAAACCCCTTTTGTAACAATGGATAGAGAAAATCACTTGAATGTAACTCATAACTTTCTTTTATCGCATAGGGTGTTGTGGAATTAATAATACTGTGAAATGAAGCATATTTAGTACAAAATGAGGTAAGTTGGCGACACTACATGATGCACATGTATAGCATTCCTGGCCAGCTCCATGGCGTCATGATGACGTTCAGGAGAGGCTGACAGCGAGGATGGAAAGCGATGTGTCATTCTTGAAGCCCACCCACTCTGCTCGGACCAGCATCCAAGGTCCAGCCGTAACTCACAGATGGTTGCAGCGGTCATTGCGAACCGTCTTAACACTTTTTTTCCTTTCGGTTTTCTGAAAGGATAACGATGGACTGCAATAGGCTAGTGAAACACACACAGTTGTGGTCACTATAATTACAAAATCAATTTTCGGCTAAGTAATGTAAATAGCATCTTTTCATAAGATCTCACAAAACTAAGGGGGTTTGTAGCGCGTTCTCCTTTAGTAATTACACCAAAATGTAAGAGAAATAATCGTTAGAATTGTTAAATCACTGTCGAGAAAATGGCTGAATATTTGTAGGCCATTGGCAATAAATGATGCAAAAACAAAAGCAATCTTCTTTGGGGTAGAGTTCTCATCTAAAGAATTTTGGTTATTAATCCGAACTAGGTGGTATCGAAGTATGTCTTAATTCTTTTCCAATTTACTCTCCTGGTAAACTTGTATCCTTCCCCAGATGCTTAGATAGACGCCTGTATCAGCCCGATACCTGGTATGAGGGTGATGAAATAAATATGAAATGTCTGCAGTGGGTGAAAGGAAAGGTGATTATAATTAGTCGGTGGAATAAATGGCGGGGGAAACTGGGGACCCGGAGAAAGCCCACCCAGACTACCTTTGTCCATCACAAATCCCAAATGTGGTCCGCTGTGTCTAATCCTTCGATAGATTTAAATTTTATGTTTACATAATTGAAAGTTTTTGAATTTAATTTTGTTAGATGAAGAATGAAAATACTTAGACGTCACTTTATTGCCAGCTCTCGTGGCTCTTTTTTTCCTTTTTTTTAAATTACGTCTTCCAACGTTAAGTCATATCGGAATTAATGAAATGGGTGAAATGATGCTCAAATGAACCCAGGTTCCAACATTCATAATTGAGGATAAGGAAAATCCCCAGGATAAAATTTATCCAAATAACTCACCTGACCGAGATTCGAACTTGGGACCTCCTGAATGTGAGGCAGACACGCTATCATCTACGCTGCAGAGGCGTGCTCTCTCTCTCTCTCTCTCTCTCTCTCTCTCTCTCTCTCTCTCTCTCTCTCTCTCTCTCTCTCTCTCTCTCTTTTTAATTTACGTCCTCCAACGTTAAGTCATATCGGACGATGAATGGAATGGGTGAAATGATGCTCATATGAGCCCAGTGTCCATATCAGACTCCCAGCTCCCAAGTCCCCTATTTGTGTCTCGTCACTTAGTGTAAAGTCTGTTTAGTTAAAGCATGTGCACGTCGGCTTCTGCATTTGACGAACCCTTATAATTGTTTTACAACCCCCGACCCTCCTTCTCCCAGACCGTTCTGCAAGGTTGCCACCTTTCTCGGTACGTCATGAGTATCGTACAAAGTTTCGTCTAAATAAATAATCTTATGTCCATTACTGCAAAAGTTCCTTAGTTTTGACAAATATATACAAGTCTACTGGATTCCATAATAACCCTTATCTTATTCAAAGTGCGGTATTTGAAACCCAGCTCCTTTAGGAGACCGCGCAAAGTGAAGCGCCCATAAGGAAAATCACAAATTTCTTGCAAATGTGCAACCAATTCGTCTAAGGTGGGTGCTCTCCGTTTTGCATAGAATCTATAAATCTCTCGACGAATTAAATAGCACATGAAATTTTCTACTTTAGAGAAACGTTTCCTTTTGTTTTCACACTTGATCGGCGTCTTTGGTATTCCTTTCGTCACAATATTTCTCACTGTACTTCTGTGAATATCCAGAACTTATCAGGTTCATTGCATGACCCCTTACCAAGTTTATTTCTCAGCACATATTTATATGTGTTCAAAACAAGCGCTTGAATTTGCTTAGAAACAGTTCCCGTTATAACTTTGTTATTTTTTAGGTTTTTCCAGTAAAATAATTCGGCCCAGTTATTCACAATGTCTTCACTTTGATTATTTATCTCTGCTTCATTTGCATTTACCACTGCATTTTCCTCCTACGGTCTCCACATTGTGACACAAAACGAATTTCTGCACGTAATGAAACAGATCAACTAGAAGTTGGAACTTTGGCAACTGAGACTCCACGTGGACTAGACATGCGACTGTCACTTCGAGAAAATCAGGTTTGCTATTGGTCCTCAACGACAATGTTCCATTTCTGAAGTGTGGAGATAGATTTATGACGGTCATTAGTGGGCGGGCGGCTCAGGTTCCTTTGACTCGGAACTGCACATGCGTTGAGTAAACGGACTTTACGCTAGGTTACTACTAGTTCACTTTTCTAGTAAATAATATAACAAGCGAATGCTTCTGTCGTCGGTCTATGCCTCAACGCTCTCCATGTAGTACTTAAACGACCATGCTATGATAACGAACGGCTGAGTGTCATCAGTAGGTACATCAACTTGAACTTAGCATTATGAACACAGAGTGCTCTTGAGGACCTCCATACATCCACTTGAGAATGGTGAAGTATGGATTGCAAAACATATCAGCTGTAAAGTGTTCTCTCTAGCACTTAAATCTTTTGGAGTGGCAAGCTCTTGCCGAACTGGAAATTGGCGAGGGCTTAATAACGACACTTTTCCCTGTCGAAGAGTTTCAAAAGTTAGAAGCATGCAAGAAAAACAATACTACACGTTATTCTTTACTTTTCTCTACTTACCTATCGAAGAAGTATTATGTTCTACCCGAAAATTTGATACCAAGTTTCACCACAAACGTTTTAGAACTCCCTTAATGCCCCCTTCCAAAACAGAGGCATTAAAATATGTGCGTAGAACACCATAACACTAGCCTTAGTGTTTAATGCCAGGATTTTTTTTTTTCAAGTGGAATACAGTTCCTCCACTTCTCTACTTTACGGAATGGTAGAGAATATAAAAGTTGAAATGTTTACGATACTTTGATGAAGGAAACAAGGCTAGTGATTTGTAACTCGTGCATTGACAGATCATTATTTGTCCCAGCTGATGGATTTACGGAGCGATGGACAATGAATTAATTGGGTAGGCGTTAATCATAAGGCGGATGTGCTAAATAACCTCAGCTTTATAGCTACTCATCGCGAGGTAGTCAAAACCAGTTGATGAAGAGTGATATCAGGGCGCATACGATAATTTGAAACTTTGTAGCCCGCCTCGGTAGCGTAGATGGTAGCGTGTCTGCCTCACGTTCAAGAGGTCCCGAGTTCGAATCTCCGTCAGGATGAGTTACCTGGATAGGATTTTTCCGGGATTTTCCTTTATCCTTAAAGGCGAATGTCGGGTAGCTCTAAGCACCATGGACCCCGGGCTCATTTGAGAATCATTTTATCGATTTCATTCATCGTCCGATATCACTTAACGTTGGAGGACGTAAATTTAAAAAAAAAAAAAAAAAAAACTTTTTATACTCATGATAACTCTGTCGTGTTTGTCACAACAGCGAAATGATACGAATATGACAGCATATGCTTTATTGAATGACGCAATCAGGGCTACCTGTCTCCATTCACATAGGCCACACAGTCTCATTTCTTTTTATTTTCTCAGCTACGTAGAGTAAGATTAAATTTCACCGGAAGTATATATTTGAGTCCAAAAAGCTCCAGTTTAGAAACATTGGTTTACGTCCTCTGTCTCATATCGGAAAGTGACTGAAATGGGTGAAATTATGCTCAAATGAACCCAGGATGCATAGAATTTATTCATATTTCAGGATAAGGGAAATTCCGGATAAAAAAATATTATCCAAATAGGGCAGGCTACTCCAAGGCGACATCCTCTGGAGAGAGAGAATGCGGTAAGAGGAGACAGAGGACGACCGATACCTAGGAATCACAGCAGTGCAGAGGGCGGGCTCCCTCAGTTTACCAGTTGGAAACTCCCTGGCGGTCCAGGAGGGCCGGCATCCCTCCTCTACCGCCACGAGGCCTGTTCCGTCCCGCCGGAGGAGAAACTGTTTACTCGGAGCGTATCATCCTGCCATGCACCGCTGAGACTCTCGCCGACACTTTTACCCTGAATGAGACCATCACATGAGAGATGTGAAATGATAATGGAGATGAAATGGAACTAACCTACCCAGGGAAAATCCCCCAAAACCCATGGGTCAGATAGGTCGGCCACGGAAATCGAACCCGGACCTCCCGAATGCGGGCCACAGAGGAAATCGCCTGAGCCATCCCGCTCGATTTATCCACATAACTCACCATGACCGAGATCTGAACTCAGGACCTCTTGAATGTTAGGCAGACTTACGCCACAGAGGCGGGCAAAGATTTGTGTGAGAGAGAACCCCAAACGAAAACCCCAAGAAGATTTTCAAATTTTATTTTCTCGGAAATAGCTCTGATTTAAATAAAATACTATATAGTTAAGATATTTTAATCTTATTTACTTCCCTAGTTTTGCCACTATCGTGTAGTTAGGGTATTCATTTTCTTCTATTCCTTATACTCGGAGGACCTTCTTGGTGAGAGTCAAGTGGTCTATACGTCTTGAGATACTTTCATACCATGAAATGTTCGTCTTAAATTTTCTGGAAATCTCCTCGGAAGCTCTTAATTCTGGATTACGCTTGTTTAGCTGGTGAACCTAAGAGATAGACAAAATCTTTTTACACAAAACATCTCAAAACTCAAAACACCTTTATCGAGTGAAGCATGAGTGATATATTCCTTATTTGTTTCAAATTTTTGAGTATTTATACCTTTCTCAAACAGAATTTTGTTTTAAATTTAAATGTAGTTCTCTTGGTCATGCTAAGAGAACGGAATTTCAAAGCCATCACAAAGCAGCCTTATCGTTCAAGGAATACAGTTTATCCACATTCTTCTTGCAGCTACAAGAAAATTACCAATAAGGGAATTTCTGCAAACCTTAAGCTGTATTAACAAGAAATCGAATAGAAGAATAAGTTTGTACAAGGACACGTGCACATAACCTTCCCTTTGTTTGCTTTTGAGAATGAGAAAGTTTCAAAACCTTCACTTCGGTGGTATCGATTTTTTGGGCGGAAGACTATATTTCCGGTACCCTTAGTAAATAGCAGAGAGTAAAAATATGAAGGTTGTTTTCAATGGAATTTGAGTTCCTACACACCCAAAATTAGCATATTTAGTGGCTTAAATCATAGTTTGTCGAGAGCAATACTTTCTTTACAAAAGGAGAAACAGGTTGAACTGAATCCAAAGCAGGGAACTGCAGAGCAGCCAGTGTTTGTACTCCTTCGATACCATCTGCACAACATCCCTCGTCAGAATCGGGTGAAATTGGAGCCTTCTCTGGAACAGTTCATTTCGTGTCAGGGGTTGTGCCTGTCCACCAGATCAGGGTGGCTCAAGCAGGGGCGGGGGGGCGGGAGTTTACGGTTTGGGAAAAGTGTTTAAACGTATATAATATAAATACATTTATTACAATTTGCAATTAATTCATTTTGTATATTTCACTTCGTTAATTTGAATATCTATGTCGTAAAAAACAAGTAATTTTAAGTAAAATTCACATTGCTTTGTGTAATGTGGTGCATAAAATGATAGAAAAGAATAAGAGCAACAATAACATGTGTATAGATTTGGAGAAGTATAGCGTAGAGATTTTGATCAAAGTTCTCGTGCTCATGGTCCGTTGTTCGATTCCTAGCTCTAGGAGCACAATTTTAATTCGGCCATATTCAAGCCTTCACCTCTGAGTAGCTCGAGTGAGGTTCAAAGTCCATCATCCCTCTATACCTTCGGAGGTCTCCTCCTTCGGGGCGCCTACACCTCAGAAGCCAATCTCCCGCTATGGTCAATGAAGAAACAAATATACATATTGGGTATTTAGACACATACCATGGGATACTTCAACGCACAAAATAATTCGCTTGTCAAATACTTTTACTTTTAGTTTTTCTTTTTCATTGTAAATATCAGGATTGTTATTGCTTTAACTTTATAATTATTTGTTTAAACTTTTTTTGTGCAACAGCAACGCAATAACTAATAAAGCTCCTTTAAGAAGCATTCCTGCGGTATGAAATAGGAACTAAATAGTTTCAATTGAGCTTTGAATAAAAAATTAGGAGGAGGAGAGATGTTTGGCGAGGGGAGGTGGAGGCTGAGCAGATGCAGATTTTGGTATAGTCTTTCCAATCTAATAGTCTCTTGCAATATTTTTGCACTTAGTGTATTAAAAGGAGTGACTATAATCCTAATGTTCAGAGGATCAACGTGCCTTCAATGAGGGGACGCCCCACGGAAGATAGGTGTGAAATGAGAGGATATTAAGGGTGGCCTATAGAGCAGATACGACAGCAAAGGGCAGGGTCTCTATCAAATACAAATTTGAACTCGCCAGTGTTGGTTTGTTCAAATTTCTCCCTTCCCTTGCAGACTTACATTCCCTAGGGTGAGGCTGGGACTCTGAATCCTTCCCTGATCCGAGGATAAGGATTTATTGCCTTGCACCCAAAACTCTCGCCGACACTTGGAACCATGAAATAGCTAACTAGGATGAAAGATGAAGTAAAATAGAGGAATAGGAATCTCGAAGGGGAAGCCAATTTCCCGCTATGGTCAATGAAGAAACAAATATACATATTGGTGTATTTAGACATATCATGGGATGCTTTAACGTACAAAATAATTCGCTTGTCAAATACTTTTATTTGTAGTTTTTCTTTTTCATTGTAAAATCAGGATTGTTATTGCTTTAACTTTATAATTATTTGTTTAAACTTTAAACACCGGAAACTCTCGCCTACACTTGGAACTATGAAATAGCTAACTAGGATGAAAGATGAAGTAAAATGGAGGAAGAGGAAACTCGAAGGGGAAGCCCAAGGGTCAGAAAGGTCGTTCTCGAACCGCGCCCTCCGAATTCCGGCCACAGATACTTAAGCCTAATGTATTAATGCCTGATTTCACCAACAGATGTTAAAATCGACGTTAACAAATGTAACGTAACAATTGTCACAGCGCAACAAAGATGTTAAATTTCTTGCATTTCATCAACCTGTTTTCTGAAAATATTAACAAACACGTGTTAGCGGCAAGGGACTTGTAAATATTACATCTGTAGAAGGCTATGGTTGAGTCGTATTATTTTCTGAACTTACTGCGATGCGCTTTTGCTTTCATTTTCGTCTGCACACAATTGAAAAAATGGCGGGTGAACAAAATGTAAGAGATGCCGTGAGACATTTCTCATCGATGGAGAAAGAATTATTAATTGAATTGGTGACGAAGTATAAGGATATCGTGAAAAATAAGAAGACGGATGCGGTGAATGTAAAAGAGAAATATATCATGTGGAAAAAGATTGGAAACGAATTTAATTCAAATGCATGTGTCACTTCTAGAAGCACGAAACAACTTCGTCAGTATTACGTAAATTTAAAACGAGGTGCGAAGGACAAGTGACGAGTGACTTGAAGGTTTCAAGACGGCAGGTGGACAGTGTATTATCCACATAATTCAAATAATTATAAAATCGGAAAGTTAGTAATACTTGAAGCAAAGGCGAGATCGGCATATTCCTTTCGACGCTTGTTCTAACCTCTTGTAATTCCGCAATAACCTTCATAGCAACATGTTTCGACAGTCTATACCTCTGTAGAAAATTTTCTTCTGATAGCTCCTCATAGGCCGTACTCCATTGCGAATGCCATTTAGACGGTCTTAAATATAGCAAATCGACATCAAAAACTGCGTTCACGACCACCATCTTGACTTACAATTGTTAAGGACTTAACAACAGAAATGTGACTTGTTAGTTTAACAAGAGATTTAACACAAGTGTTAAGCTAACACTTGTTGGTGAAATTCAATTTTTGTTATTATTGCTAAACTCGTGTTAAGTCTCAACATCTGTTGATGAAATCGGGCATTAGTATAACTTGGAGGCTGAACCAGAAAAGTCAAGAATGACACTCAATCGAAAAGAGTAACAGAAAGGTCAGCAGACATTGTGCAAGGAGGAATGGTATAGCGGTTTGCACATCAGATAAGGTTACGGCAAATCTCCTTAATGAACAGTTTATGCTCGTTTTATGATTTTCTAGATGTGAACGGAAAGTAGGCCGATAAGGAATCATTGACATAGCGGGACGTTAGGAATGTCGGCTGAGTACTGACTCAGTCCAGAGTTCGTTGCCCGGTCGACCCCTTGTCACAGCCGCTTACGGTAGTTGTGGAATGTGGCAAGAGTAAACCGTGTCTTGATAAGATAGCGCTCTGTGCAGAGCATTTCCTACAATCTCCAGGGAGAAAGGACTAGTCCTTTGGCTTCAAAAGTGTATTGCAATAGGCGTTCTGATATGAATAGCGCTTTAGTGCACATTGTACACAAGTTTACAAAAATATCTTAGACTATCATGAGATACCACGCCTCCTACATCTCGTACCTTAATAGCGTATTAAATATTGTATTCCATCCAAAAATTCGATTCTCAGTTTTCATTGTAAAAGCATGTTTTGAGGCCCCTCCTAAAGTTAGAAAAATATGGATAGTTTTTCTCGATACCGTCATAGGCATTTCCCTTCACTAATCAGTGGTTCTGTTACCTCCCATATGTTTGCAATAGGTCGTTCTTATTTGAGGCAAACAAACAAAAGGAAGCAAACTGAATATCACCTTTGCGGTAATGCTTGGGATTGTTCTTTTAAAAGTACCACACCGAAACATGCCTCGCAACCCAACACTGATTTGTTAGTCCCGGTTTGAAATATTTGCTTTCGATCAATGATTATCAAAATAACTATTAATGCACTTTTTATTACAAACTGTATACCCTGTACCAACTGCATATTTACACTTCTTGCATGGTAGCGTCCTTTTGGTGCAACGAATCACCAAAATTGTAAAAATCGGAAAATGAGTAGCTACTTTACTCTCTAGAGTGGGGTAGGCATATCTACATTGGTTCAACCAAGCACACAATAAAATAGTAACATTATATAAAGCTAGATGGCACCAAAAGAGGTTTTAAAATAATGCATTTGGAAATTTAAAATCCTGTGTATGCAGTATATCGTGTTAAAATTTGTCAAAGTTTATTATACAACGTAACGGTAATAGTTTACACTTCTTTCCGGTTTACCCTCTTTGGGGCATTACTCGACAGAGCATTGAGGCGTATTGACCTTCAGGTGACCAGCACTGTGATCGTCTTTTATCGGATCTTATCTGGTCGATTAGAAGAGTGAAATATTAGTAAGTTGATGTACAGTAAGTTACAAAACACGAATAGAGCGATTGGAAGCTGCGTGTGTCTGACATGTTTTCTCGCGCCTGCCGATGTATGACACATTGCTGTCCAGAAGACATGATTACATCTGAAAAGAGTATACATACACTAGTCACCTGTATGTGCGATAAACTGAGGTAAACATCTGTTGCGAATTTTTTCCGATACGCTTTCTCGCTTTGCCATGTAGTACGTTGAATCAATCATTTCCCTATATGTTGTTCTTTTCTTAGTTCCCAGTATTTCTTCACTCTATCTGATATATTTTTTCCTTTCTTCTGCCGAGATAATGGGTTTGGATTTTAACGTACATTTATCTTTGAACCTTATATTTTTGTTTTTAGTTACTACCTTTGCTGTCTCGTCAAGTAGTGAATTTTCTGTGATTTTTAATTCTGCTAAGTCTTTCAGTTTCTTTAAACTAGTTAGGTTTTGTTTTATGGTTACGGAGAAATCAGATTTGTTTAGTTAATCTGCTAGAGTTCATTCTGAGAAAATGGTCATAAAATGTATCCTCCTTTTTCGCGTAGTATCTGAGAGTTTTTAAATTTTCTTGTAGAGAGTTTCATTCTTGATGCATATTATCTTGAAATTTTGGTCCTATGATCTTTTTTAATATTTTCCGTTCTTTTAATTCGAGCTCCTCTATCTGACCCTTGAAATTCAATCATCTGGTGGCCTCTTTCAGGGTAAAATCTGTTTAGTAAACGTGAGTGCAGTTACCTCACAAAGGAAACTGCCCCTACCGCCCACTAATGACCGTCATAAATCTATCTCCACACTTCAGAAATGGATCACTATAGTTGAGGACCAATAGGAACACTGATTTTCTGGAAATGACAGTCGCATGTTTACTCCACGTGCAGTTTCAGTTGCCAAGTTGTAACTTGCAGTTGATCTATTTCATTACGTGCAGAAATTCGTTGTCACGATGTTGAACGTGGGAGGGAAATGCAGTGTTAAATGCAAATGAAGTAGTAGATAACTTTCAGTCAAGTGAAAATAATCAAAGTGAAGACAAAACTGGGAATGAATTGGAAAGTATTGCTGGGCCGAGTTATGTTACTGGAGAAGCCTTAAAAAAAAAAAAAAAAAAAAAAAAAAAAAAAGAAGTTATAACGGGAAATCTTTCTAAGAAAGTCCAAGCGCTTATTTTGAACAGAAAAATAATCTTGGTAAGGGGTGATGCAATGAACCTGATAAATTCGGGGCATTCATAGAAATACAGTAAGAAAAATTGACGAAAGAAATACTAAATACGCCGATCAAGTGTGAAAAAAAAGGAAACGTTTGTCTAAAGTTTCGATAATTTCACATGCGATTTAATTCACCGAGAAATTTATAGATTCTTTGCAAAAGGGAGAGCGCCCACCTTAGATAAATTAGTTGCACATTTGCAAGAATTTGTGATTTTCCTTATGGGCACTGCACTTTGCGCAGCCTCCTAAAGGAGCTGGGTTTCAAATATCGCACTTTGAATAAGATAAGGGTTATTATGGAATCCAGTAAAATTGTAACTTGGCGATGAATATATTTGTCAAAACTAAGGAAATTTCGCAGTAATGGACAGATAATTTATTTACACGAAACCTCGGACGATACCCGTGACGTATCGAGAAAGGTGGCAACCTTACAGAAAAGACTGGGAGGAGGAGGGTTAGTGTTGTAAAACGATTATAAGGGTTCCCCAAAAGATGCGGCCGAACTGCACACGCGTTAACTAAACAGACTTTAGTAGGTCTCGACGTTGCATGGCAGGATGAAATTCTCTTGTTAAAAATTCCTGCTCTGGTGGGATGGTCTTCGGTCTCCGAATCCGCTCTGGTGGGCCGTTTCTGGACCATGGTAGGGTGGGATGCCGGTTGTTCTGGCCTGCCGGGGAGTTTCCAACTGGTAAGGTGTAGGGAGACTGCCCCGTACACTGTCCTGGCTCCTTGGGACAGCCGCCCTCGGTCTCCTCTCGCCTCGTCCCTTCTGGAGTTACCCAACTTGGCAGCATAGGTACAACAGATCAAGTTTGGACCTCCGTACCGAGAACCCTCCGTAGCGTAGACCAGTCCAGTCCACAATATTAAAAAAAAGTACCTAGCGTTTTACTATGGAATACATTAAAACATGGTATATCAATTTAAGTAGCAAGCGCACTTTAAAAAAAAAAAACACACACAAAGAACACTTTACCATGTAAAGCCCGCCTCGGTAGCGTAGATGATAGCGTGTCTGCCTCGCGTTCAAGAGGTCCCGAGCTCGAATCTCGGTCAGGGTGAGTTACCTGGATAAGGTTTTTCCGGGGTTTTCCCTTATCCTGTTAGACGAATGTCAGGTAATTCTAAGCTCCATGGACCCTGGACCCATTTGAGCATCATTTCACCCATTTCATTCATCGTCCGATATGACTTAACGTTGGAGGACGAAATAAAAAAAAAAATGTAAAGGTTAGTTTGAGTTGGGGGATTGTTTTTTAAAATATTTAAGTCAAATTTCCGGAGTATAGAAAATTTCGGTGTTCAAAAAACGTCATTTCAGAGTCACGGAACATTTCTAAAAATGCTTCCGAACGCGAAGTTCTGGTGAAATTCAGT